>CAHIKZ030000524.1:0-742500 GCA_903632075.3 Acanthosepion pharaonis | reverse complement strand
CAACTACACAAATACACTATAGGCCAAATAATAATTACTAAGTTTTGTACTTTCTTTATTTTAATCAACACCTACTAAGCTAGGATGCTGAAACTATTTAATCCATTAGTACATAGCGTCCAATTTGATAGGTGTTGGGGGGGAGTACCTACAATTTAAAATTTATCAGTCCTGAGATTATCATTAGCCAGTAAGCTAGATTAGATCAAAAGAGATACAATTTTAAGCAAGCTTTATGCAGTAATAGGTTAACTTCATTATTATTATGATTGAATATATGAGAAAACACTTCCTGTAGAAAGAGTAAAAAGTAAATTAGTTTTGAAAAAGGCATGATTGGGTGATACAAAGCCTATATACCTTTCTAAATTAATTATACACAAATTGAGTAACTAACAATGATGATTACTTACATTATTCAGTTCCTCATCTTCATTGCCATATTCACAACATTTCGGCTGTTGTATGCTCCGGCCTTCTTCAGGCAATTGGAATGTTGACCCAAACCTCTTTATTTCATCCACTGGGGTATATTGTTCTAGTTCCATGTGCCATGCCTCTTCTGGATGTCTCAGTTAGCTCCCTTTAACTCAAGTCTTCAAGTTTGGTTCACCACTGCTGTGGCCTGGTATTGAACTCACTACTCTTTGGGTCGAGACACTGGATCCATAAACCATCATCTTTATCTACTGGGCCATGTGTCCTTGAGGACGTCTGTGTATGAATTTTGAGGACTAATGTCTCAGCAACTTTTTCTATCAGAGCTCGTATTGCAATTTTTTCTGTTATTATTGCATTTTTTACCAGAGCTTATATTGCAATTTTTGTTGTTGTTCATTGCTTTTCTCTAGCACTCCTTATTACTGGTTACCATATTGTATTCATACCTATGCTTGGTTGGCTCAGGAGATGTTTGTGGCCTAGCATATGTGCTGATTTCTTAAGTTTTCATATTTTCCAGTGATGCTCTCTGCCTATTATTTCAACCTTATCCCACAGGGGATGGCGATCACTCTTTTCCCTCCGTATGTGGTCAGCTACGCCTTGTGTTACCACTTTACAATGTTCTTGCAGTCTTACCTTAAGGGGGCAGCCTGTTTCTCCTTTGTATTTGTTACCACTGGTACACAGGATGGTGTACACACAATCCTAAGTCTATGAGGGATCTTACTTGGAAGAGGTGTCTGCAAAGTGTTGAACCACTTTTGAAGTTTGTCCTGATGTTATATGGACCACAGATCCTTTGTATTTTTTCCGATAGTCCCTTCACATAGGATAGGCAGACTTTTTTCTGAATGCTGTTATCCTCTTGTACTCTTCTATTCCAGTTTGTTGGATTTGCTACCATGCACCCAGGGTAGTTGTTACGTTGTAGGGTACTGCTTATACTGACCTAACATTCAGATAAGTCCGAATAATGTAAATAATCATAAAACCTCATCTCAGAGATATAAAAATAGAATGATGATGAGGATAATGACAAAATTAATATTAATAATCTGAAGGAACTGTAAAACATGAACTTGACAATATTCATTATAGTTAGGGAGCTGAAAACAATGAAGAAAAGAGTTGCAATGATAATAAAAAATGAATATTTAAGTTACCTAATATGTAAAGTTCCAAAAGCATGACAAAAAGCTCCAGGAAAATTCTATCAAAAGTAAAATCTAGAAAATTGAGAATAACATAGAAAATAAATTTTAAATCCTAAAAAGAGAATTTTCAACTAATCATTGTTGGTTTCAAGTTTGTACTGACCTAAAAAGAGATAAATATAAGACTTTGCAACAGGTCATAGTCACTATTTACATTATTCGGACTATTGTCCTCATATTTATTACAGCGTTTCGGCCACTGTATGCTCTGGCATTCTTCAGGTGGTTGGAATGTCGAACTGAATCCCTTTATTTCACTCACTGGGGTAGACTGTTCTAGGTCCACATGACATGTTTTAATGGATGTCACTTGTCAGTTATCTCCTGTTAATTCCCCTCTCCAAGTTCTCCACTGCCTTAACCAGGTATTGAACTCACACACTTTGGGTCCTCTCACTGGATCTAACTAACACCTTTATCCACTGTGCCATCTTGAGGACATCTGTGTATGAATTTCTGGGTATTATAAAACTAATGTCTTCAATAATCAGTGCTCATATTGCAATTTTTGCTGTTATCACATCAGTTTTTACCAGAGCTCATATTGCAATTTTCATTATTATTGCTTTTCTTTGGCACTCCTTATTACTGGTCCCCATATTGTATTCATTTCTATGTTCTATGCAATATTCCAGCCACCTGAAGAAGGCCAGAGCATACAATGGCTGAAACGTTGTAATAAATATGGCAACAAAGATGAGGTCAATAGTCCAATAATGTAAATAGTGTACATAACACCTCATCTCAGAAATATACTAATACTGTCAATTCCAAAATGCTGGCTCATCTACACAAATTAAAACCAAGTGACTCTCTTAGGCTACTTACTTACCTCTTTGGTTAGAGATCAAAAGTTTGAAACTATATGGCATCTTCTCATTCCACCGATATTTCTTTTTCTACTGTAAAATCTAAAATATATGAACTTTCTCTATGACACATATCAATTTCTATGAACATTTCAAATAATAAAACTGTTTCCTTTGAAAAGATGCATCCCCACCCATCCATTCTGAAATTTTTGCTAAAACATAAATTGTAGTTTAAAACTTTTCACAATTATTGAAAGTTTATTTACAATATCATAACTATAACTGATTGCCAGTGTAACTATATACACAACTGAATATCTAAGGGATAATCAAGATTATCCAATCAGCGGCTATACAGAAAACAGTTTGAATACTGAGGAAAGTTTTGGAATACAGAGAAGACATGTTGTCACCTTATTTCCAGTGGATGCCACCAGGTATAGTTCAAGATGACAGCTATTGCAAGCTAAAGAAAGATCTGATCTTGAAAGCTGAAGGGAGGCTGCTACAGATCCTGAACAGGGCTTAACTGACTAGTACTGAATACAGGCAGTTGAATCAATTATATAATAAACTAAAGGAAACAGACAATAGAATGTGCTTTTTACTTTGACTTTGAGACATGATTTCGAGACATTTGTTTATTGTAAGCCAACATTTACTGCTCAGTATCTCAATTTTGTTTCCCTGTCATCCACACAGTGTGAATAAAAGGATCATATGGTCTACAATATCGAGATAACCTCATGTGGCAATATAGGCACATGCCAACAACTGATGATCAGTATTAGGAACACACTTTACATTGTTCCCGTCCATACAAAAATAACATCAGCTTCTATAAGCAGCTCTAAAATGATAATAGTCAGAAAACTATCACATCTACCTTATATGAGAGATTTATTGGAAAGTATTCAGAGGATGTGCAATGCAGATAACCTACAACTATGTTCAAAAGCTGGCCAGAATCAAGCTATCTGATGAAAACAAAACTAGGAATTGCATGTATAACATGAAGTTATTGCAGAGAATATGAAAGCAAATTTTTACACTGCATAATACAACAACAGACTCTTATAAAATGGCCAAAATGCTGTGACCATGAGATGAGAGCAAGAGTTTGAAAAATCCTTTAATCTTCTTGGCCATGGGACATTGGCTTAGAGGATTAAAGCATTAGTTAGTGGATTTGGAGGCAGATATCATATTTTCTTCTTTGTTTTTTTTAACGTGACTTTTTTGCAACAAATTTATTTACATAACAATTTTTATAACTTGGAAATAAATTTGGGAATAATCAAAATTAATTGCGAAAGTCATCCATGAAATAAAAATAATTGTTTGTACAGAAAGTAAGGCCCCCTGTACATCAAATTGTCTTTAAATGGTGGTGGAAGAATTATCATTGAACTTCTAAAAGGTATGCTTAAATATTAATGCAATACTTAAATGCAGTGATCTTTGAGTTCTTCTGTAGTTTATTGTTGCCTACCTCATTTACTCTTCCCTACATATTGTGATGAAGGCACAATTAACAGCCCACCACAGGAGCTAGCTTAAATGCCACCCTATGCTGCGATAGGTAAATTTTGTGGATGTGCATTGTTTGTTTTTAATTTTGTTGACTGCACAGTCTAGTAGAGTCAGTTGGCCACCATGACACAATTCACTCCACCAGAAATTTAGAAACAGCAGGCTGTACTGTTTGGCATTTGCACCAGAAGCTTCAATACAAACATTTCAGTGTGTTTGTGTATCAATCTATGGACAGTGCAGAGGATTCAGAAAGACTTGGATGAGTCTAATTTATTGGTGAGAGTCTCAACTTAACACAGAGACCTACATCAAGTGCCTTGAAGAGGTAATGTTGCCCTTGTTCAAGAGAATGGCTGCTAGAAGACACATGCAACAGGACTCTGCACCATAAGCAGAAGAACCCGGTCATGGCTGTCAGACGATTTATGCAATCACATCACACCTTACATCTAGCCACCTAATTCCCCAGACTGCAACCCCCTTCATTTATATGTGGGGGCACAGTTGAGTGAGAGACCTACAATCCTTGTAATACCAAAGATGAACTGAAGGCAAGGATTTATGACAGTATTCACCAACTTAAACAAAGAGACCATTCAGAAGAGTTGCAGGAGATAGTGACTTTTCTTGAATAAATTTACTTTTCAGAATTTCATGATATTTTTGTGTAATTTTGGTAAATATCTGTTAAAATGATATGTCTGTGTTGTTTTCATTTTTGCATAATTTAGATGACAATTAATCCATCAGCCCCCTCTGTGTGTGTGTGTGTGTATATATATATATATATATATATATATATATATATATATATATATATATATATATGGTAATAAATAGAATTGAATGTTCACTTATTTTATTCCTATCTTGAGATAAGAGATTGCATTCACTTGTCAAGAGATTTGATTTTAAAATTTATCTACAGGAATCATTTTTCTTGAAAGCCATTAATTCCTTAATAACATTACATAGGTATATCAATACTTATAGCTCAATTATGAAACATCATTTATTTTACACAAATATTTATTTTTCAAAATAATCCTCTTCTTTTCTTTGTCAATGCACTTAATTCAAAAGTGAATATTAATCACATAGATCAAACATTGTACAGTGAAAATTTAACTAATTTGTTAGGCTATGGATTTACTGATCTGTCCTCATTTTAAGATGTACAAATAAGAATATCAAATTTTCAAGAAGATAAAAATGAATACAAATATATTTAAGTTAATTAACCAATAATATAATTTCTGTCATTGCCAATTACAATAGGTCAACCAACATAAAGGCAATATTTTCAACTCTTCACAGGTGAATAAAGCTGATTTAACAGTCTCATTATTTTGGAATGTCTTGACACTAAAAATATTCTTGTGTTCAAGAAAAATGTTAATCTGAAAATCTAAGTTCTGATCAATATGAAGGATGAAGTAAAACATCAACATCTAATGATTTTATTTTCTGCTGGGCTCATTTTGTGAATAATATCTTTCATTACCATACTGGAGGTTGGCATCTCTTCTGCTCTCTTAAATGACATATTTCTTGTGTAATGCACTATTGACATGCTGAAACTGTTGGCTATAAAAGACCACAGCAATGTTTTTTCCAAGAGCCAATAATTTATAATGGATGATACTTGTCATGTTCCATCAGACACATAAAACTTCAGCTGCAGAAGGTATTACTGACTTTAAATTAAAATCAAAGTGACATTGCATGATAACTGTTACTTTTTATATTTGTTATTAAGACACAATACTTATTTCTTATCTTGTGCAACAATCCAATAAAGGAAAAGGTTTTCCTTCCTAGTAATCAGTTACAAATAGATGGACATTACATTCAATTCCATGGTAAGAGATCGTGGGGTACTCAAAATCTTTTCTGAGATTTCTTTTCAGTTTGATAGAAATGTTTATATATACCTGATTGACTGTTCTTTATGGCTTAGTAACCCTTCATGGGCTATTTAAAGCCAAAGTATATTTTGAATTGCAGGAAGTTGCTTACAGTACCCAATGTTCCTAAGCAGTCCCTCATCAATCTACAAACTGATGAGAATCTCTGTTTTCAGCATGATTTGACCATAGGCTTAAAAATAAATATTATAATTTCAGCACTTGAAAATTGTTTTGTGTAGTTAATGTAAGATATTAGGTATATTGCTTAATATATATAAAACAGCAGGGCACCTAGAGGTGGTGTAATGGTTAGCAAGCTTATCTCACTAGAACAAGTACAACTGAGTAGTGAGTTCAATCCTCACTGGGTGCCCCACACTTTCAGCCTTGTGCTACATCTAAGCTACACATGGAAAAGCACTATATAGTAAATAGTTCTGTTACTTTACATTGAGCACTATTTTTTCTTACACTATAGAGTATTTATATGTATTTGTATATAATTGCTCGTTCGCTCGTATACCGGCGTATATTTACCCATTCGCTTATATGTATATATGTGTGTGTATTTGAACATCTTTCACTATTTATTTAGCTTCATCAAAAAATTTTTGGGGAAGTGACTGATGAAGCTTAATAAATAACAAGACATGTTAAATTTATAAAGGTTTTCCTACTTGTTCCTTATTTAAAGGTTTGATCAATATCTTCAACTAATATTCTTGAACATGATGCTTTGTTTTTTGCTAATTCACCAGAGATTTAGCAAAGATCTACTTCAACAAGTACCTTCAAATAATCATTATTCAAAGTAATTAATCTTCCTAGATCAAGACTTAACTGAAAGATCACATTTACCTTTTATAAACCTGTTAAATTTTTGATGACTAATATTTCGAATATACTAAAAATTGTCTGCATTTAATAAGAGCCTTCATGAAATTCATACAGCACCTGCTGACAAACCTGGTATGCATTAAAGTCTTTGTTTCCCATTGGGTTAAGCATTATTAAAACATTTATAAGCTGATAAAACAGATGTTGAAATTCTAGGTTTCGTTGTTTACTTTTTAATGTTACATGATTTGTTTGATTCCAAATTTGCATAATTTATATGCAATATTACTTCCTGAATTAGATATATCTGTAATTACATATCATAGTGTATGCAACATATCTATATTTATATATACTAGCAGCACTAGTGGAATTTCCACGGAACAACTAATAGAATGTTCAGCAAACAATACACTTTTTCTACATATATGTATCTATAAAAATATCACATTACATATATAATAGAATGAGTTACTTAAGCAGCAAATAGTAAAGTTGTGTATATTTGTACAGGTATATTTACAAATACATAAAGTTTAGCTATTAAATCTACCCTTTTTTTAACATACAATACTCATAGGCTGGGAAAATAAACAATATATGGAAATACTTGAGAGTGTCTACCAGGTGCACAAAGATTGCTAATGCCAATCAGTCTGTTATTCCCCGCTCACAATATAGAGCCATGCCAGTTTTCTCCAATATGAATACAGAAAAAAATATACCTATATATGTACAAAACTATATAATGTCACATAGTTTCCTCTTTTGAAAGATATTCATTTAATGTGTGTGTGTGTGTGTGTGTGTCTATACATATAAACCAAGGCCACATACCTAATGCAATCAAGAGTTTCCAGAATTTCTGAAAACACTACAAGTCAGTAAATCTCTGTTTCTGAAAATGCTTCAATTCAGTACCTCTGTAGACAATGTTCTTAATAACAGTTTGCTCTCTTCTCCTTCCTTGTCTGCTTGTCAGCTTTATTCTGGGGATGAGGACAAGCCTGCCAATTAGTAAACCACTAATCAAGGAAGCCTCAATCAAATGTTGATGCATAGCCTCCACTTCCAATCTTGTACCATAGCAGATTCCATTCTGGATAGAAATGTTATGAAGAAGCATTATTATTGAGACAGGTTTTAAACTGAGTTTCTGAGAAGGCATTCCTGATGGTATGAAAGAGTTTAGAAATTCAAGTGGGTAGCACTCAGCCTCAGCAGGATCATCTGTCAAAACAGGAAACAGTTTGGGTTCTTTGGTAAAAGAATTACTCTGCTCCTTCTCTCTTCTTCAGATGTATTGTTGAAGATATCATCCTTCAGAGAGCCGTCAACACATGAAATTTGAGGTAGTTCTGTCATCAACAGCAAGATTAGTGCCTTGTGAAGCTGCTAAGATGGAAGAGCCATGCTGCAAATTCCCTTTGATCTGTTGTTGCCCTGATGTTTTGGCTTAATCTGTAGTGGAAGAAAATTAGCCATTGTGGAGAATTTGTAATAGAGATTTCAATGATTGATTTCCTCTTGGCAATATGGGTAGGACTTGGCTAAAATCTTCCCCCAAGAACACCAAAACAGTAGCAATGTTTTGTAATTTATATGGTCAGAAGTGGCTGGTACATTACAAATGCTGGCTTCCGCAAGTGGGGCAGGCTGTTTGAAAAAACTATGAATAGTCTTTCCACCTGACAGTAGTGTAGAAGCATCACTGCACACATTGCAGTTGTTCTTTCACAGATATGAAATTATAGTATTAAACATATAAATTTTGACACAACCCCCTGGTGCATCTACATAGAAACAGGAGTTTTGGAGCACCTCACTTCTCTTCTTATCTACTGATTCAAACATGCCATTAGCAATTGGTCTCTGTTATTGCAATGCTTGGGCGATTGAGGTCTTCATGATGGTCAAGCTGTGGTACTCCAATAGGTTCAGGCTGCCTAATTGCTAAACAATTAATGCCATTTTTATCAGAATTGCATCGAATGCAGTGCCATGTTTTCTGCATGGTTTGCATTAAAAACTTGGTGCAAGAAATCGTCAATCATAGATTCCTTGTGAGTGGTTTACAGGTGAAGAGAATTTGCAGGGTTCATGTTCACAGGGCAGCAGCTTCTAGTAATGCATGTTCCAGTGTCTCATCGTTTGACTGAAAACCCTATCTCAGGCATGCTGCCTTAAATGTTGGTAAGATTTCTCCTTTCACAGTGTGCAAATCCTGTAAGCTCACAGCAGCAACATTAGCAAATGAAATTTTTCTGTGTCTCTAGGGCTCACTGTATACATTCTACTAATGATATTCGTATTCCTTTGCCTTTGTGTCCATCTTCTAGAGCACTTATAAACACATAATGCAGCAGAGTGTCAGGGTACATGTGGTTCCTTGCATCATCATCATCATCATGCTCATTCAGTTGAAACCATGAAGTGAGGGTAGTGTCATGGTCCCTCTGTGCCTGAGCATCTTGCTGAGTGTTGCCTCTGTAAAAGTAAACTCTTTGCTGGTTTTCAAGATGTACAGCAAGTCTTTAAACATTATGAGATGTCATGTAGCTTGATCTCTGACTGTCTCTACATAGCTTCCAAAGGAGAAACATATTGGCAAGCAAGACAATTAGTAATTTCATTGTGAGCTTGATTCTGCTCATGATCTGCTGCTGGGTTGTCTCTTACTTCAGCAGAATTACAGTCATGTCTCTTCTACACATACTTGAAGATATATTTAATGTTTTTCGCTGATAAACAAATTTCTACATTAATGTGAGCTCTGTACTTTTTCAGCAGTTAGGCATTGTATGGCACAACATTCCTATTGTCAACTTGAAGCAACAGAAATGTTTCTACAGAAGGATGTTGAGGATGCCATGAACTGACTATATGAGCAACAACAGTTTTGAAGAAAATAGAAACAAAAAGGAAACTTATACTTAACATCAGGAAGAGATAGTTGAAATTTCTAGGGTACATAATGAGGAAAGAGGGTTTGGAAAATCTGATACTCACATGACAGATTGAAGGAAAGAGGGATAGAGGAAAACAATGTATAATATACTTAGTGAGCTTGAGTAAATGGATGGCAGAACAGGGTTTAGGAGAAATAACAAAAAGACAAAATTTATTACAAGCTACAAAGTACAGGAAACTATGGAGAGCCATTACATCCCGAGGGGACACAGCACATAATGAAATCTGCTTACCTTCTTTTTTAAGTTCTCAATATTAAGAAACAGAGCATAAATAGTAAGTAAATAGATAAAAATTTCAAATGTATATCTCTCGACTCCATTTCATAGAAGTAAATCTATACATTAGGGGTTTGATAAATCAATTGAATTGCAATCTGCTAACTGGAAATCAGCTCATCCATGAAATTCATTGTATTGAGCAATTTATTTATTTACAAAATCTGCTTACCTTAACCATATCCTCTGGTAATTTACTGATCAATGGGTTTTTATCAGACACAAAAATGTTATATATGGATTGTCTTAAAAATTACTATACTATTTTCTGCTATATATTAACAATCTACCTAAGAACATTTTCAGATCACTACTAAATATATATGCAGACAATACCACCAAAAATGCATATTACCAGAACCTGGCAACTGATCTCTCCTCTGACATTTCTCACATAGCTCAATGTACAAGAAACTGACTTGTAACATTCAATACCTCCAAAACCAAGATCATAATGTTTCAGCCTAACAGAGCAGACTTTGTTTTTTCACCAGTCATGATGAATGGTTGTAATCTCAAGAAGGTTCTAATTGCCTTTGCCTTTTGTTGGATTTGTTTGAGAGAACTGACAACTGCATGAATATGTCTAAGGATTTTATTTGTCAAAACATACTATTGCAGCTGTGAAAACTGCAAATGATTAAAACAAAGACATTAACAAGTGTGCAGATACAAAATATTACAAAATATCATTTAAAAAACATGCAAGCATTCAAAGAATATCACAACAATACATCTCAAAGCCACATGTGACACAAAGAAATGCCAAAAAATGTGGAAAGTACTCAAAATACAAGGGAGAGGAAAATTTATACATTAATACACAAGACATGTGTATAACACAAATTACTGATAGCTAACCTATTCTACAATTAAGGCATAAAAACAATCACTCCTTAAATTTGCTAACAAATACATTAAGAGTAAAGAAATGAGATTTTTAAAAAACTAAGAAAGTTTTCACTTTACCAGAAAGGAAAAGTGTTAAAATAGTAAATTTACAATTTAGTAAAAAAAAAATCCCTAATATGTTTAAAATAAGAAATATTAGCATAGCAAAAACAAAGAAAAATACCAACAGAGGAATCTTTTAATATGTCTAACCACAAGAGACTAACATCTGCCCTGGCCAGTCTAACTCCAAAAAGGTTTGGTTAAACTTGAATTCCCGCTATATAAGGGGACATAGGAATAATGGTAAACATGAAAGCCCAACAACTCAAAAAATAATTTAGGTTCACTATACCATCCTATCCTGCTAAAAATATTAAATATCCAACTTGTGTAAAAACTTTGGCAACATACCAATCTGTAAAGGAAGTATTTTGCTTTATAAGAAAAGCAAAAGGGAACTACTTTGTTAGTGTCCTTCTTTTATTAAGGATTGATCAAAAGTCATCATTTCTTTAGGGACTATTTTAGGGAGTGAACTAGCTGACTGTCACTACAGAAATTTGGAGAGGCACATGTTTATTTATCCAAAAACAAAATAATTGGTGGCAAGCACATAGGTTTCTTGCCTAGAATATCTATTGAGATACATTTTTATATCAGACCTCAAGTGGAACATATATGCAATCTATCACTAAAGATACTGCAAAAATATTCAGCTCTCTGTAATTCTTCAGAAAGTACCTTATGTCATGCTCTCCACAAGAGAAAATTGGGCTGGAGGTGTCCAATCATTCCAGCCTCAACAGAGTTCAAAACAGTTTGTACGGCATTGTGGGTGATGAAATATTTTCCACCTTTCAACCCCTTTCCCACAGGTATAACATTGCTAGCCTCTCGCTACTCCATAGCAACTAACAGATTTTGGGTGGAATACATTCCATGAGTTCAGACCTTCACAACTAGAACCAACCATGCTACATACAAAAAGTTGATACATCCTAATTCCCTTCATGTTTCATTGGTGAGGAGTAAGGCAGCTTCTTCCCCATGTTGTGTTCTATATATTGCATTAGGTTTCACTGCACTTCATTTGAAGATATAAGAATCTCTTGCCTGGATGGGATTTTGTTCTCATGTTAGTGTTATTATCATAAGAATGGGAATGGAGATTATCATAAAAAGTTTCTCTGAAGCTGAATGGTCGGTTGACATTAATTTAAGAGATTGGGCAGAAATTTGAAAAAGTAAAATGAAAAAGAATATATACAGTTAGTTGTGATATGCTTTATATATAATATACAGAAATCCCTCAATTAGTGTGGCTAATGTGTACATCAGTAACTATAAAAAAAAGCAGTTTTGAATTACTACAGTTAAACTGAAGAAGGTTTTACCACACTTATCAGGTATTATGCATGCACTAATTGAATTTTGGTATATAAAAAATTTTAATAAGCTAATCAAAAATCCATTAATCAAGGGATGCCCATGTATGTATATGATTATATATATGTGTGTGTGTTAACGTCTTTGCATCAAGAAAACCCTGAAAAAAAAATCATGCAAAATGAATGGGAAAACTGAGTTCTAGAATGTTAATCCTGAAAGAAAGCAGTGCATTATAGTAAGAGAGACTTTGAACAGAATCATATTGAGCATGAAAAACTTCTGAGATATTCAAACGGATCTTGCTGTTAATTTCCCTGACAACATAGTCACAGAATTTGATTTAACATGTTATGAATGTGTTTACACCAAATTGGCAAGAATATGGAGGAGCAAAATCAGCTTTCAAATGAAGTACAGACTGTACAAATTGCTGGTAGTCTCCATTCTCCTATATGGATGTGAAAGGTGGACATTGTTGGCAGTAACAGAGAGAAGAATCCAAGTGTTTGAGAACAAATGCATGAAAAACTTCTTGGCATCTTTTGTGCGGAAAAGGGTTGAAAGTTTTGTGGGCCACCAGGAACTTTTTCTTGCCATTGTCATCTGAAGAAACATGGCATGGTTTGGGCACATTACAAGGCATGACAATCTGTGCAAGACCATCATGCAAGGCACCATTGAAGGTGTATGTAGGAGAGGATGTCAACACAAAAACTGGCTGGACAATGTCAGATGATGGACAAATATGACTATACCAAAATTGCTGATGGCTGCTTTTGTAGAGGAGATTCAGTGTGGTTTCTGCATTCAGAACCCCCTACAATTACAAAAGTCAAGGGGATGATGATGAATGTGTTCACATTTGATTAAATAGGGAAGACCTCAAAAATGATCAAACATGTCACATGCAAAAGTCATTCATTATGTTTTATACAGTTTTTATACTTGTAGAGTGTGTAAAAAAAAAAAAAAAAAAAATTTGAAGTAAAACTTCATATGAAAAGTTCACCAAATTATTACTGTAACAACTATTGCATGACACACCAAACATTGCTACATCTGCACAAGAGCATGTGAGACACTTGTAGGAGTAAAAGTCACATCTATACTGCCCATATTTGGAGATAAATCAAGTATACTTCAAAATCAAGTCACAGCCATTATGTAGATATGTATATTGATGATGACAATGTGTGTAAATCTAGCATCCAGGAAGGGGTAAAATCTTTCTAACAATCTACAATTTCAGAAGCAAACAACAAACAAATGGCCAGAAAAGGAGATGAAGATATCCTGCAATTTGCAGTTCCAAACAAACCAAGCTTGAAATGTCCCACAGTAAGACTTAGAAATTAAATTGATATTTATAAAAGATTATATACGTTCAAAATATCTACAGTATTATTCTGCTTTTTCAATTGGTATCGTTAAAAGAATATCTATAAGTGCAAAATATCTATTATTTTACTGTTCTGTATGCACAACTGTTATAATTTTTTATCTAAATAAAAGCCCACATCACTTATAGATATATAGAAATAAATTAATTTTGCTTTGATTCAAATGTCCAACTTGGAGATCAGCAGAAAAATGATGTATACATTAGGCTACTGTTCAGCTGTTTGAATATGGGGTGAAATTACCTTTTTTTATTTTTGTAATTTTGTATAATTAGTCATTTCTTTTCAACATTTTAAAAATATTGATATGTTTAACTCGTTTAAAATAATGTAAACTATATTTAATATTTTCTTGAAATTTTTATTGCTTTCTCATAATACAGCCATCTCTTTAAAGTTTAAAATATATCACTAATTCGACTAGTTGATTTTCATTTGGGATATCAATTTCATTGTTGAAATGAATAATTATCAGTATATTGACAATTCATCTCGAAAATGAAATACAAAAATTATTGGAAAGGAGTACAGACCTGTTACGATAACCAAATTATGAAGCCATTGTACATTGAATATAAAGGATCCAAAAATATGCCGCTCCTGTTCTTTGGCATAGTGGATATAGGAGTTGTTTTAACATGTTACTGTCATCTATTGGTTATGAGTTCAGTCCCTAATTCAGGTAGTGAAACACTAGTTCAGCAGTAATAAACAATAACTAGCATATAGGAACAATATAACACAATCAACAGATATCCCATATCAGCCAGAAAAACAATGGACACCTGATGATTGCCTGAAGGTACTTGGCCAAAATATTGTCTGTATAATAACATGTATAAAAGCTTTTTTATATATATATACATATGGTGTATAAAGTCTTTTGAAAAAGTAGTTTTTTTTTCCACCTGTCTGTATTCAGTCATAGCCAACTGTATGTAGCTCTGAAGAAAAAAGGAATCAGAGTTAAAAAGTACAAATAGATTATGAAGGTCAGAACAAAGTCATGGAATTACACTTTATCTATCTATCTATCTAAATAATTAATTCCATGAATTTACTGTGACACTTAGCAAATAGGATTAGACTTGATAAATGTTGCTCAACCAACACCATGGAAATCTCCGTCACCAGAATGTCTAAGAATCATATATCTTAATATCTCTGCTTTTTTCTGACATCCTAGTTTTTATTTGTTTCTTTCTTTCTTTCTCTTTTGGGAGATATTAAAAATGAATGGATCCATCTTTCTTTCTTTCTCCCTATTCTTTGTTTATTGATTATTTTTGCTCAAGAGTGTGTTTGATAATCTTATGTCTCAATCTCTTCACTCTTTGTACTCTTTGTTTGCTTCTTTCTTTCTTTTTCCCTACTCTTGATTTTGTTTTTTAATGTATCCTATCTCTGTTTTCTCCTTTTCTTTGTTTTGATTTGTTTTCTTTCTTTAATATGTTGCTACTCTTTCTTTCTCACTTAACATTTATTTGTATTCATTTTGTTTATTAATTTTTGTAAATTTCTATTTCTTGTGCATATAATCACACTGTTCTATCCATAATTGCTATAAATATATATGCAAGTATAATAAAGATATCTTCATGGTTAATGTTCATGGAGTATCTAGAGATCCATCTCATAAAAATAATCACAGTAAATACAATGAGATGGTTCAGCATCTCCCTAATCAATGAAAGTTTATGTGTCTTCCTCTCAAAATCCTCCCAGGTAATCGGTATATGATTAACAAACAAGAAATATGACTGATTTTGCAATATTCCAATGTTTACTTGCATAATCATTGGAATCATTTTACATGGTAACATGGGAACAATATAAACTTAACCAAACAGTCTGTTAATGAACTATTGATTACTTACAAGTTACTTTAAATCTTTATGCTTTAAAACTATATTTGAATAAATTTCTGACTGTCTATGTTATGTGAGTCTTGTATTATGTCCAAAGATGTGTCTGGATACAAGAAAGGGTAATTTATCTACCTGTCTATTTGAGTGTCATCTAATCGATCAAGAAAAATAGGAAATTCTGTTCAATAATAAAAAGACCATTCATGTTACTTTTCTTGGTTCTCATTCAGTTTGCTTTGGATTGCTAGTAATATAATTAGCAAAGTCATTTTCAGGCAAAAATGTTTTGTACAATTACTTCAACATTATATCTTCTGTCTTGCTGTCTCAACCTTCCCAGCATTCCTCATTCTCCTTTTCTCTTCAACATTAATTTTTTTATTTCCCTTATTCCTTCAGCACTCTCTGATCTGTTTTTGAAGTTATTTTTTCTCTTAAACCTCTTAGCTTAATCCTTATCCCATCAATGAGAGAAGATCAGACAAGTTAGACATATAGAAATTGATTAATCAGTTTTTGAAGAGTCATGGATAGTAATATGAAAAAAAAATGGAAAGTAAGATATAAAAATGAAGAATTTTTTTCACTCAACCATTTATGCAGACCTATATTGTTCATTCTACTCAGAAATTATGGCCATAAGTTAATCTCTTTTTCACTGTTTGATTAAAGAGAAAAAGGACCAAAATGGTTACTTGCAGAAATGTACTCTTTTGTAGAAATGTAATCTTTTACTTTGAAAATTAATTTTGTTTTATTGGTTTGTTATATTGTGATACCAAGTTATCAACTTTCCAGTCACAGGAGAAAATTACGAGGTATTTGCAAAATATTTTTTACCCACATCTAATAGATAAAGTTTGATCTCCCACATACAGGTTGAGTCAAAAATATCTCTCAGGTTCTGTTAAGTCATGTTCTTAATACTTGTCTTGCAATTTATTAATTTTCTTAGTTAATTTCTTTTGTTTTTTGGGGTTTTTTTTGGTCAATGGTTTGATTTTTTTTTTTTTTTTTTTAAAAAAAAAAAAACTTTACTGGATAGTCTGATTGAGTGGTTGGAACTCTCCCAAGACCTCACACCTCCAAATTTTTTTCTTTCAGTGCTCATGAAATATATTCTTTTATGTGTCATCTTCCCTTAGAAACATCAACAATTATGGCTCTCGACAATTTCCTGTTCTTTGTTGCTCTTAATAAGGTTTGTTTTCTTTGCTATCTCTCTTAGTTGATATTCTACAATCCAATGTCACAAGCTATGTTATGCACTGTTGTTTCTCTTGCCTTCCTGTATAAAATTCTCCAAGGCCTCTTTTTCTCATTATGTGCACTGGAAATTTCAGTTGTCTCTGATTCTAAGTGTTCTTTTTATTTTTACATTTTTCTTAAAACTTCCTTGTCACATGTTCAGTCCATAGGATTCTCAAATCTTTTTATAGACATTCTCTGATGCCTCAAGGTTCTTCTTTATCCATAAGGAGATTGTTCAGAACTCACTGTAACACTGGAGGACTAATATTACATAACAGTTCATCAATCTTTGTTTCTAACAAAATTTTCCTATTTCTTAATATTTTGCTTAGCTTTTGGAAAGCATTTGTCACTATTCCAATGTACTTTTGAATTTCAGTGCCACATTTTCCATCCTCTGTTAAAACACTTTTAGATATTTAAATTTTTGTACTTGCTTAATCATGGCATTTCCAAATTGTAGTTCATCTTGATCTGTTCCTTTTACCAACATCTATACATTCTCTCTTCTTACAATTGATGTGTAGTCTTTTCTTCTCACTTTCCTTTAGTACCTTCCATAGGAGGTCTTCTAGTTTCTTTTTTATGTCTGTTATCAATACTGTGTTATGTGCATATCTTACATTTAGATTGTGGTTGCCAATAATGAATCCTGGTAGGACTTCTAATTCTCTTTAGATTACTTCACTGCAAATGCTGAATAAGTTCAGCAAGAACACACATACTTGTTTTATGCTTGTTTCTATTATTCTGTATTTCCTTTCCCATCCATATACAGGCAGTTTTCTGTCAGTATAAATTCTGGATTATTCTAATATCTTTCCCAAATAAACTAAGCTAGCCTAGCAATTCAAATAGCTCTTTGTGATATACCTTATCAAACACACTTGCATGATTAATAAAACATAGCTTTACATCCTTTTTTATTTGCATTGCTCTTTTCGATATCATTTTGAGCATAAATTTCACATTCCTTGTTCCAGTGGCTTTGACAAAACTGTATTGTTCTTGATCTAACTTTGATTTAATTCTGTAATCCTAAATGCGCAATGACAAATTTATTGATATCTGGTTATTTACTAAGGTCAGTCACAGTAATGGTGCACCCAGTGAGAATCAAGTTAACTACACTAGAGAAGTGGTGTGTAAGATAATCTTGTTAAACATTGCACTATTGTAGGTACCCAAGTTGATGTATGTGTATGAACCATGTGTATATAGACTAACAAATCAATGTATACAAATTTGCATATCTTTTTAAGGAAACATTTAAAAAATATGCTGTGTGAGAACTTATTGAAATATTCAGAAAATAAATCTTCTTTGCATTATAAATTTTATGCAGTTTTCATATGTAAACTTTTTTCTTTCCTTTTGCTGGTTCGTGGAAATTGCCTTTTCTTCATTTGCATGTGATAATTGGTTAAAAAATTGTCCTTGAATATATTTACACCTCATATCAAGTTTATTTTTTATATTTACACATAAAATAGCCACCTCAGGAGCAACTATAAACATTATTTTTTAAAAATTAACATTTCTCAATTAAAAACAAAAAAAATAGTAAATGTACTGACAATACAAAGCAGAGAAGAAAACTGAAAATCACAAGAAAACTGAAGTTACAGGAAATTACAGCCATGATGGAGACCTGAATGCCAAAGTAAGGAAGCAGAGAAATAGTGAAAAAGTTGGCAAATTCAGACTAGGAACCAATAATAAATGCAGAGGAGAATGGGTCCAGTGGTGTATGGTAAATTATCAGGTAATATCCAATGCCTAGTTTCAAGAACACCCAAGAAGTAAATGTACAAAGAGAATCCCAGGAGGAGAAATGAAGAAGCAATTGACTGCATAATGATCAATATGAGATTCAGGGATGCAGTGCCAACTGCTGGAGTGACCACCTCCTAGTAATATGTCACCCTAGTGTGAAATTATGGAAGTTGAAGAGGGCTAAATCATCACCCAAATTGCAATACAACAGACTCCTGAATAACCTGAACTTGAAGAAGTAGTACACAAAGTGAAAAACAGATAAAATGAAGTAAATGAGAATGGAAACTTAATCTGAAACACATTAAGAGAAGCTTTAGTAACATCAGCAAATGAAATCATCCCAAGAAAAACTAGACAAGGTAAAAAGAATGGATGAGAGATGCAACTCTTGACATGATGAAAAGGAGACAGCAAACAATGCCAAGGTATAGCACAGAATATAGGACATTGCACCAAAAAAATAGAAACCAATGTAGGCAGAGAAAGGAGGAATGGCTCAATAAAAATGTGTAGAAATAGAAAAAATGAGCATAAAAAATAAGGCAGATATGCCTAACAGAATAAGAGTACTAACAGGATAAAAGATGTGCTCCTCAACAGGATGCCTAAAATCCAAAAAGGAACACTGATAATAGAAAAAGAAAAAATACCTCCAAGATGGAATGAATACATCAGAGAACACTTCCACAATAAAAAGGGCTAACTCACAATATCAGAAATATGGAAGTCTGAAGTAACCAAATTGAACAGGAACAAAGCAGTAGGACCAGATGTAATTGTAACTGAGATGCTGGCATCTTTAGATGATTTTTGCAGTGACAAAATTATAGAAATAATAAACAAAGTATAAGATAGTAATAATATACCATAAGACCTGAGTAGATTCATTTTCATAGCACTGCCTAAGAAGCCAGATTCGAACAAATTTGAACTCCATCAAACAATCAACCTAATGCACCACATAACAAAACTTATCCAAATTACATGCAAAATAAGACAATAACAATGTAGTTTCTTTAAAGACACTGGAACAAGAAATGCAATATTTATGCTCAGAATTATATCAAAAAGAGCAATACAAATATAGAAGAATCTATATTTGTTTTATAGATTATGAAAAACTGTTTGATAAAGTATATTAAAAAGAACTGTTTTAATTGCTAGATAAGCTTGATTTACTTGGGGAAGATATTAGAATAATTCTGAATTTATACTGGCAGCAAACTGCCTGAATGCAGATAGAAAAGGAATTGAATAAATACACAGAAATAGAAAGAGGCGTGAGACAGGGATCTGTCTTCTCACTGAACTTATCCAACCTATACAGCAAAGAACCAAAAATGGTTAAAACTCTTTCCTGTTACTAAATTGGAAAGCTCTACAAGAAACTATTTGGTCATGTATAATGACCAAACAAACTTCATAGTTACATCAATAGATTTCAAATAAATTTACTTTTTCTTTATAATGTTCCATTTGTGTACCTGCTAATACCATTACATGTTGATTTATGGCCAGCATTTTGTTCTACTTACTGATTATACACCTAATGAAGGCTGAAGAATGAATCAGCCAAAACATTAACAGCATCAAGAATAAGAAAGAACTTTTTTTGTGGTATAAGAGCAGTTATTTCCCACCAATAATAAATTTATTTTCATTTTTTACCACTTATTTTTGCGTCAATCTGGCAAAATGGTATGACATGAAAATGCATACAAACCAAAGATGTGTCATTGAATTCCTCTATGCAAAAAGATTCATCAACAATTGCTTGATATTTACAGAGATTAGTCGATGGTTATATGGTAGATAATACCGTTCAGCAGTGATATGTCTGACAAGCTAGGTTCATGAGAGTAGCATGTAGGCTTTCATCGCTGGCAAAAATACATAGCAAGTGGAGATAACTAAATGGTCAAAATAGTTTTTTGTAGCTGAAAACTAGCTTTATCCAATTATGCTATTTTTATCCATATATCTGTTGTAATTTCCATGAAGATAAATAAGAAGTGTTACTTTTGGAGCCTCCTTCATCTACTAGTGCTGTGTACAAATGTGTATATGTACATTTTTCAAAACAAAACACTCTACAAATATTTGTATCCTTTAAATACCACATGTGTTTATACCAGAGATCAACTCTGAGTCAAAAACTACAAAATAATTATATTTTATTATCTTCATGCATGTTTACACAAATATTATTATTGGACATAACTGAAGATGAAATGGCAACAAATCCTCTTCAAATCTCCAGCACTTTTCTTGGTACCTTCCTGATTATTGTTTCATACACTTACATGTTCACACTAGATGTCAAGGTGATATCACTAATTATTGAGTTACAAGTTTCTTTAAATGCCTAGCACCTTTCACAGTATCTTCACAGATCCCAGAAATGCTGTCTTTTCTTGGATTTTCAATTTATCCAATCTCAATTCCAGTGTTTTTTGGCACTGTTCTAAGGGTATCTGATATTATGTAAATAATCCCAACCATTATGTTACATATCTTTCTCAGCTCTTCAGTAAGACTTGAGTATTTTTTCAATTTCTCACTTACTTTTCTGTTCACCCTGTGGTCCAAGCTTATGGTCACATCTACAATCTAATAGATCATTTTTCCCTTATTCACAGTTATTAATTTCACTGTTAAAAATAATCAGATGTCTACTCAAATACATGCAACCACTAAATGCAATGTCTAGTAGTAAGAAATAATGCATTAAAAAATCCATTAGTTGCTTTATATATATATATATATATATATATATATATATATATATATATATATATAAAATAGTAGTCTCTGGTACCTACTTCTAACTGATATAGCATCTCAAACACATTTAATGAGAAAGAGATAATACTTAATAAATTTTTTTGAACCAATCTATTATCATCACTGTTCAAACCAGACCTCAAGTGGAACCCCTATATTCAATCTATTGCTAAATAAGCTGAAAAAATAGCCAGCTCACTATATCATTCCAAGAAGTATCTGCAATGTTGTATCTTTACAAGAGTTAGATCAGGACAAAAATGGAATACTGCAACCATATATGAACTGGAACTGTTCAATCCTAACTTTCCAGACTTCACTGAGTTCAACATTGTTCATGCAGTCTTATAGAAATGATTTATTTTTTGCTCTGTGACTTGTTTCCCACAGATGCAACATTTCATGTCTATCACTATTTCCATGATAAATATTCAAATGAGTTCCATTTATTAGTTCTAATAGTCTGAACTTTCACTATGAGGACATGCCTTGCTAGTTCCACAGAGTTGAATCATCCTTATTTCCCTCATGTTCCAAATGTTAGAAGGAAGTTCCACTTAGGCAGCTTTTTCCCAAGAACTGCCCAAATGAGTGATTTCCTGAATACTTTAACCTTGACCTTTTCAAATCAATCATGATCTGTTCTCCTTAGCTATACAGTCCTAATTTCATACCAACTTCTCTTCCATTCATATGTCACACCACATTCCCCATTAATATTTTGACTAACTCTAATTGAGAGGCTCTCGCACCTTGTACTGGGTGATATTGAGTTATACAAGTTTATGGTATTAATATTGTATTACTTGAATTAGACAAGAGACTGCTAAAAAGTTCTCAGCCCAACAAACTTCCCAAAATCTGATCAAATGACCAAATATCAGCCCTCAGACTTTTCAGCACCGCCTCATAGCTGTCACTGATTGATGTTATTAATTTGAGGGTTCATGTTTCAAAGCTCTATCTCCCATCAGCAGAGAGAAATAGTCAGTCTTGGTCAGCTGTAGGCAACAAAGCTAATGCCAGCTGAGAATTACAAATGGAACCACATTGTTAATTACTTTATGTGGTCAGCTAAGTGTGAAAAGATGGACAATTACTTAGGCAGTGGGAATACGTGGATGGAAAATATTGTAATTGAGAAGAGTCAGGTTTTGTTGGTATCATAGTAATGTGACAACTGCTGAGGATTTTTTGCTTGCAGGCAAAGATGCATGTTACCAAGAGAGTTCTTAACGTGCTACAAACAAATCTGTTATAAAGGTTGTGAGCTTTAAAATGTTCACACTATCAATCTCTTTAGAATAGGAAAATGCATGTACACACACGGACATGTAGACATGAATATTTAAAGTTGAAATAGCATTTGCAGTCATTCAGTGATTTATTAAAAAATAAGTGGTCATTGTTTGTCTTTTTAATATTTAATTATTTAAAACCAGTATTTTCAGAATAGGAGAATTGGAAGTGATTTATGCTGTTTATTTATGAAGAAATATATATATATATATATATATATATATATATATATATATATATATATATATATATATATATATATATAAAAAAATACAAAGAAATAGAAAAAATGAAGGAGAATTAATCATTCAAATATTATGTCTCTAATTATTTTCTTTAAAATTACTTTTAAATGTTCTCTCCCTCCCCCCCCACATACATACATACATATATATATATATATATATATATATATATATATAAAGAGAAAGAACAGACAGATTAAGAATCCATTTTTAGCAATTACTTTTTTTAAAAAGTGTTCAATAAAATGTAGAGCAAAATATATTTTTATTATGAATTATTTTACATCACTATCTAAAAATTTTTCTTTCAGAACTTAAAAATTATGCACTCAACAGGCAATGTTGGATAACTTATTCAACATTGCCGAATGAGTGAACAATTTTTAAGTTCTGAAACAGAAACTTTTGTATAGCGATGTAAAATAATTCATAATAAAAATATATAGCTTCTGAACTGATGAAGCCTAAAATGGTGAAATGCATAATCAGATATATTTTGAAACAATATACTTTCATGAACGTTTTCCAGCTGTCAGTATCTTAAAACTGTCAGGATCATATATTCTAATTTTAAAATACACACACACACACACACACATATATACTTTTAAATAGTGTATTATTATTTTAGATATTTTTTCTTTTTATAATAGTACAGGGTGTGCAGAAATACCTCTCAAATTTTAAAGGTTGATAAAAAGAAAATAGTAACAGCTATTAAAAAAGTTATTTCATGGTTGTTTAAACAAATGCCATCTACCAAATAACCTCTATTCATGATACACTGTTGTAGATAATTTCTAAAATTTTCCATCACCTGGAAGTCAAGAGCTTTGAGTTCTTCCAGGTGGCTTTCTTTTAAGCACTGAACCTGTGACCCTGGAATTTTCAACCCTTAACAATATCGATTTTCTAACCAGAACAATGTAATTCTGACATGACACGAAATAAGCACAAAACACTTTCTGTGTTGCAATTACAGATTCACCAGCCTTAAAATTGTTTCAACAGCAAACACATGGTGTGCACTGGCCCAAGCCATGATGGTAACAGATGGTATCTGAAAAAAAAATGTAATGACATTAGCTAGATGAAGACATCATTACCACTTGCCTAAGTTCACTAGCACCATAGAGGTGACAGTTTAAAATGTGGAAGGTATTTCTGGCACTAATATCTATATATATATATATATATATATATATATAGTGTGTGTTTGTGTATGTCAGAAGCACTTTCATATTGCTCTACCATGTAGGCCACTCTCTAGCACTTAGAGTAGGTGTTTAAGCTTTATATTTAATTATATTAATGTTATATTTAAACTGTGTACTGTTTGGTTGAATAAAAACTGTCTTAATCTTTTTAATAGTGTTGATTTTACCATGATATATTAGGATGCACTGAAACGTTCTTGGCCCAACAGAGAAGCTCTTCACAAAACAATTCAGATATTTGCTATATTAACCTACTGATTTGGGCAAGTGTTCCAGGCTGAGAACATTTCTGTAACACATCCATACATAAACACTGTGAACTTAAGAATCAACATTGTATGGTGGTCAGTAATTTAATTCCCTAAGTAATCATCAGATGAAATATCTGATTATCACTTAAGGAATGAAATTACCAGTCACAGTGTTGTTTTGATTCCTATATACATGTAGATTAAATGCATGTATATATTTTTAACATGCATTGATGTGCAGATTATATATATATATATATATATATATATATATATATATATATATATGAACTGATCACTATTAAATTATGAAAATGTCAGAAATTCACACATGTATACAATAAATATAATACTAAGCAGTAAGGTTATATTCATATTCAAAAGAATGAGAGATGAATAAAAATTAAATATCTTAAATAATTACACTTCCATGTTTGTTGATTATCTATAAATCTCTTATATACCTGTGAATGTGTTTTTTATATGAGTCTAGCCTAAGGTGAAAGGCATTACTTTCACATCATGACTCCCTCAATATATATCAGTTTATATTTGATAATTCTTACTGAAATTTATTAAAATTGCCTTACAAATTACTGATCAGATTCTTGCCAATTTTTCTAAGTAATTTTCCCCATTCTGTTTCTTTTTAATTTTTCAAGTAGTTTTCCTTCTATTCCAATATCAGTAATCCTTTTATGAGTGTATGATAATGGTAAGTTAACCATTTCCAAACAGGAAACCTTCAACATTCATGCTTTTTAGCATTACTGTCAGTTGACATTTATAAAATCTTTTCTTTAAAAAAAGCTTTTCAGGGAAATAGGCTTCTTAAGTCCACTGTTGTCACCCTTTCTAGTATTGAAATGAATTTCCTTCCTTACCTTTTATTTAAAGCAGGGTGGAAAGTCAACATTGATTATATCATTTTCCCTTTTAACTACATGTACAATCCATTTTAATTATTGCTACTGTTGGAAGGCTTGTAAAAATGGCTTATTGAGTTTACTGGCTTTGCTGTCAATTTTTAATTATAGTTCTTATGTAGTATCTTTTTTTAAATGTTTGTAATAGTTTCCAATGCTTAAAACAATGTAAGTCTATTGAAATCTGAATATCTTAATCTTTATATAATGAGTCTGAATATTTGTTGCATTGATTTACAATAAATTTACAAACTATGACAAATATTCGAAGTTCATAATTTTTATTATATTTTAGTAATAATCAGTGATCCATAAAAAGAAGGGAATACAAAATATGAGATTTTGATCTTCAGATCCAGTTTGTCAAAGTAATTTGTAAAAAAAAAAAAAATACATAGAACATAGAACTATGGGTAAAATAGCCTCACAAACTTGCAATTAGCCAAGTGTGGTGAGTACAGCTACACCCCTGGAGACATGGTCAATCAGTTAAGGGCTCCTTCAATAGGTGTGAGAAGACCCTGGATTTGGAACATAGACATGAATGAATAAGGAAGCTGTCTTTTTGAGCAAAATTCCATCTGCATTAATTTAAGAGTTTTTGGCCAGACAAAGTTTCCAAAATAGAAACAAAGCACTAGCCATCAGAATTTTTTTGAATCCCTTCTAATAGGAAAAAAGTAAAAACAAAAATAGCGGTATACATGACACAGAAGACATGGGTGGAGAATTATAAAAAAATTTATTGCAAAAGAACCTATTATGGGTTATACTGGGTATACACAATGTTTGTGCATTGTGTGCTAAAAACATGAAATTTTAAGCCAATAACAAAGTTCATTATTCAATACCTGTTGGGAGTGTATGAATCTGATGAAAGAAGACAAAGATTTTGTCACATATGCTGGAATTGCTAATAAGGAGTATGAAAGATTCAAAGTAAATGAACTGACTCCAGAGATGTTTAGAGGGGTTAATGATGGTTCAAGGATTAAAAAGGAAAAAGACACTGAAATACATGCTAGAATTCTAATGAAACTTGAACAGAATAAAAAATATCACACTACAAGAAATATTTGACAAATGTTAGAGAATTCTAAATCTGAGATGCAATATAGAAGAAATTAAAGAAAAAGGATGTGCATACTCATAGGCTAAAGAAAGATGTGGGAAATGAAAAATTAATCCATGTTTCAGATGTGGAAGGTGACATCTCGGAGACAACTGTTCCTTTAAGAATTCAAAGTGCTACAAATGTAGAAAAATAGGACATAAAAAGTCACATTGTAAAACTAAAAAATTGTACACAGCATTGCGGCAGAAAAAATATTTACAGAAAACCAAATAAAATCTGTGGATGTAAAAATGCAAGTAGAAACTGGTAGTAAAATCACAATAATTAATGAAGCCATATGGAAAGAAAATGGAAAACCTACATTAAAAAGAACTTCAAAAATTGCACATGGTATGTCGGGTAAGAAATTTCCTCATTATCTGAGACAATTTCAATGGTCAGATAGGGAAGGATGATGCTCCATTCACATATAATAAGGAAACTAACTGAAATGGGAAAAAAATTCTGACAGACTTTGCTCAAGAGTTCCAACTCCAAATTACAAAAATGAGGTTCATAAAGCATCCAAACCATCTGTGGATATTCCAACATCCATCCAGACCTTGATCACAAATTAATTACATCCTCATGAGGAACAAGTGGCAGAACACTGTTCGTAATGCCCAGGAATATTTGTCCTACTCTTCTTTTGGTTCTGATCATAGAGTTGTTTCCATACATGTCATTCTTAGCTTAATGTCATCCTAAATCTATAAAACAAATCGACTGGGCTAAGGTATCATCCAATGGAATTTTGGGACACTCCTTTGCTGTAGATGTTAAGAATCATTATGAAATGTTCCCTGATCAATCTGATGACATTGAAACCTGATACAACAACCTTATATCATCTATAGAAGAAATCACTCTCAAAACTGCCAAAGAAGGAAAAGTTACACACAGCCACATCAGTTCAGATTTCTGTGAGGCAAGGAAAGATCTGCAAAGAGTGAAACCAAGTTATAAACAAATGCTAATTAGAAGTACTTTTAAAAATACCACTAAAGCACAAGAGATACTAGATGAGGCTCATGCCAATGTAGATGCAGAGTACATTCAAGGAGAGATCGACAAGATCATAAGGCTACACTTGGAGAAATAACATGCTGCAGCCTAGAAAACAATACATTCTCATGAAGAAAATCATAGACTTCCATTCAACTCAAAGACAGTTCTGCTGAAAAGTGTAAAGCTAACTGGTTTGACCACTTTAAGAAACTCCTGGAAGAACCACCACAAGTCTTCCACTCCCAATACATCAAATATCCAATACACTGGGCATAAACACCAACCTATTCATGCTCGATGAACTCGGAACAACACTCAAAGATTTTAACCAACAACAAATCTCCAGATCTTGACAACATACCGACATTATTATCAAAAGATTCAACATTTCATAACCTCCTCCTAGATTTTTGCAACCACGCATTCATACACGATTTGCCACCTTCAGCTTGGCTCAAGGTATAGGGGTATAACTCTCATGTCAGTTGCAGCAGAAGTTTACAATAAGCTTCTACTAAATAGGATTGTCCCTACCATTGATCAACTTGTCCGCGAGAATCAGAATATATTTAGAATAGTAGATCAGCAACTGCTCAAATCCTCTCCATTCGGGTTCTGCATATTTCTCTTGACATGAAGAAAAAAACTCCTTTTGAAACCATGACATAGTAGTCAGTACTGTCCTCAATACCTGACTGACCTTGACTTTGCCAATGATCTTGCATTGCATTTCTCAATGTATCAAGGATGTAGAATCCTTGCTGCAATCACTTGAGCAAGCAGCGAACTAGGTAGGTCTCTATTGCAATGTGAGTAATAAAGAATATATCACATCTCCTGAACCATCCAAGTTGAAATCACTCAATAATACATCCATCAAAAGTCTTGAGGACTTCAACTATCTTGGATCTCACATTACCAAAAACACTTCAACATCTGTAAAGCTCTTGCATGGGATGCATGTAACAAACTTCACAAAATTTGGTGCTCGAACCTTCCATCTGCCTTAAAAGTCCAAACCTTTCAAACATTAATTGAACCAGTCCTACTGTATGAATCAGAAACTTGGACATTATCTGCACATCTTGAAAGATGAACATATACAAATCTACTTAGAAAAATCCAGAACATCAGTTGGAGATCCCATGCAACACTTAACACTATTTACAGAGAACTGAGACCAATATCTCTTAAGCTCAAACAAAAGCAATTATAGTTTGCTGGCCACTACCACTGAACAGACCGGGAAATCATCTCATCCTTACTCCTATGGCATCCTTCTGGAGGTGTCTTCTCATGAAAATTGACTTTCCCAGACATTATAGCTTGGAACTCAGAGTTGGACATTGGGGATCTGGAGACAATACTCCAAACTTATTCGGTACTGACTGGATGGTGGGGGGGGGCAGCAATGCAGGACTAAACAGTGTGTAAAGGGATTATCAATGGAGTTCTGACCAACAATAGGGAGGTTGAAGGAAGATAATGAAATTACTTTTTACTAGTGAAATGATTTGTAACATTTTTTTTCATAACATGTGTAACAAGGCTTATGTGTTAAAAAATACTACAAGCTTATTTGGTACTGACTGGATGAAATTATTTGTGTTGTGGAATTTACCAATAAATATTTATTGCAAAAATGTAAGTGGACAAGCTACCACTTAAAAAAAATATTGTAAACATTTAAAGGAAGAACTGAAAAATATTTTCCAGATGTTCTGTTGGATGAGTTGGGTCGGTATTCCAAAGTCAAAGCGAAATTCCCATTGAAAAAAATGTCAATGCCAGTGTTTAGACCAAAACATAGTGTACCATTCATAGCATCAAATCAAGCCAATGAAGAATTAGACAGACTTGAAAAAAATAGGTGCAATTGAGAAGATTGACCATTCAAAATGGGTAACACCAGCAGTGTATGTAAAGAAAAAAAAATAATGAAATTCATGTTAGTGTCGATTTTTAGACAGGGTTAAACAAAAGTCCAGAGGAAATTTTTGTGAATTTAAACTATGGAGAAATTTCTTTGAAGCTGGATCTTTCTGAAGCATATCTGCTAAAACAGGTTGAAGAAGAATGTTCAGTGTTAATAAGTATAAGTTCAACTGACTTCCTTTTGGGATAAAAGTGGCTCTACCTATATTTCAACAATCTATGGATACTATGCTTGCAGATTGTGATTTCATAACTGCTTATCTGGATGATATATTAATTAAAAGTCTGTCTAAGGAACAACATATTGGACATGTGAAAAGTTTTTGAAAAAATGGAGAATACAATTTAAAACTCAGTGAGGAAAAGTGCAAATTGTTTTTGCCTAAAATCAAGTACCTAGGACAAATCATTGACAAAAATGGTCATCAATAAGATCCATCAAGGACAAGTGCAATTAAGAATTTGCCTCCTCCAACAAACGTTACTAGGTTACAAGCTTTTCTAGGACTAGCAAACACTTATCAAATCTATATAACTAATATGCAGAATTTGACAGTTCCACTGAACAATGTGCTTAAAATGTCAGAAAGTGGAACTGGTCAGAAAGTGTTTGAAGAAATCTAGAAAATGTCAAACTTATCATTAGTGTACTATGATCCAAAAGCAGAAATCATATTGGCTTCAGATGCTAGTGATTGTAGTATATGAGCAGTAATTCTACATAAATAGGATGACAATAACATAAAAGTTGTTGAACATACTTCACATTTGCTACTACCAGTAGAAAAAAAATCTAAGGCCAGATCCAAAAAGAGGCATTAGCAATATTTGAAGTAAAAAATTCACAAATTTATACACAGGAGTTTTCATTTATAGACAGGCCACTGTCTTCTATTATCAATTTATGGTTGAAAAGAGGAATTCCTATGCATACTAGCAAATAGATTACAACCCTGGGGTACCATCTTATTAAATTACAATTTCAAGATGGAATACCAACTGTCTAAAAAAATTAGGACATGTTGATAGTTTATCAAGATTGATACCAAAAAATACTGAACCGTTTGAAGACACTTATTGCAGCATTAAAAAAAAAAAACTTCCACAGTTACAGTGAATTTTTTACACAAACTCTTTGTAAGATATGTCATTCCAGATGCCATGGCCTCAATTAATGGTACATAATTCACTGCTTATAAATTTAAAGAATTTTGTAAAATCTTCTCAACTGAACATATTACTACCCTGCTGTATCACCCAAAGTCAAAAGTACAAGCTGAATGGTTTGTGATACTTTTAAGGGAGCTTTTAAAAAACAAGTAATGAAAAAGTGAGCAAAGAAGTACTTGAAAAATTCTTGAGTGTATACTGGATAATGCCAAATCCCAACACCGGCCAGAATGTCACCAACAGAAATGATGTTTGCAAGAAAAATTAAATCAGTGTTTGACAAGTTATTACCAGGCCAAAAAGAATAAGAACAGATAACAAAAAGGACACAAAACTTTTCAAAATTGACAAAAAAGTGTTTTTGAGAGTATATAAAAATGGAAAAGAAATGTGGAAAGATAGTATAATGAGGTCATGAATTGGAAAAATGATATGTTGAAAGGGAAAAAAAATGGGAACACAAAAGACATTGGAATCAGTTAAAGAAAAGGTTTACTGAAGAAATGCCCACAAGAAAGGAAGAACCTATACAAGTACTGTATGATATTTTCTGATGTGCCAAGAATAAATTGAATGTACAAGTATGATTGCCAGAAAAAGAAAATGTATGAAAAAAACTAGAGGTTGACCCAAAATGAAAGAAATACAAAGTTCAGTACATGACGAATTCTCCAGAAAGAGGAGGGGTGAATACTAAAAAATAAAATAAAATATTTATTAGTGAAAAAAAAAAAATCTTAAAAGTGAGGGGAATGTTGTGGAGCATATGAGCACAAATGAACTAGGCAAGACGCCTTAAATAAAGAACTCCAAGTGAGTAAAGGAAGTCTGTTGAAGTCACTTGAGAATTTCTAATGACATTACAGTGAGTAGCCTAAACAAGACATAAGTGCTAGAAATGAGTTATAACAATGTGCTATCCATTTTAGTTGTTGCTGCTGTTAGTGATCCTCAAGTGATGTAGTGTCTATTATTTGGTACCATTCTTTATTAGTGATTCTGTAGTGCCAGTATACAAAGTTCAAAAAAGGATGGTTTTTGTCTAAATGCTGTTTTAAAAATGTGACAGTGGGCATTAATGGGTAAATGCAGTTAAAACTAAATCCCTTTCATGCTATTTCAAAACAAAAACAGGATTAACTTTTCTGGCTACCCATATTCTTAAATATCATTTACTGAAGTAAAACCTTGCCACTATTTGTCTACCCACATGAGTGGAACTTATATAAAATTTTCTACAGCATCATTCTTCTTGCACAGCACCACCTGGTGGCCAACATTTACAACAGAATTAAAAATAACAGAGAAAACATCTGAAACAAAAGTAAATCTAGGAAAACACTCAAATTAATAGGAAAAGTTAAATGTGGCTCGAAAAAGAAAAACAAAAAGAAATTAATATTAAATTGATGTGGGATATGGTCAGGCATATCTTCATAATCTCCTTTTTTTAACATAGTACAAGTAAAGATCTCATATATTGAGTGAAAGATCCATATACTCATCGTGTATATATATAAACTTCTTGATATATTATGAGGGTGGTTGTGTGATAGTTTTTCTCCTCCACAGCATACTGTTATTTGTTTCTGTTTCTTACTGATGGTAGTTGACATAATGTGAAATTCATATCAAAAGTTAAAACTGTTCATACACCAAACTTACCACCCAATCACAACTATTAATCAATTACAATATCAACTCAACAGAAATTTATAGGCCTTCATTTTAGTTCCCTTTTTTTATTTTTTCTTAAAACATGTGAACAAAACTTTCATAAAGCAAAATAAATGACTAAATATTTCTAAAATCATCAGCAGCCAATATGAGTCTACAACTATACCAACGCTTTCCATGACTATGCCACTCTCTGTCATGTCTTACCCTGAAATTCTTCTATCCCATCTCTTCATCTTGTCTTTTTTTAATGTTTGCTTTCTACTTGGTACCAAACAATCTTTTGCTCCATCTATTATCCTTTCTTCTTGCTATATGTTCCACCAACCTCTATATTTTGATTTGTTCTCTGATCAGTATCATCTATTTTCTATCTCTGACATTGACCTTTGTGCATTTTAAGTGATTTTGTTAATTTTCATGTTTTACATTTGTACGTAATTGCTGATATTGTAAATTCATTATACTCTTTACTTTTCAAATAAAATATGCAAGATGCCTATCCTGATGTCTCTAGCTGAAAAGCATTTAAGAAAAACAATCATTATAGGTTTTCTTTCATTCTCACAGTCCTTCTTTAATGTTATTACCTATCTTGAATTGTTTCTAGTCATTTGGTTGTTTGACAGTATATTAACGCCTTATGGGTCAGTTAATGTCGGAATTTAATTTTCTTGGGAGCTTTGAAGTAATAAAAATATGTTACTCTGCTTTAACAATTGAATACATGGTAGTTGGTACACATCTTTCATGCATATACCAGTTTGTGTGAATATAATTACTAGAGGTTGTGATATGTGTGTTTTATGCTTTAGCTTTGTTGAAGTTATATTTTGGAATACAGTTTGCTTTAAGAAATCATAAGATATTATATGGATTAATGACATGGAAGTGTTCTTTCATGTTGACTGATGTATTATTGGTAATTTTACTATAAATAGATATTTATACTGTTTACATTGTTCTGACTGTTGTCCTCATCTTTATTGTCATATCCATGTTTCGACCATTGTACACTCCAGCCTTCTTCAAGGGATATACATTGGAATTTCAAATCGAACCTTTATTCTCTCCACCAGGGTAGATTGTTCTAGTTCCACATGCCATATTTTTCTGGATATCTCAGTTTCAATTATTTTCCCTTTTAGATATTGTTGGTAATTTTTTTTATATAAAAATGTATTTCTGGTATTTTTATGATAAAAATGTATTTTTATATTTTCATAGGGTTTTTTTTTGTTTGGCAGAGGGTTCACTATTTGCGCATAGCTAACAAATACTACCACCCTGTGACTAGGTGGACCTTGGAACACAATGGCAGTTAAGAGGTAGTTCCATGCTCTTTTAAAACCTTCAATTTCCTGATGACAGGCCTCACTGCTGGATGTAGTTTATAATTGTTTCTAGTCATTCAACCTTTATACTTGACTTTTTCAGAGAATTATATTTCACCATTACTTTTTATTTAAGACTTTCTCTCTTCTGGTCATTTGGTATTTCTTGTAATTCATATGATGTTTCTGATATTAGTAAAATGTCATCAACTAATTGGAAAATGTTCAAAAACTCTGTTTATTTTTAATCCCATCCTTTCCAAGTTAATTTTCCAGATGCTCCTTACAAAATATTCTGTAAATAACTTAGGTGAAATTGTATTTCACTCTTTTTCCAATCTTTATTTTATCTGTCTTTGTGTCATCCTATTATTGCTATGCTGTTATTATACTCTATGACTTTTATAGAATTTTCATTAATACTCTGCTCTCATAGCAAGTTAAACAGTTCTGAGTGTTCTGCTGATTCAAATGCCTTTTCATAGTCAACAAACCCAAAGAAAGGGGTTTGTTGCATTCTGCTGCTCTTTATCAATTGGCTTATTGTTTGTAGATGGTTTGAATTTATATATCCACTTCTAAACCTACCTCTTCATGTGGTTGATTTTCATCATAGCAATTTCCTGATTTTGAAAAGTACCAAGGAAGATTATTGAAATTTTCTTGGAGTGCTGAATAGTCAGCAAATTATGTGTCAAGAAAGTCTACTGATCACCTCACTCCCAACTAAATGAAAGTCAAACTGAGAGGTTTATATTGAGTCTAGTGTAATCAAATTAGCTCATAGTGACTGAGTGATAAAAATAAAATTAAATTGACAGGTCACTTCTAGGAGTAAAACCATTCTTCTATCTGTATCGAAATTAAAATATTACAAACATTATTATTATGTATTATTAAATTAAATCTATTTGGAAGTGGCAAGATGATTATCAACTCAGAAAATGAAATCTACAAACACCGTTCAAGTTCTTGTAAATACCGTTTGTATCACTTTTGACAATAATGACCTTGGGTAATGTATGATTCTAACTTTTCCTGTTCTATTGTCAGTCATTTTGGTGATGGTTGTGTTACTGACATGTCACAATAGCAGACAGAGAAAAGGTGAATGATAGCACAGTTAAAATACTCTTCCATAATCTTCTATCCAGTTGTCAATTAGGCCAAAGGATTCTTCTCTACTCCTGATATTGTGTAACCCATTACCTCTTGCTGCATGATACTTGATGATGATAGATATGACCAAGTAACTAATACCATAAAAGACAAGATATAAAACACTGATATCTAAGTTCTGTATGTCTTCCAACAACTCAAGGTCATCTCTCTATTGATATAATAATTTGTAATATGGAGGAAATGAGTGATTCAACTTTGTGGAAGTTGTAGCTTTAAAAGTTTGAACTAGTAGAACTGAAAAATGAGGATCCACTGAACATTTGATATGGAAATAATGACAGAGTAGCAAGAGGCTGGCAGTTTTGCATTTGTTAGTGGTTGTAAAGTGGAAAATAAATCTTCTTCCCAAAGACAACATAAACTCTGTTATGACTGAAAAGTGAGTATTAAGCAACCTCAAACCAGATACTCCATTTTTTTTGCTGTAACCCAACCATTGTAAAGATAAAACATGGTAGAAGTAGTTAGGTATTTTCTGGAACAATAAAATGAGCCCAACCTTTTTCCAGAATCTTTGGGAAGGGATTCTATATAAGAGTTTCACTTGATGTCAAAAGTGAACTTGAGACTCAATAGATGTTCAAAGCAAGGAACCTCATTGAGAGTGCAACCATTCATTGTGACTGGTGAAAACAGGGTTTGATCCATGATAATGAAAAAAATACTAGCTTGGTTTTGGAGATATTGAAAGTTACAAACTAGTCTTTTCCCGGGTTAACCAAGATATAAGGTTATTATTTAGGAGTATTAAGATACAAGGTTATTATTTAGGAGTATTAAGATACAAGGTTATTTATTATTTCAACAACCTGGTTGTAGCATCCCACGTATGTATTTCAATGGTGCTGGCTATTAAAAAAGCCAGAACAAAGCATGAATACTTATCTTTTTTCTCCATCTGTCTGTCTGTGGCTCCCTGTGTCTGTATATATGTATCACTACTTGTCCACCTGTATATCTCTTTCTATCTGTTAAAGGATTAATGATCACTTTATCAACATTGCCAGTACAATGGCTACATTATCATGAGACGAGTGATGTGTACTGTTTTCATTCAACTGTATGAGTCATGCAATATAAGAGGCATGGTCATTGATCATAACACCATGAGCTTCTTTGGTCAAGCCATATTGCTTAATATATAACATTACATGAAAATCAATGAAGCAGGCAACTTTCTTTTTTTTTGTTTTCTTTTGTAATCACATGCTGAATTTGTAATAATTCTATTAGATTAATATTTGACAACTATATTGTTGTACCACATGCACAGTGTTGGCTTATGCATCAAGGAAAATTAAATTACATTGGAGTTTTCTTATTTCCTGTTCATTTAAGGGAGGTAGCTAAAATTATATTTCTTTCTCGCTTCAAAAGTATTTAACAATATGAAGAAATACACAGCTTGAAGAGGCATTGATTATAATTATCTAAGTAAATAACATTTTAGGTAATCTTATTGGCATTTACTGTAAAACTTTCTGACTGATTCTTTAATGATAACAAATTTTAAATAGCCTAAAGAAGATGGGAATTCAAAGTCCTACCTATCAAACATTCTCCAAATTTGTAAAATAAATCCATTCCAATTCTTTGGATTCATTAAAAATCATTTTTTCAGGCTGTTCAACTACACAAAATATTTTAACTTCCCAAAATCATAGACATTATTTTTAATGAATGTATGTACATACCTGAATGCAAAATTTAACAAAGATCATTGTTATTATTCTCAGACAGATTTGTTTTAAATTGTTAATGTCTAATTGTGGAAAAAGAGTCAAGATTGCCACAACTGAAGATATCTTGCAAATATGACAGTGCTGAGTAAATTAGATGAATTGAAGATGCAGTCAGTTGTAGATTACAGACAACCCTTTCCTTTTGTTTATTTTAACATGGCTTCTTTTTCAATTCTTCTCTTCAGGCAAGGACACATTGCACTCAAAAGTGAAAGTACAATTCTGTTCAACCAATGTTATAAAAATATTCATTTGCATGGTATCTTTTTGCTATCAAGAGATAAAAAAACAGACAGAATGCAGCACTTATCCAATAAGACAAACATATTTTAATGTTTATTGAGTCAATTGTTAATTTCCAACTCTATGATACCTTTAAAAATTGATTTATATTATATCCAACCACACTTTGAAGGCACATATTTGTTCAATAAATTTCATCTGTCAGTGGCTATTTTGTTCAGGGGAAATTAAATAGTAATTTACTTTTCACTTTCATTCAGCATATGAACCTTTTAATTGCCTTACCAAAGACTTTGAATTCAAAATGGCTAATTCTAAAATAATATTTATTTTTTTGGTACTGCTGGGGAATGGAAACTTAACTAATATGAATGCTTTATTACCTACTAATTTTTAAAGTACAAGGTAACCAAAAAAGTTCTGTCCGTTTTTAAAAGAAAAAAAGAAAACGCTTCACAGTATGTGTAACTTATATTTAGTCTTCGAAGTAATCACCATCGGCATCCAGCACCTTCTGCCAACGTGTCTCCAGCTGTTCAATGCCCTTGCAGTAGAACTTGGGGGGTCTTAATGCAAAGAAGTTCGTGAGTGCTTTGCGCAAGTCTGCTTCATTGGTGAAGGATTTCCCACGAAGATGATTATCCAGGGAGTGGAAGAAGTGGTAATCGGATGGCGCAAGGTCAGGTGAATAAGGTGGATAGCCCAAAGTCTCCCACCCAAGTTGTTGTATAGTATCTCTGACCACTCGCGCGACATGCGGCCTGGCGTTGTCATGGTGAAAAAGCACACCTTTGCGATTCACTAGTGCTGGCTCCTTCTGGCGCAATGCTTGTTGCACACATTTCAATTGCTGTGAGTATAGGTCTCCAATGACCATTTGGCTTGTTGGTAGCAGTTCATAATGAACCGCTTGACGACCTGTCCACCAGACACAAAGCATAATCTTGTGTGGGTGCATAGGCAGTATTGCGGTGTGAGGGACAGCATCCTGAGGCGACAACCAATGTCTGGAACGCTTAGGAGTTTCGTACAGAACCCACTTTCCATCACTGGTAAGCACTCGATTGAATAAGGATGTGGTACGGTGGCGAGAAAGCAGCGATACACAGGCTGCCACTCGTTGTCCCTTGTGGACCTCCAACAGCGTTTGTGGAATCCACTTGCTCAGTTTGTACATCTTACCTAGGCAGTGCAGGTGAAGTCTAACTGTTTCATCAGAAATGTTGAATTCTTGCAAGTTCACCACACGTTAGACTACTGTCCTCTTCAATGGCCGCCTTCAGGACTCCGTCATTCAAAACCTGTGGTCGTCCACTGTGAGGCTCATCATGGAGAGACAAATCTCCCGACTTGAAGTTTCGAAACCAATGCCTTGCAGTACGTTCATCCACAGCACTATCCCCAAATGCTTGACATATGCGGCGACTTGATGCAGCTGCTGATAAGCCCACTTTGGAGTCGTAAAGCAAACAGCCCCGAATGAGATCTCTAGACACTTCCATCCTTCTCACAGCTGTCCGGCTTATAACTGATGGCTAGGCACGGTGCGCGTGTTTTTTTATAACGTCTGATGTTCCTACTTCCGGCTGTCCGAATTTGAAAACAATTGCTACACGCATTTCAACTTCATTCAATGACTAATCAAAAAACGGACAGAACTTTTTTGGTTACCTTGTATAAATGTATTCTTTGTCTCTTTACTTTTTTCATGCTTGAAAACCTTCAATAAACAGTATATAAAAATCAACACTACATGGTAAATCGCAGTTTCATGCTTTAATTGGTTTAATGATTGCAAAAGACATAAAACTGTTAGTCATAATTCAATGCTAATTTATATATATAGTGTTTATATCTCCAAACATCATATCTTTAATATAGAGCATTCCTCTCTCATAATAAAATAAACTTCTCCTGTCTGCACTATTCCTATTTTATTCTTACATAAACTCATAAGTATGATTCTCTAAACTTTATGCTTGCACAAGATTGTATTATGTTCAGCAAATTGTCAACTATAAAAATGGTAACCTTCAAGGAATTTTGAACTGAACCCTTTATTTAATCTAAATGAACAGTAATAAAAAAAAACCCATAGATTAAGCAAAGATATCCATTCAAAATTCCTTGACAGTTACCTGGATTGACATGAACATCATTGTTAAAAAAAAAAAAGATACAATATACAAATAAGTGCTGAAACTTGGTCAAATGAATTGTTGGTAAAAAAAAAAATTGCATAATTCAGTTTTTAACCATCAGACCTTTTCCTCTAGCACCAAAATATTTAGTTTGTTATGGCAAAAAAGCACTAAAGTTATGTGGAGTGATGATGGATTAAATCAGCAGGCAATGATATGAAAAGCCAAATCCTTATATATGTATGCCAGATTCAAATGCAGTTGGTGCTGTAATAAAACTATAATTAGAGTTTCATTGTTTTTCACCATCATTAGAATTTTCTGTATCACTAGGTAATCATTAGAGTGAATGAAAGTGATAATGAATTTGTTTGATAACTCCTACCCATTATGAGTTAAAGAAACAGCTTGTGTATATGATAATGACTAATATACATCAATTTAACTGATTAGTATTTGGTATAATAAATTGCAGAGATTTTTATTTCTATGTTTATAACCTGAGGATTTTCAAATGACTGACCAAGTTACATTTTTAATTTAGTAAGTAATTCAGTAATCTTTGGCTGTAGCTATTTGGCCCAGAAATAATTTCCTTTTCCTCATCCTCAAGACTTCAGACATTTAACACTTCAAAATAAATAAATTACTGTAATACTTTTCATCACATGCCACCTAGAATATGTATAATTATGCTAGATAAAGCACTTGATGTGATAATCAAGCTTTATATACTTTTAGCCATGTTATTCATACTGGATTCTATTTTGCTACCTAAGAGAAGCAATTTTGTCCCTGGTTAGCACTAAACACCCACACATTCTTGAGTAAGTCCTTCATTATCACTCAACTCTAAAATGTTCCTGATTCTGTAATCTACTATCCTATATGCAACATCTGGTAAATGTCATTCCATGATTATCTTATCATGAAAATGTGAAATAACAACACAAAAATTTCAAGGAATCAGTACTACTCTAAAATCAGGATGTTCCTTTTTATATACTTCCTTGATATGTTACCAAGTACAATACTGACAGTTGACACTTGTGGGCTTTCCTCAGCCTAAACTAAATTTTTATCTGAATTTCTTGGATGAAGAGTTATCAATATTTACACTATTTGCATGCAGGCTGTTATCCTCAACTTTGCTGTTGTGATAACACAATTTTGGCCAGTGTTCCCTCCAGCCTCTTGATCAACATACACCTAATGAAGACCAGAAGGCACAATGAGCAAAACATTGTGATAACAACAACAAAGATCATGACAACAGTTTGCATGGAAATAATGCAAATAAAACTAAATTTATTCAATAAAGTCAATATTCTATATGACTTCAAATCAGTGTTTGTTATAGAATTTAAAATAAGTTCTATATAAAATTGGACATTTTCTTACTTCCTGTACATGCTGTGGTAATTCAGTAATCCTAATATCCACATATATGACACAGTGTCATAATCACATTCACAAAAATTGAAATGTGAATCTTCTATGCCAGCAAATATAGTAAAAAATATTTTTATTATAAAAATATGCAAATTTTGGTTAAACTGGAAATTTTTGCATTTTTTTTTTATTTGTTATGCAATTAGAAATTTTTTCTTTGAGTGTCAATAAAAGGATTTGAGTCTCATTGGACAAATAAAAGGATTTGACTGTCAGTGAACCAACTTAGTCCTTGGTGAAATAAATAAGGTCTCCATGCATCATCAACTTGGCAAAAATGATACAAATTTGAGCTGCCAGTGTTTGACTTTAATGATAACTTCATTAAAATTGAAGAAGAAAAAAATTATCTTTTTCTACATCAGAAATTGAAAAATGGTACCACTTTTCTTTGGCTGTTTTCCTCAGAAGATTGTTATCATTATAAAATGGTAAACTGTTCAGAAAGATTTCTTGCTAGCAAAACCCAAATTCTCTTTTTCTTTTTTATTAGCTTATAAGAAAAATGGTAATTTCTTATATAAACATTGTACTAAAAATGACTATATGTAAACTAAAAGTGTTATTGTTGTCCAGCTACATAAATCAAAGAATATCAGCTGATGTTATCCAAACCTTATACTATAGTATCTGCTTACTGGATAATGGCTACCAAGTGATTGTAGCAGACCATTATATCTTTACTGAGTACCCAATATTTTATTTACTTAGCTAGGCTGTTAGCTAACTATCTGATTATTTGAAACTTAAACACAATTCAACAATCATTTTGATTCATTAAACTGAAAACTCAATAAAGGAGAGTAAGAATCCATATGATGATTAGCCTTAGTCTGTTTATTTATTGGTGTGGCATCACTTTTGCTATGACAGATTGCAAAAGTTTCAAGCTCTCCCAGTATATGTTTATACCAGGAAATATATTTAAAATCTTTTTTAAAAATAACTTATTTGGTCATTTTATCTAAGATCAATCTATTATATTTAGAGAGATCATTTCTATTTTCAATGACTGATATTACATAAGTTTCTACATAATAAATTAAAGAAATTAATTATAGCATTAAACTTTAATCAAGTTAAGCTGCAAATTTCTTAGGCCTAAAATCATTTTAGAATATGCCTTTTTGCAGGTTAAAATCTTTAGTCAGAATTCCACATTTAATGTTCCCTAGAATGCAAAAGTTAAAATATAAAAAGAATCTTTACTGTGGCTTTTATGATTAATATTAAGATTTTAATGTCTTAAGTATGACCATGCCCAGAACAGATAGTTGTATTAATTTAGTGTAAATTTAAAAAAATAATTTACGATAAACATTGACATTTAAAATTTACTGACAACCAGTGACTCTTGAAAATTACAGCTGCTCAAGAAACTTAACTTTATTTTTTTTATATTCAAATAGAAAATTTGAAAAGATTTTTGGACACTTTTATTAATTTGCTCAATCATTCATAATCTACTTCATTCATGTGTGTGTGTGTATATATATATATATATTATAATAATACAATAAAACAGTTTTTTTTCTGGCCAAATCAAAACTTGTCTGGAAAACATTTATAGAATGTAAAAAATGAAAACCAAATGTGTAGAGCTATTAAATATTAAAGTCAAGGAATACTAACCACTTATGCTACCATGGTTTCCACCAGTAAGGTTTCTTCAGGCAGTGAAGGTTAGTTATATTTCCTGAATGCCTTGTTTATTTATTTTAACATTCTCAACGAGAATTACATTTGAAGGGGAGGAGCAAAGCAAGAGTAGTAGTAATGTAAGGGAGGGGGAGGGAGAGAAATTATATTAATAATAATGAGTGGGGCAGTCAATATTGGAGGAGGAAAAATTTATAACAAGGGATGATTTTAAGCAATAGTAGAGGTAATGTAAGGAAGTGGGGGATTTTTAATAAGGAGAGAAGCAAAGTAAAACTATAATGGAGGATGACGAATAAAAACGTTAATTATAAGGGGAGGGGTAAATCAAGAGTAGAAGAAATTAAGTGGGAGGAGGAAAAAATATTAAATAATAAAAAAATTTTTTTAATTTTTTAAAAAGTGGAGAGGCAAAGCAAGAGTAGAGGAAATTTAAGTTAAGGGGAGGAAGAAAAATATATTAATAAGAAGGGGTAGGGGCAAAGCAAAGAGGGAATGGAAGTGAGGGGGGTGAAAAAATACATTTATTTTCATCCTGGCTCATATAAACCTAAAATGTATTTTCTAATGCACTTACAGTTTGACATCACTTCAGACTGCTCATTTAACAGCTTATTTTGGTCTGGATACATTATTTCTAGTTTCTCCTCCTGGCATAATCTACACATATTATTACTAATGTTGTAAAGTTTAGCTTTCCTTAAAATGCTCCAGCATACACTTGGGCTTCTTTCATTTTCCCACACATGACTGGTTAGTTTTGTACAGTTTCTATATTTTTCCATTTTGAATGATGACTGGTAGTTGTACCATCTTTTTTTTGTTTTTTTAAACTACTTTCAATACTTTACTTTCATCATTTTCATTCTCCACAACTGCTTTGTAGACCACCCCTTCTGTTTTACAAGACCCTTGCAGTGGACATTTGATTCTATATATAAAATTGCACATTTTATTGTTTATATCATTTTTTTGTATGCTACCTTTGAAATTCCTAGTGACCTGTTTTTTTTATGGTAGTCTGGGGCTTCTGATATGTATGTAGGTATCTAGGACAAAATCCATAAAGAATCTCCAATGTGATCAGTTCTGACCTTGCACCTTGGTTTCAATCACTTTCCCACTGCCTTGATATAACTTCCTTATGCCTTTTCTATATATGCATTTTCATGGCAATTGTTCTAGTGAACTTTCTTCTTTAGTACCTTGATTTCATGATTTTTACCATAAGCACTAGATTAGCAGCTAGGTTTAATCATTTTAATGTTGAAATTGCTAGATGTAACCATATGTTCTATTCCAATAGTTTCTTCTCTCATGCTTCTCACTTGTGGGACTCTAATCTGGCATCTTGCTTTTTGGTCAACTGTGATCTTCAAAAATTTAAATGTGTCAGTTATCATCATCTAATTTTTGTATCCTGTTCTTTTATTGTCCTTTCTCAATAACATTTTCTCAGTTTCCTTCACTGTTAGTAACCCATTGTGTATTAGTGGCTTTCTTGCCTTGCTTGGGGTGTAATGATTTTAAAACAAAATTAAAATTATGAACTGACTTAAGATAGATATACAAGTACGTTTGAGGGAATGTTGAAATGTTCTAGGCCTGACCCACTGACTAAACATTAGATTTTTGAAGGAAGAAGGATTTCTTGGTTGGAGAGAGAACTTTTCAGCACTCTCCAATACATGTATTTATGGAAATATGTACTTGAATGTTTATATAAATACTTATTGTTTGTCAAGCAAAAGAAGTGAAACCGACCTTCTGAATTGGAATTTGTAATTCAAGCCTTTCTTTGCTTTCTCTTTGTCCAACTTCTTAAAAGGATTAACCTTTTCGAATTTCTCTTCAACTTTCTGTTTGTATGAGTCTTTCTTGTTGAGAAAATAAATAAAAGAGGCCATAAAACTACTTGTTACCATATCTAGACAAATGCTTCAAAATATCACATACTCTTTAGTTTGATATTTACTTTGTACATTGAAAGGCTAAATAATAATTTTAAAAAATGGAGGAGGAAGATTGTTGTGCTAATCTTCAAAGTAGAGAATGTCTGCCTTGAAAATCATTATCCAAAATTTTGCCTTTTAACCAAAAACTGATAACCAAATGCTGTTACTTGAGGGAAATATGCATCTATCTCAGCTATGACATAGAATACAATCTCAGTATTTTAACTGAGAGGAACATTAAAACATTAAATTGAGAAAGGTTTGCCTGAGCCAGTAGATTTAAAAAGTGATATTGCACATAAATTATATATATATCTTTTTTTATATACTATGTGGGTGATTTAAGCACTCCACCACTTTCTGTCATTTGTTTGTCTAAATAATTTTTTCCCATTTTACCATCTCTTTTGTCCCTGCGGCCATCCATTTACACAAACTGATTGAGTAGATTATGCAGTTTCCTCCTACTTCTCTTGCCTTCAGTATGTTTAGATTGAAATTCTCCAGGTCCTCATTCCTCACTGTGTGTCCAAGAAATTTCAACTGTCTCTTTCTGACTGTAAATAGAAGTGTTTTTTAATAGGAATTATAACATTTGAAACTATAATACTACTCCAAAATCTAATCTTTTTACCTACCAGGATATCATATTAAACATGGGTTCTTCAATATGAAGTAAGTTCAAGCGAGCTAGCATAGCAGACTATTATGTGCCATGCTTTGCATATATCTAGACAATGACTTAGTGGTCAGCAACTCTTCAACACTAGTGAGTAATGATTTCAATCCATCAATGTGTACCTTATACTTGTGGCTTCATACTACTCAGTAAACATGGACACAATTTATTATCATACTCTCCTGCCATCCATTCATGCAAACTTGTTAAGTAAATTATTTACAGTTTTCACCTGCTTCTTTTACCCTTATTTTGTTTTGTGAGTGTTACCTTCTCCAGGACCTCTTTCCTTATATGTTTAAGAAATTTCCACTGTTTTCTTTTGATTGTATGTGTTTCTTAATCAGAATTGTAAAATTTTAAACCATAATACTACTCTAAAATGTTTTTACCTGCAAGGATTTCTGTAAATCTACAAATCCTGATGCGAATGAAGAAAACAGTAACCAGCGAAAATTCAAGCTCATAATTTCAAAACTTGAGTCGTTCCTTCTTGAGTTCTGTCTCCCAAATCACACTAACTGCCCGTTCTAGCATCAAAAAACTCTTTAAATAGTTGTTTTTATAGTTGTTCATGTACCCATAATTTTCCTGTGATCCCATAATTCATTGATGTCCCAGCATTGCGTCCTTATTGGATAAAAAAATGCACCCCCCCTCATTCTTTTATGTTAAAATTAAATCCATAAACAAAATCTTTAAATCTCTTTACCTAGACAGTTATTAGTCACCCACTACATAAAATTAAGCAAGCTTCCTTATTGTCTATATTTTCCTTAGCACTTCTTCATTGTACACATGTCCTGTCCATGGTGTTCTTAGTTGGTTCCAATCCCAATAGTAATGATTGCAAAATATGTTCCCCTCTCCAATTTATAGACAGAAGCACACAAATGCATGCTGGGATTTTTTTCTAGCCAATAAGATTGCCCACTTGTTGGTGTCATCTGACTCAGTCCCAGTCTGTCTTGTCTTGAAGTCAAAACACTATATTCGCTTATCTGATTTTGCTCTTGCGGGTCAGCCCTAATTCTTAGTTTGGGAACGTTTTGCCATATTCCTATTGCTTTGCTTTATTACTGTTAATTTGCCTCTCATATATTGTTTGCATGTTTTATATTATTTTTTCCCTGTTCTTTTCTTTTTATTGTTATTGTAAACTTTGTTAATTCTATTTGTTGAGCAGTTTTGCCATTTATTTACATTTAACAATGGCTACTCATTCTACACTTAATATTCATCTCTTTTACTTCAAGTCACATTTTCATAAGTGAGGAAATTGTCTTACATTTACAGCCATAATAATATACATAGGTAAACCAATAAAGCCATAGCCTAATGATGGGAAAAAATATTTACTTTATACATCCATTTTTCAACATAATATCCAAAGCACTTCACATAGATTAAACATTATCTCATGCATTTTTCAAATAAAAATGTAGTTAATGTCATACTGTGAATGTATTGATCCACCATTGAAGATGAGAAGATACTGCAAAATTAGTCCTGTCTTTTTTAAAGATCTGAACTAAAATTAAACTTGTTTTATTTTTTTTATTTTTTTTTTTTTTTTCAAATGATTCATTGCATCATATAAATATGCAGAGAGGGAGCAATGGAAATAAATTTAAGTAGAATAGAGACAAGTTGGCTGCTTAAAGTTTAAGGATTATTGATAAAAAAAGGAAAGCATAACAACAAAATTAAGAAGGAAATGATTCTGAATGTCTTTGACTTTTCTCAGAAGACACATGAAGTTTATGAATCGACTTCACTTCTAAATGGCTTCTTCATTCATTCTAATTTCAGGTATTGTTATTCTCATAATAACAGCCTGATATAACAATAACATTTTTTACAGATATTTTTATTTTGGCTTAATACTCAGAATTAACAGAAAAATAATTTTAATTAAACTGCTCATCCAATTAGAGGAATAGCTGAAAACCTGCTCTACACATTTTGTGCTAGTCTTTGCAGAGGGTATATATGAGATCTTTAGTCACAATAGGCTCATGAATTTGAACTGTATATTTATTGAATCCTATCTTATTTGAAAATCATCATAATGATGAATTTTTTTTTATTAGATTGGGGAACTGGGAGAATTTCCTCAAGAGTTCCACATTTTTTAAAAACCTTTATCCACATTTTTTAAAAAACCTTGACTTAATTTTTATTGCAACAATAAATGTAGGCTGAACAACTATGCTTTGTGAGAACTTATAAGTTTATAAACATGTCAATAAACTTAATAAATGTTATTATTGAACAAGACCTTAACATTTATGGTCTCCTGGTGGCCATTACTCAGACTATAAATGTAAACTTGATTTTTTAAAGTCTTGATTTTCATGTAACTATGAAATGTCAAAAGGTCATAAATTTGATATCTATCTGAAAAACGTTCAGCTAAACATTTCTTTTATTTAGTGAAATTTAAAAAATTGCCTTAGTTAACTTGATGGACACAAAGTAAGGATCTAATTTAACATTATATATACATTATAAATAGAACCTCTAGCTAAAAACTTAATTATATTTTTGGATTATGCAAAATTGTATGAATTAAAAAAAGACAATTGAAATTTTTCAGGTACATAATGAGGAAAGAGGGCTTGGAGAATTTGGCACTCACAGAACATATTGAAAGCAATAGGGACAGTGAGTAACTTGCCGAACTAACATGTGCAAATGGTTGGCAGAACCATTTGCACCATTAGGAGAGATAGCAAAAAGAACAAAACATACTAATAGCTACAAAGGACAGGAAATTGTGGAGAGCCATGATCACCCATGTCCTGAAGAAACAGGGAACATAGAAAAATCTATTAAAACCATGACATTTGGTGAGTTAAAGTAACATGATGATTGTCATATTTCAAAACAAGAGGAAATGTCAAACATTAAAAATGATACTTTTCAGACTGTACACACATTTATGTATAAGGTTTTCTGTTGACTATTTTAATCAGTAATTAATTCTGAGAGAGATGAATGGGAAATAATAGTTAATTACATTGAAAATGGAATTAATGAGCAGAATTCCAAATCTGGTAGAGTCATCTTGTGTCAACTTTACACTAATGCATGAATGCATCTCTGTGTCTTTCCAATAGCTTTCAGTTTATCTAAAGACTGGGTTCTCTAACTTTGATTTAGGAAGCAGTCTAGGAGAAAGACAACTTTGAATTCCAAACCAAGAGAAGAAGATACTCCTAGCCACAACTACCAGTAAAAATAGTTAATATGTAACAGGTGAGGCTTACAAACTCAAGCCATAAAAACAACTTGCTAAATATGATTGGTAGGCAAACTGAGAGGCAAGTCAAATCCAAAATCTCATTTGTTTGATTTTGTTTTACCATCTTGGAATATTGTTTTTATGTTTACTTTTCATTTTAAATTGGTTTTATAAGTGTAGTTCTTCAGATTAAAAATGCTACCCAAAAGTTTGGGAAACTTCAAGTATGAAGTATCAAAGAAAGATAAAAATGATAGAAAATAAGATTCTTTATTTCCAGTTAGTAATTTCAGGGATGTTTGAAATATTTGGTGAAGCACAGGAAATGCTTGATTTTTTTGACAGATGAAGAACTTGATCAATCTATTCAAATTCCCCAAATTTTTGGGTAGCATCTCATTGACTCACTGATTCTTTCAATAATTTAATTTTTTATTGTTTTCTTCTCTTCAAGTATTGCATATTTCTGAACCAATATAATCAGAATAAGTAATTGCCTTTCATAAGAACTCATCAAGAACGTTTACCCATCAAAGCAATATTAATCATAAAGTCCAAATGCTAATTACCTTTAATTTCTTACCAAGTTAGATTAATCTTCAATAAAGAAAATAAGATATCTGTTGTCAATTTTTCTCTGTTCTTTAAAGCATTAATAAACCATGAGGTCGTTTCTATAGCAGACATGTTTCTCTGAGAGGGGAAAATGTCTTTGCTTGCTGAAAAAGATTGTATATATATTTTTTGTTTTTTTCTTTTGTTGTTAGAAAATACTTTTTTCTGAAACCCACCAAAAACCTAAGATTACAGTTTAACTTAATCTCCATAATAATGCAAGAAAAGTTTCTTTTTATGCTAGCCATTAAAAGTACAAAAACTATTTGCAGCAGACATTTCTTTTTTTATTTATTTCTCTTGCTGGCATTGACAAGTACATCTTCATCTGAAGATTGAGCTCACCATTAATCTTCTTTTATTGCTGGATCAATTTGAACTACAGCAGAAGATCTTATGATTTGATCTCACTTTTAACATGTTTGTCTTTATAAGACTTAATAGCAGCAAATATAATAATAATAATCTGGGAAAAAGTATGAAAAAATAGAAAAAGAACTTTTTAAAAAAATCTAAGAATTATTTTATTTCACAGTCAGTTTCAATCCAACAAAATAAATTTAATTGAAGATCATTATCATCTGAAGCCATGGCCAAGACTCTCATCATTAACTTTGATTACATGTACTTGTAGGTACAATTCAGTAGATCATTTAAGTGATAACATGATCTTAATGCTCATTATGTGATGATTTTTATAATTAGTGATTACTGAAAAAAAAGTTTGACAGTATAAAAATCAAAAATTAGATAAATGGACAATAAAGAAGAGTCAGTATATTATTTATATCTTTTACAGTCTGTTTTAAGTTTAAAATTAGGATAATGAATGATGGCTGTGCTTTCTTGCTGGGTACAATATTTATCCAAATACCCAGTGAAATGGAATGTTGTATAAGACCAAGTTTAAAGTGGTAGTCCTATATTTACATGAAACCAGAGACAAAAAAAAATACCTTTTGGGGATGCTACAAGCACTAGGGCTTAACCTTAGCCCCTTCCCGAGGAAGAGGTGCAGCTTGAAAATATGAGCCTCCTGAGATTGGAAAAGCCTAAAAAAGTAAAAATAATTAGAAAACAAATACAAAATTAATTAATCAAATTAAAAAATAGAAAGTATATAAAAAAAATTTCCTAGATACATGAATATATTCACTTTTCCTTAATTTAATTAGGAATACCAATTAGGAAAACTTGGGCAATTTTCTTCATTATAAATTCTTCTAATTGTAAGCATGAGAAGAATATTACATGACAACTCAAGATAAAAACACAAAAATAACTAAGATTTTCTCTCTCATGATTCACTCACTATGCATCATGTGGAAATATTCAGAAAATAAGTCTTATATTTCTTCTCTGAAATTTATAGATGAGTGACAACTGTATATAATTTGCATGTAATGTGTAGACTGAATTCATTACTGTATTATGAAAGATTTCTATAGAAAAAAATGAACATAATTTTTTTTTTTTTTTAAATCCTGATATATGAGCTGGTATCAGAACATTTCAGACTAGTCTTAAAAATGGATATCATTACTCCAGTAAATATGGATTGTTCAGCAAAGATTTATGTGAATGAATTCAATCAAGGAGAAAAAACACCAGAAAAAAATGAATGGTTTTCCTCAATGCTTGTAATTTTGAACCAGAACTTGACTGGCCTTGAGACATCACATAAAAAATCTTTGTTCAACTTGCATGTAAAAAGTTGAGGAAGGTACATTACTTGAATCTTTCAGTTTTCATAAAGATTGCAGAGCCATTCCAACAAACATGACAACTATATATAATAACTCAACATGAAGACTATTGGCAGACTGACTCAGTAGGTTGGGTACCAATGAGTATTGGTTGTATGTATTTTTCCATTAAATACTCAGGTCACCGATGGGAATAAGTAAATTTATTTTCTGCCTTACATTCGTTCCATTAACCTCGTTTGAAAAACATGTCACTACCCGTCTTCAATGTATGTATATCTTTGAATTTCACCCCAAATCTTATTTACCTATTCTCTCTTTTTTTTTTTTTTTTTTTTTTTTTTTTAATTGTTGGTACCATTTATTTATGAAATGTATTTCCTTCTACCATTTTTTATGAAAACTTTGAATATTAGTTTTTGAATTTTTTTTTCTCTCTGCTGACTCATGCAAATAGACAGCATGGAAATTCCAGGTCATGTCTGTGGAGTGTTCTTATTCAACAAATGCATGCTGGCACTTAATTTAAGTTGAAACTTTATATTTAGGTTTCAACTCTAAGTGTCATGCATATTGTTCATGGACTTCTTGTATTCTACTTATTTGTCTCTGTCTTTTTGTTTCTTTTTTTTCTGTGTGCACATAATAGGAGTAGATAGGCTTGCCTATCATCTGGTCAATACTCTTCCCCCTTCTCTTGAACAGGTATAGAGGCTCTGACAGTTCTTTGGTTGCTGTTTCTGACTGGTAGTTAGGAGCCCTAACTTTTGCATAATGTCTTAAGCAGCTGCTCTAATCAACAGTTGCATAATATTGGGGTGCTTGTAGCGCTATGTCGTGCATAGAAGAGTGTCCCTACACGTACCTTCAGTGGGCAACCCTGAGGCCACTTCTGCTACTATTACTTTAGGCATTTTCACTACCAACATGACTCAGAATGACCTTAAACCATCATAAAAACAAACCTAAACCAGCTCTAAAAATTCGCATAAACCTTTTAACATTTTGTGGCAGACGTGATGAGACAGAACCTGGGACGAGCACAAAAAAGAGCCCATATTTGCTTAGCATGTAAAGCTACTGCAGTTGAAATGAGGGAGAAAAAGCACTTACCACTCTGCCGTAATCCGTCCTCGGCCAGATAACAACTTTAGAGTAACGTTTAACCCGAGCATGAAAACGTGGACTGCATTGTGGAAGTGGGCGAGTGGTCATTCACCTAGCAAGTTGGTCAATAAAGTACAGGAGTACACAGTACCTGGCCACGTCCGGGATGGATACAAGAAAGAGCTAGCACGGTGGCAGCGAAACGGATGGCTACTGCCATATCCCGAGAAAGAGCTTGGCCCACCCAAGTGATTAATTCCCTTAATGGCGGTCGTACAAGAACACAAACAGAAGGTCCGGCCGGTACTTGACTATCGGGAGTTGAACGGCTTTGTAGACGCATTCACGGCTGACGCAGAGGTGTGTGCGCAGAAATTATGAGAATGGCAACAAGGAGCTGACATATCGCTGTTGGATTTGAGAAATGCGTACCTACAAATCCATATTGACAAATCACTATGGCCTTGTTTCTGCAGCGCGCGTAAGACAGCACTTTGCAGATTACGGGCTAGTCTGTAAAGATCCGGAGCGATTGAGAGACAGAACTAAGGTCCTGGGTCTGCAAGTCTGGGAAGAGAGCAACTCCCTTCGATGGAAGCGGGGAGGTCAGGTTCCAGAAATTGCTTAAATGGTGACCCGCTGAAGCATATTTTCCTTGTGCAGGAACTCGTGGGTCATTTCCTGTGTGGTTGGCTTAGGGGGGCAACTGCATTTATTAAAAAAAGTTATACAAGTACACTAACCAAAGGATGGGATGACGAGATAAAGGATGCCCTCTTGGACGTATGCTGGAGGAAACAGTAGCCAGAGTGCAGGAATCAGATCCTGTCGGTGGAGACTGGTGTGTGAACGGCAATGAAATGACAGTTTGGGTGGATACAAGCTCTGTGGCTATGGGAGTAGCACTAGAGGTGAATGGGCTATTCGGGAAGATGCCTGCTGGTTACGTCCCAACTAATGATGCCAGTCACATTAATCTTGCTGAACTTGATGCGGTGATCAAGGGCGTGAATCTTGCCCTGCAGTGACAGGTACCAGTTATGATGTGGTCACCGATTCAGCATGTGAAATCGGTGGGTGTCTGACACCCCTGACAGGAAAGACGCGTAACACAAGGACGGGTGAAATGCTGATGAGGCGGCGCTTAGAGATACTGGCTGCTTTGGTGGAGGAGTACGCACCGACTATGACTGTGACGTTGGTAAAATCTTGTCAGAACCACGCTGACAGCCTCACCAGAGTGCCGCAATGCTGGTTAGAGATGCACATGAAAGGAGGAGAACCAGTGCAAGTGAGTTGTGCCACTGCAACGAGCCAGTTTGAACAAACGTCAGGTGACCAACATCCACCAGCAGAGTGGGCACCCGGGTGTTAAAAGAACAATGTACTTTGCTAGGACCGTAGATCCAACGGTGTCTAAGGAACTGATAAAATCTGTTGTTAGAACCTGTGAAGCCTGCCAATCAATCGATCCAGCACCAGTGCATTGGAAAAAAGGAAATTTGAGTGTGAGAAGAAACTGGAGCAGGTTAGCAATGGACGTAACCCATTACAATGGTAGCCATTTTCTTACACTCATTGATTGTGGTCCCTCCCGTTTTGCAGTATGGTAGCTACTGAGACGGCAAGACTCTGCTGAGGCCCGCTGACTGAAATACTGACTGACAATGACACCACGTTCACTTGCAGACAATTTAAGGAATTTGTAAGCAGCTGGGGCGTGCATTTAAGGTTCCGGTGCGCTTATGTGCCGTCTGGAAATGGCATTGTGGAACGCAACCACAGAAGCGTCAAAACCATAGCGGCCAGGAAAAATTGTTCAGTCTTGGAGGCGGTCTACTGGCATAACGTCACACCCAAGGACAACCTTTCACCTTCCACGCCACCAGCTGATGTACTGCACACGTACCACGTCTGGGTGAGAGGCATTGATGCGACACCCCTGCCTGAATCACAAATAACTGAAGGGGAATACAAGAAAGGGGACATTGTCTGGGTTAAGACTCCACGTGGTAAATACATGACCAAATTCGAAACCGGACGTGTGACCGAGGTGGTGAGTCAGCAGTCAGTGCGGGTCGATGGAACACCTCGTCATGTTAGAGACCTGCGCCCTTTTTGGGGCTCAAATCCCACAACTGACGAAGAAGACACGGAGGATAGTTAACAGCCAATATACGTAGAATTGGGTTCAACAACCGATCACTCCGATATCAGTAGTTTGCCAATAGATCGGGACATGTCCAATGAGAGCTCCTCCGATGAAGAAGCTCAACTAATCCCCCTTCGGAGGAGCACCCGGAACAAAAGACCGTACCCGCACTGTCATCTGTGTGATCAGGAGATCAGGGGGGAATTGTGTGGCAGACGTGATGAGACAGAACCTGGGATGAGCACAACTGGTTGCGACTTGTCTTGTCCCTGCCAAAAAAGAGCCCGTATTTGCTTAGTATGTAAAGCTACTGCAGTTGAAATGAGGAAGAAAAAGCACTTACCGCTCTGCCGTAATCCGTCCTCAGCCAGATAACGTAAAAGAATGAGGGGGGACTTGCATTACATTTTTATGCAATAAAGATGCACTGCATTATGGGACAGGGACGCAATGAATTATGGGATTGCATGAAGATGCAAGGGATTATGGGTAAATGGACAAATATAAAAGCAACTAATTTTTCCCAGTGGGGGAGGGCTTTGAGTGACGTTCACAGTTGGTGGCTAGAAAAGTCTGTTAGTGCGATTTTGAGACAGAACTCAAGAAGGAACGACTCTAGGTTGGAATACCAGTTGGGAGAGGTTGAATTTACTCACTGGTTGCTGTTTTCTTTTTATTCGCCACACATTTCCTTTTCCAACATCCATGACGTTCAATCCAACTTCTGCAGTGTTGAATTGTTCCTCGTTGAAAAGTTTCCTGATATACTAGCTCTCTGTAGGACCAACCTTAACTCATCAATCCCCTCCTCTGATTTTTCGATTCCTGGTTACCTCCCTTTCTTTAGAAAATACTCTAAAATACACATGCAGCAAGAAAAACATGATTGTCAACAGAAGCAACAGTTAATCAAAACATGACAAGCAGCAGTTGCAGTATTAATCTGAAGGCAGGTTAGGTCTAAGGCACCAAGTCTACAATAGCAAATTGTTGTATGGAACAATAGCCTAGTGGATTAAAGCATTGGTTCATGAATTTTGGTGGCGTAGTGGTTGTGAGTTCAATTGTGTAGTGTGTACTTGTACTCAGTGGAAATGGGCAAGCAATAACTGAGCAATACTAAAAAAAAAAGAATTAGACAATATCCTTCAATGAAACAAAAACAGTCTACCCCTGTAGATTAAATAAAGGATTCATTTCAGAATTTCCTGTAGGTTACCCAGATTAATATAGACCTGAGGAAGGCCAGAGGGCTTAATGGCCAAAATGTTGTGATAACAACAATGAAGATGAGAACAATAGTCCGAATATAAGTAATAGTGTAAATAAGTAACAAAAGTTTGAAAAAAATTAATGATGGAAAGTTTTCATCTCAGAAATTTTAACATTTTATCTACAAAGTTCTATAGAAACAAAATTTCTTGAAGAAAAATTTTCCTGAAATAAAGTAACATAATAAATTTGACACTATATAGTTTTATCAGTATTTCAGATTGGCAGTTATTCTCTGGTTTATGACATTTTTTCCACTCTTCATTTTGATATATCTTTTGAGTACTATGATGACATTTAAAACAAAAAAGAAATACTGCTTATAATTTTGAGAAGTCATCTTTATTGCAAATCTTGTTGAAACAATTGAACTCATTCTTTGTAAATTCTTTTATGTGCAGTGTCCCTTTAAGAAGTTGACAATCATGACTCTCCAAAATTTCTTGTCCTTTGTATCTCTTAATAAATTTTGTCTTTTTGCTATCTGTCCCAAATACTGCTCAGTCATCCATTCATTCAAGCTCACTAGGTAGATTAATAGTAGGATTGACTTATTTATTATATATATCCTACTGTGATTTGAACAGGTTGGATAAGTTAATGAGAAAATGGAAAAAATACTGTACAATGCATTTCATAATCTAAAAGGACTTCATCAGATTAAAGTAATGTTCACCATCAGAGTTTCCCCTTGGCACATAATTATAACCAACATTTACCTTTATATTTCTCCTTCCCTCTCTTTCTCATATATATATATAAAAATTCCATAAACAAGGCCATTACTTTTGTCTGATGAAGTCATTTTAGAGGATGAAACACATAACATAGATTTTTTTTCCCATTTTATCACTAAATTACATTGTTCTGGTATGTAGAACTTTATATCTTATATTCTCTCCCAATATGTATATACATATATTATGGAGGTACAGTAGAGAAATGGATAGCAGCTTGGATTGTGAAATTGGAGAGCTGAGTTCAAATTCCAGTCATTACATTCACTTACATCATTGGGAAAGGTATGAATCCATCTCTTCTCCCTGCCAGCTATGAGCAAATAGCAGGACAGTCTGGGTCCTATAGCCTTGCATGGCAAAATGTCTAGGAGAAGGACAAAAAAAAAAAAAAAAAAAATTAAGTTGACTGTGCGAGCTTATCTCGGTGAGGATCTACCTAGATGAATTGGGTGTGCCAGTGATAATGATAATGTGCTGTTGAAGTGGCCACCACATTCACCTGACTTGTGATTTTTCTCTATGGTCTATGTGAAAGGACAGGTCTATATCCCTCGTTTTTAATTTTGTTTGCCTGAGACATATAGTTACTCAGAAATTCACATTTTAAATGATTTCAATTTTGGGGTGGAGACCCTGTTCTTCTCTCTCTCTCTATATATATATATATATATATATATAAGTTCATAACTTGATTCATTTATTAGCTGAAATTTTGACTAGATAATAGTTGTTCTATTTGAATAATGGAGAAGCATTGGTATTAAGTACATTGACAAGTAGATTATGCTGATTAGGCTGTGGACATAATGATGTACCTACATGTGTGTCTTTTTGTAGTCCATTTATATAAGTTTTTCTATCTATACAAAATAATTCTTGGCTTGACCTACAACCAAAATCAGTATTTTATATATATATATATATATATATATATATATATATATATATAATGTGAGCATGTGGTAGTAAGGCTATTATATTCAGCTTAACCAAATCTTTCTACAAGTCTGTGTAATCCTTTTTTTGACTGTTTAGGTAATTCCTTACTTATTTTCCTGAACATCAGCAGACTCAGACACTTTTGATTACATTCTAGAAAATAGACCATAAACAAAATGACCATTATTTAGAAAAGATCTCAATTTTGAGCTATCTACAGTCAAAAGAACTTTGTCTCTTCTTTTTCTCTGCACTTAAAACCTTTATATTTGTTGTAATTTGAAGTGCTCCATCTGAAGAACTAATTTCCAATCATTTTTGGTCATTATCCGGGTATTTTAGGGATGCATACTCATTGCTGCTTACCAATTCCATCTTCACTGCAGTTTTTGTGGGAAGACATCTGTGGAACAATGGCCTGATGGTTCCAATTCTAAATATTAATCAAATGTATAATTTCACACAAATGCTATGACAGGTAGAAAATGTTCTACCTAAACTCAAAGGCTTACATCAGCACAATTCAACAAAAGGTGAGGGGTTGCATTGATTGCAAATAAATTAGCCATGAGTCACAGGAGTGAGAATGAGTCTGATAGAAACAGATATAGAGAGTGGGGATGGCAATTTTTTTTTTTTTTTCTATACAGAATTAAAAGGACTAACTAGATAAAAAGGCAGTGAAATATTGGTTGAATAAAGTCATGCTTCTACAAAACTTATTTTTTTTATAGACAGTCATTGAATTTATTCAGATAAACACACACAAAAAAAAATGACTATTTTGAAAAATCCCTTGCATGCCACACTGGGCAGTACCATGAGCTGCATATAGCTCACAAGTCATATTTTGTTCAGTTCTGGCTTATTTACTTCAGGATATAATTCCATTTAACCAAAGACAGCAAAATTATTCCAAATAGAATTCATTTATTGCCTTTGGTTCACAACAAAATACTATCATCCTGTTAGTAGGGTAAAAAATGGGAGCTTAAAAGTAGGATTAAATTGTTTAAAATTAGCAACATGGAGGTGAGAGCATTCAGTATTGGGTATAGAACATTTGTAGATAGAAAGAGTGTGAGTATAGTCCCCAGGCAGTGTCAATTTCTATCAGTTTCATGCCTGAAGCAGTCATCAGAAGATGGGAAACTACATGTCACCATACAGTGTTGATTCTTAAATCCACACTATTTATGACTACATATGCTCTATTCCAAATATTAAGCACTGCTTGGAAAATGAGTAGCTTATATATATAATAAACCTATGATATCATAGAATTTGTAAAAGAAATATATTAAACTTTTTGTCCACCCACATGATGACATATTTTAGCACAGCAAATATTAAGGGCCTATGTGGGAAATAAGCAAATACCAAAATTTCCATCATACATTTATTATAAAAAGAGATATCATGAATATAACATGAATTCAAAACTTGATCATGTCACACTTACCTACATTTTGATAGAAAACATGAAAAACAATAACTCCAGAGGTGTGCTTAGAGAATACAAATGGTAGATTTTGCTCCGATTAAATAGAAAAATTAAGAATTGCCAACTCTTGGTAAGTGTTGGTATTGGTGCCAGAAGAGGAATATTGGTCAGAGAGCAAGGAATAAATTAAAGGTACCATGTTAACATTAGCATTTTAAAGAGGAATTTAATGATTAATCACTACATTTTCCAAGTTTTTACATAAAATTTGTTCACAAAGGGTATTTGTCTTTTGTTTCACCTCAAAAAATGAGAAAAATTGTTTGATCTAAATAATTTCTGAAGGTTCAAATACTAAATCACATTGTTAAAATTTTACCTTGCCTCATATATTTTAACTAAATCAAGAATTTAGGTATAAAAAATTACCCCATCTTGCATTCTAATATTAAATCATGGGTTTCAGTATGAGAAAAGGTGTTTTTTTTTTTTTTTTTAAAGTAAAAACCAGCAATGGATCTACTATTAAAATAATAAAGCTTAAGCTTCAGGGCTCTTAAAACACCTTCTTAATATGTGATTTGTTTTCAATAAAAACTGTAGTGTTTGTTATCAAAATAAGAGCATTTTAGTGATAGAATCATAAGTCAATGGGTTGTAGTAGCTAATGTTTGCCCTAGAATATGCTGTAATACCTATTTCATATGACTTCAAAATTTCCCTGTAATTGATCAAATTTTAAAATTTACTTGGTGGCTTACAGCACCCAACCTCAGCCATAGGACACATTGAACTCCCTCACAAGAATCTATTCATAACCTACATTTTGGCAGTTGGATCCTTAAATCTATTGTTGCTGGTCGCAAAGAGGCCCCTATATTTGTTCAAGCTTCATGGTCCCAGAAATGTAAGTCTGTCATTGCTAAAACCCATGATGTCATATGATATTTTTTTTTTTTTTTAACACAAAACAATCAAAATCTGATATTTAGTTTAAATTAGTAGCATTTTGAGTGTTTTAACTTTCAAAATATTTTTATATTGACTGGTTGCACAAGATGGCACAGAAGAGTAAACCTAGTTTGAGAAAGTCTCAACATTGTATTTGAATGTTGTACACTGAAAATTAGGGATGTTTAATGATATGGAAGTAATACAAGTGTTGCTGATAAACAGAACAATGTTAATACTTTTATATCACACTAAGTTTAGGTGAAGAATAAATATTTTTTCATTATGATTTCTATTGGTTGCATGAAAGTACTAAATCTGAGAAAAGGATAGAATAGACACAAATTAAAGATAAACATTCTGGGAAGCAGGAGAAAGGAAGAAGTTTGTGCAAAAGAAAATAAAGAAATTAAACTTTGTAAGCTAAGGATTCTTTGACTATGAAAGAAGGTTAAATGCTTAACTTCTTTGCAGCCACACCCTGACTAAAGACAGCTGAAGACAAATGTTTTCAGGATTAACTTTTCTTCCTTTCTTTTTTCCTCCAATCTTTTTAATGTCCAAAGCTCTAAATTTATGTTTCCCTTCTCATTTATAAACTAGATATCCACATAAGCATTAATTCCAAGACTTTTAGGGAACAAGAAAAAAATTGCTTCATACATTGCTTTAAGATATTTGAGATAGTTTATGTATAAGTCAATTACCATGAAATTGGCGAGTTCACCAGTAATATTTTTTCTCAAGTTCCAAAAGTTTGAATTTGAAATAAAAAATTGGATTTATTGCAAATATATGCATCTGCAGGAATCTGACACAGCACAATCTTTCTGACTCAAGAAATTAAACAGCTTTTCCATGGATGGTTTCTGATAATTTTGTTGGCAAGATCTGGCTTTGTTAGTTTCATTTTTGTAAAATTAATGTTATTACATTTTCAGAAATATTGTAGAGCCTTGCTTCAATAACCAGACGTTTTTAAAACTTAATCCAAACTGAATTAAATCTGAATAGATTACCAGTGAAAATAGGTCTGATCCTTATATAGATATTTCAATGAAGATCACAGGAAACTGAATAACACAAAAGACGTAATTATATAATATTAAACAAAAGATTTCATACACAATAAACTATTGAGGCAAAAGTATTTTCCATTTTGGGGAACCAATTGTATCATCCTAACTGTTATAGGTTACATATGACAATGTCTGATGCAAAAAGCAGTGGATTAGCAAGAATGAGTCTTAACAATTGGCTCCAAAAGCTTAGATACATGGATGAAAGATAATGTTGTGTATTTATACACTCATCAATAGGAAAAATATTGTTCTCCTCTATGACAATGCAAAGCTGCATACAGCATTGAATAATACAGGAAAAAAAATTGCAAATCTGCTGGTCTGTTCTAACCTACCCACTATATTCACTTTGCACCAAGCAAGTATTACATTTTTTGATAAGATTTTTCAAGACTGTCAAAAACGTTTTCATGTCAGAACATATTGAAATTTGCTCAAAAGGTACTGAAGGATTGTGTGATAAGTGCCAACAAGTCTTTTACCTGTTTTTTTTGTTTTTTTCTAAGAATAAAATGGATAAAGAAAAAGGGAAAAATATCTAAGGCTCAATCTAATAGGTTCTATACATACAAAGTCTGTATAAGGAATTGGTTAATATTCCTGTGTGTATATATTGTACCTGAAATCAATATGTAAGTCAATCTAATAGTAAACTCACTTTCTTATGTCAACTTGAGATACAGATGTGGTAATATTATAAAATATTAAAAAGCTGTTAGCCTAGACTAGAAAAGTGGAAAAAGGTTAGGAAAAAGACAAGAAGAAAAAACAAAATGAATTGCAAGTGACTTCACATGAGTAGACATTGTGCAGTAGAGTGATATTAATTTAACAGTTGGCCACAGAAAGACCAAACCAAGCATTGCAAGTAGTTTTTTAATACTTGATGCAGAAAATGAATCAAGTTAGAATTAATCTTCAGAATACCAAAAAACTCACTTTTTCGGTATGTAATTTGTAATATAAGTATTCTTATTGTATGCCATATTTTTTTTTCCTTTGTTATGAATTTTGAAGCAATTCAAAAACAGGAAGATGAGACAATGATAACATTAAGAAAGACTTTATTCAACAAAAGAAATTGAGCTGAATCCCCCTCCCCAAAATACAGCAGAATCTATAAAAAGAAAATGTATGTTAATTTACATACAAAACACCAAAGAGTTCATTTCATAACACCTTCTCCTGTGAGAAATCAAACTGATGCATTAGAAAACAAGTTTTATTTTGAGGAATGCAAATAATCCATACCCCTTCAATGCTCTGTCAAAGAGAGAAAAGTGGTCTTTTACTAAGATGGTAAATCATTTTATAATAGATACTGCTATGTTGTTTTATAGAAAGAATCTGTCTTTGAATGCCCACCCAATCCCACTCTTGTGCTTTCAGGTGTTATTATATGCCAAATGTATCGGTGATGGTTTTTTTTTTCCTTTGGTACATTGCTAATCCAACAGGGACTAGCTGGGAGGAATATTATCAGTCTCATAAATAATTTATGACCCCTATCATTTAGCACAGGTGGTTGTTCAGTGTTCCATGAGACAAAAAAAAACCCTCACTAGTGAGTATGCTTATCTGGTAACTATCAATGTTGGCCCAATCATTTTAATTTTGTTATAATCCCTTTTGCCAAATTGGTTGGGAAAGTATCAAATAAAACATGCTTATTGACATTAAAGAAATATATGAAATGAAGATTTGAACTTCCAGCTGATACCAACTCGGTAAGTTTTGAAAGAAAACCTGTTTACACTGCAATACAGTCAGTTATGTGCCATGCATGATACACACTTAAGTGATCATGTATCTTTCGATACATGACTGACAAGGCAGATTTTTTTCCCTGCAGTGGGTTGCCATTTCTTTCTGCAGTAGACCAGATGCCATCCAAGGCTATAGAACCTGGACTGTCCTCCTATTTACCCATAGCGGGGGTTGGGAGAAGTAGAGGATTCATTCCTTTCCCAAGAGTATTAGCCAGTAAGTGAATGTAATGGATTCGAGTGGAATTTAAATTCAGCTCTTCAATTCCTCAATCCAAGCCGCTATCCATTACTCCACCATGTCTCCTCTTACATTGAAATACACATAACCGTATTGTTGTTTAGATACTAAATAATCAGTTTCTCATTTTTCTGAAAAAATACCAACACCTATTCCTGTGAGACTTTTGGCAGTCAGCTTTGGGTAAAAATAAAAAAAAAAATAAGATTAATAATTTTTAGAGATATTGTGGGGAGATCTGGATTCAATTTAGGAAGTAAGAATTTAAACTTGCAATTCTATGAATGAGCAAAATATATTCTACTTGTTCAAAATATAAAATTGTTTTTTATTGACAATCTATTGTTATGCTATCTGAAATGTTGTCACATTACTAAATGTAGGATTTCTATAAAATCTTTGTGCAGTTTACTTTTTTAATTGACTTCTTATCTACATGAGATCACTGGATCTTTTCTTGTACTAATACATTAATTTAATTTCCTTTTTTATTGAGATCTTTATACTAGGATAACTGGTATGATTAGTTTTATAATTGATAAATACTAATAAAATGTAACAGCAGTTAGAGAAAAAAAATGGAGGAACTCTTAGACAAGGTTGTGGCAACCATCATTTGTAAGAAGACAATGTATAGTAATGATAATATTAGCCATTTCCTTATGAGGAAGCATTCTGAATTTATTGACCAAGCAGCCAGTACTGCTTTCAGTTGAAATTTATAAAATCTTTATCTTAAAACAATTTCTCAAGAAAATAGGTTTCTCAAGTCCAGTAACTGTTACCACTCTTCCCAGTACCAATGGGAGTTTCCTTAACCTTTTATTTTATTTATTTATTTTTTTTTTTGTTTGAAGTAGTATAGAACATTAACGTCTTGATTATGTCATTTATTTTTTTCTTTGAGTTACATACGCTATACATTTTAATTGTTACTGCTGTTGAAAGTCCTAAAGTGATATGGTTTCTGTTATTTAGTACAGTTCTTTAAGATTCTGTAGCACCAGTCCACAATGTTGAAAGAAGGATAGTCTTTGCCAAGACCCACAGGCTTCATTTGCTCAGTCATTTTTAACCATTGATGTTAGAAAGCAGCTGACAATTTAGATATTTCTGAATAGGTTTGGCACCTTGCATGACATTTATATGAAAGTCTCAATCTGACAGGGCTATTTAAGAACCTGACTTGAGTTTTCAGGCTAATGTTTTGGTTTTGTAGCAGTTTGTAAACAAAGCAATTTCTAAAGAAATAATGGATTTTTTTATCTATTAATCTGGCAGATTTTATAACTTTAAACGTTATTTTTAGTGGATATTTATATTTATTATATTTGAGTAGATTCTCTGTCTATTTATTAAACAGTATATTTATTTATTTTTGTCTATCGGCCTGAATATTCAAAATAAATATACTACAGAGAGCACTTAATTTTCTTTTAATAAGATTTCTTGAATATTCAGGCGAGTAGACAAAAATAAATAAGCATACTGTTTAACAAATAAACAGTGTCTACTCAAATATGGGTATCCACTAAAAATAACATTTAAAGTGATAAAATCTGTCGGATTAAAAAACAAATCCATTACTTCTTTAGAAATTGCATTGTTTTATATATAAAGTGCTACCTAAAAGTTTGAGAAATTTGACACAGAAAAAGCAAATTACCCTAACACCTAGTTTTCACTGTAGTCTTTGATCTTATAAAGTTTAGTGATAGAAGTCTGTTACATTCTTTTTTCATACATTGATCAAATATCCCAAACTTTTGGGTTACCCAAGTATGATACATTTCAAGTAAACATTTAAGATTGGTTCAGACATTTGAGCCAGCTTTAGACATCTTTATAAATGTGAAAAATATGTTTATAATTCCACTTTATATTTTTTAAAATATATAAAATTATTTTCACCATGATAATGACAACATATGCTAACCTGGATAAAATAATGTTAAATGTCAGTCTTGATTTTAAGTTTTTATATCATGTTATATTTTTTCTACAGCTGTGATTAATTCGCTGTAAAAGAAAAGAATCTTCAGCTTAACTTTCTTTTATTAATATTTCAATTTTAATTATCTTGCAAATAATTGTCACTTTCTTGAACAATGAAATTATAACTAAAACTTGTATGGCTTCTATTATCATGCATATCCAAAGGTTACACTACTGAGGTATGTAAGTTAACTGACTGTATATGAAAATTAAGCATTGGTGTACTACTCTCAAAGAGTAGTGACAAAAATTTATATTGCATTTGGTTTAAGCAGACTATTCACATTTCCCAAAATCTGGATAACATCACACACACACGAGTTTGTGTTGAAAGGATCCCAGCCTAACCTGTTTCCCAAAATCTGACTAAATGATCAAACATCATATTATTTTGAAGGAAGGGATTTCTGGTCTTTTTTTTTTTTTTTTTTTGTTAGCTAATAAGAAATAAGAAAATCTGCCTTGTCAGTCATGTATTGAAAGAAAAGATACATGATCACCTAAGTGTGTATTATGCATGGTACATGACTGACTGAAGTGTTGTCCAATCAATTGTACATTAATGCTTTTGACTATACTTCTGGCTATTATCAAGATATGGAAGAAAAACTCCTTTTTTTTTAATTTTAAAATAGTTTCAAACTTGTCTTTAAAGAACTTTCTATTTGTGCATCATGACGAGATAATACGCAAGGTATCATAAAAATAAAATTTCTTTATCTGACTAAATACATTTGTTAAATATATTTAAAATGTCAGTTCCTGAATTAAAGAAAATCTCATTTAATTTTTACTTTTTTAATTTTATGATAAAAGCTTTAAGAATCTGAAAAATTTATTGATATAAGTTATATAATTATGTGTATTTTTTAAAAGTATTTGCTGTTTACGCATAGAAATATCAATGGGTAAATGTCTATAATCATTATGATCATGACTAGTATCTTAATCAGACAAATGGCAAGTTGACCTATAGGACAAGGTAGTAGTTGTATATTCAGTATACAAATTTGATGTTTGCTTATTATAGAAGACATAATCTTGAAAAGAACAACAATATGTAGATAGCATTAGCATTGTTGAATGGAAATTTTGAAGGTAATAAGATTAAATTTTTTTTACTTGTTTTTTGAAAACCAAACTTATATATTTATCATGTTCAACTAGAGATGTGTAACCATGTATAATAAATTTTATATCTGTTTTATTTCAGAATTATAATTCTCATGCATTTTGTTACAATAAAATATAATCATTGATACCAAGTCAACTTACAGGATAGGTTGTGTCTGTGTGTGTATATATATATATATATATATATATATATATATATATATATATATATATATATATATATATATATGTATATATGTTTCTTATTACAACATGCTGTCCCATAGATTATTATAGTTATTGTTATTTATTTAAGTGTATTGACTTAATATTTTAACAAGTACATTTAATTTAAAATCTAAGAGTGGAGTTTTAGATTTTGTGAAAGCATTTAAAAAAGGTCTGCAGTAATACTTGAGCTATATAAAAAGTTTCCTTTTTATCTGAATAATATAGGAGAAATGAAAGAAACATTTTGCATGATGAAGAAAAAGTCAGTTGACTTTTAGCTATTAAGGAAATTCAAGAACAGGATGTTACCTCTTAAAAATGTATTAAGCTTTCTAGAGAAGTAAGAACAACTTATAATCTCAAAACCAACTGCTGGTGGATAAATGCTGCAGATTTTTATTTGTATGTTATCCAAGAACAAGATCATCCTGAAATAAAGTTCTCATCATTTCCAAGATACTTTGTGAACTCATATTTTTTATCTTATGAAGACAAACATATTGCCTTCTGTTTTTGTTTATCTGTTTATGTTGACTTCCTGTCTCTTCATAGAAATATTTCATACTCTCTCTTCTTTCCTTTCTTTCTTCATTCTATCTAAATCCATTCTGTTATTTTCCTTTGGCCCCCTCCTCTATCTTTCTGTTTCCTTCATAATCTTTTTTCCTTAATTTCTCCCTTAAGATATCTCCCTTTTTCTTTCTGTCTCAACTAATTTTTACATCTCTACTAATTTCTCTTTTTACATTTCTTTCTTCTTGTCTCTCTTTAGCTATTTGATTTTGTGTCTTTCTTCCTCATTTTTCTGTTCAACTTTATTTTCATTATTCTCTTTCTTTCTCTCTCACTTTTTGTCCTTCCTCTTGTATCTATCATTCATTTTTGTTTCTAGCTTTCTTCTTTAATTTTCTTTTTTCTTTCTTCCTCAATCTCTTTTCATTAACAGATATTTTTCTACACTCATTTTTTTTTCCTGATCGTCCTTTTTTTTTTTTCTTTTTACCTTTTCTCAAGCATATATTTATTTTTGTATTTCTTCCTGTCCCCCCCCACTGAGAAGGGCTACCATCTTCATCTGATTGATATCTAAATAGATCCACAATCATTTCTGCTATAATTATATCAGCAGACTGTCTCCGATATCAGAAGCAGTATTTTCTTTCTCCTTTTGACAAGTCTTTTCTCCACCCTTACTCTGTTTTTGTTACAATATATTTACTTGTATTCAACGCCGAAGAACAATTTTTTTTTCTTTCTGAATATACATCATTGTCTTCTATCAGAACAGTCCTCTGCTTCTGGAGTCACCATGACACATTGGTGGAAAAGAAAATGAGCTCAGTTCAAGACAAAACACAGTAGATATGACTGTGATAGTTATATAACCTTAAGTGAAGTATCAAATTTTTCAGCATGTTCTATTAGGAAAATAATGTAGTCAAGGCTTGCAATACAAAGGATGTGCGATTTGCTTATAGAAGTTTCAAGTTCATTTTCTGATTCTATGTTTATAACTAAAACAAGAAAATTCACTCTATTTTCTCTTTCTCACCAGCAGCCTTACACTGACGTTCTATTTTGGCTTGTTCATTACCATATTACTAGATATCTATCTTGTGCTCTCTCTCGATATATATATATATATATATATATATATATATAAATTTATTTGAAAATTATAACATAAATATGTTATAAAATCACTACAAAAATAGCCATTTTGTTTCAACACTTCTGGTGTCTTTTCAAGTGATGGTGTTGAATGTAGAAAGGTAGTTAAGTAACTAGAGATATGACCTGATGAACTAGGAAAAATATATGTTCTGGGGAAATAAATTATAGTCATGGAAACTTAAGGTTGTCTATTTCTTAATTATTTAATTGATATTTGCTCTGGTTTTACAATGAGCTCTCTGGATCACATCCTCTTTGGAATTATCCACACGGATTACCAAACCCTTCATTACCTTCATTATATATATATATATATATATATATATATATATATATATAGGAACAAATAGGAAACATTTTTAAATTTAACATGTTTTACTTTTATTTAAGGTTCATATATTTTTATATTCATTTATGTTTCCTGTTTGTTCATTTTTGTATCATTCTCTCAGGTTCTAATCTATATTTGATCCCAATTTATATATATATATATATTTTGAAAGGATTTTTTACTGGGTATTATATCTTATTACTATAAACTAATGTAAATTTGTAGAAGTCCCAACAAGAAATCTGATTTTGTTAAATAGGTAATTCAAACTTTGCCTTGTCAGTCTGTTCTCCATGGCCGAACAGGTAGAGAAAAATTTTTGCTGAAAAAGAAGTTTCCCTGATGGAAAAAAGGGATGAAAGTTTGAATCCTGTCAGGGACACAATTTTTCTTTACTAGGATTTCTCAATTTAGACTAGTTATTACTAATTTCACTGTTGAATAAAATAATAATAAAAAAACAGGGATAGCAACTCAAACATGTGTGACCATTAAAAATAATTTTACAGTAGTAATAATAATAATATATATATATATATATATATATATATATATACACTTCTTTGTATTTCCTTTCTGATATATATGAGTGCTCTAAAATGAAACAAAACTCCATTAATAGATTAGTGTATAATAAAAAAGATACAGAGGAAGAAATTGCAATCTCTGCATCGAGGAGAATTATTGAATTTTTGATTGTGAAAAATCTAATAAATAAAATTATTTCAAAAAGTCTGTATGATGATACATTCCTTTTAAAAAAAACATGAAAAGAATGATAGATCTTAGGAACACTATTAAAAAACACATTTTTCTAATTACAAATTAAAATAAGCAGGAAACAGCTGTAAATGAAACAAAAATGTTATACACATACACACGCATACCTATGATCCATCTCTTGATATTTATCTATTTTAGTCTGCATCTTTTAATTTATCGGAGCTCTGACAGTTATGAGTTAACCTGCAGTGCAAGAAATCAGTCTTGATAAAGCTCAAAATCTGAAAATGCCAAATTTCTAAGGCAGGCTGCACCTTGTCAACACAATCTTTCTACTCTGCACAAATTAGTACAGTACATATACTGTTAAAATCTGGAACATGCAAGTGGTATAAACATCAATGCAATCACATTCATGCCTATTTTAGAGACAGATTTTTTTTCTTTTGTCCATTTTTTTTATATATTATAATATGTATATTTCCAGAACTGTCATGCAAGACAATTTTTTCCCCATCAGAATTCTTTTTACATACTTATTAGTCTGCCATTCGTCCTTTCTTCAAATATTACTGCCACATCTGGCCTGGTGCTTTTGCTATATATTTAAAGGTACTTGATAAAATCCAAAGAATGTTCTTGGTTTTTATTGAACTTTCCTCTATTGTATTCATTGAGGTTTCATTTTTAAATGTTATTTTATTGAAAGACAAATTGTACATATGGGAAGTAGTTTGGACTACATAGAGACTTTGAGGTATTATATTATCTGTAGTAATAATGGTAAGAATGTGTTGTTTTGATGTAAGGAATACTGTGCTGTGGCATGTTTGGGTGAGTAATCTCAGCTAGCTAAATTTGATAAGACAGATTGAAGACCATCCTTCCTCTATCTTCCCTTTTGGCCTTGTGCCACATTTTTTTTTTTGTATTAAAATAAATATTACTTTCTCTATGGTACTTAGACTTTATTAATTTAAGTACAGTACTAGACTGGTGGCAAGTTCTCATCATTTTACGGTTGAAATGGTTAGATGTAACCATAAACTATATACTAACAATTTCTTCTCTCACATTTTTAACTTGTGGAACTCTCTTCTGGCTTCTTGCTTCCCAGTCAACTTTGATCTTTAAAAATTTAATATAATGTCAATCATTATCTTCTGTCTTCTTGATTCTTGTTTTTTTATTGTTCTCTCTCTTAATAGTGTTTTTTTTCTCATATTCTCTAACACTAACTAACCCCTTTTATCATTTTATTGCCTTGCTTGTGGCGAAATGATTATAAAACAGAATAACCACCCATTGCAGAGCAAAAGACTACAAACTCATCTTTCAAGCTGTTGATAGTTCTTTTCTAACTGTGTTTTCTTTGGAATTGTCTTCATAACAAAATTGAATCAGTCTCATATGTTTATTCATTATTTTTTACTATCTTTTTATTTTCATCTTCTGTTGTAATTTATCTTTTGTATCTTAGTTTTTATTTTAAATCCATGTTGTTCAATTAATGATCAGAGAATGTTAAAAAAAACCTGTACATTGTAATAAAAAGCAACAAAAAAGAGATGAAAGAAAAATTTGTTACTATTTGAAAGCTGAATATTTTGGTTGGTTTGTTGCTTTTGTTTAACAACATATCAACTAATCAATTATTTAATGCCAAAATCTAAATATGAAAATTCAAACTTTATAATTAGGAGAATGGCATTATTTCATGATTAAATTATAATTACTTAGCTTCATTTTTTTTTATCAGATAATCTTACAAAATAAAACAAGGAGCGAAAACTTATTTCTCTTCACAAGAAATAAAATGAATCGTAGCAAAATGTTTTTTAATTTTTTTTTTTTTTTTTTTACAATGTATGCCATATCTTCAATTTTATTTTAAAATGTAATGGTGGTCATTTTGCTATTGCTGGTAACTTTACTATGAAAATGTATTTTTATACTTTTTTAGTATTTTAATTTTTGTTTGGAGATTTTTTGATGTGGTATCATCCATTCTTTCTAGAACATCAAATTTGTTTTTTATAGGTGTCAGTGGTTTTTTTGTTGATTGGTCATGTTTTTATGGGGACTCTCTGGAGATATATATTTTGAGAGTTGTTGGCCAGATTGGTGATCTTTGAAATTTTTGTTTAATGGGGTTTGCTTTGGGTGGAGATTTTGTTTTGTTAATTGGTTTTTGAGCCATAGTTTATGTATGTTTGAAATGGGTTCTTCCAGTTTATTTAGTACTCCTATTTGGCAGCTTTAAGCTGAGCAAGTTCTTTTTAAGAGTTTTGGGAATTTTGGCAAATCATTTGGTCCTAGCTACATCAAATGCTCAATGAGTGCTTTATATTTGTCTGTTTTATTGTTATTATTGCTGCTAATTAGAATTGCATTCTGAACTACATTGACATAGGTATGGCCTTTAATATATGAGTCCATTATTTTTCTTGCTTCTCTGAAATCTCTTCTATACTTTACCACCATAATTTCTTTCTCTCTCATACACACACACACATATATATATATATATATATATATATATATATATATATATATATATATAAATATTTAAAAAAGGCTGGATGGTTCTCTTGACATTTGGGAAGTTTGGGATTGAGATTTTATTAAATGTTAAGATATATATGTCTTTGAATTTGGTGATTGCCCTTTTTTATGCTTATCCTTCTATAGTTGATGACCTCTTGCTTTCCTAAGGTTGCATTTATTTCCTCTTGTGTAGCCAGGGACAGTTCTCTATTATTGATAACTCTCTTTAAATTGTTAAGTCTTTTGTGTGGGTTAGCTTTACATTTTAAATTGTAGAAAGACTCTATTTTTAGTATGTTATCCACCTGTTTCTTATTGTCCATGTTTACAAGTACACTGCCACTTCTCTTTTTTTCATTTTGAAAATTTGCCTTGCTGGTAATTACTTTTTTGATCAGAAGAATTTCCTGTAGAGATTTGATTATGATGAATTTTTTTTTTTTTTTTTTTTTTTTTTTAAGCATTTCACCCCAAGCAAGGCGGAAAGCCACTAGAATGCAAGGGGTTACAGAAAATTTACAGCAAGATCAGATAGGAGTGTTAGAAGAAAGGGTGAGGAGAAGGGTAGTGGATAGATCAAGGCAACTGGAGATGTCGATTGACATTACACTTGAATAACTGGAGATTATAGCTCACAGAGAAACAGGAAAAGGGAGTTCCACAGGCGAGAGGTGTGAGACATGAAGCTATTAGAATAGAAGAGATGGCTACATTTAGGAGTTTCGACAGTGAAGGGGTGAGAGCGGGATGCCAGCCTCATAAGGCGCTGGAACTCATGACGTCTGGGAACCAGCGAATGCAGCTCTTCGGAGCAATTTCCATGAAAGTATTTGTAGAACAGACAGAGGGAGGCGATGGCGCATCTGTGAGAAAGTGACTGTAGATGAGACGGCAGGGCCAACCACATTGCATATCCGCCTCTGGAGCCTATCAAGAAACCCGAGGCAAACAGAAGGGGCACCAGACCATATATGGCAGCAATACTCCATGCAAGGGCGAATTGTGGATTTGTAGATCTCGAGAGAAAAACTTCCTAACGTGGCTCAGGGAGCCAACTTTCCTTGCAGTGGAAAGTGCATATAGCGAATTGTATTTTGACTTCTATTTCTGAATCCGTTAGATTCCATTTGGGTTTTATTTAAATTGATCATTGTTGTGTAGAAAAATGCCCTACCTTCTCTACACTAATTACCGAACATAGACAATCCATTCACTATGTGTAGGACAATCTTCTCATAGGAACAAGGGGCTGCAAACTAGGTCACAAGGTGTAGTGTTGAGTTGCGCATATTGCCACACTAAACTATGGTATTTATTATTAATGTATTATTAATCCATGTCCCTCATGTGATCAAAACTTTCTTCACTAATCATTTGTTCCAGTGTTTTCCTTACAATATTACTAACCGGAATTAAAAGCTTATATGAACATTATAACAGCCGTGTGATTTGTTTTATTTCATTGGCCCACCATCCACCATGGAGTCTAATTACTATTGAGAATTTACCAAGGAGTTAAACCCATTCACCTTGGTATACCCTCATCCTAAGTGGAGTTTGAGCTCCTGTTAAATTTGAGCTTCAGTACCCCAAAAATTCATGCCTTAATCTAACCCAGGTAAGAACCAAAGAGGAGTGTTGCTTATACAACTGGGTCATGGACTGCTCAGACATGTTTCCATCCTTGGTCATTACAGATTGCCACCCATGGCAAACAAGTGGCTTCATTGGTGGCGGGGATGTCTTACCCCTCTGCAGAGGTGCAGTTAGCATATTCTACAACCCTACCCAACAGGGCATTGAAAGCTTAATAGATAAATATGCATATAGAGAGACAGATATAATGTGGACACAAATCAACACTGCATTGTAATGGTAATATTAGCCATTTCTTCACAAGGAAACATTTGACATTCAGTGACCAAGTAGCCAGCACTGCTTTCAGTTGAAATTTATAAAATCTTTCTTTTAAAACAATTTTTCAGGAAACTAGTTTTCTCAAGTCCAGTAGCTGTTAATGCACTGTCCACTATTGATGGGGGGTTTCCTTCCTAATCTTTTATTTGAAGTAGTGTGGAACATTAACAACTTGTTTATGTCATTATTTTCTCCTTGAGTTACATGTGCCATCCATTTTAGTTGTTGCTGGTACTGCTATTGATCGTCCTTAACTGATGGTGGCAGTTAATTTCACACCTCAAGAGAATTTCAGAGCCTCTATTTTACACTCTTTTTCAATATTATTTCCCCACTGAAATGTAACAAACTTTACACAATATATTTATATATAGATAAATAGATTACTGTACTAGATTTTGGAATAACTATGTATAGTGCAGTGATCTATTTTCAGGGCTAGGAACCAGTAACTATCAAAAGCTAATAGTTTGGGTTCTGCATACCTTTTAGACAGCACTTCCCCTTGCATTAAAAGTAGTAACCTGATAGGTACATTTTGATGCCCTAATAACCAAGGGAAATGTGTAATTTCAGGATGACTCAATATTCGATCTTAAGTCATATATCGGTAACTCTGTGTCATGTTTGTCCTTTTGGGATAACAAATACCTATTTCACAAGTGTTTTGTTCATTGAAGAAATTAACACAAGATTTTAAAGGGGGGAAAAAAGACATACTTGATACATTACATGTGAATTTTATAACAATGACTTAAAAATACACATGCATACACACACACACACACACACACACACACACACACACACACACACATATATACAGTGGTTGGACAAAATAATTGAAACACTTGTTAAATTCAAAGAAAATTTATTTAATATGGAGTTGGTCCTCCTTTAGCCTCACAGACAGCATTAATATGTTTAGTAATGGAATCATACAGCTTCCTGACTTCATCCAGAGGAATTTTCAGTCATTCTTCCATTAAAACCTTCTCCAGCTCTTTACAACACATCAGTCATATATGCTGTGGTTGAGACACAAATACTGTTGAGAAAGAGTATTTTCTACCAAGTCTCTGGCTCTTTATACTCTTTATGGAGTATAGAGTATTTTCATTGGTCAATAAATAAGATGATCATGTAACTTGGTTTCTACCATGTTCAAACTTAGCAGCAGCTATCTAAAAATCAGATTGAGCACCAAATTTAAATATTGTTTTGAGAGATGTACCTGCAGATATTCCTACCAGACTGAGAAAAGGTAATGTTGTCAATATGTGATAAATAGTTATGTGTCTTGCTGATGTTCTTTTGTGCCCTAGTCTAGGTGGCACTTCAGTGGTGCATATAGAAGTATTTGGATCTTGTTGAGAATACAGTTGTATTTCACCACTATTGCTGTTATTGATGAGGGCTCCTTTTAATTTGCTCGATAGATACAGTATCTGTTTCATTCTGTTTTTGCATGGTGAAATATTTGTTTGTTTTTTTTTCAGAATAGAACTTAAATTGACCATGGTAATGCTCTGAAAGTGGTTATTTGACTCTCATTTTTTATGAAAACATAGTCATACATAGGCAGTTTATTTGGTATATGAGATTTTCTTGAGGAGAGACATGTCGGTGTGAATTGTATGTTAGCCATTTTAGATTTTATATGAAAGATAAGGTTGGGGTGGTTTGATCTTCACCATTGAAAAATTACATGGCAAGTGCTGAGTTGGTCCCAACAGTTCCTTCAATGTTACAATCCAGTTTTTTCTTTGTTTTTTTTTTTTTACAGCATTTCTTATGGATAGTAGTATTTGAGGTTTGTTTTCATTCAATCTCTTTGTGTTGTGTGGTTAATGATGCTTTCAGTTGTTGATGAAATCTCACAGCAATATCAATGGAACCTGGGTGATATGTTTTCATTTTGGAAATGCTGTGCTCTGAGTAGATAAATGAATTCTTAAAAATAGAGGGGACTGGAACTGTGTGCCTCAGCCAGACGTATTTATTTCAGTCAATATCTATTCATGTAACATACAATGCATGACCATTTCCGCTGGGATGTCATTGAGTAGTTAGATCACTGATCATTACATAAAGCAATCTATTATCATCAGTAGATATGTAAAACCTTTACAGATGGACAATGTTAATATGAATATTTGAGTTTACACATTAGGATTACTGAAGGTAATGATAGGTGCTTTAATGTATCTGTCTATTTTATATCATTAGCAGTCAAAATATTTTTCAGTTCAGAGTCTGATATCTTTATTCATGTTGGGTCATAAAAGAGTCTCCTAACTTGTTACTCTTTTACTGGGGTAGAACAAAGTTTGGAAATGGTTAAATATCCATTGATGTATGGTAGATATGATATAGGGTCTATTGATAGTGTCATAGTGTAAACTTCATTCAGTAAAAGATACTGGAAGTTGAATTAGTTGATATGTGATATAGTATTTCCTGCAATGTTTAATTTTAACTTACTCAGATACTGTCAGGTCATGGCTTAAAATGCCCTATAATATTACATCTATGTGAGAGTGTGTGTATCTGCTTCCATGTTTTGGTCACCTTTAATGTAAAAGATTTCAGTGCTGTACTGAGAGATGTCAAAATTCTCTCAGGGTGTATTTGTGAGAGGGAGAAGGTCAGGCATATTTTAGGAATTTGTTATCAGTGTCTATCACAAATGACCTGCTTTCCAATAGGTAGTAGAAGTGCCTGATAGAATGGTAAATTTTCAGTAGTTTCTTGCAAAAGGTACAATAGTGTCACTGTGTGGAATATTTGGTTGATAAAAATTTGATTGGTGCATCACTCTACCAATCATGAATCTTCTTGCATCAGTAGTGAAAGTAAGTGTAGCATTTTTGTCATTGTCAATGTATGCAAATGTGGTAGAATTAGATAGTGCAGATTTTAGGGCATCAAATATGCCTTAACTGAGTGTTCATTGTTTAGTATTGTTCATTGGTTTGTTTTACAGAATCTCAGCCAAGGGTGAAAGTGTAGCTGTTTGTAGTAGTTGATGAGGCTAGTGAATCACTGTAATTGATTGATGGATGTCAGAGGCTGAAATTCCTATATGAATTCTACTTTTGTCGCAGGAGTGACATTCCACTTCCATTTATCTGATGTGCAAGGAAATGAAGTTAGTTTTCACCTAATGTGAATTTAATTTAAATCCATGTGTTAATCACTAGTGAACTTGGCATAGATGTTCTTTGTGTTGGTCCTTGTTTTTGGTCAGTAATCAAAACATCATCGATATACACAAAAATGAATAACAGTTTGTGCAATATTTGTGCATCAATTAGTTCTATTTATGTCCTATTTCTGAGTTCAAAGGTCATTTTCAAGTATAAAGAATAATTTACAGATGATAGTTCTAATGTGAAATCATGTATGTTGGACACAGGATAACAGTCAGGTATTAGGGATGAATTCAATCTTCTTTAATGTATTCCTTAGTGTGACATGCGGCAGAAATAATGTCTGTTCAAGTATAGTCATTTTCCATTCCTATTACTTAAATCTGTCATGTTATCAGAAAGAGTATGTGCATACATGTTCACAGGCAGGTCAGAATTAACGAGAAAATCAGTTTCTAAAATGAACATTTTTACACTAATCTTTACAGAGTCCCACTTATAGTTTGACACAATCTTATATTCAAAGTGAGTGTTCTTGTATTTAAGAATTTTGGAACCATTTGCAGCTTGCAAACTGGAAAGCAGATGTTTTTACCAAGGTTGTATATGAAATAATGCTTAATTTTTGTCTTTGAAGCAACTGTATTTATTATAATGGTGAAAAAGACAACTTTTAGAATTTCCAAGTACACACAGTCATTACTGGTTAGTATTGGCGATTCCCGATATTAGCATGAAGAAATGCAGTTTAGTACATTTTGTATTTTGTCTGAATTAGGTGTGATACCAACACATTTCAAAATAGTATCCATTTATAATGATTGGAACTTCTTCCTCTTGATTGAAAGTTGTGGGAAAACTTTAAAATTTTAGTGCCAATGTCCAGTGATAATGTTACTGAAACAAAAGATTTAATAATGACAAGTTTTGATCAAAATAATCAGTGTTTCACCCAAATAAGAGGACTTGTGTCTGGCTTAGTGTCAAATTTTGTATTGGCTTCTGTATGGCTGTGATTGTTATCTTCAAGTGACTAATAATGTCTTTAATCAAAGCTTTGGGTGAAACACTGAATATTTTGATCAAAACTTCCATTTCAGTAACATTATCACTGGACATTGGCACTAAAATTTGAGTAACGGTTGATAAGTAGTTGATCCATCAAGAACCAGAGTAGAATAGTATATGACATGAAAATCTACCCTATTTTAGCTTTTAGGTGTCCGGGTAGCTGCAAGGGTGTCCTGTTTCCTACTATGTTAACATTTTCTTGCAATAAGGCTTCTTCAGATTTCTTTGTGCTTTTTTTTATTACTGTGGGAAAAAAATATAATACAGGTCAACATCTACTTGATCAGTTAACTATTTCTGGTTGTGAGAGATTTTGGCCACACATGTGAATTTTAATTTCTATGAAGTAATCTTCCTTTTGCCTGTAACTGCAAAAAACAATTCTAGCTGTAGATGTATGTTGAAACTGGCTTCCATTGTTGCAACTCTAGTGGACCATTGTGGCTGTAATATTTATGGGAAACTTTCCAAGAGGACTTGCATTTATCGTGAATTAAGAAAGGATATGCGCTCTATGTAACAATATTTTGTTAGCATTTGTGAACAGCATTTTATTATTCATCAAACATCAAAATTCTGAATGGATAAAATGGTAGACTGGATACATAAGAACAACAAAGTTAGCACACTTACACAAGCAAATAGTCACAATAACTGTCTGTAGACACAAAGATAGTTAAAGTAAAATTATTTAGTCTTGTATAAAAGAACACTTTTTAAGTTCGTCATTTTGATTCTAGTAAGAAAAGTATTTTGTCTGTATAAAAGGAATGGTAGTAGGAACTATATTAGTATTTCACCCTTTTACGACTGTTCAAAAAGATAATTACTTCTGTAGAAAAAAAAAGATAACTCAGTGATGTGACAAGGCATGTGAAAAAAGAACAGATCCAAAACTTTGAGATTCAAAACTTTCATGAGTCCTACAGAAGAAAAGAGGAAGGAAGAAGGTTTACAATAATAGTGTTGCAAAAAAAGTAGGTATTTTGCGGACTTATCTTATCAAAGAAAAGAAACGTCCTGTTAACAGTTCTTTGGGGTCTTGTGATTTCTTGTTGTGGTGGTGGTGGTGCAGCAATGTCTCCGCGTCCAGACTTCCTGAGGATTGAGAAAATATTTTTTCACATGTAGTAGGCACTACAATTCCGGATTCAACAGATCTATTGTTAAGGTTTTTTTTTTTTCTCCTATAGCAGTGTTTTTGTACTTGCTACTTGTTGAAACTAGCGCGGGAAAGGGGAAGAAACATTCAAACATGGCGCGCAGATCGGAACGAAACGGCTTTAGCAAGAAGCCTTCTGATTGGTTCCTTTTCAGCCAGTCAGGGATCGTTGTAACTATGCAAAGGGTCTCGTTCAAAGAGGGGGTTACTCCGAAAGACTCGTAAAAATTTCAATAACTACTTGCTGACATCTGTACTGTGGCCGGGTCAAGATGACAGAGAAAGAGGATGTGACCTCTTGTTATTTTTATCTTTTGGGGGATTTAAATGATGTTCTAGGAAGTATGGCGTACAGAGTAGTTTCATTGGTCAGTAAATTAGTGTTTCCGTACTTAGCAGCAGTAGATATATCAAAAACTTTTAAATTTAAATATTGTTTTTAATTATGAGCTTACAAATGCCTCATATACTGACGCTAAAGTGTATAAACAATATTCAAGCTGTTAATAAATAAATAAATTTCGCTCATTTTTTGATAATTGTTTTCTTATTCTTGTTACTGAAGTTTGGAACAGCGTTTATTGATCATTATTGATTCTTACTGTGTATTTTTTCTTTATCGCTAGTATTTCAGATTGTTAAGCTAGCAGGATTGACAGGAAATAATCACCAAGTTTGTGACAAGATTTGAAACCGTATATCTTTGACAGCTTTGTCGTGATAGCGCCTTAGATAGTTAGGAATCTTCAACTAATAAACGCCGTTCAAATTAGCCATATACCCGACACTCAGACTTTTATGACGCTATAAAAATTCATATAAAAAATGTAAAATAATTTTAAAAAAGTAAGTTGATGTGTAAAATATTGTATATGTGAGGCTCAAGTCTGATGTTGCAAAAAAAAATTACAAAATGAAGCCTGAAAATTTATAAAAAAATATACACTTAAAATTTGATTTTCAAAAAAAAATGATTTAGAAAAAATGTCAAAAAAAATGAGGCTCATATCCGATGGTCTCAAAACCCGCTAAAATAAAGTTTGCAAACAGGGGTGGTTTAAACATATTTTGTGATTTTTAACTAAAGAGAATAAGCATAAATAAGAAAACGGAAGACTCTACAAATTTAAAAATATATGAATGTCTTTCTATAGCTGTGCTAACTTGAGGTATTAACCCTAAGTTTGAACTTATTCAGAAACTACAAGATTTCTCATTTTCTAATCTGTTTCTAATAAGAAAACGAACCAGATTCCCAGCGACGCCTGAGAAAAAGTTTTCTTATTCAACTCTTTTCGATAGTCACATTATCGAAATAAGTGAATATTTTGTTGATAATAATAATTGTTTTTATGATGCCAACAAAATTGTATTTAGAATTGTTATCTTGCCTAAGTATTTGGCACACAAAGGAAAATTTTTGTGCAAGCTTATTATGTAAATTGTTTATTCTGTATTCTTATTTATCATTTAATAAATGTATGTAACTTACAAATTTCACACCAGAGTAAGAATCTTGTAGTTTTTCGTTTGCGCCATTAAATACTTGTAAAAGAAAGGATAACAGATTTGACGTTCTCTCTTCTATCTTACAAATTATTTTAATGTCACCATTTGTTTTTCATGTATTTACTCTGGAAGATGTGATAATTTCTTTGATGAAACTTGGTCATAATTATTAATTCTTGACTAGAATTTATTTTGTCGTGAATATCTAACACTACATAATGTATAAAAGTTTTAAGAGACTAGCTTGTTAACCATTACTCCACGGATCAACAGTGTATTTTTTTTTTTTTTTTTTTACTGAACAATTCTCCTTTCCTTTTCTTTTTTTTTTTCTTTTTTTTTTTTTCTTTTTTTATTTTTGGCATGGCATTCTTGGTTTCGTCTAGAGCAATGCCATCTGTTTTTGTTCCGATCGTCTTCATAAACTTTCCAGATGCATAAAAATTTATAAAAAATTACAGTTCTATGCCCACTTATCCATAAAAAGAATAATTTAATAACCAATAAGGTGTTCGGATGGCCTTTTCTCGATAAGCCTTTATTTTTTAACCTATGGCAAATAAGTCTGGCCCAGGTCAATAAAATTTTAATTTTCTATAAAAAGTAAAAGGATTGAGATAGAAAATTCTATCTTTGGATTATTTTCCAACAACCAAAAGCAAGGAATTCAAACTCAATAATTTGAAATGGTAATTGAATTGAGTGATCCTGACAACATAAACAAAGTCGCCGGCCGGTGAAAATCACTTCTTTTACGCGGACAGGTTGAATAGCCACAAAGACAAGAGGACAACCTTAATTAACATTTGCAGCTGAGAGCAAAAAGATTCTGAAACGCCAACTGGCCAACTAAAAACAACCGGACAACATAACCGAAAAAAAAAATAAATAAATAAAACTAACAACTTGTTTTGCAACCAATGTCAAAGAGACACAGACCAAGCCTTTCTTTATCCCATTTTTTTGCTACCAAAATTCATCATTTGATCTTCCGAATTAATCTACATGATGTTACATTGACTTCGACTACTTTCACTGTATCCCATTAACAAAAGACATTTAAACTTTTTATGTTGTAAGTCACATTTTTAAATGAGCATTTTCTCTTTACCCAACTTAATTTTTATTAGGCGCTCAAAAGAATATTCTGATCAAACCCTTCTTTCCTTTCCGATTTAAATTTAATTGTAAATAAATTCTTTCTGTTCAATTTCACACCGGATAAGAGTCCTTTTCTTGTGCGCCTAATAACGTCTAAATATTTTTCCATACAGAACATGTTGTACAGATGGCGTTACCAAAATGTGCTGCTTCTTTTATCTGCCGTGTCTCTTCAGTACGTAGGCGATCATGGCTCTCCACGTTTTCCTGTCCCTTGTAGCTCTCAATAAGTTTTGCCTTTTTGTTATTTCTCCCAGACCCTGTTCCACTATCCAGCTTATCCGACGGTGAGAATGTCACGTGTTTGTGTGTGTAAAGGAGAAAAGTGGGATCGATTCTCATTAGAGAATGAATTAATTAATGTTAATTATAATTGTTATAATTATTTTACACACTGTAATTAATTTTTGTTTATTTTAATAGACAGAGAGCAACACTGAAAAATACGAAAACTTAAGGAATCAGCACAAATGCTAGGCCATAAAAATCTCCTGAGCAAACCAAAGATAGAAATGAATACCATATGGGAACCAGTAATAAAGAGTGCTAGAGAAAAGCAATAAATAACAACAAAAATTTAAATATAAGCTCTGATAAAAAAACACAATAATAATAACAGAAAAAAATTGCAATATGAGCACTGGTAAAAGCGATTGTTGATACATTAGTTTTATAAATTCCCAAAATTCATATAGATATGCCCTCAAGGACACATGGCCCAGTGGATAAAGACGTTGGTTAGATCCAGTGAGTTCAATACCAGGCCACATCAGTGGTGAACCAAAACTTGGAGATTTGAGTTAAAGGGAAGCAACTGAGACATCCGGAAGAGACATGGCACGTGGAACTAGAACAATCTATCTCGGTGTATGAAATAAAGGGTTCGGTTTGAAATTCCAGACACCTGAAAAAGGCAGGGGGCGTACAACGACCGAAACGTTTTGAAAATGGCAATGAGGATAACAGTTCGAATAATGCAAGTAATTATATTTTACGAGGTAAGAAAGTCCCAGGCACTTCTTGTATTTTCCCAATTATATTGAACACTCATTACACACATCTATAAACAAAAACAAAAAAAACATACGGTAAACATTAATGATTCTTTATCTTATCCTTATGTCGAATTCCGATCCATATTTGATCATTTGACCCTAAACTCACTATTTTATTGTCCCTCGTTTCTACAACACCGCACATCAACCAAATAACAAATAATACTGGTTTTGTTGTTTTCACGTCTTTCGGTTTCTCATTTTTACGAGTATTTTTGTACATATAAATGTTAGGGTGTTTATAATTATTTACTCAGTTATAAATCTCTTACAACTTTTATGATCTTTGCACACACGTACGTACTAAAAGAAGACATCTCTACATACATCTCCCCAACTTTTGTATTGTATATGACTTGCTCTGATTGTTTAGCTTAAATTATTATTTTAAACGAGATGAAGCCTGGTAGAAAATGTATGAAAGCTCATTACAGTAGCGATATCGAAAAGTTCTCAGCTCGAACAAGAAGAGGTAAAAAATTTGATTTTTTTTGCGATTTGGTCAGATTGTGGGATGTGTGTCATATCGAAGACTTTTCAGCGCCCACCCTCGTACAAATATACGATTGTATACACTTTTGTTAATTTACTAAAAAAATATTTTACCTGGGAGATGTTAAAAACGAGTACTGACAAGTTTATCCATTGAGTAAATAAATGTCATATGGGCATTCAGTTAGAAATGTTTAATTATTTATGAAGTATTCAAGTAACTCGAAAGTATAAATTTCAGTCTTTTGAGCTTAAAGTAGTGGATACTGGCTGAACTGAAACAACTTTGTAGCATACACTGATTTGCTAAACAAGCAGGAAAACTACCATTGTTCAGTAAGTAAGTGTCTTGTTTGGAAATTCTTACCTTTTTTCACTATGGTTGGTGAATATAATTACCATCTCTAAATAAGTCATAAATGCTATATTCGGAAATGTTTCGATGTTGGAATTCACATAAAATGCCCATTTCACAGTCTTTAAAGAAACGGGTTTGAAGACGACGTAAACATACACGATAAAAATGAAAAATATCTAAAAATAGTTAATAATCTATAAAATAAATTCAAGATGATGTGAAAAAAGATATTATTTCAATTTCCGAGGAAGTGAAGAGCAAAAAAGAAATAAAAATAGCGATAAGAGAATAGAAAAAAAAATTAAAGTTGGGTAGGAGATATGGGTAAGCGTATATAGCAATAATGGAAAGTTTATGAAGACGATCGGAACAAAAACAGATGGCATTGCTCTAGAAGAAACCAAGAATACCATGCCAAAAAAAAAAAATTCACAAATAATAAAGAAATCTGTGGAGAGCCATGATAATCTACGGCCTGAAAGGGTATGGCATTTAAATATACCTTTGAATGTAGGTGGTCGCTTTATGAATGAGAAGAGTGGGTGTCATTTTTGTGTAGATCAACTGAAGATGTCAGAAAGAAAGAATTTTCTAATAACCGTTTCAGATATGGCTTCAAATTTTGAAATTTGTGTTTCAACAATTTCAGATCATCTGAAGCAGGTTGGAAAGTGAATAACTTTCATTAATGCAATTAGATTATATCCTGCAGACAAATTATCTTATTTGTTGCTTAGTTCTAATTATGATTGATAGTGTTCATAAACAATTTTCTAAACCTCATAGAAAAAATAAATCATACGTTATCAATCACTTAAAAGCTCTAAAATTAAAAAAAAAAAACTCACTGCTTTTTACAAACATATGAGTAATTTTTGTTTTTCAGAATATTTTTCTGAGAAACAAAAATTACTCATATGTTTCCTTTGACAGATCATAAATTCTAAGATGAAGCTTTACCATGAATTACATTCACTTGAATATTGCTTGATTCCAGGAGATAAACTCAGTTTTCTTTCACAGTAGATATGTCCTGTCTTTCTCAAATAGAGAAACAAGACCACTAATGAGTAATTGTGGAGAAAAGTGGGATAAGATCCCGTTACCAAACAGATCTTGTGGAGGAAATGATTTTGAATAGGATACCTCTCGGAAAAAAAAACGACCAGAAATCCGCATGAGAAAAGGACGCACAAGGAAAACTTAGAGACATGACACTGAGAACGAAGAGATGGAGAAGCAACTGGACGGAAACAATAGTACCGAGTTCAATGGAGGATTTTCATCGACGGGCCTATACTTGAAGGGAGCGAAAGGCCAGAAAAAGAATCTTAATATCAAGAAATACAATAATGACTACAAGAAAGAACTGTCTACAGCAAGCTAGCCAAATCTAAGCAGTTAATAAGAAATCTTCAGTTTTTTTTATTACAACTTTCCTTGTATTCTCTTTATTATTAACTTGATAATTAGATATGGTGAGATATAGATTTGCATATTTTTTAACTTTACCTTGTTTACTTCACTGAACAAAACCTGTCAAGACGACTTCAAGGAACTGAGTCATAGAACAAACAAAACAAATATTTCCCTCGCGTATGCATATACAGTAATGCCTTGAGATACAAGCGTACTGACATACGAGTTTTTTGAGGTATGAGCCGGAGTTCGGCCGATTTTTAGCCTTGAGATACGAGCGAGTTTCAGTTAATCATTCGCTAGTTTGCGCCGCGAGGGCCAAACTTCGCGGGTATTTCCATTCGCAGTACACGTGTTCACCTCGCTCTGGAAGGATCTCTGTTGGGTTGTCTTTTTTTTTTTCTTTTTTTGACGTTATTTTGCAAAATTCCTTCATTCCCACCATGGGTCCGAAAAAACTAAGTGTAAAGAAAAGAGCAGTGGTGAAAATGATTTCGCTTGAGGTAAGGCGAGAAATGATAAAAAAAAAGAAACAGGAAGACCTACGAATAGTGGATTTGGCGAGTGAGTATAAGCATTTTACATCGACGATAAATAAATAAAAAATTATAAAATTTAAAAAATAGTTACAGTTAATGGATAAAATGTAAATTTAAAAAAAAAATTAAATGGTAAAGTTAATCTTTGTTATAGTAGATGGGGCCAGCCGTTGCTAGGCTTGCCTCTCTCTCTTCCCATCCCTCCCCGTCAGTTGGCCTATGACTCGTCTGAACTTCATGGTTTAGTACCGTTTTTTTTCTTTAAAATTTGCTTTTTCTCTTTTATTTTATTGTTTATAAGCTACAATTTTTGTTTATTCACACGTTTTTGCTTGTAAGAAATCCACAAAAAAACAAAAATAATAGTTTTAGAAAAATAAGAATGGTTTTTAGGGGCCTGAAACGGATCGGAAATATTGACATTAATTTCAATGGCGAAAATTGATTTGGGATACGAGTGTTTTAAGTTACGAGCTCAGTCTTGGAATGAATTAACTCGTATCTCAAAGCATTACTCACTCTCTCATATATATATATATATATATATATATATAGTCATCCACAGACAGACTTTTTCGCTGTATCACAGTTCTTCAGTGTGGCTAGACGTCCGATTGCTTCAAGCCGGGATCGAAACCCGACCGATTTGACACCAGTCAAATACCCCTAGTCTATCGTCGCACGACAGAGAGAAAGGGAAATTTTTAACGTTTTTCTATACCAAATACACCAGTGGCCCGGAGAACTCAGTTCGTACTTGAAGAGTAATGTATTAATAGCAGTAGGAGCTGGTGTTTTCAAAATAATTAAAAAATATACCAAGATGTTTTGGACTCTAATTTGTTTGGTGTCAGTAGTAAAGCCTGGACTCCCAAATGAATGGGTTTTGCAACAAGATAATAACCCTAAACATACGGATAAATCTACGAAAAAATAGCTAATTGAAAATAATGGCAATACACTTGAATGACCACCACAGCTTCCAGACTTAAATCCAGTAGAGAATTTGTGGTTTTTATTAAAAGTTTAAGCTAATGAAAGCGCCCCGAAAAACATCCTGAACCTAAATAGAATATGCAAAAAAGAATGGAGTAAAATACCAATGGGAAATTGCAAATCATTGATTAAAAGCTACAGAAAGAGACTTATTGCTGTTGAATTGAGTAAGAGATATACTACAAAGTATTAAATAGGTGTTATAATGTTGTACAAATACATTTTTCTCCTCCATTTTTTTAATTTCATTAATATAACAAAATTTTCTGAATTTTTTTGTATATTGTCGCATTATGCTATGGTATACAAATATTGTATGGATGATAAAATTCTTTTATAAATTCTGTTAAATAAAAAATTCATGGTGCACGAATATTTCTTTTCTACCAGAGAGAGAGAATATATATATATATATATTACCTCAAAAGCATGTATACACATTTTGAAGTTTTTTTTTTTCAAGAAATAATTCAAAACTAAAATCAACACTATGTAATTTGAATAATGCATATGAAGACAGTATTTATTATAAATGCATACTCTTAAGATTTTGTCATCACGTGTTTTCAAATTGATGTCCATTATGATCCAGACATTGCTGACAAGGCAACGGAATGGAATGACAAGCAGTAATCAACATTTCGATGTTTCTTGGATTTCTGTAAAAACTTTCCATCACCATTTTTTTTCTTACCAGGGCGTGGTTGATATCCGTGGTCTTCTGCATACAGTACCTTCAGCTTTAAATATATTTCTAATTCGTGAGATTATAAGTCGCGTGGAGTGGGAGGGGGTCTAAATGAAACTGTCTTCGATACTGCCTTTGAATTTCAACTGCATTTTCGTACTTCCAATAGCACATCAGGATGAACTTTCTTTCTTCAAAGCTAAGTCTGGATGGCATTAGTAAATCTGAAAAAAAAAAAAAAAAAGTTGACTTGAACTATAAACTGTAAAATTATGTATATATATTTTTTAGACAACCTATATATATATATATATATATATATATATATATGAGAGAGAGAGGTGGTGCGATGGATAAATTGTCGTCTAAATTACGCAAAAATGAAAACACTGACAACCCATTTTAACAAATATATTTACCAAAATTACTCAAAAATACCATGAAATACTAAAAAGTAAATTTATTCAATTAAATCGCCATTGGCTTCAACCTCTACCTCCAGAAGACTTCGGAATCTCTTACAACTCTTCTGGACGGTAACCTTGTTTAAGTTGGTAAATGCTGCTATAATCCTTGTCTTCAGTTCATCTTTGGTGTTACAATGAATTTTGTTAGTCTCTCGCTGGATTGCGCCCCACACATAATAATCAAGGTGGTTGCAGTCTGGAGATTTAGGTAGCCAGTTAGAAGGGGTGATGTGGTCGCAAAAATTATCTGATAGCCATGACTGTGTTCTTCTGCTTGTGTGATCTGGTGCAAAGTCCTGTTGCCAGACATAAGGTCTTCCAGTAGTTAGCCTTTTGACCCAGGACAGCACTACCTCCTCAAGGCACTCGATGTAGGCCTTTGTATTGATTCTGAGGCATTCACCAACAATTTCGAAAGTTCTTTTATAATCAGAACGATCAGAGTGAGTTTTCTGAACTGCCGTACCTTCGTAATCACCATTAGATTCTTTCAACTCTTTCCGAATCTTCTGCACTGTCCTCAGATTGACACCCAAACACTCTGAAACGGAGCTTCTGACGCGAATGCCAAGCAGCACAGAATGCCGTTTCTTAATTTCTGGCGGAGTGACTTGCGTCATGTTGCTCTTTTCCTTGCAGGTGGTGCCCAACTGACCCTACTATACTCTGCAGTTGACAAAATCAAAAACAGTACGCATGCGCGAAATTAAAAATATAAAATGGCGACAATTTACGCATCGCACCCTGTATATGGAGAGTGAAAGTTACCATGGAACCTTGTATGATCTGCCACATGTTTAAGTCATCGGCGACTAAACCGGTTCCCTTTAGTGAGGGGGTGTTAAGAACAACACCTGTCAATGGGCGGATGTATCTTCTTATAGGGCTCACGGCAATCTATCACAATGCAGTAGACTGAGTCCTATAGGTATAGTGCGGTGATGCACGACATCGCTAGGCGGAGGGCTTTTTAGACTGAAGTCAACGGACAAGAAGAGCTCTCCTGATGAAATAAACATTCACGTGCCCGTGATCAACGGTAGTCTTCAAGTTGGAAGACATTGGTTCTGGTTTGACCTGGAGATGGATCCAGGATCAAGCTTAATTGTATCTTTTGAATGACCCAACACACTACAAAGTTTCAAATTTCTTGATAGCGAAAAATGTTTCTCAAATTATTCAGAGAAACTTCTAAACGTTTTTAATTAATTTGTGCTCTGTGTACATAAACTTCTTGCTGCTGATGTTTAGATTACTGAATGAGATTGAGCAAAGAGTAATTTTACCCCCTGTTACAACAAAACATTGCTATGCGACAAATGCAAGAAGCAGTGGAAACTATTAGTTGTCGCCAAAGGAAAGGAAAAAAAAACAGGAAAAAACACACTAAGCGCAAAACAAGGCCTTTTCTCAAAGAGACGGAAAGTAAACTACTTTGGAATTTTGACGTGCTAAAAGTTTGGCTAATAATACTGGTTATAGACTGGGCTTAATCATTGTCATGAACAAACAAGACTGATTTTTGTTTGCCGTTGCCATTTTGGGCACAAGATCATCTACATGGGACATCCATTCACGAATGAATTCAGAAGCGACTTACGAAACTTATACAATACTAACAAAGTGTCATCTAGATGATCTCAAAATATCTCTCGATATGTACCATATTGGAAATGAAAATAGGAGAAATAATTAAAAAAAATAAGAATAGAAAAAAGTTTCATTGAAAGAGAACATTTTTTTAAACTTAATTTTTCAGACACGGTAAAGGAATCTCCTAGATCCGCATACAACACTCTGCAAAACAGTGTTCAAAAGAAGCAAGTAGAAATGATGCAAAAAATAAAAATAATTCTTTTTTTCTTGTCCAATGCCAAAATATAGATTATTGCAAACTATATAGAGCAAAAATATTTAGGAAAATGTTGGAATTTCCAAGAAAACTAGATCATTAAATCCTAATGACAACTGATAAAGAATTTTACTGTACAGAAAATTAAATTTAGAATTGTTAATATATCCGTTATATCAATAGTATTTATTAAATATGTACATAAATGATTCTATTCATTCTAATGATTACATGTCAAGTAATACAGCAAATTTTGATAATAGAGAAAATAAAAATAATGCCATTTTATTTATATTTTAGCACTGGTTTTATTTGAACCCAGGATATGTAAGCCAAGTTTCGACTTCTCTTATTGTTCCCCCTGGTTTTACTACTTCTCTATCTCTGCCTTTCTGCCTTGGTTATGCTAAAAATGTTTTTGACCAAATTTCTAAGATTAATCAGTGATTTGTAAATTTTTTTGTATCGGCGAAACGAGTGTAGAGTTGATCGGCAGTGGTAGCTGGGGGGCTACCGGATGGGAGAATTGTGGGCGACAGCAGCTGGCTGATCGATGACGTATGAAGATTCGTTGGATTGGTTAGGACGAGTCCCTAAACAGAGCCAAGTCAGAGTAGTGATACGACATCGAGGGCGGATCGACCGCGGAAACGGGATCACGCCGAAGAGTATTCTCTTGACGAAGCACTGGAAGCTCACTAAGGTAGCGTACTACACTTTGATCCAGGCCACCAAGCCGAACAACAAGCTTTATTTTGTAAAATTTGGACGAAAAAAGGGCTAAACTATCTTATATAGCTAATTTGAACGATTTGTTCAAATTTGCTCATTCACCATGGCTATCATCAGTCAATCCTCCTTGCACCATAAAACCGTAGATATAAAATTCACTCCCCATATTGTTCAATGTTTGGGAATGCACTAAAATATTAACCTAATCCGATGCTCAACCCTCAAAATGCAGGAGACCACGGTTTTGGACTCAAACAAAATATCGTCCAGTTTCTCGCATGCTACTAGACTTAAATCTGCGAGATCCCCTGGGGGTTGTGAAAAAACCGTAGATCATATTGTTCATTTTTGCTAATCCGGAGCGGTTTTGGAAACCATGGCGGCCAGCGACAAACTTAAATCTGCGAGATCAGGGGTTGAAGTCACCGGTATGGCGGTCGCGACAAAGGCTTTGTTGAAGTGGTGTTATAACAACTGCTCTAAAAATATTCTCTCAAACATGGATAAAACCTGCAACTCATTGTGAGGGGAAAATAGTCTTACTTGACTATGACGATCTATATTGTCATGTTGTAAATCTCGCCAAATCAAACGCTGGTTTATACTACAAAGGAGGACGCGGATTCGATCCCTATCGGAGAGCACATTTTCTTTAAGATTTATCTGAACACTATTTAAACTAAAAATGGGGCCTCTATTTCAAATACGAGTATCGACTATAATAAAGTTTGAAATTGTATGTATGTATAATATATGTGTGTGTGTGTGTGTGTGGGAGAAAGAGAGAGAGAGAGCCATCATGTGTCTATCTGTTCATTTCCATAGGGACATAATTAGAAAAAAAAAGCGGAGGAAAAGATAAAGGTGTGAAGGAAGAACTTTAGGGAGCAAATAAGAAAACTGGGGAAAAATCGGGTGGAAGAAAAGGGAGACAAAAGAAAAGGAAACTGGCTTGCTGTCTTGAACTTTATTACTCTTTTAGAACTTTTAAACTGGCTTTGTTTCAAACCTGTCCTCGTATGGAGTTAAATAAATAAAATCACACATTTGATGCACGTTTGCTGTGCAATGAATTGTTCTCCTGTTGCATAGCCCTTTGTTCTGGGGGGCTCTTTGGCGATGGGGTCAATTCCATAATAATGTTGCCTTCTTTCACAGCCGGTGATCGCTAGTTGGTTTTGGTTCGGAGATAAAGAACTTCAACAAAGGGAATTTTAAACTTATCTATTTTATTAAACTCGTCGACATGTACATTTCTAAATATCCAGTGGAATCTCTCTCTCTCTCTCTCTCACCCCACTGGGGAGCAGATCCAGACTCTCCAAAAAACCTTTTTCTATCTATCATTTCCACGTAAGTTCAGACAATCAAAATCGACTTCCTTTATTTTGTCTTGTATCTGACCCCTAAGTTCAAACTGAGGAAGCCAGAGCAGAAATACACTTATCTAAAAAAAAGAAATAATAGTCTGCTAAACTATTATTTAACAGTCCCGGTGAGCAGCTCCTCCCCAATTCTGACTAAGAAGGTGAGTCAGTGTTAATCCTTGATGACTGAAGTGTCCTAAAAGGGAAGTGATGTGGGGTCTGAGTAATTTTTGTCCTTAATGAGATTCCTACTTTAAACTTTCGTCCTTTGTATCCTATTCCGTTCAAAGAAAATAAAAGGTACATCCATTTTTAAAATTGAAGAACATGTTTCCTATAGCCACCTAAAAATCTAAAACCACAATATTACAACAGTTCACGTTTGAGTGAGGGCCACCAAAATGCAAATTGTGTGCAGGCTATGATTAATTAAGCCACAATATGTCGCTACAGCTTGTAAATTTATTTAACAGGCAAGTGCATTACATTTGCAAAAACAACCGGATTTATTTAAATAAAGAAAACATTTTCTCCAATTTCTATGAAAAATATTGTTTTTATAGTTCAATGGATGCAAATTTGGACTTAATATTATCACGTTTTATGGGGTCTAGATTGGCTGTAAACGAGTCTACAATCTTTTGTGTTAAATAAAACAAATCGATTCAGGGTATCTTTATTTTTACGAAAATTATTAAATTTTCAAAATTTGAACTGATTTGTGGTTCATAAGTCACATTTAATTTTCAGAGCTTTCGAACGGGTACACACAGACTTTGACTTTTGTATATTACGTTACAAGGATGACGTAAACATTAATAATAATCACAAAGGCATGATTGTTTTAACCTTGACGTGATGCTAAGAAAATTGTATTTTGTTTCAGTTTCAGGAAACATGAGGTTTAAATAAATCAAATTTATAAGAGAGGCGGCTATTTTCTTTCCTCCCCATTGTGGGATGAACCTGCCTTGTCTGTCAGGGTGGCATTTTCTAAAACAGTATAAAAGGAATGTATTCAAAAAGTCCTTTCTTTTCTCTCTCTCTCTCTCTGATATATATAATGATGCCATAGTGGCAAGACGTGTTTCGTTTCCTCTCCGTGTGTCATATTATCCTCTAGGAGAATCACAGGAATTTTCTCTCCTTCTCTGAGCGATGTTGTTCTATATATAAATCTATAAAGAAAAACATGTACATGTTGAATTCACTCATTTTAGACATGTTAAAACATTCAATCGAATGTCGTTACAATTGGTATCCTCATTTCTGCTATGACATTTATACAGTGACCAGTTAGAAATGTGATCCATTTACATTGTTCCTTTAAGATGAAAACTATGAAATAGTGATCAAATATCAGAGTTCATCGATCAAACGCCTTCAGCATTTCATATTCATTGCAAATCCACATAATTCAAGCCAACAAAACTTTAAATTCACTAATAGCAACAACCTTGATTCATACTGGATATACATTAAAGAATCCGTGTTTACTTAAACAGTATCAAATCAAACGTCCCTTGAACTCTCATAATAGTTTCTTCTTGTTCAAGTCTGCTGTCCACATTTCTAGAAGTTCACTATAACAATAATTTTAAGTTTAACCTATTTAGGTTTTTTTAATCTCTCCAGAGGACATAAAATTGGGTAATTGTTTTTCCTACTACTAAACTACGAATGTGAAGATTGCATAAAAGTTAATGGCGCGTAAATTGGAATTGGCAAATCGAGTTCAAATTCCGGCCTTGTCTGCTGAGTTTATTATTGTATTAATGCCCTTGGGAAAGTTAGGAACTATCTCTTCTTTTCCAGCTAGGAATTAAATAGGATAGTTCATTGGTTGTCGTCCAAAGCTAGAGAACCCAATCAAAGAGAAGGAAAACTCTGAATTCAAACTGTGGAAAAGTTACGGCAGTTCATAAGTAATAAAGAAAAGGAATCTGTAGAGAGTCATGATCGTCTACGACCTGAAGGAGCATTACATTAAAAAAAAAGTTACTGAAGTGATAAACTGAACGTCAACTTCATTTCGATTGTACATTTACTTTTGTTAAATCTCCAGTTCATTATTTAAATGAAAATCTGTACGTTTTTTTTTATGTTTGGCTTATTAATAATAAATAGACGAAATATAAGACATGATTTAATATTGATGAAGCTTTTTTTTTATCAAAATCCTCTACTGTAGTTTTGTATTCTTGAACGGATTCTATGTTGATATGCAAGATAGAAACCAGTTTTATTATTGCTGAAATAGTAAGCTCGTTCCTAACAACTTTATACCAAGTACAAATTATCGTTAACTCTTACCAAGTAGAAGTAGAACTTAAGATTTACCTTTTATAAATCCACCTCTTCTCACCTAGCTATGGATTAATTAGTAAACCGTGTATCACTAACTCACTGTTATCTTCACAAACTAATCTTACAATCTAAAAAATATTTCTAGCGTTAAATAAGCTGCAAAGGGTTGATAAGCCGTAGAAAACGAATCAATCAAGATTAACCTTTCCAAAACAGAAACTATGATCTGGAGTTTGAATAAAATCAGTGATGGCACATACCCTAAATCCATCATAAAAATTCAAGATATGAAATTAGTAAATACTACACACTTCAAATACCTCAGTGTACGGATCAGTTATAACAGATTTGGAGTAGGAAGGAAGGAAACTGAACATAGAATAAGATTTTCTGGAAGTAGTTTGGTCCAACACAGCCAATTGCTACAAAACCAAAACATTAACCTAAAAACTTGAGTCATGTTTTTAAATAACCCCGTCAGATGTAGACTTTTATATGAATGTTATGCATGGCGTCCAACTTACCAAATAAACTATCAGCTATGTACAACTATTTTCTTGGGTCAATGATTATAAATTCCTTCAAGCAAATTAATCCCCTGAGTCTCAAAGAGGACTGTCGGATCTCATAGACTGGTGCTACAGAATCACAAACAAAACTTTACCAAATAGCAGAAACTACATTACTTGAAAACTTTCAACCGAGTAACAACTTAAATGGATAGCACATGCAACTCGAAAAGAAAATAATATCATAATTAATATGTTGACATTCCGCATTAATTCAAACAAAATGTTAACAAGGAAACCTCTATCAGTACTGAAAAGAGCGATAACAGTTAATGAACTTCAGAATCTTATTTTTCTGAAAAGCTGCTTAAGAAAAAGAATTTATAGATTCTAACTGATAGTAACAACAATTGTTCGGTCAATGAATGCTGAATGTTTCCTGTATGGAAATGGTTTAATCTCATCATTACTATTATCACTAATCCAGATCGGAAAATACACCTGTTTTTACTTAACGGTTTTAGATTGATAAGAAAAATAAATAGTAAAAAAAAAAAAAAATAAACAATGACTCACCCACAAAATCTGAACAACTTAAGATTATAATGAAATTGTTTTGAAATATGTGAGATTATTGCAATCTTCGTTAAGAGAGTGAACCAATAAGCTCGTAGCCTGAGACTGGATTTTCATCCAAAATTTTAAATGTATAATCTATGTGATTAGCATTCAACACTGAATTAAGTGCATTGACAAGAAAGGATATTTTGTTGAAAAATATATATTTCTGTAAAAATAAATGCATTTTTATCATTAGGCTACAAACTGAATTATAACTACTTAAGAACGGAAGTGGCAGTATCAGGTGACAAATGAAAAGATTTTTATTGATATGATTGCATGTTTAAATCAAGCTGCGAGAACTAAACAGAACAGTTTCCTTTCCTGGCTGGGGTAATTACCGATTTTTCACTGGCGTCGCCATTAATTGGTGTTCGAACTTGATTCAGGCTTTTTAATGTTGATTTCAAGGCACTCATGCCCTTCCCCTTAGAACGATTGGCACGATATAATCTTCTTATCCTGTGTTTCAATTTATTTGACCCGGTACACCTCTAAGGTAGAATATCTTTCAACCTATGTTTTTATTCATTTTTCCATGCAAAAGTGTTGGAAATTTGTATTAGAAATAAAAACTGACGCTTTCTATGCGTATGCTTTATATATATATATATATATATATATTCTAGAAAAGAAAATTCGGATTGCTAACACACAAACAGAATGTCTCATATCGAGAATATTCCACATTGAACATGAAGAAAAATTAATTATTTTTAATAATATGTAAAATCTCCACTTTCACCTGAAGACGGTTGCGAGACCAGACCAGAAACACGTGTCGTGAAATTATGTAAAACAAAGTATAATATTTTTCTCAATAAATCCACATTACAACCAAAAAACGTTTGCGGCACCCCCTCTTCTTTTTAATATACATACTTTTCTCTCGTTGGAACCACTACAACATATTTCCTTTATATATATATATATATATATACACTGATAATTTACAAAAATTATAAAAAAACACAATAATAAAATTTTAAATAAATACTTAAACCAGAAAAAATAGTGATTCAGAAATAAGAATAAATAATAGTAAAGAAAAATTATGTAACTGTAAGAATCCTATAAATTGTCCATTGAATAATAAATGTCTCACAGAATCTATAGTTAAACCAATGTATTATCTAATCTATTGGGAATCCTAATATTAAAAAAAATTTTTTGGTAGCATTAAAAATAATTTTAAATTAAGGTGGATTCCACATCTGTCTTCCTTTCAAAAATAATGTGTATCGTAACCAAACATTCCTATCCAAGTATTTTTGATATTTGAAAGAAACAAAACACCCACAGTAAAATTGAGATTATTTAAAAAAAAACAAAAAAAACTAGAACTTTTAGGAATTTAAATGAGCCTTTGTGTCTACATGAAAAGTTTCTAAAAAAATAAAGATTTCTTAAATCAAAGAAAAGAAAAAACTGTTTTTGCAGACATTGCGTTATGTTTACTTTAAAACATAATTAATTTTTTTTTAAATTTCATAATTTTATGTCTATTATTTGATCACAAATAAAAAAGTAATTAAATTCCTAAATTTCAAAATTTTAATTTTAACAATGCCGCATCTAGGATACTAATAAATATAATAAATTTTAAATCCTTATAAATATAAATATATAAAATATAACTTAATTATATTGGAAGCCCCTTTAAGACAATCTCCATGTATTTTATAAATAATAAATAAATAAAAATGTCAATGTCTTGTAGTGTATCCTATGTATGCTCTTAAAAAAAAAAACAGGATGACACATCCTCATATAAGGGAGCCAGTATCGACAGGCAGAAATTACAAATCCACACCTAACGCTTAACCCTTATTTACACTTTGCCATCTTAAATTAGACTTTATCCCTTTTAAAATTTTGCAATCCATTTTCCCCTCCAAATTAAACTAATTAATACTATTTAGCTTAAAAAAGGAAATCATTTTTTTCGAAAGTTGTTCAACATCTCTTGAGAATGGAACAAAAACTTTAATTTTAACCTTAGTTTTTAGTTCCAAAACATGATAATTTCTGTGTCACGATGAATACATATTTTTAAATAATATTAAAATATATAGTAGAACCTCATAGTACGAGTGCACATTATACGAGCAACTTGCTTTATGAGCTGCCATTCATGAGCATTTTCGTATCGTCGGGCGAGTAAAAATTTGCAGTACAAGCAACCGTCATATACACGGAAGCAGCCGGTGACTGAGGTAAAGGGAAGCATTGCCAGTTGACATCACTTATTTCTAAGACACAACGCGATCAAAGGCAAAGTGAAGTGCATCTGTGAACGCCTGACATCTAGAACATTTATTCATTTTATTGGAGAAAATTCTTCCAAGTACTTATCACAGATAACGTCACTTACCAACGCTATCGATTGCCTCCCTTTCCCTGACAAGTCTTTGGGCTTCGAAGTTGGCGCCGGTGACAGTGATGAGCACAGAAAGGAGCTGACGACATAGGAACTTCAGCTGCTTCCGGAGCACCAAAACATGGAGGCGGTAAAGGAGCTAGCCAAGGAGGAAAGTGTGTCAAAGGTTGTCCCCACAAGTGAGATCAAAGAAGTGCTGGCGATGTGGAAAATGTGCACGACTTTGTGGAAAAATACCACACACAAAAATTAAGTGCAAGTCGTGCGGCTGCTTTGTTGAATGAAAATTGTGTTGACTTTTCGTGGCATTTTGAAATCAAAAACAAATTTCTATTGATATATTTCTTAAGAAACAGCCTTTAATCTACCTTGCTGACTATTGGTAATCTTAGGGCTGACAGATTTTACATTTTAGCTTAAAATGTAAAATCTGTCAGCCCTAGGTAACCCGCTCTCCCCACAAAATTGGACGCCATGCATTAATGACTTAAATAGTTTTAGTATCCTAGCTTATAGGGAGTTAATTAAGTAAAAACAGGGATAAAACTTATTAATTATTAAATTCAGAGGATGACCCAAAAGCGCTTCGGAACCGATGATCACCTATAAAACTTTTATGATAAAAGCAAGAAATATTCTTAGATAATTAGTGAGAATTCAGCTGCCAAACGAATCCACGACAGTTGAAACAATGCACCAATCTTCTCACTCACACCACCACTCACATGTTGAATATTCCCTACACTCACATAATCTTTTTCCTTACATAGCAAAACTGTTGAAAACATTTATTACCAGAAACTATCACAACCTTCTTTCTTTCAGTGAACTTTGGAACACAATAGTTAAAGAGAGACAACTCTTGTTTTACTCAGTGCATACCTTTCTTTCACACCCTTGTTTATACATCTTGTTAAATACAAATTTTATGTGTAATGATGTCTTTGGCTTATCCTGTTTTCTTTTGGTTTCCTAATCTAAGTTAAATTAATGTGATGAAGTCCGCCACACACACACACACATATATATATATATATATATATATATATATATATTTTTATTAATTAACATGTTTATTTCCATAGGACAACAGAGGAGAAAAAAGGAATGAGTAGGGGGAAAGGAGAAAGAAAATATGAAAGGAGGAAACTTAGCAAGTAAGAAAGCTAGAGAAAAAAAGGAAAAGAAAAGCGGGTGAAATGAAAGGCGAATAAAAGAAAGCTGTCTTGAATTTTATTATTCATATTTCAGTTTCACGTTCTTTCTACCATTTTTTCATCCGATTCTCATTATGATTGGTGTTCTAGGTTCATATGAAGAAATTGAGGGCGGGGAGGTTAGCCTTAGAAGGAATTGTATTTACGTTATATGCCTTGATAGGGCCTAGTTAAGTATTGTTTTTGGTAGTTTTTCCTGAAAGCTAGTTACAATAATGTCAAAGGTTTCATGTTAATATATGTTCAATATATTAATTATTCCATATATTTATCATAGCTTCTATTAGTACCACTAGAAACTCTATTCATTTTTATATTCCGCTGCCATATTACCTGTAAAAAAACAAATTGAAGATACGTACAACCAAGCACAAACGTCATTTTTTTTAAGTCTGTGTTTATAAGCAAGCAAATTGAAATGTATTAACATCCTACGTGCTTACTTGCAGTAACTCTGTGTTTGTTACTTTGCCGTTTCTATCTCATTATGTTCTGTGACACCTGTTTTAACTTAGGAATGACTGATAAGTTATCTTGTAAGAAAATTCTTTGTTCTAGGTTTTACTCTGCCAATGAATCAAATAATGATGCAAGATAATTTCTAGATGATAAAAGCAAGCGAAGCTTAACGTGGCTAATTATATATTTTCCTGGTATGACGTTATACAAAAGTGTCCCCATCCCAAATGGTTTGCAAATGATAAGCTGAGTAAATATTAGTTCTAACGTCATGTAGATTATTTCACTATAGTGATATGTAGTATGTGTCTCACCACAGATCATGTTAAAATAGACTTTCCACCGTGTCTTTAGAGAAGCCAGGTTCAGAGTGATCAACTAGCCGGAGGTGAAAATCCCTGATTCACAAAATATCAGCGGTTGTCCCAATATGGGAACATGGAATCGACCCAGCTGTATCTGGGATATGCACAAGTTCGAAAGAATCGTTGACAGACAGATGTAGACATCCACATGAGAATGTAGTATCCGCGTTCGGAGAAGGCTACAGGGCCACACATTCCCACTGGTCGACGTTAAATGACGGAGTTAAATAAAATGTGATGTTGAATGAGAGATTAAGTCTCGTGTTTACGTTAGTCGGCACGGCAATAATATTAGTGATATTTTTTATTAATTCATACATTTTTCACTTTATTGTAAATATTAAAATTTGGTTGTCACAAACCAAAATCTTCACAGAAACAATTTGACAAAGATCTCGTGAGAAATGCATTTGTTCCTGGATTGGCTGACAAGATATCTCGTCAGCCAATCCAGGAACAAATGCATTTCTCACGAGATATCTCGCGATAACGTTCTTCGTTTCTTCTGGTGACATATTTCTCGCGTGTGGTGTCGTCTTACTCTGGCAGCGAATCAATTAGTGATTCAAAATAATTTATGGATGGTGAGTGAAAGTGAAATTAGTTGTAGATCGATTGACAAGATATATCGCAAAAGATTTAATTGGCTTTCGGTCTTCTTACTCTGCTACAGAACAGGTTTGTAATTCAAGATAATAATGAAAGTTGAGAAAACAGTTAATCTTGTAATGGCTGACAAGATAATCTGCCGACGTGACGCCATACAAATGCCCTGGTCTCACGTGGCTTAGAAATACCCACTTATATTAATATTATATATAAATTATTAATTCCTCACTCATGGAAGAAAGATTCAGGAACTTCTTTGAAATCTTACTCACCACCTTACACCCGCCATTTTTAATCTGCAAGTATTACTGTGTTACAAGCAATCTTACATCTTCCTATGCTTCTCCCCAACGACTCTGGGGTGTTTGATGTTAAAAACCTCAGTCATTAACAAACTCTTGGTTCCCTCAGCCCGTAACTAATGCCGACAATCTATCCGATATATCGCTGCGTGTGGTTGGCCTCAGTTGTTTCAACAATACTTTGATCAGGGCAAGAGATCAAACAGATCAATTAGATTTAGTTGAGCGGTTGGACAAGACAGGAATTAGTGATAAATCAATTTTCAAATATGACATACTTGACAATGTTAGGTTAATGTGATATCCAATCTTTCTTGTTACTCTCTTTCGAAATATTAAAATAAATTGAGCTTTTTCCCCATCTATCTGTATCATCCTGATTCTCCTTGGCTTAGGTTAACAGTAAAAATGATTTCGTGTTGGTAAAAAAAAATGTAAGTGTGTTAGGTTTTATTTGTATAAATTCTCAAAAATTATGTTAAAAAATGTAAACTCAGTTTTCCATCAAGAATGATCATAACGCAATATGACCGTTCTTGATCCGATTTTTATTTCTGTCTTGACCATTTTTACAAGTATTCTTCTATGGGAAAATGGCTAAGGGGATTCACTGAAATGCGAGTCTTTTTTACTCTTTTTACAGTCATCACCATAATATTTACACTTTCCTGCAATTTCTGCGGGAATTTCAGTAAGTCATACATTTTCTACGAAATAATTTCCGTTTTTGTTTATCAAATTTATTTTTAAAAAAATACAATTACATTTTATTCAATCTCAGTAAAATCCTGCAGGTTTTGATGTGAAAAAGGTTTTGACAGTTTCTTTAATCTGGTTTTCATTAGAGAAGTTTTTCCAATGAAAGCATTTTTCAGCAACAAAAAAAGGTAATCGGTTGGTGCAGGGTTAGGTGAATATGGCGGGTGTACTAGAACAGAATCTGAATAACCGAGTTTTTTTTTTTTTTGTCATGCTGTATGCGGCCTTGCGTTGTCATTTAAGAGAATAATACGTTCCTTTAATCTACGATGTACGCTGCCACTACCGTGTAAAACTAAGGTATGTTAGTGTACTCCAAACTTATTCTTAACTGCCACTTATGATTAGAGTACTTAGGATAACATATTTGTCATTACAATTTGTTCCACAAAATGGAAATTACTTTAACCCTGTTTTGCTTCTAGAAGAAATCGCTGTTCCAATAGGACTTCGAATTTCTGGGTTACATTTTCTCTCATCTGTTAAAACACTTCCCTGATAGCTTAAATTCGGCACTTGCTAGATTTGTAAAAATAAAAAAGATATCGTACATACGCAGAGATGAACAAGGTAAAAAACAAAAAATATAAATTTATAAATTTCTTAGACTTATGCCTTGATAAGTTTTAAATTATACCAACTTAACTAAATAGGAGTTGACATGCCGTTAAATCCAACATCCATCCATCCAACTTATCTAGGAAAACCTCAGGTGAGGTTACACACCTTTCTCAAAGGCCATTTGAAACCATGTAGAGCCATAATGTTCAACTCCTTAAAACCATGCTTCGTTATCTTTTAATTCTGTAATAAAAATGAAGACCAAGTAGAGAACGATCACCATTACTTCTGATGACAAGAATTCTATGAACACACCAAAGAACTGTTTAATAGGTATTTCCCAACCACACCACTTGTCGGTATTTGAGACCCGGTAAAGATTTGCGTAAAACAGTTTTCTTTCACCCCCATTTGAACGTGTTTTTTTTTTTTTTTTTTTTTTTTTTTTTTTTTTACTAATTTCAATCAGTGTAGAGAGTTACAGTTGATAAATGAAATGTGAGATATAAGTGGAAGAGAAGGTGGTCGGAAGTCGAGATTATGAGAATAAGGGGAATAGATTACGATTGGCGCATGACTTGAAACGGACAGGATTAAAGTGTTCAGAGAAGCACGCTCAACAAGGTAGCAGTTCTTAGGGAAAATCTATCTGATTGGAACTTACGTTTTGGAACACGAAGGAAATAAGGGTGATTTCACTCCGTGGACGTAACATGCAGTGTCTTAACAGAAAAGGTCTGAATATGTGAATCTCCGTTAAGCTTATTATACATAAATTCTTCTGCAGCAGTTTTCTCATCCGAAAGAATAAATAGTAATAATACTTCGACTCAGAAATTCAGTTTAGCTGTGTTTAGCAGCTAAACTTTAGCTAATATCTACAGTAGTGCATAAGATCGAACGTCTTTTGTCCAGCGACGGTTACCTCATTTCAAGCTGGCTACGGTGAGTTACATTCTCAGTTTGTGTTTTAAATTTTAAGATATTGTGAAAGACTAAGGTAATATTAATGAATGCATGCAGTGTCACGCTATAAAGAAAACGAATATTTTGTTATCTTATGAATGTTTAAGAATATAAAGTAAAAATTTTTAGTTTCTTACGAATTTGTAGAGATTTTAGAAGAATACAGATATCATTTTAAGACTTCTTTATCATTACTTTAAGTGAAAGCTGTAGATGGAGGCGTACAGAAACCTGTATTGGTTAAATATTTGCTAAGTTAAAAGATAGTCATTTTAAAGCATCAATATCAAAAAGGGGAGTCCAAGAAACCAGTGGACACTTATTTGGTGAAATCAGAAAACATGAAAATAGAATCTTCATAACGCACTTCAGTGGCCCTTTGGAATTTCACGAAAGATAAATTTTTACCCGTAAGCAATGACTAGCATCAGAATATACAGAAATAAAAAAAATGATAAGGTTATACAAGAGTTTCACTAGAATTCAGTAAAAGTGTTTCAAAGCAAACCATACTATCCAGACAAAATACTGAACCCACTATATATTCTGAATCAATACTGATGTTTTGAAAACCGTTTTTAAAACGATGCTTCATGATATTCATCATTAGAAGAATGCAAATTAGAAACGCTCTGTAAGAAAATAACGACTAAGTATGGTGGTCCAGCATGAAGCTCAGAAAACTGAAAGGCTGCTTTGAATTGACTGAAGTTACCATAAGGTTAACGATATCTCATCACTTTCTCTCTTTCATACTTGTTTGCATTTCAAAATGTATGGTATTTTATATGACAAGAATATCCTTAAAGAGATTGTTTAGCACTTTATTTTATAACAGCCGATGGGCCTCAAAACACTATGGTAGTGTTGCTGTTGCTACTTTTCTATCTGTGCTCTCTTGTTCTTCTAGGATTTTTTTGTTTCCTTTAATCCCGTCTTATAAACAATACAGTACATTGATTCAATGTAAAAAAAATAATTTGCTGGCCAATATTTGTTACATCTTTTCTGCCTTTCATCAGCATGGCTGATGCTAATCTCCAGGATAATCTCACGTTTTCCACGGGGATGAAATGGAGGGATTATGTTGAATCAGTTGCTAGGTCTACTGCTAGGGTTGGTTCACTGTGTCGTGCCATACACTTTTCTCGTCATAATCTATCTTGCACATCAATCTACCATTCACCCGTTCAATGAATATTGCTGCCATATCAGGCCTAGTGCTCCTGCTATATAAAAGAAGTGTCTCTAATGTTATTGGTCCACCGTGATGTGTCTTCCTTCTGTCTTTTCTACAAATATTTCCATGGTAATTGTTCTGATGAGCTTTCCTCCTTGGTACCTCGACCGCATGAATTTAAGCTTACTACTAGATTGGCAAATAGGTATCACCATTTCACTGTTGAACTTGCTAGATGTAACCGTAACTTCTATTCTAATCGTTTTTTTTTTCTCATACTTTTTGACTGTGGAACTCTCTTCCGATTTCTTGATTCTCTACCACCTACAATCTCAATTTAAATGCAATGCCAATCGTCGTCTTCTGTCTTCTTGAAACCTGTTATTTTATTGTCCTTTCTCCTCACTAATTTCTTTTCATTCTCTTTCACTCCCGGTAACCCATTGCGCCTTAATGGCATTATCTTCTTACTTGGGGTGAAATGATTTTTAAAAAATTCTATTTGATTCATAGTCCAAAACAGATTGAATCAGTATTATTTACTTTTTGTAATGCCATATCACTTCAGGACGTAAGCGATTAAGAGTCTTCCCAGCTTTCTTTTAATTATTTGTGAATTGTCATGCACCCATAGGAAAGAAAGTAGATTGATTTCCCGTTAATTTCTCCCAGGTTTGGAATTCAAAATTTTCTTTCTTAGATTCGTTGCTACTCAAGCTTAGAGAACCCAGTCTACTTTGTTATTTACCAGTGCAGAATAATTTCTTGAAGAATGTTGATTGGTACACCAATAAAGGAACCCAACTGATTTTAGAATATACAAGAAAATCAGATAAGAGGAAGTTATATAAATGCCTGGTTTACAAGGGAAGAAAGAAAATCCTTCATATGCTCACAAGAAAAGATCAAGTGTTTGAAGAAAGGCCTAAAAACCACATCCCCTTAACATTAATTTGATGAAGTCCAGAAGTCAATAAATAAATATTTTACATATGAAAAATTTATTCTTACTATCATTACAATAAGTTAGAATTACTAATATTACATTCTATAGAATAGTGGTTAGCAAGTTAATCTTGCAAACCATTCTTAATGAGTTTAATCCCAAAATGACTGCACTATGATTGTGACCTTATGCCAGACCAAACTAAGTTTAGTAGATATCAATTTCTGATCAGCTCACCTTGGATCAATAGTTAGTCTCACGGACCATTATTTCTATCAGAAGTTTGATCCCGTCTGGGTGACACTCACTTGTGCCAATTTAAGCAAAGGAGTGCTCTGCCATGAAGCAGTTGTTAACAATCTTGTATGACTATTGTTAGTGTTCAATCTTCACTTAGCTTAACTTATTTACTAAATGTAACTTTTTATACTATTGTTCACCCAATACAAGGCCTAAGGGCCAATAAAAGCAGAATTTTACTGAATATAGGAGCATATGAGGAAGAAGTAGGGATTGTAAATTATGAGGATATGTAGGATAGATAATATTTGAGCCTAGAATTGAAATGGTTAAGGTTATAGTTATTGGGGAAGTATCCTCTCAGGAGTCTGTTCCATAGAGTAACAGATCTGGGTAAGAAGCAGTTTGAGTTGAATTTCCTCCTTACTAATGGAATATGAAGGAAATGAGGATGATTTAACACCATGTGACATGGCAGGTCCAAGCTGAGGTGGTCTGAACTGATAGAACTAAGGAATATAGCTTGAAAATAGTAATAGTGTAGCAAGAGGCTAACAACATTTCATCTGTGAGAAAGAGGTTCAAGGATAGAAAATAATTCATCACCCACAAGGCTGCTTAATTGTTGTTTTAACTCTATCAAGGTCAGAAAGTGTGATTGAAAAGCTCCAGCCCAAATATGGCAGAAATACTCCATTTTTTTTATTATTTGATTTCTATCTCACAGAATAGAGATAGAGTATAGAAGGAGGAGCCATGTATTTTCTGGAGTGGTACAAGGAAAAAACTCAAATATATGAATTCCATTTGAGATCTGGTGAGAGCTTCAGTCCTAATAAGCATTTGAGACAAAAAACCTCATTGATAGTACAACCACTCATCAGGAACAGAGTAAATATAGGGTCAGCTCAGTGGTGATATTTTCCACCATTGAGCTGTAAGATCTAGGTCAGGGGAGAGACCAGCTATCAAGCTCTGGCACAAGACCAAAAGTTTGAGCTACTTAGTGAGGAACAAACTCATGACAATAGCAAAATCAGATTGCTAACCTCACAACAAGATGTCACCTAACCTACCTTGTGGCTTAATTAGTTAGGTATTTCCCATTTAATCCAGAAGTTGATGCTTAAGCCCAAATAAAAACCAAATCCCCCCTTTAACTTTGTGCCAGACTTAGGTAACCTTAAAAAAATATCAAGTTTGATAATCACTGCATACCATACACTTGTAATATATGAAGCTTAACATTTGAATTAATATATTTTTGCCTTCCATATCATTAGGTAGTTGGGTCCATGTTGGGGATTGTCTCTACATTCAATAGCTCTCCTTTGGTAGGAGGTTATCCACAGAAAGAGGAGTACCAAGGTGGCTGAACTGTTTTTGCTTCTGGACACATGTATATATATATCAGTTCTTCACTTTAAACATGACATTTTGCTACATTCAAATGACCATTCAAATAATGCCCTTCTTGAATAGATTAACTATTCAAAAAAAAAAGTGCTGAGAGGGCTGAATTGTTTTGGGTCTCTGTTCCTATGTACACCTGGGACCTCACTATAAATGATCTTTTATCACATTCTGTCTGAGTAGGAGTTCAGATGAACTACTTTATCAAATAGATTCAGTAGAAAATAACACCAGTTATTTTTATGATTGTTGATGTTTTTGGAGACATTCTTGTGACATTAGACAAGTTTTTACATACACTGTTCACTCAGTGACTAGTTTTCTTTGATTACATCTTATAAATATATCAGGTCAAAAGTGGCCCACAGAAAATTTTCTTTGCAATAATCTTTCTTCAAATTTGCTTTAATCACCTAAGAGAACTGAAATCTTAACCAGAAATAAATGATATGTGATAGCTTCATAAGTTTTCTTTAAATCAAACAAATACATTGCACTGATTTCATTAAAAAAAAAGGAATCTGTCAAGTTTTTTTTTAATCTTAAAAGAACTTTACCACAACAGAAATTAACCAAGACAGTAAAATAAAATTAAAAGAAAAAAAATGTTTCTTTTATATCCTGATGATGACATATGTTGTCTGAACACCCACAGTCATACAGAATTCACTGATAGAACTTCTTGAATCATATTTGCTCGGTGAATTTCTGGTTGACTCTTCAAAGAAGTTATTCAATATGAGGTTCTGTAGATTTTTTGCTTCAATTTTTCTACCACTCTTATTACCATTTTCATGTTTTTTTTTTTCTTTTTAAAAAATTATCAATTTTTTTTCTCCATCTCATCTCTTCCCATGTTCAAATTATGTTTGTTCTGTTGAACAGATACATTTACCAAACACTTTTTAATATACATACATAAATACATATATATATATATATATATATATATATATATATATATCTATTGATGTCTCTTAATAAATATATGCATGTACTTAACATATATATATATATATATATATATATATATATATGGTTACATCCTATTCCATTAGTAAGAAAGAAGTTTTATTTAGACAGCTTCTTTCAAGAACTGCTACTTTAAGGAAAAAACTCTCGAGATGATGATGATGTTTCCCCAATCACTATAATCTTAACCTCTTCAAGTCTAGTATACTTACTGCTCCTTACATTCATACAGCAACCTCATTCAGTAACACTCAACCCTGAGTAGCTCTTGGGCCTTGTATTGAGTGAACAGTAATTAAAAAAATCAATGTCTGATGAAAAAATCATTTCATGCAGCAGTTACTTTTTAGCATAATCTCCTTCCTTATCAATGCACTTAATACAGTAGTGAAATTTAATCATATATATTGATCATTATACAGTGAAAATTTCCGATCAAAATTCAGCAAATAACAACATATAGAGTTGCATATTTATCATCCAAGATGTTGAATGGTGCAATAATAACCAGCTGAGAAAAACAATCTCAAGTCTCACCTGAGGTTATTTATTTTTTACTTCACAAGTAACATCTTTGAAAAAGGCATGAATCTACACCTGTCTTTATTCTGGCCATCTAATATTGTCTTTTTCATTTTACTTTGTGATTCACAAAAAAATCTCATTAAGAATTTTGTCACAGAAAATTAATGTTTTTCTTTATGCTTTTATTCTTCATAATAATGAATATTTTGATTATAAGATTCATTTTTTAATGAATAATTTGTGGTTTCTTTGTAACACATGAAGTATTTTGATAGTAAGTATATCGTCTTGAAAGAAAATAAAAGAAATGAATGTAACTTTTTACACTGCAAATTTTCTAATTTTACTATATAGAAATTTGCCCATTTGAAAAAAAATAATATTTTGTCTCTGATATTATTCTTCATAAGAAATTTATTGGCTTAACAATTTTTCAAAATTATTTACAGTTATTTAAAAAAAATTATATTGAGTTTTACTAGCATTGTTGTTAAAAATGTAAAACAAGTTATAAAATTAACCAATTTAATATTTTTTTACAGTAAATTTAAAACAAAAATATACTGTAAAAATATTAAACTGATTAATTTTGTTTAGGTAATCATATTTTATAGGAGAGGAGGGGATTGATACGACCCCACCGTGGGGGTGGGATCGTATCAATCTTTAAATACGATTATCCAAAATTTAATTTTCCAAATTCTAAAATTTGTCTGAATCCCAAATTCCTTCATCCTGGCATTTCTTAATCCATGTTAATCTCTAAAAGATTCCCACATTCATACAAACTTTAAATTTTAAATTCTAAAACCTAAATTCTAAAGTTCCAACCTTCCAGACCTTCTACAGTTTTTAGAAGCACCATGTAATTTTTACAAAATAGTAGTTAATATTTTTTAATTTCAATATCACAAACCTTTCTCAAAATGGTCAAAAAGTGCTGTGTAACAGGGTGTCATGGTAACTATGATGACCAAAATAAGGTCTGTGAATTTGTCTTCTCCAAGACTAGAATAAGCAAGAATGATGGTTAATAGCAATACCTCAAGACAACACCCTTGACAAACCAAAAAATGTTGTTTGTGAAAGGTATTTTTCATTTGCTTATGAAATGGTGGTTATTAAAGGAAAAGTATGACCTATAAATCCACCATCAGTATTTGATCATTTTCTGTTACCTAGTCCTCAACCAAAACCAAGAACAACAAATAAAACGTCTGCTTCTGTGTGAACTGTGCAAAATGATGAGTTGGCACTGTTTCTAGAAAAGGACAAAATGTGATTTGGTAATATGTGTGGTTATATAAACATATAAGAATGTAACTGCTGATACAAAATCCTGTTGATCAATATTCTGATACAAATTTTCAAAAGTGAGGACTTTTGAAAATTTGTATCAGAATATTGATCAACAGGATTTTGTATCAGCAGTTACATGCTATAAATCAATCAGTTATTCATCCAATCTACTGATTTTTTTCACTGGAGGTATTCCAATGTTTTTAATTGAAATTTTTGAAAACTTGAGATTCAAATGTTACCATGCTGGTATATATACAACAATTTTTTTCATTCAAATATCAATATTTCAGCACTGGTCACAAATCAATGAAGCAATTTGTTATCTTAGTAACTGAAAAATTGTTTAGAAAAAAATTTTAAAAGAACATGTTAATGTTATGTCACCACAAAGTATTGGGACATTATGATTCTGATATTCTTATCAGGATATTTGAATATTTTGCTACATCTCAGTCTTCAGGATGATTTTAAGTTACCCAGTGTAAAAACGTTATCATCTTTGGCATCAATCACAAATTTTGTAAAGATTATCAATATTATTGTTTCTCTGAAATTCACATCTTCTGCAAAGTATTTACAGACTTTGTTGATACATGATTTTGTAAAATGTTGAAATTGCTTTAGGATTCTATTATACAATTATATATTCTGTAATAAATTAGCATAAACAAATTAACTCATTATTTTTGCAATATTATCTAAAAAAATTTAATTTAAGGTGGATTGAGTGATTTTTGTGCATTTAGTTATTTTATGGTATTTTTGTTCTTTCTTTGTACATTTGCATTTATGGAAATAGTAATTGTAAGATGCTTCCTAATATTATATATAGTTGTTAATTAACTAATTACTGGACATTACTAACAAGTTCCTTGCTAAAAATGTTCTCAGGAATTGTTATTTAGAAGTAATTTAAGCTTCTACATGTCTGCCCCCAGTTGTGGACCCCAGTTTCATAGTTGCAAGGCCTGGTATATGGATTGCCATGAGCCAGATGCATGAGACGGTTGACTTGAGCTCACTCCTGGTGACCAACTGGAGAAGCACTTAACCTCACACCTGTATCCAGTTTGCAAACATGTGAATGATTTGGTAATATGTGTGCTTATATAAACAACTTCCCCAATAATTTCTGGCAGTCTGCCACACATTGCAAATGGAGAATGTATGGTCCACTATTGCGGAGTGAGTTCAAGTTTCCAATGCAAAATTTGACATTAAATAAGCCAAGTGTTGACATGCCACAAAATCAACTAACCAACAAATATCTTAACACTGGTATGCCACACTGGTTAATAAAAAAAAATTGAGTGAGTGAGAGATTTGGCAAACTATTCTTCTATGACTGTCTAGGTAGTTGCAGCAAAAATGCTGTTACACACGTTTGTTGTTCAGTATCCACTAACTTATCCATCGAGTTACCCATGTCACGGAAAAAATAAAAATAAATAGCAAAAGCCTCTTTTTCAGTGTGAACTGAAAAATCTCAAAAAACTAGGCTCAATTAAAATTACTGAAAGTAAAGAACAGTATTAAATTATTGCTGTTAATATTTCTTTCTGTGTCATGAAAAAGAAATAACTCTTAATTTTTTAGCAAATGTCTTTTTGATTTCAAATAACAACAAAGACCAAACTAAAGAATGAACCAAACAAAGGAAAACTGATATTTCTAAATGTTATTGACAAAATGTCAGACATACAAGTTGATTATAAACTTGAGACAATTTACTTCAGCTCAACAGAATCAAAAGGTGAAAAAAACTCATTGTGTGTAGAGGGTGGAAGCAAATAATTATTTCTGTTTTGATATCAATCTGTTTGTTCCACTGATAAGCCAAACAGAACTGGAAAGATTTCCCAAATGTAGAACAAATGCAGAAACTATGTACCATTTGTTTTTCTGTTGAAACTTGATATTTTGAATGTTATTTTTTTATGTATATAATCTTTATTTATTACATATGTAATTTCTCATTATTTAGTGTTGTTTTAATTATTTTTTTATATAGTTTTATTTTTCCTATGTTTTAGTTAAATTTATATTATACAAATTTACACGTATCAATTTTTTTCTTTAACCACTTCAACTATTTTGTTTTTTCTTAATCAGAAGCACAGTGAAAATAATACCGATTGATCAAAATCTGATTCAGTTTCTCTGGTGGGTAAAAATCCCACAAAAATATTTAATAGATTCATTGTTTTTAGTTTAACATCAAATTTCAGCAACAATTTACTAAATATGTGACTGTGAGGAAGCTTAGTAGTTGTATAATTCAGCCCCTTCTCTCTCACACCTAACAATTACATTTCAAACAGCAAGAGGAAAATACAAGACTTAGACATAAATTGACAGAATAGCTTTTGTCATTGAACAAGCAACAGTTTTATGTCCAATATATGCACAAAAAAGTACTTTTTAAAGTCAAAACTTCATGAAATGTTTTCTCAGACAAAATATTTGAGTAAGTGGTGTGATCAGAATTTGATTTAAAGTGGAAAGTTCATTATTTGTGATGTAATTTATTGGGAATTCACATGATAAGCAAAATGTTTGACTTTATCATTATTGTCAACTTGTATTTTTATTGGATAAAAAAAATGGTCTGCATTTTATTCCCCATTTTAATTTAGTTAATTTTTTTAGGTGAAACTTTGTGTAGCTTCTTTTAGTTCTTTTTTTTTTATATAAAACTAAAAAGAAGTCTCTTTTCATTTTTAATTCAGAAAAGACTGTTTAATTCTATTACAGAGTGCTTGCTTCTCTTTTAAACATATAAGTTTCTTTAAGTACACAATATTTAATTTTGGTGAGTGTTAAAGGATTTTGATGCCATATCAGATATGAGTGAAGAGGGCAGGCAGCTGTAATTATGGCACTTCTTTCTTTCTATCAACAAAGTAACTTCAGGAGACATTTATGATTTCTTTGTCACAAAATGACTCAACTTAACAAAACAGACTTTTAAGCAGCCAAAAGTATACAAGTCATTTTCTCTCTTTCTTTTATAGGCATAAGGTGATAAAATGATTTACCACAGTTCCTTGTCTTTCATTGTTCCTAGTAATACTTTCTCCTTTATGATCCCTCTCTTTCCCTTTATGGTATTTGTTCATCTATTTTAGATACTTCTCATGTTGGCTCTTTAAATACCTTCTTTTGTTTTTTGTCTTTTTGTAGATGCAAATCATTGGAATAAGAACAGTATCATTTTTATTCATTATGTGTTACATAAAATATTTTTCTTGGTTTTTTAATACAGAATTTCATTATCCTTAAGTTATCTTAGTTAAGTATCATCAACTCTAGCCATATTAATCTTTCTGAACATTTGACTGGAAGTGTTAACAATGTGGGATTACCCAACCCTGTCTACCAATGGACTTCATTTAACACCACTAGGTGTTATGGCAATCAGCAGTATAAAATCCAAAGAACTTGCTCTCTCACTTCCTTTTTCTGTTTTTCTCTCTCACTCATTATCTCATTTTCCTCTAGAAAGATACTCCCCGAGCAAGCTGCCTTTCATCAAACTATGTGGCACACTTGCAAGTATTTTTCTCTCTCCTTTTCAGCCATATTATTATTTATATAAATATATATGAAAAACCAAATTATGTTGAATTCATTTCTTTGAAAGTCTTCATCCACACCAACAAAAAGTCATAAATCACTGCAAAACTATACCCATGGTAGTTTAATATTACTAATTTCAGTTAATGGTTATTCATAACAGCAATTATTTTATTATATAGCTACCCATAGTATCAAAGTAAAACAATATATTAAAAATATCTTTTCACTATTCCAATATACATCTAAATTTCTGTGTCAATGTCAAAGAGTTGAATAATCTCATAATCCATTACATTGATCTTTGCACAACTCTTGTTGAGTGCGTTGTTTTTTGGTGAAGCATTTTGGTCAAAGTATAACAGAGATCTATCGTAGTTTCATGGTCACGTATGGTTTGCAATTCAGAGTTGTCCTTCTCCTAGACTGATTACCAATCATAACTACAGAGCCAAGTCTGACCCACTATTTAACCCATAGCTGGGAGGAGAGGATATGGATTCTTACTTTCCCAAGGATATCTACACATAAGTGAATGTAATGAACTCAACTGGAATTTAAACTTGACTCTCCAATTTCTCACTTCAAGCTGCTATTCATTACATCACTCACGCATCCATATTTCTATACCTCTGGCTTCTACTATAGTTGTTTTTCCAGTTGTTTGTAAGAAAGTATCTTGCAAAAACTCATCATTTTCATTTTAAAAAATGCTGGTAAAAGAAAATATTCACAAGACCACATTTTGCACAGAAAAACTGTTTGGAAAATTTGGCAACCATTTCTTTCTAAATCATTGGTGATCCTCTTTTATCAGAATATGGAACAAGGAGAGTTTTTAAATGTTCTATTAAAAAAAAATATTCAAATAAAATGTTTTTTTTCAAAAACTGTTTTTTAAATAAATTCTTATATTAGTGAGTTTTTGCATGAAATTTTTATTTAAATTTTTCAAATACATTTATAAATTCTTATAAGACAAGTGTAGTAACAATTTCATTACACACAAAAGCAAAAGAGAAATCACTATAGTATGCACACACACAGTGAAATTGGATGTTTCCATATAGGAAATATTCAGCATTCATTGACAAGACACTGTTACTATCAACTAAGTTTTATAAAATCTTTTTTCTTAAAATAGTTTTTCTGAAAATTAAACTCCTCAAGCCCACTAATTGTTATCACATTTTTATATATTAGTTGAAGTTTCTCTTCTAACCTTTTGTATTTGGTAGTCAACATCTTGAAAATATTATTTTCTTTTCTATGTGTTAACTATTGTAGTTGTTGCTGCTGTTGGAAGAGTTCAAATGATGTGTTTTTTGTTATTTGATAAAACTCTTTGTAGCACCAATCTATATAGGATCAGATGAAAGATCATCTTTTTGAAGACATATAGGATTCATTTGGTTGAAGCCATTTTTAATCAATGACCTGAGAAAATGGTTTTATGTAGATGACTGTTCAGACATAGCTGAACAAGTTAAACACCATGCATAATGTCCATATGAGAGTTTTGATATGACAAGTGTATTTAAGAACATGACTAGTTTTCAGGTCAATATTTTGGTTTTGTACTATTCTGCGGTGTTGGACAAAAATACTCCTAGCACAATCTACCTTGAGTTTTAATTTTCTTATCTTCTATATGAAATTTATTATAACATGCCATAAATCAAATATGTTGTTTTTAGAATTTATTGATTCCACATTCTGAATTTTTAGGATGGATTCAGAGTAGATGTGTTCATTTTGTAATGACTTTAAGTTATATGAATTATAAAGATAACATTTTATTTATATGTTACCTATTATACAATTAACTAGATGTTTTTCATTTTTTTACTTTCATCAACAAATACAACTGTAAACCTTGCATTACTTTTCTGAAAAACATTATCAAAATAACAGAAGAAAGGAATATTTCACATCTTAATTGTGTACACTGGAATACCCCAGTTTATTTTGATGTCTTTTCCCAAGTAAACATATGTGAGTAATGATTCCAGTTAAAACACATTATCACAGACTAACTATAAAGAAAAAAACATGAAACATTCAATCAATAAAATGAAACAGAATTGGCAGTTATATTTGAAAAAGATTTTAATGTATCTTCCCTCTGCCTTTTCTATAAATACTTTCATGGTAATTGTTCTGATGAGCTTTCCTCTTTGCTAACTAGACTTTATGAATTTAAGCACTATACTAGATTGGCAGTTAGGTATCATCTTTTTACACTTGAAATGACTATATGTAATTGTATGTTGTACAAGTAAATAGAATTTGTATATAAGAAAATGTACAAAACAGAAATTCTGAATATGTTTAAAATGCTGAAATTTACTTGTCCTATTGAATTTTTGAATGAGAAAATGTTTTTGTTGATGAACTACAAGTTATACTGTAAAAAGTCTGAGTTTGGAGAATTTCAGTTAAATGTAGTGCTATTTGTATGTAAAATAAACTGTTTAAAATTTTGCGAAAAAGTGTGTGTGGGTGACTCACTTTGTGATGTTTTGAGTGTCTGTCTTCGTTGTTTGCATTGAATGAAGAAATATAGACTGTGGTTCTGTTAATAAAATATTTTAATGTATACTTTGGGCTTCAGTGATGAGAGTAATCATGTAGCTTATCTGTTTTTCTGCTGAAATATTCTCCAACTGCCTTCTCCTTAATTGCCGTTTTTTTTTTTTTTTTTTTTTTATAAGCAATGTAAGCCACAAATAGGCTCAAGAACATGTTTAATTTTATTGGCATGCTGTACCTTGAACAGGTCAGATCAAGGTCAGATGTAGGCAACGACATGCTATTGGTATTTCTGGACCAGTTGTTGTAATATTTGATTTGGAGCCTGTGTGTGTTCAGTTTTAAGGATTTTTAGAACAATATAGGATCTGGATCCTATATACCCCCCTGTAGATTGATAAAATATTGAAAATATTTTTCAATATTTAATATATGTTTTGAAATGTGTAGGCCAATGTACCTTTCTTCCTGATTACATGGTTGTGTTTGCAGGTGTTGAAATAGGTTCTGTTTCTGTTATCTGTGATGAGGTCATGTTGCTTTCTCTAGTGAAAATCTGTTTAGGTAAATCCACATATGCTGGTTTTAATCTGTCTACTGAGACTGTGTCTGGTTTATTATGTATGACTACTGTAAAGTACCTAGGTTGTTTGTCTGTGACCTGATAGCGCCCATGTAAGTCAGACAAAGGTTTTTTTAACTGCGTCATTACAAATAAAAATGTAATCACAAGTCTGCAAATCTTTGGGAGTATAAATGTCTTGAGGTTGAATTCTAGTGTGTGTGTGAACAGTAAGTCACTCATCCACTGTTTAAAAGGTGGGATAAAATGCGTAGTCAGATTTAAATAGTTGTCTCTGTCACAAAATTGACCTGGAAGTGTTACAGTTGTTCCGAAAACCATTTCTGAAGGTATGCAACACTAATCTTCCTTAATTACGTCAATTATTAATAATAGCACAAGCATTAAATTGTCCAACCATGTTCTAGAATCATTATTGGATTTTAATGCTGTTTTTAGCTGTCTGTGGAAACACTCCACCAGATCGTTCACACATGGATGATACGCTGTGGTTTTTATGTGTTTGACTCCTAATAAACTGGTAAATTTGGTGAAAAGTGTGGATTGAAATTGTGATCTTCTATCTGTAGTTATTACTGAAGGGCAACCGAAAATAGATATCCATTCTTGTAGGATACTTTTCGAGACCGTTTCCGCTGATATGTCTTTTAAAGGGACAACAACAGGCCAATGCATGAATTGATCAATTATGATGAGCAGGTAGTGATATCATTCTACTTCCGGTAGAGAACCCACTAAATCAACATGTAAATTGGTAAACCTTCTATCCGGTTTGACAAACTGCCCAACAGGGAACTTTGTGTGTTCACTTTGCTCTTCTGACAATTTAAGCAGGTTTGAGTCCAATATTTAATGTCAGCACACATATTTGGCCAGATGAAATGGTCACTAATTAATTTGGCTGTAGCTCTGCATCCTGGGTGTGAAAATTTATGAAATTGTTCAAATACCCTGTGCATTGAGGGTAACCAGTGCTTACATCACATAACAACCGAATGGTACAGGTTGTTCTTTTAACTGTAAAGAAGTTTCACCATATCTAATGTGGTATCTTTCTGCTGTTCTTCAGCTATTAGATTGAACATGAGAGGTTCAGCCTTAACAGACTTTATCGAGGAGCGGGAGAGTGTGTCAGCCACAATATTGTTCAGTCTTTTAATGTACCAGATATCCAAGGTAAATTGGGATATGTAATCCAGTTGTTGGGTATCTCTGGGTGTGTACTTGTCTGTTTTTGCATGTAAAGCATAAGCAAGTGTTTTATAGTCGGTGAAAACTGTGAAAGTTTGTCCTTGAAGTAGATGTTGTATAGATAGGTAAATCGCTAGTAATTCTCTTGAGAAGGTACTGTATTTTCTCTGTGCAGTATTAAGTTTCACGAAAAAAATATCGGCTTCTTAGAGTTATGTTGATTCTGATGAAATACTGCTCCAATAGAAAACCAGAAGCATCAGTCATAAGGTAAGTGTCGAATCAGCATCGTTGGTGATGTAGGATAGCTTAGTAAAATCTTCAAGTGCTATTTAGCTTCATGAAAATAGTTAATGTTTTATCTTTCATGAGTATTTTAGCATTGTTATTCTTTTGATTTTGTCCCATATTAGTGAGTGGTGCTAGTATCCTGGAACATCCTCGAATGAATCTACGATAGTAATTTATTAGTCCAAGAAATCACCAAAGTTGTCGTAGTGATGTTGGTTGTGGAAAATCCTTAACTGCTGATACTTTTTCTGGGACAGGTGTGATTCCATGTTCATCTATAACATGCCCTAGGAAATTAAGTTTTGAAACAGCAAAAGTGCATTTTTCAGCATTGATTTTTAAACCAAAATGTTCCAACCTCTGGAAAACTTATTCTACGTGTTGTTGATATTCTGTATTATTTTGACTGGTGATGAGAACATCGTTAATATAAGCAAAAGGTAGTCCTCTTAAGACTTCGTCTATGAGTCTTTGAAAAGTTTCAGTGGTATTATATAACCCAAATGGCATCCTAATAAATTCATATAGTCCAAAAGGAATAGTAACTGCAGTTTTTTTTTAATATCTTCCTCAGCTACTGGGATTTGGTAGTAAGCTTTTACTAAATCCAACTTTGTGAAGACTTTGGTTCCTTGTAACCCTTTGGCAAAATCATGTATGTGCAGTATTGTATATTTATCAGGAACAGTTTTTGCATTGAGGCTTCTAAAATCTCCACAAGGTCTTCAAGTGTCTGCGTCAGGCTTGAGCACCATATGTAATAGTGAAGAATACGGACTACATGAGGGGCATATTATTCTTAATTGAAGTATGTGCTGGAATTCCTCTTTCGCTATTTTGTATTTTTCTGGTTGTAGCCTGCGAGGTGCTGCGTGTGTTGGCAGACCAGTTGTTTGAATGTAATGCTTGGCACTGTGGCGTATTTTGTCTGAATGCTTTAAAGGTGTTGTTAGGTTAGGGTATTTTTTTAGTAATCCATGCAAACCATTGGCTGTTCCTGTTGGTAATGTGGTTGATGTATAAATTGAAGTGACACTCTTTGTTTTAAGTTTTGTTGTATTTTTATCTAATGAGTGTGTCAACATGTTTACGAATAAGTTAAAATGAGGCAAAAATCTGCACTGAGGATTGGTGTTTTCATCTGTACTATGGTGAATACCCACAGGAAAGATCATCGTAATTCTAGATCCAATGTTAACAGAATTTCCCTGTAAGTTTCAATCCTCAATCCGTTTGCTGCCTGTAACATATATGAAGATTTATTATCAACCGTATTGGGTCTTGACACTGATTTGTGCTCTTGAGTCTATTAAAAATAAATATCCAGTATTGCTATCCTGGATGTAAAATAGACAACTTCTTTTATCTCTTCCACTAGCAAAGATCGTACTTATTTGCTGCTGGGATGCTTGTTTCCTGAATATTGTGTTGGGGTATTAGAAGACTTGGATTCAAAATTGCAAGGCTTGGTACACATCCTTGCTTTATGTCTGAATTTGTAATGGTACCAGCAAGTGATCTCTCGGTACAGAGTTTCATCTGTTTTTGTTCCTGTGTGGTGAATATGAACTTCTGTTATGTTTGATACATGAACACCGAAATTGTTGTATATTATTGGTCAAAGTTCTCAACTGCAAGGTGAGATTCAGTAGACTTTCCTTTATCGGTGTTAATTTATTGGAGCTATCCATTGATATGATCTTAGGTGTCTGTACATTGATAAACACCATTTCTTCATGTTTGTTGTTGTTGTGTATCTCGTCAGTTATTTTTACTAGCCTTTCCAAGTCCAAATCATCAGGAAGTGAAGCGAGGATTTGCATAATGTGCACATGTAGTTTATCCATCCATAGTTTCTTCAACACCGGTTTTGACATGATGTTTCTTCCTAATAATGATTTCATCTTTCATAAAGAGTTGTGATGGTTTGAAATGACCTGAGTTTAGATTGTTGAATAAATAATGCAGTTTTCTTTCCTCTGATTCACCGGCGTGTCTCATAATTGCATTTTTTTAGTGTGTCACATGGTTTTTCTGTTGGCATTTTGTTCAGTAAATCCACTACTACTTCTATGGTCACGTTGGCTGGAATGTTCTTAACCACCTATGCGTAACCTGCATTTTGCGATGCTATTTTTTTAGCACTGAATACAGCATTCAGTTGTGAGAACCAGATCTCTATGTTGGTTTGGTTGTAGACTGACAAATTCATTGTAATTTCTGCCTCCATATTTTTGTTCATGTTCATATCCATGTGCTGTTTGCAGTCTTAATTTTTTTTAAATGGGCTGTAAATTTATGTAGTATGCTTGTATCTTTAAAATTGTTGTTTTTAAAAAAAATATTTTGTGCATTTGCATGTCAGGGTCACCAACATGTGAGGATCAGATACCCTCACTAATTTATATTCAACGCAATTGTCACAAAATATGAAACAAGAAGAAACAGGAAATTCAACAAGTGAAGTTGTACAAGTAAATAGAATTTATATATAATAAAATGTACAAAACAGAAATTCTGAATATGTTTAAAAGGCTGAAATTTACATGTCCTTTTAAATTTTTGAGTGAGAAAACGTTCTTCTTGAGGAACTGCAAGTTATACGGTAAAAAGTCTGTGAGTTTGGAGAATTTCAGTTAAATGTAGTGTTATTTGTATGTAAAATAAGCAGTTTAAAATTTTGCAAAAAAATTGTGTATGGGTGACTCACTTTGTGATGTTTTGAGTGTCTGTCTTCGTTGTTTGCATTGAATGAAGAAATATAGACTGTGGATGTGTTAAGAAAATATTTTAATGTATAGTCTGGACTTCATTGATGAGTGTAGTCACGTTGCTTATCTGCTTTTTTTGCCAAAATTTTCTCCAACTCGATTTATTGCATAAAATATACAATTGTGGTACAAGGCCAAAAAGGGGAGATTGGGTCGAGGCTGATCATCATTGCTATCCTATACCTAGCTAATCTGATTCATAACCAATTCACTGGTTACAATTAGCACATTCACCAAAAGAACATGTCTGTCATCATTCAATCCTCCATTTACCATAATACCTCATACACTCAGGGGACCTACAAAAACACACCCAATGACATAAAAAAAAAATTTTAATTTTTAAATACATCAAAATCTACAGATGATATAAAATGAGAGGTGGTGGGGATGAACCCAAAATACAAAACTAAAAAAACAAAATAAGGATAACTGATGTTAGTTGGACCCATCCAACCCTAAAAAGATTTCAGAGATTTCCATTAGTTTCCAATAGAAGACTCTCCTAGGCCAAGAAAGGTCACCTTTTCATACCATTCAATCGCCTTCAGTACCATCTCAATATCACTGCAGGATGACACGAAAGTGATTATGTCATCAACATATGCGGAAACCCTGTCTCAAACCAGGGATAGTGATTCCATATAGGGCTGGCCTTCACGCCATGTCCCTCTGCTGGTGAAGGAGAGGCAACAACACCAAAGCAAAGTAGGGATGTCAGCCGTCAACCCTGACAAACCAACCAAGTTAGCACGAAAGTGCCTGACAGCTTCCCATTCACCTGTGCCACAGCACTGGGGGAGAGAGACAGCAGGCTAATCCAGCAGCAGAAGTTGGGTTGGAATCCAGCGGCCTACAGGACAGCAGCCAGGTAGCAATGGTTGACCCTATCAAATACCTTGGACTGATCCAAATTGATCAGCGCAGCCTCATTGTCATCTTGTACATACACCCTTTAGGGTCATGTGGATTAGATGCCAGTTGCTCTGAATTGTTCAGCCCTTCACCGCACAAGTCTGCTCAGGTCCCAACAGAATCTTGGCAACTGACTGCAAACACTCCATCAGGATCTTGGCCAAAATCTTAAACTCTGAGCTTAGCAAAGTTATGGGCCTGTAGTCTTCTAAATCCTGTCCAACACCCTTGCCTTTCCCAACAGCGTGATTACACTCCTGGAGATCTGGTTTGGGACAGACCCCTGATGGAACCAACTGTTGAACATGATAATCAAAATTGGGACAAAGATGTGTGACAGCCTCAAGTACAATTTATAGGGCAAACCATCCAGACCAGTCGATTTGCCTCTACCATTCTTCTTCAATGCTGCATAGACCTCACCCTCCATGACCTCTCCCTTGCAGCTGAAGAAAGTCAGCCAAACAGATATGAAACTCCTTATCATGGACACCAGGCTCCTTGATAAAGCAGCTCTCAAAATGCCACCAAAACGCCTCACACACCTCATCAATCAACCTCAGAGTACGCCCCTTCAGGGTCTTGACCTCTCAAACATAGCATTCAGAATCTCATTGAATTTCATCATTGCGCCCATGTTCATGACTTCGGAAGACATGTTGCTTAACTTATGTCAAATTATCTGACCCATGTAGCAATTACTAGCCAAATACTCCAGGGCCTACAGCTATTTCTAGGGGATCCCACTCCCAGCCTCCACCGGAAAAGACTATCCTTAAAAGCCTTCACATTGTTAGCCTTGTCTAAAGCATACCTTTTGCTATACTTATGCCTCACCCACCACCTATTCCTGATCTTCATATGCTGAATAGGCAACAAAGTCATTAGACAGCACACAAACATCAACATTGCAAACTAAGTGGGTTTCTTGGATCAAAGCGAAATCCACACCAAACGACAAGAAGTCACAAAGCAGGCAGGCAGTCTTACTCTGATCCCTCACATTCAGACTGGCTATCTTGACCAAAATTATCTCCAACAGCCTTCTCCTTAATTGTTGATTTTTTATAAGCAGTGTAAACCACATAAAAGACTTGAGAACATGTTTGAATTTTTTTGGTGTGCTGTACCTTGAACAGATGTGCAGACGTCGGCAACGACTTGACATTAGTATTTCGGGACCGATCAAATTACATTAGCTGTAAAATTTGAATTGAAGCCTATGTTTGCTCAGTTTTAAAGGTTTTAAGAACAATATAGGATCTGGATCCTATAATATATAAAATGTTTTCTGAATAAGTAATATTTTTATGTTTTAACTCCTATAAAAGTATAAAGAAAATCTACTTTGTGTCTGTAATATCTCTATGACTACACACACTCACACACAACAGTGATGAGTTAGTCTTATCCTTAATATTTTCAAATCATACTTATAAAACCCAGGTTGTGTGTGTGTGTCTGTTCGTTTATATATTGGATCGGATTTCCTACATTTTTCAACCGATTTCAACAACACCTTGCGGTGGTTCTGACAGCACCAAAAATTGGAAAAACAATTGTTTTTGCACAAAATCAATTTGAAAACACGATTAAGAGGCATCGCTGTTGCGAGAATGAAAGGAGGACAACTCATATCGATTATACTTATTATAAAACCCAGGTTGTGTGTGTGTGTGTGTGTTCGTTTATACATGGGATCGGATTTCCTACATTTTTCAACCGATTTCAACAAAACTTCACTTTTTTTTTCTTTTTTTTTTTGGCAGGTAGTGTTTCTTATTGTCTTGCACACTTTTTTCTTTATTTACATTCAGAAGCTTTAAAAATTCCATTTACAAGACAATTGTTTATAATAAAATTCTATTCAACCGGGAGACTCATAACGATTGAAAACAATGTTTTTGAGTTTGGGTTTGACCAATTCATAAAAAAACAAAAAAAAAACTAATTAAGACATGCGTGTCCGTCAACCTTAAACAATAATCTTTGTCAATTTTATTTTTCAGTCTTTATGATGGTCGATACTTGATCTGTCTCTTACTGTTACATCCCCGGGCAACGCCGGGCTCTACTGCTAGTATGCAATAATTTTTATCACTCAATGTCAAAATAATTCAATAGCTTTTTTGTAGCTGATTTTATTTTGATGTATCTCCATTTAAAAACCTGCAGTCAAATATTAAATGATATAGAAAAATAACAAAAATATTTTATTCAGATGAAGCCAATATTTTGACTACTTGGTTTGGAATAATTTATTAATAATAATTTGCATTTCTTTTTCCTGTTCTTAATAGAATTGAAAACTTTTAAAATAGTGTATTTCTTAAATGTGTAGTAATTTTAGTTAGGGTCAACTTTAAAGCCATAGATAGTGGATTTTCAAAAGATATTTAATTTTTCCAAAACATTTTCTTTTTAATTGCAAATATTTACACTATTTTAAAATATTTTGCAAGACATTATAAAATGTTTGTTTTTCTTGTATTTTTAAATCAGTTCCGCTAAAAACGAGTTAATTTTAAATTGTTAGAAAAAAAAGGTTATTATTGTTCAGCTTAATTTAAAACGAAAAATCATAGATTTGTTTTCCTCTAAATTCACATGGTGATAGGAATAATTTGTATATATCTGTGCTATATACAAATGTATAACACAGCAACAGATAATTCTAGAGAACTTTTATTTTTTTTTTTTTTTACCGGTCAGCCGCAGACGATATTCATTATAACTGCATGCAGTTTTTGAACCACTTTCTGACTTCCTTCGTTTTGTTCGTGATAATAGGCTTACAAGAGTTATCCCCCTTTAATTATTCGCCCAGTAAATTTTCATTTATTTATTGATGTTGTTTCCAATTATAACTGCGATTTTCCTTTCACTGTCAAAAAAATGTGAAAACTGTCATGAAAATAGAAATTAAAAATCAAATTGATTTTTCCAAATGAACATACTCAAATATATATTGTACTAATACTAATTTTCATAACATTTTACTCTCACTACATTACTTCTAGTCTTATTTCCATTACTATCATTATGAATCTTATTTTTATTTGCATGACCAAAATTCCAACAAAATTGTTACACACACACACACACACACACACACATATATATATATATATATATATATATATATATATATATATATATATATGTCTGTGTGTAAACATTATTTTTAAGAAATGTGTTTTTAATAATACAGATATGTTTTATTAAACAAATACATCAAAATTAACATTTATTCTAATGATTACATATATAAAACTCTAGTGTTAGAGAAAAATGAAACAGTAAATACAGTTGCAGTTTAGCCCAAACTGCATTTGAACTTGGTGGTATAGTTTTGATTTCATTATTGCTATCTACTAACTTTATTCCAAATTCCCATCCTCTCTCAACTTTAGTGATGCTCAGCACTAATAAACTAAATATTTCTATAGGAGAAAAAAAAAATGAATGATTAAACATTAAATTTTTCAATGTTTTTACCTGAAATTTATTTTATCAAAATTTTAGTTTTCAGCTTGTATGACTATAAGCAACCAAAGATCTAAAACTAAGCCAGCTCAACAAAAAAACACCTAAACCCCCTCAACCTTTCTTTTTCCAACACTCGTGGTATTTGTACTAACTTCTGCATTGTGGAATCACTCCTCTCCGAAAAGTCTCCAGACATCCTAGCTCTCTGTGAAACTAATCTTAACTCTTCAATCCCCTCCTCTGATTTTTCAATACCTGGCTATCTTCCTCTATTTAGGAAGGACTCTAATGTCCAAATGCATGATCTGGGAATTTATGTCCATGGACATCTGCTAGTTAGGGAGCTCTCTCTTGACTCTCCAGACCATTCTTACATGTGTCTCCATCAGTCTCTACTAAACTCTCTTCTTTCTTTACCTTTCCCCTTCCTCTCAAGACTGTTGCATGCTAGATAGTATTTCTGATAATATAGACAAAGCCATCTCCCTACACCTGTTTGCAAATATATTTGTATTTGGTGAATTTGATGTCCACCATACCAGGTGACTTAAGCACTCTGTCACAGACCTCACTAGTATCCAAACCCTGAACTTCTCAATCACTCAATCAAGTGGTGGATTTCCCCACGCATTTCCCCAGTAACCCTGATTGACATGCTTCTCTTCTAGATCTCTTTTTTTAATTCATGGGTTATTTATAGGATGATTCCACTTCTACTATCAGAGTACCAACATCTATCTCTGACATACTGGCCCAACAAAATGAAATCACTGTAACAGCATAAGGAACTCTTTAATGTATTGAGTTACCTGCCCTTGTTTAACCCCTTGTATGTAGTAGTCCTTGACATGTAAATAAAAGAAGTAGACATCACAGTTATCCTGTCTCTAGTATCTTCATTGAATACCCGCAGTATTACAATCACTTTCAGAGAAACACTAATGTATCATAATTCCCAATTATGCAATTTCATATAAGTAGAAAAAATGATGGATTTTTCCTTTACTTCATACATTTGCACATTAAGAATTTCCTCTTCAGAAAGCATTGGGGAAATCAGATTTTGTGGTGAACACATTGGAACAGTAAATCATAAAGTTTTATCTTCCTTTCTTTCGGCAGTTAAACAAGTGTCCAGTTGATTTTCAGAGAGGAATTTAAAGTTTTTATTTAATTTGTAAAAACAAATATAGTGGATTTGGAAGTCCAGAGCCTCTCTGTTTGATAAAACTGAAATATATGTCCTTTAAGTCAAGGTTCACAAGTAATGAGGAAATATTATTTTATTGAGGGTTCCTACTGGGAGCATAAAATCTTAAAATTAGCACCTCTCTTGTTTCTGTCATAAAATTTGCAAGCTTTCTTTTTTAGCTAACCTATGCCTAGCATTAACAGAGCAGTACTAAAAAAAAAAAATAAGAGCAAGATGAGATATGCCTAGACATGGACAGTAGAATAAAAATATTCTACCCCTGTAGATTAAATAAAGGGTACAGTTCAAAATTTCTCAGAGGTTACCTTGATCAACAGATACATAAAAAAGCCAGAGTGCATGACCATCTAAATGTTCTTCCAGTTCTGTTTCCAGCTGAGCCTGAGACTGTAAACGTGGCTCAGAGATTAAAGTCATAATTACTATACCAACAAATTCAAGAATCAATGCTTTAATCTTCTTGGCATGGAACAGGCCTGAATGTAGAGCCTTAAACCTAATATTCTTATCTTCCCTGCTAGAGATAAGGATATTAAATAATGCAAATAATCTATCATTTCACTTACACAATTGGAATTAGTTATAGAGTCTGTCAGGAGATGCTAGTCAAGGAATTTCTGATACTACCTCAGAATAAAGCCAAAACTTTTTGAGATGTTAACTTCCATTAATGGCTTGCTTAATATTAAATACCTTGACAGTTTTTCTCAATACCTAATGTAAGATTAATTATTGTATTTATTTTATTATTTGGCATACATTTCCCTTTAAATAGGCATCTGTTGTTGGATGTGGATATTTGGAAAAACAGTTTAAACAGTTACCCACAATTTTATTGTCCCTAAAGAATATTTGATTGTAACTTATTTACAGTTTCATGTTTTTTTGTTTTCTGCAACATAGGAAAGATTATTAAAAAAGTAATTTTAAGTTTAGTTTCTTGACAACTTTTTCAATTAACATCCAGAAGGTTTTATTATCATTTGTGATCCATTTTATAAGGGAGTTCTGAAAAGTTCCTGATCAAGAAGCTCTTTAAAAAAAAAAAAAACAATCTGATATTTGATCCTAAAAATTCTTCCAATATTTAAACAAAATCAAAAAATAATTCCAAACCATACCTATTGGAATAATCAGATCAATTTTCCCATTCCGCCAAAAAGGTTTGACCTGATTTAAGGGCATAATTCCTATTACTGCTTTTGAAATTATGTGCTATACATAAGAATCGACTATAACTTTGAAACTATTATCTTTTTGCTTCTATTATTTATTATTCTTGTCACTGTGCAATGAAATTGGACAGCAGTCTCCAGGTGCACCAATATGCACACAAAAAAAAAGAAGTGTAAAATGTCTTTAAGAGATATTTTCTCTTCTTAGTACAATGGATTTTGTACTTGTTTAATACTCAGAGGATCAGAATTTCTAAAATGTCAAGAGCTAAGAATATATAAAACAAAATTTACAATATTTCCAAGTTTGATTTGTTAGAAGTTGTGAAGGAAATGACAGAAAAAAAATTTATTTTCTATATGTTTTAAGCATGTACATGTTCTACGCAGTTACATTACAACTCACAGAAAAATAAATTCTCACTAACATCACTTATAGACATTTTTATACATATCATTCTATATTGTAATATTTTTCAAAAATTTTTTCAAGAAATATTTAAGCATATCCAAAAATATTTTTAGAATGTTAAAGAAAAACAACTTTAAAAAAAAAAACATAAAACTACTTTATCCAAAAATTGAAAAATGTCAAATTCCCATCTGCACTTCATCTGAAGGTTTTGCTTTACTTTTTTCTGTTTATTTTTAAATTTCTTTTACTTCTTATCAGTGGCAGATTTACCAATGTGCTTTGGTGCACTTAAGCACATGGCCCTGTTGGCCAGGGGTGCCCCATCTTCTATACATGTCTGTGTAGTCATGCCAGACCTATCTCCTTTAGGACCCAAGTAAAAGGCCTCATAACTTTACTAGCACAGGGCCTCATTTATCCTAAATCCAGCACTACTTTCTATCATACAGTCACCACAAGATCACTAAGTATTCCTCTCAAAATAAGCATTTTCAAAAAGCTAATCTATCTTTATATATTAATGAAGGAATTCATAGCTTTATTTTCAAAGATGTTTGTATTATGAAACAGTCAAAATGCAAGTATTGATGGTACCATGTTAATCATAATTAGTAAAATGTATCAATCATGTATAAAGTTTAGCATCTTCCTCTGAGAAACTATTGCAATGAGGATGATTTGGGGGGACCTTTCTGATCTTTCAATAGAATTGAAAGAATCAAGTGATAAATAGGTAAGCATGTCACCTTCCAAAGAGAAAATAAGCTATCCCCTCTGTAAAGTAGGAAAAGCATGGGATAAATTGTACCTTATTCTAAAAGATGATTTTTGTTTATATTTTATGCCTGGTGCTGGGTTATCAGTGCTTTAGAACATTCAGTTTATGTTATTGTACAATTGTTAGTCAAAAGAAGAAAGACAGGCTGGAGAATACCTCTGCTTGCCTTATAGATAAACAGACACTGGTGGCATGATTGTTAATAGTTTTCCTTGATAAATTTGAAGTACATATGCACAAAATAAACAAACAGAATCAAATGAAAAGATCTCAGCAGAATAATGGACAAAATTACATGTCCTAGATAAAAAAAAAAAAAAAATAACGGAAGATAAGAACAAAAAGGTGATATCCAGCTAATAAACTAAAATCCAGAAATTCAGGTGTCATCTATTAGGGATCGCCTTTGACAACTAAAATTTTAAGTAATAAGTCAATGCGAACAGAAATACATTGGTACTATTTATATCTTCCATTTATAATATGCTGAGAATGATGGAAATAAATACTGAAAATTCAAAAATCATTGCAAAACTCTTGTTTGTTAATTGGATACTGATTAGCCAACAAGTATGTTTTTAGTGTTACTTTATATCAGTCCTCCTATATGGCAGTAAATATTGGATAAATTCTTCATAGATGAAAAGGGAACCTGAGACAACAGATGTGGTTCTACAGAAGGATACTGAGAATACCATAAGTGGAGCATATGTACAACTAGAAAGTTTTAAGAAAAATGGAAACAAAAAAAGACACTTATACATTATATCAGAAGGAAAGTTGTCATTTCTGGGACACATAATGAGCAAAGTGGGCTTGGAGAATTTGACACTCACAGGACATACTGAAGACAAGAAGTGCAGAGATAATATCAAGTAACTATCTTAACAAACATATATAAATGGATGACAGAACAAGGCATAAGAAGGATAGTAATGTGACAAATATTGTTGAGGGCTCAAAAAGATAAAAAGTTGTGGCGAGCCATGAGTACCCATCTCCTGAAGAGACATGGCACATAAAAGAAGTTATCTTCATCCCTTATATTTTGAAGAGCAATAAATTCTTTTATTTATTCTAAAATGTTTGTTCAGTACTTAAATCACAAGTAGTGAAAGACAAAATAGAAAAGTTTCTGTTAGATAACAAAAATGATTGAAAAGACAATAGTGGTTTAAAAGCAAAAACAAAAAATAAAAACAAAATTAGCACTCTAGAAACAAAATCTAAGACAACTAAAAGGGAAAAATATGTATGTTCACTCACATATAGATGCAAATCCTCAACCTCAAATATATCACATCCCACCTATACCAATGAATCCCCATCTAAATTGGTTTAATTGAGCAGCATCAAAAACAGGTGTTGAAAGCCACAAAGAGATTAACTTAATTCACTTCACTTCATTTCATTTTGTCTTATACCCAGATGATTTCTGTTCAATTCTCTTTTACGGCCACTGACATCTGATCTGACACTCTGTTTACTAATCCCCTATGCAATTGTCTATGTCAATCACAAACAGATGGCATTAACAGGATCAGATCATCATAAACCAATAGAGAAATATCACTGAAATTCTTATAGTCTTATCAATAAGGTTACTTAGCATTATCCAAAATTCTATGATGTATTATGATTTTATTGCTAGCTTTATTCAATCTTTAGCATTGTTGCTTTTTTATTAGAACAGATTTTTTGCTTTCTTTGTTGCTTCTTTATCCCAACAACCTGTTCCTTTATATTGTTGCATTTTATCACAACTCCTTGTTCCTTTTCATCCCAACAACTTGTTTCTTTATATTATTGCATTTTATTGCTACACATTGAGTGGTAACAGAATAACTACAGATGTAATCATAGAAACATCAGTGACCAAAGTGGCTAAGACAACCTCCATATTTATTTATATGAGCAATAGATGTGAATTTCATGTTTATAATATATATCCTTATTTTAAAAAATATTGATAACTTGTTTTGAAAGTGTTAGGTTTGATTATGCAAATAAATTAAGTGCAATATAAATTTTTATTTATGAATAAATCCCAAAGTTACAGACTGTAAAAAAACATATATTTGATTAACATGCACAGTATCACGTGCACTTGAATAAATTATTTTTATTATTTTATGTAATAATATGGAATCTTTGTTTATTTTTTAAATTAAATTTTCAATTGGGTTGACTTCAACTTACAGTTTTTTTTATTGCTCCTCAGATATCTTTTCTGCTTAAATATTGTTTCCAGTTCTCATATACATATCTTTTAATGATGGACAACAAGATTTCTATTGAATTAATATCCGGAGAGGTTGGAGGCCATTTAATTAATTTACTGTCTTTGAAACCTTTTTTGACAAGATTCAGCTTTGTAGAATGTGATGGAGTATTATCTTGCATGAATGTACATATTAGCTTAAAGCATCTTGGTTGTGACACTTCAGGATATTGGTGATCATGGTTCTTCCCAATGTAATGTCCTTTGTAGCTCTTAACAATGTTTGTCTTTTTGCTGTCTCTGCTAATCCCTGTTCTGCCAATTATTTACACAAGCTTGTCAAGTAAGTTATTCACTGCTTTCCTCAACATCTCGTGCCTTTAATATGTCCTATGAATGTTAAATTTTCTAAACTGCCCTCTTTCCTTATGTGTCCTAGAACTTTCAACTGCCTCTTTCTGATGTTAAATATAAACGTCCTTTTACTTGCCATTTTCTCTAAAACTTTATTATTGTGCACATGTTCAGTCTATGGTATTTTCAGGCTCCTTCTATAGAACCACATTTCTGTTGCTTCAGGTCTCTCCTTCATATGTGAGGAGATTGTTCAGCATTCACTTCTATATAGGAGGATTATTACATTATATTTTCCTGAAAATTTTTTTCCAAATTTCAACCTAAAGCAACATTGACTGAATGAATGCCAAATGTTTCCTTATAAAAAAAATGGCTGATATTACCATTACTATGTCATATTTTATTACGCAAGTCAATATTTTCATAATAAAATTGTTAAAGGTTTCAGAATATACTTATATTTATGATATATATGCTTAATGAATTTCAACTTACAATTTCATTTTAAATATTTACAATAACTTAACTGTTTTTCTTTCCTTTGCCTTTTTATCAGATTTGCTGTGCTAAATTTGGTCTGTGATGAGAGCTGAACCTCACTTTCACTCTCTCCTCACTATTCACACTGTAGCTTATTTAAAGATTGATTCATAGAACTGTTTAAGCAAGCTTCTCCACTTGAAATATATTTGAGAAGGTTACCAGCTGTGATTTTACAAACCTGACAGTGAATTCTCTAAGTACTAATTAGTTAATTAATCACTTAGTTTAACCTATGGAGAGAAAATTAAATTTACCAACTTGTTAGGGGTGATAAGCAAGCAGTTTGCCTGGAGCAATGAAATCTAAGTTCTCTTCAACTCTCTTTCTTTCACCTGTTTTCTTTTCTTTTTTCTTTTTTTTTTTCACTTTTGAATTCCTCAAATCTTCAGAAGTATAAGAGACCTTGAAGACAAACAAAAGCAATATGAAAAAAAGTAACTAAATAAATTCTGTATTTTATGGTAAAATATCGTTAAAAAATATTTCCTAGGACTTAAATGTGAAGTTGAGGTATCTGGTTGGATTAATATATACTCGGATGCTCTACGCTACAACTACGTCTACCTTACTTAATTCTGTGATATTAAATGTAAATAGAGAAGATATTATATATGCAATCAAATACAGTATTTTTTTATCTTTTTAGTGCAATAGCGAATCAAATTTATTTAAACAATTTTAAAATTGATTACAGGATTGATACTAAATCCCTCGGCAAAATATTTTATTGCCCATATATATGAGAGAGACAGTGTTGGATACATGGCTATGGTTAGAATATTTGCTTTCCAACCATGGGACCCAGGTTCAAATTTCACCATGGCCAATTTGTCAGGAAGGTGATCTCTTGATGTTATCGGTCTGGAGGAGTCAATCCCAGCATGTGGCACCATTGGAAAGTACCTGAAAACCATACCATGGGTTGATCTAAGCCATGTGAGTGAAATTGGGTAGATGGAACTGTTTGGAAGCCAATGATGGTTTGTGATAGCATGAAGTCACAAGTCATCATAACTGAGGGTTTGAGCATGCTTGCATTATTCAACCTGCTAGTCATGTCAGATATTATGTTCTCTCCAAGAAACTAAAAAAAAGAAACAATAAAAAAAAACAATAAAAATTAATATAACCCTCAAAAGTAATTGAAATTATTTGAAAATCTTTTAACCCACATGGAACTAAAGATTTGGTTGCTGCTCATAAGTATCAGGAGCATTACAGATGTTTCATTCAAATTGCAGTCTTTATTAACTTTTGAGTGCTAATGACTTTTCAGAAGGAAGGAATTCTCATAACTCTTGTAGTCATACAAAATGACTGGGATATTTAACAGTTTGCCACTCAGAGAGAAGTGACTAATCAACTTAACACAAAAATGTGATGAAGAAAACTTGTCTTGATCTGTCAGTAAGCTTGAGATCAATCTTCTGACAAGTAAAATTGTCTTATTGTTGCCATGCTGTAGGGATGATGCCTGCATCTAGCTACTTCAACAGTAAAATGGTGAGACCTAGTTACTAGTCTAGTAGCATGCAGTCAAGGCACGAGGGACAACAGCTCATCAGAACAATTGCCATAAATTAAACTATATTTTATAATATATAGATGTGGGAAAATGAAATATAAATTTTTATATAGCAAGAACAATTTTTGGATGACTATGACAAAGGAGAAAATAGTTTCGTGTGACATGTTTCATTGTTTAGGAGTTCATTGGACTAAATTGATGTATATGCTGATGCTACTACACCTGCACATGAAGGAGAAGGGACAATTTTATGGGGTTTTTTTGTATATAGTCTAGCCGATTTTATTTAGTTTAATTTTCTTTTTCATGTTTCTATCACATTTGTCATTAAATATCGCACATTGTGATAATAAAAGATCTGACAAGAATGGTAAAATCTTTTAAGAACCAAGATGTAAATTTAATGTGATCAAATGATTAAATCCCTTTCTATACATTTTCATCTTAGTAAATTGCTTTCTCTTTTAATTAATATATAGATGTACTAAGAAATATATATATATATATATATATATATATATATCAAATGTAGATCACATATGGATTGAAATCCAAGATTTTTCATGCAGAAATTTAGTGAGTAAAGGTTGATAGTTTAAGTTTGTTTGTGGAATTAAAATAGTTTGATATCTGCAAGGAAAATTGTCAATTGTGTAAGTTCAAGTGATAGTGTGTATGTGTGTGACAACTGCTAGTGTTGATTTAAGTTATGGAGAATTGCTCACCTTTAACTGATAGGCTAAAGTTGATTGAATGTACATTACTGTTTTGTAGTGATAATGTCACATTTTAGTAAATTGTAAGTTTCTTCACGCGGTAATAGTTGTGCGAATTGTGTTGAGTTGTTGAGAGGTTGGTAGTGGTTATTGAGTCAGTATGTTGGCATGCATGGGATCTGCTGGTATCTCTTGAAACTCAGTGTCTGACTAACTTGAATTAAGTCGAACAATTCTTTTTATAGATTTTCAAGTTTCCAAATAGGCTCCAAAGACCTGCGTGGGAAAAAGGTTTGTCTCAACTTTGCTACATTTTAGTGTCCTTTTAACCAATGGGGGATTGAGTTTGGAAAAGTAAAGTGATGATTGGTTAAAGGTTTATTTGGGGAAGAGTGCATATTCCCATAGGGGATGACAGGCAAATGTGGAGGATTCCATAACCACACCACAGAGGTTCCATCAGTGACCTTGGCTTGTACAGCATATTTTGGACAAGCACAATATTCCTCAGGTCTAACAACCACCATATTTCCCAGATCATATCCCTTGCAACTTCCTCTTTTCAAAAACCAAATCCTACTTGAACAAGATTTCAAAGAAATGCAAGAGAATCCATACAAAGCAGCTGCACACTAACTTAAAAAGAAAAGTTTTGTGAATGCTCCTTTCAATGGAAATGACACTGGATAAAGTGTGTGGGATTCAGAAGAGGGCTATTTTCAAGGTGATTAAATACCAAATTGATGTCTGTTGTAGTTTCCTTTTTATAGCGCCAGTTCAGATACTCTTTGATCAGACCTCATAAATAAGGTTCACCAAGTTTTTTACTATTTTGCACTTTCTGTTCCTTTTGTTATCAAATTTTATTGAAACACTGTCATTTGGCTTGAGTGGAGGTAGTTTGGTTGATGAGTTGTTTGAATCATATTGGTTATTTTTTGTGATGTATTACTAATGGATAAAGGTATTATGGGATATCCGGAAGGGATATTACAGTAAAGGCAGGGTAATGAATAGAACAGACCAGAGTAGAATCTGAACTCAGCTCATCAGTTCCACTTTTCATTAAACTACCTCCACATCCATTCACTTAATTAGCCATGTGTTAACCTGACCACACTTTTCATATCTCTCGATGTTTTCCTTGAGTGATGCCAATATTAACAATGAAGTGATATAATTGTCTCTTTGAAAATCAAGATGAAATGTTCATTATTAGAAATGTAAATATTGGGAAAAAAAGTTGTTTTATAGATTTGTCATATGTGGATATTATGACATATTATCGTAGTATTAAGAAATTAACTATTCCTCTTCAAACCATTGACTATAAAAACATAATCCATTCAAAATTAGCAAAAATCTTTCCATGTGGATAGCAAAAGAGAGAAAGAAATCTGTCTAAAAATTTCTAAGATGAAATATGACTTTTTTTTTTTATTTCAGAATAACATTTTTGTTTTTGTAACATTTTAACCTGGTCTTCTTCAGGTTTAGATCTTATTTGGTAATCTTCAAAATTCTTATTTTGTTGATATATTATTCAAATTCCTTGCTTTTGCTCATGTTTGCCATTCTTCTTATAGTACAATGGTATGTGTTATCTAGAAGGGTTCAGTCTTTTTATTACTATGATATTGCTATGATTAATATCATCATCATTCTTCTTATTTGGTGTTCACAAAATTTTCCCATATATTTTACTTTAAAGACTGGTTTTCAACTGTATATTCAGTTTATACTTTTCAGAGAAGTGTGCTAGAAACTGCTGCATACACTTAATATTATGTTCATATTCAATTTGTTAGAAACCATGTCAAAGATCATATGCAAATTAATTAATATCTTTTTTTATTTTCATTTTTCAGGTAAGTACAATTACATATTTAACATCCTTTTCTTTTTCTGGGAGATTTAAGGTAAGTATCTTTTTATTAGAAATAAATTCCAACCATGAAGTAGCTGTCAAATTATATTGGCTATCTTGATTTTTATTATTATTCCAATTGCCTCATGCTGGTGCAAGCCAGAAACTGTTTTTACATTATAAATCCTTTTTATTTAAAATGTTTGACTTTACTTAAATTGTTATCATGTTTGATACTCAAATCATCGGATTATCAAGTATCAAGTGATATTGATTTATTTTGGTTAAAATATTATCTGTACTTAAAAACTGAATATAGTTTATTTAGTATTTGTCTCCCACTATCATTTTGTATGGACTGAAATTATATTTTGGGAAATTCAATAGGCAGTATTTTGGAAACCAGTTATTGCCTGATGTCCATTATTATATACTAATTTTCTCAGACTAGTGTCCTCATCTTTGTTGTTATTATTACAATATTTCAACTCTTGTGTCTTTTATTATTCTTCAGGTACTTTTCATAGTTGGTAAACATCCATGAATTTCAAATCAAACCTTTTATTCAATTCACAGTGATAGTGTTCTCCTTCCATTATCCATGCTAAAGAATATCTCGACACTCATTCCCTTCATATTCCATTGCAGAGATGCAAGTTCCACTTGGGCAGCTTCTTCCCATGAACTGCTGCTTTGTGGCACCAATTCCCAAGAAGATGCTTCCCTAATATCTACAGTCTTGATCTGTTCAAGTTAACCATTATCTTCCTCATATATCCCCATAAACTGAGCCACCTGGAGTAGAGAATTATAATCCTCTACCTCAGGTGGCTCTCGGTCCTTGTTCTTCATTTTGATTTAACTTGTCTCTTCCACTAAACCAGACATTTTTGCACTACCCAACCTAAGAATTGAACTGCTGATAATTTGAATCATTTAAGCAATGTTTTATGCACTATGTCATGTGTTATATAGGACATTTTAGTGGTGCAGCCTTAAATTTAACTTAAACAAAAAAGACGCCCTTTATGTTTAGAAGTGTGTCATCTCATGTTTTGTTTATTTTATTGATTCCAAAATCAACAACCAAAGCATCAAATTAACATCAATAAAATTCTGTTTTGTAAATTGAAGGAAAAAAAACCCTCAGTGAAATTGGTTGTGCTTGAGCATGCATAAAATTTCAACAGAGTAAAATATCAAGATTGTAAGCATAAAAAAAGACACAAGAAAGTTATAACTCACAGTAATCACAAATACTTACCTTGAGAAAGTGGGAAAAAAACTGGTCTTTAAAATTTTCAAATATATGCAACCAGGAATTTAAAATATTTTATCTCTAGATTTGTAGAAAATTTCAAAGAAATGTACCAACTTATTTTTTTATTAAACTTCTTAAAGGAACTGAAAAATAAGCAAAAAACAAAAAAAAAAACACAAAAGATATCACTACATTCCATCTTCTATACTTTATTCATGGTTATACTGGTTGTTATGGAATTATGACAAATTCTAGGCTTCATGATAATTCTAAAGAGATGGAGAATGTTTGAAAATAGTTGAATGCAAGTTTAAGGGTTTTTTTTTACCTTTATGAACATGAATTAATATTTCATGAGTCACTGTATAAGAAATAATAATTTTTATCAGTTCACATAAGTGATTTTTTTTTTAATTATTGACAATTACAACTTTTTCATGAAACAGTTTTGGTAAAATCAAATAATGAAATAGGGAAAATTAAATTAATTCTTGAATAAAAAGACGATATTGTATAATGCCAGAAGTTATATAATGTTCTCAAAATAATTTAAATACTGTTTGCTTTACAGAATTTGCTTTAGGAAGGAAGATGCTTATCATAAAGTGATGGTTAATAAGCTTATCTTGGAGTTTGAGTCTTACTGGTTTCTGCATTTTTGGTTTTCTGTTTTGGTACTTTTAATAAATATCTATAGACTGTTTTTTCTCTTTACTTGTTCTTGAAAAGTCACTTCTGTAAAAAATAATCTCCCTAGTAATATTTTTAAGATTAAAATTTCCGTAAAATGTTTAAATAAAAACATATTAAAAAAAAAACCATTAAGTTACTTTTCTTGTCTAGGCTGTAGTAATTTTAGGCCCCAGCACAAATGATTGGCTGTAGAGAAAATATGTAGTAGCAGCAGCAGATAATGAGTGTCTTTAAAAATTCATAATTCCAAAAAAAATAACTCCCTCTTTTTTTTACCTTCACCTAATGTATAAGGTCATTGACTCCCCCCTCCAAAAAAAGCACACCTCTACAGATAGTCATTTAAGTAGTATTTTTTGTTTCAGCAATGTAGACACTTAGACTTAGTTGTTGATCAAATGTAAACCTTTTCCACAGCCACACTTTCATTATTTTATTCCTATTTTATGGAATAATTATTTCATAAAATTATAACCTGCCTTGTACTTTGCTTTTGTCTTGTATCATTCTGTGGTAAGGATACTTCCCCCCCCCCCACAATAAAATAACACTTCAAGGGAGTTATGTTCAAATCTGGCATTTAGTTAACAATGAATCATTTAATAGCTACAAAGAAATGAAGCAACACAATTAATAGCATTTGTGGGAAACACTTTGACTTACATGTGCCACACCTCCGTTTTCTTTAATATCATTGGTTAATAAATACATGATACTTATTATAGGACAATTTAACCATCGCAGGTAATTCAAATTTTTCTCTAAAATCACGGATTGGTCCATTTCCTGACCAATCGCGTATTTTATTATCTTTTCTATATTTTTGGCGCCAAGCCATCCAGAGCCTAAAACTTGTTATATAAAGACATTCGCTGTTTGCTAACAGTCAGTAGCAGTTCAATTCTTGGAAAATAAGGCACGGCGCTATACTGACATTTTTAATTCTTAATTATCACTCAATTGAGTAATCATACTAATTCATATTGATATCACTCACGAACATTACATTTTTCTACACTGATAAAACACTGTGGAACTATTCTTTATTTAGCTAAGACTTCAATTGAACTTTGTAGTTAAATTACATTCAATTTTGTACTCAACATTTATTAGCTAAACTTACCCTTTTTTATTACGGAAAAAGGGGAACAACTTTCTTTATACTATTGTTGATATTTGTATATCATTGTTAATAATACAATATTTTATTAATGTTCACTGAGTTTGATTATTTTTCTCTCGTGTTTGTTGTGCATTATTCATGTGGGGTGTTGTTTTACAAGAACACAGCCTTCCTTCTTTATTATATTCACGATGACCCTAGCCAACAATACTTACAGCACCACTACACATTCTTTAAAATGATGCTTTACCTTTATTCTTTGCTGAGCAAACCAGTCTCACAGACCATCACAAGAGTTAGATCACTTATTTGGTGTCCTATCCTTCTTGTCTTGTACCAGACTTTAAGTTAACGTTAATAAGTATCAATAGTTTAGATACAATCAAAAGGGTTAAATTATTGCATGTTCCCTACCAGCCATTGTTCAAAGTAAAAAGCTACAAATTTAAATGCTAATTTTCAGGGCTAGCAAACTTCTACAGTATCACTTGGGAAGATAGGTGCAACACAACATACATACATCTATTTATCTTTATTTTTGCTATACTTAATGTAGTAAATCTCAATAAAATTTATCACCATATGTTTTTAGAATGTGGGTGAACATGGCTCTCCACAACTTCCTGTCTTTTTGTTGCTCTAATTAATTTTCCTCCCTTTGCTATCATCTGTTCATCTAAGTAACTTTTGACCCTGTTCTATCATCTGTTCATCATCTACTATCTGTTGCTCTAAGTAACTTTTCTCTCTTTTCTATCATCTGTCCATAAAAACTTCTTAAGTTGGTTATCAATTTTTGTAAGAATAGTCTGCAGTATGGAAACCACCAGTCTAGGAAAATAAAATAAAGTTGTATGTTCATATCTGTTAGATTGATGTTAAATGTTTTAGCTATAAGAAGCAAGTATTTTCTCCTATAAAATGTTGCTTTTGCCTTGATTTGAAATAACAGAGAATGGAAAATAAATGAAATAATGATATTTAGTTATATATTTATGTAACAAATAATATTTGATATCAGTGTAAACAATGAATTAGTTTTACATCCAGAGCTTATGAAACCCAATATGATATCAATCATGTAATCCAATTACCTGAATCAGCATGTTATCAGTTTTGACGTGGCATTTCTGCTTCAATCACTTTCCTACTGCTATAATATAGTTTCCTTGTATTTTTCTATAAATATTTTTATGGCAATTGTTCTGATGAACCTTCCTCTTTGGTACCTCTGCTGCATGAATTTGAGCATAATACTAGACAGGCAATTAAGTCTCATCATTTTATTGTTGAATTAGCTAGATATAACCTTGTTCTATTCTAATAGTTGCTTTGCTCACACTTTTTGATAGTGAAATGTCTTCCATCTTCTTGCTTCCCTGTTATCTATTTTTCAGACATTTAAATGCAATGTCAATCACCATCTTCTGTCTTCCCAAAACCCGTTCTTTTATTGTCCTTTCTCTTCCATAATGTTTTCTCAGTTTCTTTCACTCTCAATAACACCTTGTCTCTTAGTGACTTTATAACTTTGCTTGGAGTGAAATGATTAAAAAAAAACAATACTGAAGAGAATAACTTCAAAGCAACTTCAGGGGAAATATAAAGTAATGACTTGATAATTATCAATGTACAGGGTGCAGCAAAATGATCTGACACATTTGTAGGTTTAATAAAAGCAAAATGGAGTAAATAATGAAAATTATGTTTTTATTTTCGAAATGTACATATAATGCCATTTTCTTTTAAAAATTAAATCAGTCAAATGTGTGCCATTACTTTCCACACACTGTCAAAGGCATTCATGAAAGTTGTTCATAACTTGGCAGGTCATTTCATGTGGAATAGTAGCAATTTCTTGACGAATGGCATCTTTTAACTGCTCAGTAGATCCAGATTAGATTTCAGGTATCCCCACAAAAAAATAGATGGGTTCAAATCAGGTGATCAGGCAGGTCAACGCTCTTTGTGTTGTAGTTACCAATTCATTGTTCCTGATAAACGTTTCCACAATGAAGTGTGATGCTCTCTCATCCAATTCATGTTGACAACTGAAAATGAAATGAAGCAAAATAGCATTTCACTTTTATTAAACCTACAAATGTGTCAGATCATCTTGCTGCACCCTGTATAAAGTAGTGGCTTGATAAATATCAGTGTATAAATATTTTTAATTACTTTACTAACAGCAAGTAAATATTATATATTAAGCAAATAAATGACAAAGTGGAAAAATTCTCTGTAACACATTTTGTCCTCTAGAAGGACTTCATTCAACTAAAGTAATGTTTTGGTTGATGGAATTATGTATATATGGTGAGGGGAGAGGGAGATATAAAATTGCAAACATCAGTTATAATTATGCACTGATAAGAAATTCTAAAGGTGTTGGAACACTAGCATTTTAAATTTAAAATCTTTAAATTTAATTTTTTTTTTCATAGATGTGTCTGGGCATATAGTTTAGCCAATTTCATTCAGTTTTCTAATCCTTTTGTTTTGTTTTTGGAAGTTTTATTATTATATATCCCACATTGTGATAATAGAAATTTTGCCAAGAAAGGTGAAATTTCATAAAGAACCTGAATGCAAATTTACTGTAGATGATCTAACAATCAAACACTTTTTATACACTTTCACTTTAGTAAATTGTTTTCTCTTTTAATTAAAGAAGGATATAGGAAGATTGATACTCCATCACAGTTCAACACTAATTTCTTTGTCTCTGATTTGAAAACCAATTTAATTATAAACTGTTGAATAAATATCTCTATAAAATCTATAAGATATAAGTCTTATTGTTCAAAATACAATGGCTGCTACACAAAAAATCGCTGAAGCCAGTACAAAACAATGAAAATGAACAAAAGATGATTTGAGTCAGTCTGCATTATTTGATCAAATAAATGTGTACATCCTTATTGTTGGTTTTTCTCTTATTTGATTCATAATATACATGTTCTCTACAATCTATAGAACTTTGTGATTGAGTACTGGGAATCTACCCTCCAAAGTGTACCATCTCAATGTGCTTAAACAAAAAGGCAATGGCATTGATTGATTTACCACCTGTAACTTTTGGAAAGTTCCCATTAAGAAACACAAGTGTTATGTTCTGCATCACAATATAATTCCTCTGATAAAGAATAATAACATTTAGTTAGCAATGTTTCTGAAAAAAATGTTCTTTTAAATCCCATACAAACTAACTTGATATCCATTTTCTCAAAGGTTGTCATCATTTGATAGTACAGTGTTTCATTACTCAAAATTTTTGTATAGATTTAAAAAGTTGTCTTCTTTCATAAATCTTTTGCTCAAAAGCAGCAATGCTTTGATCACTTTTTTCTTTCATTGACTGATCAAATATATCTAGCAGATTTACTGAACTTTATTCTGATCATTGAACTTATAATCCTCCTTGCCATCTCCTGCCAATAATGATTACCTTGGGATTCAAATTGTCTACATTGATTCTTCAAAGTAACAGAAGGCTCTTGAAATAGCTTATTTTGAAGATCAAATTTTTATCAAGTATTAATATCCACCTTTGAATGAAGCCATATGCAGTTGAAGATATGTTTTCCTTTTTTTTTTATCATGTTGAATATTGATTTGCAATAGTAAAGATTTACTTGATATTCAATGATGTATTTTTAGATAGTCTTCAACAATAATGTTTTCACTTTTAGGTAATCAAGTACATTGAGCAGTTCTAATGATAATTCAGTTTATCTTACTACCTTCTTGCTGAGTCAGTCTTATGTTGATATTATTTTCAATTTTTAATAGATTAAGCGTTATCAGACATTATTAAATTCTGGCTAATACTCATTTCATGTTAATTTTAGTTTCTTTTATTCACAAGTAATCAGACCATCATGAAGGATAGGAAGTTGTAAAGAGCCATGTTCATTAATATTCTTAATTAAATACTCTCATAGTAATAAGTATCTCAGCACTCATCTCACAGCCAATGAAATTCTTAACTAAATGCTAAAAAAGGCATATATTCAACTCACCATGTTATTTCATTCAATATCTCCATAAAAACTTAATGCATGCCAAATAAAAGCTTATTTCATGAACTTTGTTTCTAGCTTATTTATTTTTATATGTATAAAAGTGTGCAAGAAACATTACAGTTTGAAAATAGAGACCTTTTAGTGATTTGACAAAATTTTGGTCACTTTTTCACTGACGGCAATTTGAACTTCCTCAAATTTTGTAACATGCACACCCTGCAGGATTTATTACAATTTTGGTAACACATTGGTTAGAAACTTAACATTCTAAGTTTCATTTTTGTATATTTTATAATTTTAATAAGAAGTTTGTAAACAAATCAAATGAAAAGTTTGATTATAAAATTCAAATGCTTCTTGTAACAGTAAAAATATATAAAATATATTATTAAAATGCTCATTTAATAATCTATGAAACTAAATCAAAATCAGATATGAAATGATGGCTCCATTTTGCACATGTGCGATTATGTGTAACCATGTTCAACTTGCTTGGCCGTCATTTCAATTTCAGGCAACAGTCAATACACGGTGACAACACAGACACCCAAGAATCGACCAGCATGTTTTCTATGGACAAAATTTTCAAGGAAACTGGTAAGAATAAGAAAATAACAGAGGATTTGAAACCTGGTATTGCTGTTGATATAGATGTATCAACTCATTCTAATAATGAAAAAATCAAAAAACTGGAGAAAGAGTTAAAAGATGCTCGAATTAAAAAATAAAAGAACACAAAAACAGCTTGAATCAAATGAAACTAGAGCTATTTTAGAAGAAAAACTTAAAATAATGACTGAATTATGCCATGAACAAAAGCTTCAGGTGGAAAAAATTCAAACCAAAAGGAACAGTGCAAATGAGGCATTAAATGAAAAAGACTATGCTATTGGCACAACTTTGGTAAACTCAGTGCAAAATATCAGAAACTAAAAAGTGAAATTTCTCTCAAAAAGGTCAGATACATAAGAAAAAAGGAACGATATCTAAAACGAAAAAGTACACTTCTACGGAAAAAACAACTGATTTCTGATAGTGCCATAGCAGAACCTAATAAGCAAGGTGAAGAAAAATTAAGTCATGCAAAAATAAGATTTTGAATTTGCAAAAGATGCTCAGTGCTCAAAAGATTAAAGTACAAGAGACTGTTTCAATTGAACAGATATAAAAAAAAAAAAGCTCTGGTCGAAATAAAAAGAGAATTAGTCTGAAATATTGACATTAAAAATAACAGACACACCAGACTAAAATGCCTAATTGCAGGCAATACAGTGAAGACACTGAAAAGTGCATTATGGAATTAGTTGGGGAATTGGTTGCACCAACTGGAAAAGTGGCTAATGTGATACACACAGTCTCGAAGTGGGTACATAAAAAAGAAATTTGCATAAATGAACTTCCATGTGCAAGCACGATGAATATAAAAGGGCTCACATATTAAGCAAGATTTAGGTGAGTGAAGCTGAAAGAAACTGTGTTAACTATACACTACATGGTGATGGAACAAGCAGGACTGGCAAAAAAATTCTGGGCAAATCCTATCAATTGGATTTAACTATATTGTAGAGGATGGTACAACTCTGCTGGACAATACTATCTTCATGCTAGATGAATTGTGTGATGTCATGAGTGGAGAGGACAAAAAACAGAATTTCAAGGACATGTTGAAAAAAATGTTGGCCACAATGTCTGATAGATCGAGCTTTAATAAGTTCTTTAATAGAAATTTAGCAGCATATAAATAGGAACAGCTTGGCATAGATGTGCATACCCATTTTTTATATTGTAATGCACATTTTATTTTAGGGTTATCTAATGCCTTTAGTTCAGTATTAAAAAAACTGGAAATAGAACTGGTCTCAGGAGAGATGCTACTGGAAAATTTAAGCACTTCAATAGCAATGGGGAATCGGCGAGTGCAAGGTATATTAGGACAGCATGTGACATTTTAGGACTGAGAGGGGATGAAAAAATATGATTGTAGGCCAAATTGGGAAGCATTTTGTAGAGATGATATAGAAATTAAATCCCATATTACTAGCTTTAGAATGAATAGGTTTAACAGTTTTTTCGAAGGTGCTGCTGCTTTACTTCATCACAGATGACATATCCTTTATTTTTTGAGAGAGTAGCAAGGAAAAAAATATGAAGGTTGAAAGCATATTTTTTTTATGCCAAATGTGACAAACTACAAGCCCTTGTGTGAGCCCTGGGGTTGATTTTTGTGAAAGTTTATGGTTCTTTCTGGAAAATGATTAATTTAAATATCCAATACGTGGATCAGTATTTGTATATTCAAAAGTTATTTAAGTTATGGGCTGTGGACAGTTCTCTTTTGATGAAGCATGAGGGTAGCAGTATTTTCAAAGGATTCAATATATCTTCTGTTACAGAGTCAATTTTGGAAATACCAGAGGACACTTCTGATACATATTAATGCACTGTAAATTGACAAATTTAGTAGGTGAGTATGAATTTGGCCATCTAGAATATAGTCAATTTAAATGGAGACATGCATCAATGCACTACCATTATGGTATTCAGATGGTAAAAATTAATAAAACCATATCTGGTTGGCTCACACAGAAATCCAAGGAAGAGCAAATTCATTTAATTTAAATATCACATGAAGAGGCAGCAGATCTGTGTCACAAACATATCATGAGGGAAAGGGAGGTCCACAGAAAAATAAAAGAGCACTTAGAAGAAAACTTTCAGAAAAATCAAGAACTTGGATGCATTAAATATAGAAAAAAAGAAAAATATTATTGAGAATGTCAGAAGTCATAGGGGACATGCAAATCAGGAAGGAAAATTGATATCCTGTTACAAAAGATGCCAACATATCCTAAACAAATGCCTGCTTTGAAAAAGAAAATTAAGTATTTAAAAGTTATCCTCAATTAGAAAGACAAGAGAATGCTTCTTAGTAAAAAAAAAAAAAAAAAAAAAAAAGAAATGTATATAACTGGCCTCCAATTTGAAAGTAGTTATAATTCATGTGGAATCCCCAGTGGAGTTATATAAAGACTGTGTAGAGTCCATTAAGGAATTGGATTCTGGAAGAACTAAGCACAAAGATCCTACTTGTAAGTACACATTTTTGACAGAGGAGGGGGTTTGGGTTGCTGTGGCATATGAAGATATGTTTTTTATTGAACAGGTAACTAAAGTAGATGACGAAAATCATGCTGTCATACAGTTTTTGAGGAAAGGTATTTGAGATACATTCAAATGGCCACTAGTTGATGACATTGCTACAAATAAATCAATTGAATTTGTCTTTGCACATGACTTTGATGTACAATGTGGAAGTCAAACTAGAAAAACTTGGGTAGTGCCTGAATTAGATTATTTGGAGGGATTGTATGAAGAGTATGCCAAGACTTACTTTTGACTATCTTACCACCCAGCCTACCATTACTGAAAATCTCCAAATAACAAACTATTTGATTAATTTTATGTCTTTGTTTATTTTTATGTGAATAATGTGAGAGGAACATTACAGTTTAAAAATTGAGACAATTTGGTGATTTCATACCACTTACATAGTGATTGGAACTTGCTACTGTCAGAACCTCATCAACCTTTTGATCAAATTGTGACAGTTGAAATATTTTTATTTTAATGACTTCAGTTACAGATTTAGTGGTTGAATACTACTTTAGGATATGGTGAGTTTCCTGATGTTTTCTTTTGTTCATTAGTGGGTATTGCTTGGCATATGTTAAGCTTTTCTCTCTTTACGACCCAGAAATTGTACATGTTAAGTCAGGACCATACTTGTTCGGCATCTGCCCCATATACATTCTAATCTGTTGATTTTAGATCGTTTTAACCATGATAAATGGAAAGAGCGCCCCCAGAAATGACTAGATATGACATTTGGCATTTCTAGTGTAAGAAGTATTCATTTTATGACAATTCAAGCAAGTCCTCTCTTTGGTCTAAAACTGACTTTTCAAGTACCTTATGACAAAGGGTAAAAAAAGCATTTTTTTTCCAACTTTGAAGTGGAATAATCCAGAAGATATCCATTCTATCACTCCGCCAAAAATTAGGCTTGTTAATGGTATAGTCATAATGTGATATTTGAAATTTGGGATGAACATGGATTTTATTTCTAGTTTTATGAAAGGTCAAACCTCAGGTTATGAGCCATTTGCACATCATTGCAGATGGTTGATTTATAAAATTTGCATATTCAGACTGAGTTTATTTAAGAAATATGGAGTGATATCATTTCTAATTTTATTATTAATTTCTTTGTCATGTACATAACAAGCTAGTGTAATGTTAACTGTTGTTCTTAATTGCTTTTTAAAAAATAGGCATCCAAATATGTTTTTTTTTTGTTCTAATTCATAATAGACAAAAAGTGGCTGTTGAGCACATGTGTAAAAATAAAGAAAAATCTGCCAAAATTAAATGCTTTGAGCTATCTTGATGAAATAAAAACTGCTAAGTTTCTTTAATCATGTAGATTAAGAAAATGCAATCAGATAACACCTATCACCTGTTTGAAATTTTCATCTGGGATACCTGTTAGTAGTAATATTATTATGAAATGTTAGATGAAGATATAATAACATTTTAATTGTATTTCTTTCTTCTTAATTTCAGTTGCGTTGTTTCAACTATTAGTATTAGCAGTAGTGATGTTAAAGCTCAAATCCAGATCCCCTTTGTTTCAGGAACCTTATTTTTCTGTAATTGCTGTCAGCAATGATTGAGCTACAAGAAATTTAGGATTGGCACAGGTTCTCACTATGGTAGTTTTAAATGCTTTGTTGAGTTTCTCTGAGAAATGCTTAATAATCTAAACCAGCAGCCAAATTTCTACAATCCAGATTTTCTAAAAAAAAACAAACAAAAGAAACTGATATACAATATATTTAAAACAAATATTTACCTAAAGCATACCAGAGAGTGTAATAGATTATGAAAAAACAAACACAAAAACTGAGCATAATTAAAATAAAAATGTTGAATTTTACAAAAAATGAATCTGAAAATCTTAGATTTGTTTTTATCAATATTTCTTCATCTTAGTATAGAAGATGAGGTATGGTAATTATATTATTTAGACTGTTGTCTTCATATTTGTTGCCATATTCACATTTCAACCACTGTATACTCTGGCCTTCTTCAGGTGATTGGAATTTCAAACTGAACCCTTTATTTCGTCCACCAGGGTAGATGGCATGTGGAACTAGAACAATTTACCTCAGTGGACAAAATAAAGGGTTCAGTTCAAAAAGCATTTGGCTCTTTTGATATAGTCCTCTGTTGACAGAGGTTTCTTTTTGCAAGGCATACTGCTGCCATATGCAATAGACAACAATAAACTACAGAAGAACTCAAAATTGATCGCTGCATTTAAGTAATGCATTAATATTTAAGCTTACCTTTTAAAATTTCAATAATAATTCTTCTCCTGCCACTTAATATAAACACAATTTGATATATATAGGTCCTTACTTTCTGTACAAACAATTATTTTTATTTCATGGGTGACTTTGCTAGATTTTGCAGATAATTTCAGTTATTCCCAAATTTATTTCCAAATTATAAAATTGTTTTTATACAAAAAAATTTGTCGCAAAAAATCATGTAAAAAAAATCACAGTAATGAAAAATTGGGAATCCAAAATTTCAGGATTGTGGATCCGAATCCAGCCTGGAATGTTTTTAATTTGCTCACAGAGTCGGCCTGATTCCAAAATGGTATGATATGTTAAAGCTGTACCTCTAGGAGTAAAGTTGAAAATGTCTGACACACTGACATTCACATTTATTTGTATAGATATAGCAATATATAGAGATCAAAATGCAGATATTGTTTAGAGTTTTGAATCTTTCAAAGTTCATAACTCAGACATCTTTATTGAGTTAAGAATTGACCCACTGTAACCAAGCAGATAATTAGTTCACATATGGAAGGAATTATAACTTCTTGCTATTAAATAGTCTTGTCTTTCTTTTTTTCTTTTTTTTTTTTTTTGATAAGCTGCAAGGGTGCGACTTTCTTTGCTGCGAATATCCATATGCTTTGTTAATGTATATTAAAACTGCAAGAAGGCAGACTTATTGGAATCCATGAATATCTTTTAACTTGAGCCTTTCAAAAATATCAAACTAATAGGAAAAAAGGTCCAATTACTTTGGTTGCATGTGGATTGCAATTCTGATTACTTGAAAGCTAAACATGTCTATGTTAATGGGCTATCATTTTATTTTGATTAGGAAGCAAGAAAAAAGCTGAAGGTACTGACAGCAAAATATATAGGCTTTGTGCATCTGAGAAGAAAGATATCTTAGAAAAGATAGTGTTTATGATTGAAAGACTTGGGCTTTTATCGATAAATTCCACTGTTTCTTGGTAGATAAAAGTAGATATGATGACTGGTATTAAATGAAAATAAAATGAAGGCAGTTCGAAAGTAAGCAACAAGAAGAATAACTTTTTTTTAAAGAGTAAGTAAAGTTAAAGGCATTGTGTCTGATTGTACATTTATTTGTAAGGTAGTATATTTATGCATTGCAGTTTTCTCAACTTACCAAAGTTGCAGCATCAGCTTTACTTTTGAGAGATATAATTATCCTCAAAAATTTAAAGGCAATGTCAATTGTTATCTTCTTAATTCCTGTTTTACTATTGTTCTTTCTTCTTAATAGCATTTTGTTTTCATATTCTCTCACACTCAGTAACCCCTTGCATCTTAATGGCTTTATTGCCTTGCTTGGAGTGAAATGATTAAAAAAATATATACATGTTAAAGAATATATGTGTGCATAAGCATATTGAAAAGTAAAAAATATATGAGTATGTTATAAGATATATATAATATGAATTTTGCCTGCATTTTTTCATATAAACAAAAGTATTTTTAAGAAAAAAAGACAGGATCAGTAGTTAAACAATGTCAGTATACCTTTGGTCACTATCACTTGTGACTTCCTCTGTTAACACAACCATCAATGATTTTCAAACAGTTTCAACTACCCAGTTTCACACAAAAAACTTGAGTCAACCCATAGTTTGGTTTTCAGATACTTCCCAAAAGAGTGTCTCTCCAGGCTGATATTATCAAGATGTTATCTCCTTGATAAATCAACCACTGTGAGATTTGAACCATGGGCAGAATGCTAATGCTCTAACTAATCAAAATGTACTCAAAACTGATCATATTGGCAAATACATGTATGGGATCCAAAATAGTGTGTAAGCAGTACTCATACTCCATATCAATCCACTAATATTAAGCAAATCACCCCAAAGTGGGAGTGCCACTAGCATGCATGGGGTTACTAAGAGTAAAGAGGAGTGTTTGGGAAAAGGATAAAGAGAATGACAGGGATCAAGGTCAAGGCATACCTTTTAGTTAAGACAAAGTTGCACTCTCACATGCATACAACTGACAGATGGTGAATACCATACTGGCTACATTGTTCTGTACCTTTTGCACCTGTTGACACAATGCAGAAATAGTTTCCGCTACCCAAATCCTCTCACAAACTTTTGTTCAACCCATGGTATGGTTTTCAGACACTTCTCTAATGTGCCACATATTAGGATCATCTCACCAGGCTGATATCATCAAGCAGTTACCTCTTTCACAAGTTGACCATGGTGAGTTTCAACACCCAGGTTAATGGTTGGAACACCAATGTTTTAACCACTCAGCCACACACCCAATAATATCTAATATATTTATTAGTCAACTGACTACAATTCTTTCACATCAACTAATTTGCTATCTGTCAACAGCCCCAAATGATACCATCAAGAAATCAAAACATTTAAATTTACAACATTCAAAACAGCAAATTCCATAAAAACAATGCATCAGTGTTGTCTTGAATTTTAGAATTATACTATATACTATTCTTGAAAATTACCAATGATGACTGAAAGTACTTAAATGTATACATATGGAAAACTTTTAAATACATCAGAACTAAATATTTGTTACTTTGTATGAAAATAAGAGATAAATTACTAAACATTTATTCACATTTCCAAGGTAGGCTGTCATGACTTTTTGTGGTAGACTGGTTGCCAACTAAGGCTATAGGACTCGGCCTGTTTTACTATTTAACCCATAGCTTGGGGATTAAAATACCTTTCCCAAGAGTATTTGAACATAAGTGAATGTAACAAACTCAGCTGAAATTTGAACTCAACTCTCTATGATTTATCTATCATACTACCCATGTATCCAAGCTTTACAGCACTTGGTATTCCTAAGTGGTGTCACCCATCTAGATACTGACCAAGCTCAACTTTGGTTAACTTCAGTGATTGAATGGGAACCAGTGTTTCAATATATGTCCGTAAGCTTGTTAGAGTAGATACAGAAATATAATGTGCATATGCTACAAATATATAGAAGCATTTTCTTTTTTATATTTACAACAATTGTTTTTCCATGTTGACAGTATGGAAGAAAACGATATATAAATTTTTTTATGCCAGAGTTAAATTTAATAAAATTTTAGTTTAAAAATGCTGCTTCTATTAAAAGAGAAAACAATTTACTAAAATAAAAGTGTACGGAAAGTGTTGAAATTGCGAGATCATCCACAGTAAATTTGCATTCAGGTTCTTGCATTATTTGCCTTGGCTAATCCTCGATTATCACAATGTGGAATACTTAATTAAAAAAATAGTTATAAAAATATAAACAAAAAGAAATTAAATGACAAAATCAAGAAAACGTGCTCTCTGGCAGGATTCAAACCTGTATCCACTTTTGGAGGAGAAACCACCATTTGATACAGTGTGCTTTAAACTGCTCAGCTATAGAATGTGCCAAGTGACATACATAATACACACTGTTTAAAATAATGGGGAATCTATTTCAAATTTGAGTATCCAATAAAAATAACATTTGAAGTAATGAAAAATGTCAGATGAAAAATAAATCGTTTGCTCATTTCTTCCACTTAACCATAGTAAATGACTTCTCTGCACTACCAGAGTCAAGGATTGAACTCAGAACTACCAGGGAATCAGATATGTTCATTTCAAAATTCCAAGAATGTTCGAAAGAACAACAGTCATTTGAAGAAAGCTGGAGAGCACTATAATCAAAATACTATGAGTATAAGAACAAAGATAAGCATGCTAATCTAAATCTTCTATGTACCATATCCCTTTAGAACATGGGCATTCATGGCTGTCTACAACTTTGTAGCTCTTAGTAAGGTTTATCTGTTCAAGCTTATTAGGGAAACAGTAAATAATCTACCTATGTTGTTCTTGCCTTCAATATGTCCTATGCATGTCAAATTATCGAAGCCCTCTTTCCTCATTATATGTACTAGAAATTTCAACTATCTCTTTCTGATTTTAAGTGTCAGTGTACTTTTTGTATTGCCAATACAAAGGATGTGAATATAATGTCTTTTTGTGAGCAAAGGAAATGACCTGGAGGAAGGGTAGAGTTGATAGAACCTGGAGTTGATGCATATGTTAGGTCAGTTGATTGAGGTCACTGGTGGTGACATTGAGAACTTGCCAAAGGCATTGATAGCTTACCACAATTCTGTTTCAGTTGTTATGAGTAGTGTTCTTAAAAGCAAATGCAGTGGCTCATGAACTCATCTTTTTTCATGCTTTTTCTTTGGTGGCAACATTTGTGATTGGCTAATTTTTTTATTTTATTTTATATTTTTTGAGGGGAATTTTTTTATGGGCCAGATGTGATGCTTAGTGCATGTAGAGTGAATCAGAAAGATATCTAATTTGAAGCAGAGTATAACTTAACTGAAAGAGAATTGCATTTGGGAATTTTCTTCAAAAATGAATTCACTTTTGCTTTGATTATGCCTTCTGCAAATAACAAAAAAGGTTTCATTGACAGGATTATTATATTTGATGACATATAACAATTATTCCATCCTGCCACCTGTTATTTAATTTAATATTACAGCAATATAGAATTCAAGCAGCTGCAAGTAGTGTCTCGGTAAACATTAATCTATTAGATATCTCAACTTTACATATAATACCTCAGGACTATTTTAAACCATTTTTGAGGAAAAATATAATAGTTCCTCTATTAAATCCTAGTTGTAGAAAGCTAATAATTCAAAGTGAGCTGTTTTACTAAACAATCTTACAACATTGAAGGTTTTTGACCTTGAGTCCAAAAAGCACTAAACAAAATATTTCACTGATGAAACAGCAAACCTGAAAAACATTAACACAGCATTTTGATTGGCTAAAATCAGATTCAGATCTCAGGGCAACCATAAATCTTACACTGTCTGTGCAGTCTTACATATGTTGCAGTTGTTGTTTTTTTTACATTTTATTCCCTCTAATGTTGATAAATGCCAATTCTTAGCAGCATTAATGAAGTTAATCTATATAAATCATCTGGGTAATCACAGGTGAATGCTATGTTTTGTTGCATTATCTTAAAAAACATCCAAATGGTTAGGTCTTTTCTTTAATGTGTCTATGGCTGTGAACTCGTTAATCAAGTATGACTATTTCTAACACATTAACATATAAGTTAAGACAACTATTGCAAGACAGTTTATACTGTTACACTAATTTTACATTAAATCATATGACTGCATCACAGAAATTTAACTGGTTAAAATTATTTACAAAAAAAATAACTATATACAAAATGACATATTAGAATTAAAAATAAATATAAATTATTATGTTACACAGTAAAAAATTGAATAAAAAATAAAATCAGTGAAATATCTACAAGAAATCTATAAATTGTGTTATTTAAAATGATTCTTTAGCCCTGCAGAGGATTTGTTGTAACCTAGGAAAGGTTACTGAAGGAGGAAGAACCAACATGGAAGTTGGAAATGAAATGGTAATCTTTATAGCATCAACAAAATACAATACTCACCAGCGGCGTAAAGTAGGTAAACCACTGTTAGCGGTAGACTACTTAGACAGCATATTACCCCCACTTACAATAGTATCCAACATATTTACGAGGATTGGGACATACCCAATAGTGTTCATAGGTACAGTATATAACAAGATTTACACTATTTTCCACAAAGACAACACAAAAACCTATTTTAAATGATTATTGGATTCTATATTGATATTTAAGATTTCACATGTCTAGCTAATGCTTTATTGCAGATTTGGCAAGAGAAATTATTTACATATAGTCAGTTGGAGGTTTTAATGCATGTTCAGTCAGGCCAGCTTGAAAGAGGCAGACACAGCAACAAAAAATATCACACACAAAAAGTGTATTGTCATCATTCTTTAATAGTGCCTTTTTTACATCTATTCTCATCTTTGTATGACTGCACCTGTTTTCTTTAAAGAGTTTGCCTCTTCATTCTAACTGGTCACTAGCATCATTCTCCCAATTATTCTCAGTGATTTGTATATTGATTCTTTAAAACGTTTTTGGTCTGTACTAATGTACATGCATACATATATAGAGAGGTAAATCACTAAGGCTATAACCTAATGAAAACTAGCATTTATTTTACGCAACAAATGTTTATTTTTTCAACATAATCCCTTTTTCTTTATCAATGTATTTAATTCAGTAATTAATCAAATAGAACAAACATTGAGCAGTGAAATTTTCAGATCAAAATTCAGCTAATAATTTTATGGATTTATTGATTGGAATTTGTTGATCCTCCCCCTGTATGCATGTACATTACATACTTGTGTGTGTGGGAGGGAGATAGAGTTGGGAAGCAGAGATAGAAAATGTAAATTTTGGATATAAAACAAAGAAAAGTATGCTGTATATCTGCATCATATCTATTCTCCTGTATGACAATGAATGCTGGACAATTTCCTTATAGATGAAGAATGAGACTTGAAGTGTCAGAGATGTGATTCTACAACACAGTTGTTTAAAATGCTTTTTGTCATATAGGGAAATCCAACATGGCGTGTAAAAGAAATATTTGGTGAAAAATCGCATTCGTCAGTAACATTTTAAACACCTCATAGAATGTAAAGTTCTTAAAGCAAACCTGTGCCAAATTGTTTTCCTGAATCCTTGATGACCTGGCTCTCCAAAAATGACAACATCAAGATGAAATAATGGAAACTGACCATGAAAAATACAATTATACACAACAAGTTTTTGATCAATCAGTAAACTTCTGGACCTTTTTCGGCGACGTTATAGGATCCAGTTGGTTATTGTTTGCACATGAAATTATTCACTGGTAATTAATCTTCAATTTGGCTGTGGAAAATGTCACTCAGTGTTTAGCATTAAGAAATTATGCCCGATTTTCTGAAAAAAATCGGCTTTTTTTTGTGAAAAAATATTTATTTTCACTTCAAAATAACATCATTCAAACTTCGTCCCCTTTCTCTTTATTTTGACATGAACATTATTGAATAAAAGGAATGGCTAAATGGCCCAGCAATGGGGAAATATGAAAGACATTTTTTCACTCATTGCTCTTATTTAGGAGTGGTAGGTTTTATTACAAGCTGATGACAACTTGTTGGCTGACCTTTGACCCAGACATGTCAAAGTCAATTTGGCTTAATTTTACTTTTGGTTTCTGATGGTCACGAATTGCAGATAAATCTTTCGCCTTTTACTAAAGATTTCCATGGCCGGGTGTCAATTTTTTTAACCCCTGGCAGTCATATTAATTGAAAATTACCAATGGACTTTGTCACATTTTGACCCCCTAGGAATGTTGATTTCCTTCAAAACTCAATTTTATGCCTGAAATAGTTTGATTTAGGCTTCCTGATTTTCCAAAATAAATGATTAATCTCCCATTAACGGGAAAGTTTTTGTTTAGAACTAGAAAAAATGCAAAATTTTCACTATTTTTTTACATTTTACCCACTGAAATAAAAATTTGAGTCATTTACACCAGCCAATTTTACTTTTAAATGAAAGAATATATACTTTGCTAGTTTCATGGGGTTCAGATCAAAAGTTTCCTTGATATTTGTTTAGATGATGATAAAACACTCATTTTTCAATATTTTACCCCTATAAAACTATGAAAATCCATTTTTCAGAGAAAATAAGCTGTGACAAAATGACTTTTGCCATTTTTGTGGTGATTTTTACTTGGGATAGAAATTTTTTACCATAACAAACCTGAATTGACTTTATTTAAGTTCAGTGAGGCTATAGGAAACCACAAACAGCTGTGACAAACAGATGCTAAGGATACCATAGATATAACATGTAAGCAATAAGGAAGTTCTAAAGAAAATGATTGCTAGAAAGACACTTAAAATCAGACAGAGACAGCTGGAATTTCTTAGATGCACAAAGGAGGACAGCTTGGAAAACTTAATACTTACAAGACATATTGAAAGAAAGAGGGGTAAATGGAAAATGCAAGTAACTTACTATTATGATGCCACTATTCTATCACTATTGTTAAAACACACTCTTATTATATAACATACTTTGTATAAGGATTCTCTATACATTATGCTTTGACTACTTGTCATGATGCCTGTATTAGTCTGAAGACTGACTCCAAACAGATACTTTCTAACCTCTGATCTAGAGCTCTTTATAGTAATGGACTAGTTCATACAGTCACCCTTGGTGTATTATTTACTCCACAACATCCCCTCTTTTGAGATTAATACTTTTATAAATATTTTTATTTTTTATTAGTATCTCCCCCTCCTCTTACTGGAAAGTTTGCCAGCATACTTGATCTTGTAGTGTTTCCGTCTCAGATCCACTTCCAGTTCTTTAGTATGCTTTCTTTTTCTAGAACTTTTCTTTGTAGGTTCCATGACTTGTGGTACTGTTACATCAGACATCATATTGCATTTTTATTGGTTCTTCCAATATTACAGGTCTTTCATTACTGAATCTTTTTTTTTTCAACTGATTATGGTAAATTTTATGTTCAAATTTTTGCCCTTTCACCATGTAAATCCATTTCCCAACTCTTGCTGATATTATGCCATCTTCCCATGTTTCTTTGCCATCCTTATGTTCTAAACACATTATCACCAATCTTGAAACTTTTGGTGTCACTTTTGTTAACCATTCATGTTTTTCAACTTGGTAAGAATTGGATTTTTACTCTTTTGGCAAACATTAATTCTTCTGGTGACATGCCTGATGGTGTATTGGGGTTAGGTGTTACCTGATAAATTCTCAGAAAATTTTGAAGTGCTTCCTCATTTAATTTCTTAAGACTTGCTTTCTTCAATGATCTTTTGAACATTCCCACAAATCATTCAGCTTGTCCGTTAGACCTTAGATAATACGGTGGGGCCGCAACATGTTCAATGGAGAACATCTTACAAAAATCTTTGAATTTGTTACCTGTGAATTGCATTCCGTTATCAGATACCATATCTTGCAAACAGTCCATACAAGAAATCCACTGTCACTCAGGATGTTGGATTTTTGCATGGGATTTTGGCCATTTTGTGAAACTATCAACTACCACAAGATTATAGGATCCATTGATAGGACCTGCAAAATCTATATGCAGTCTTGACAACAGCATGTCTGTCTTTGGCCAAGGTTCTATCTTTGTGATAGGTAGTTTTGCTGCTAGAGCACAACTTATACATGCTTTCACTATTCTTTCAATATCTTGGTCTATTCTGGTTCAATATACAAAACTTCTCATCATAGATTTAATTCTAGAAATACCAGGATGTCTGCAATGAAAATCCTTTAATATTCAATTCTGTAACACACTCTTTGATCATACATTACTATACCATACATTACTATACCATTGATCATACATTACTATTGATCATACATTACTATACCATACATCATACATTACTATACCATTGCATATCAAGTATGTGTTTAAGTCTGGATTTTGTTCTTTATTACTTTCTTTCAATTGTTTTTTTTTATTTTTGCAATAATGACATCATTTTCCATATGATGTAATATGTACATATATGATATGACTGTTATTGTGACCTTATTTGGTCAATAGAATAAAGTTATTTATGATAAATAATATCTAATCTCATACATGGAAATTTATTTTATATAGAAAAAATGGAATACAAAATTAAGCATACAGGAAGACAAGGACTTAGTGTGAAAATGAAAGGAATCTGTTTATTTAAGTGGAAAGGAAAAATAGTATAAGGGCTTGCTCAAAATATTCTTTTGAGGGCTTAATAAAAATTAAGTTGGGTTACAGAAGGATGCTGAGAATATCATGGACTGAACATGTGAGCAACAACAAGTTTTACAGAAAATGGAAACAAAAAGGAAACTTATACTTAATATCAGGAAGAAAGAGTTGAAATTTCTAAGTCACATAATGAGAAAAGAGGGCTTGGAAAATCTGATACTCACAGGACATATTGAAGGCAAGAGGGACAAAGTAAAACAATATGTAACATACTTGATGAGCTTGAGTAAATGAATAGCTGAACAAGGTTTAAGAGAATAACAAAAAGATAGAATTTATTAAGAACTATAAAGGTTAGTCATGATTGCTTTATGTCCTGAAGGGATATAGGCACATAAAGAAGAGGAGAAAAATATGAAAGTGAGACTTAGTTGATAAAATTAAAAAATGTCCTTGGTAAAGGAATAGTTCACATCTTGTTAATGTTCTGACCTGTCCGGAGTCAAAGTCCATTGCAGTAGCAAAGAATGTTGTTCATGAGAAATACCAAATGAACAATTATGGTAGCAGAAATTTGACTTTGAGGAAGGCTTGGTCTGCTATGATGACTGAAGTTATTTTCAAAAGAATTAACTGTCAGTTTTTAGTTTTTGCTTGTCAACTTGGTTTTTTCAGAATCTTCATCTTGCTTTCAGCTGAAAATATTAATTGATATTCTTGTCCCTATGTTTGTATAACTATCCATTCCAGTGATTCATGAATACTGATTTCTCACAAGCTGGTGACCTTGTTTATATTTAGTTAGCCAGGCTCACTCAGTTATCTTTTCAAATTCCATTCTTCTGATTGGTGGAAGAAGATAATCCAAAGGAAGGATTTCCTTTTCAATCCTTTTTTCCAGAACATTCAATTTTTATTGCTCTGAGATCAAGGCTTATCAAGAAATGTCCCTTCTCATTGGTTAATAAAATCTTAGCTCTTAAATAGTGTTAAGGAGCATAGGGTTGTATTTTTCCCCACATATATTTTTATATTTGGGCTTGGACATCTGTGACTTCAGTAAAAAAGATAAAATATAATAATTCTTGCTTCCCTTGTAATGTTTGTTTTTAAAGTTCTGAAACGTAATAAAAATTCAAGTCATGTGCTTTAAGGGGGAAAATTTATTTACTGATAAAAAAAAGAACACCTTTGGATTGTCTTTAAACTATTGTCTCATGGTTAGAAATTCATTGGTACTGAGGTCAGTTCTTGCAGTGCATCGGCTATAAATGAGTACAGACTGTCTACTTATACTGACAGAAACATGTATGCATTTTCTGTATTAGTGAGTAGATTAAAGATAGCAATAAACAAGTACCAAACATCCTTTTTGATCCACATGTTCATTGATACTTGCCTTGTAGATTAAATATGGAAACCCACAGAATGTCTGCCATCCTTTTTCTTTTTTTTACCTGACATCATTGTTCCAATTCTAATACTAAGAATGGCAGTACTTTTTCTTGTATTGCTCTCAGAGTTTGGTTATCCTTAGACAATATTAAATGTCACCCATAAGATGAAGGAAATATTCTATACACTTATACAATAATTGTCATAGAAGTAAACAAAGAATGTCTTCAATGTAACTGTGGATAGTTACTGAGTGATTTATCAATGTAACTGGAAGTGAAGATATGGATGGTGAGAGGTAGTTGTTGAGAGGTATAAATAGAAAGATAAGAAAGGAGGAAATATATGATACAGTAAAAAGAATTTTAAAATAATGTTGTTTTTTATGATATAAAAATATTTGCTGAAAATTTAACTATCCATTATCATCATCAAAGCATCTTGTAATAGTGTCATATATAGTAAGATGTTATTGTAGACTATTACATACAAGTTGCGATGGATAAATTGTCGTTTAAATTACACAAAAATAAATATAACACTGATATTTCATTTTAACAGATACATTTACCAAAATCATATAAAAATATCTTGAAATACTAAAGAGTAAATTTGTTAAATAAAATCACAACTGGCTTCAACCACGGCCTTCGGACAACTTTGGAATTTCCTACAACTCTTCTGGACTATCTTCTTGTTTAAGTTTGTGAATGCTGCCATTATCCTTGTGTCAGTTCATTTTTTTATGTTACAAGGAGTTTTGTTGGTCTCTCACTCAACTGCACTCCACACATAATAATCAAGGGAGTTGCAGTCTACAGAGTTAGGTAGCCAGATGGAAGGGATGATGTTGTCGCAGAAATTGTCTTACAGCCGTGACTGGATTTTTCTGCTTGTGTGGCATAGTGCAGAGTCCTGTTGCCAAACATAGGGCCACCCTCTTGTTCCAGAGCAGCACTACCTCCTCAAGGCACTTGATGTAGGTTTCCATGTTTAGTGTGAGGCCCTGTAGGAACATAAATCGAGGCATGGCATCGCTATCACTAGTGATCACTCCAAACATCTTCATAATCACCATTAGACTCATCCAACTCTTTTTTAATCCTCTGCACTGTCCCCAGATTGACACCCAAACACTCTGAAATGTTCCCATTGGAGCTTCTTGTGTGAATGCCAAGCAGTACAGCATGCCTTTTCCAAATTTCCGGTGAAGTGAATTGCATCATGGTATTCTTTTCCCATGGATGGTGCCCAACTGATCCTACTATACTGTGCAGTCAGCAAAATCAAAAACAATGTGTGTGTGCAAAATTAAAAATATAAAATGGTGACAATTTACCCATCGCAATCTGTATATTGAATTAGATGCCACAAATATGTGATTGTGTGGTATACTAAGTTCATTTTAAATTATTAAAGCAGATAACCTATCCATGGTATCAGAAAATCAATCGGTTTCAAAATCAGATTGTTTTGATTTTTAATGAAGAAAAATAGCAATTTTACTCAAAGTAAAACTTCAATTTGTCTATTCCTCATAATTGAAGAGATATTAATACAGATCTGATGACATACACTTTTAAAAGTGTTACACCAATTGCAAGATTGCCAAGGGAAGGTGTTATTAGTGATGCAAGCAATATCACAAAGTTAAGAGGCAGAAATAAAGAAGAAAATGTGCTTTAAAAAAAAACACTATCTCATAAATGACACGCCTTTTTGTCTATCAATTGAAAATAAATCAAACACAACATAGAAAAGACATTTTAATTCCAATGAAAATATAATTATTAAAACAAACAATACAGCCATAGAAAGTAAAACAATGATTTTTGCAGGAAGTATATCATTACTTATTGCTGATCCATTTGTTTACTGATAAAATATAAAGGGTAAGGGAAGGCAAGGTGAGAGGTAAGTTAAATTTAAAACAGGAATATAATAAAGTGTCAAATAAAATTCACAGAAGAAGGGGTCAAAATGGTGTCTATTTAAACAGCAGCATCATTATCATATAATTATCAACATCGTAATACTAATGATAATAAAAAATATATAATATACAAATAAAAAATTATAAAAGTGAACATTGAAGTCAACATGATTGTGTCTAGCATGAAACAGCCTGTCACTTCTGAGTTTTGACTTCAATGTTCGCATTTATATTTACATATGCTCTATCTCTGATATTGAGCACTTTATCTTATAAATATAGCACACATTGAAACTATATTTCTTCATATAAAAATTTATATATATTATTATAAACATAAAAAAATAAAGGATAAAAATGCACACACATATACACACACACATATATATATATATATAGTATGAGGCAAAGAAATGGCCCCACTCATAGAAAGTTGTTTTTTGTATTTTTGCCAAGACAAGTAAGTAATAGAATTTGTTTATTAATTCAGGGTATTAATACAGGTGTACATATGTACATTATACAAGTCAAAAAATGATTTAGTATTTTGTTGGGTAACCTTTTGCTTTAATAATTTCTAACTCTTCCAGTGGCCTAGTTAGAGTCCTGACCTTAATCCAATAGAAAACATTTGGGCAATAATAAACACGCATGCCAATAATAGGAAAGTTAACACAGAAGATTAGCTTTTTTGTGAATTAAAGAAATGTTGGAAAAATCTGTCAAAGGATGTTGACTTACTAAAGAATTTAATCTATAGCATGTCATGAAGAATTAAGGCTATTATTAAATATTTAGAAAGAGATGTACTATTTTTATAAGTACTTATGTAAGAAGCTGAATGAGCATATAACTAGTTAGCATTATGTCAAATTACATCTGCACCTCTTGCATTTTTACTTCATAGGAAAATTGGACATCAAACTTCAATACATCTTACAAGATAATGTAGCAACCTGTATATGCCCATAAGGAAATTGTCTAGGTTTTATATGCAGACAACTTCGTGTCATGATCTATATTAAAAAAAAATTTATTCCAGTGAATTTGAATTTGGTGTAGGTCACATTCGATTGGTTAATCACAGCAAAGCCCACAATCCTTTTCTTTTTTTCTATTTTTTTTTTTTTTAAAGTATTCTGCTTTAGAAATTAAATTAATCTTTCACTTGCCAGTAGTTTAACATCACCTGAGGAGACACATTTATGGTATTGAAACATAATTGCCATTATGTAGCAATTTTTAACATGTTTTAGTATCTTAAAAGAAATATATATATATATATATATATATATATGCACACACATGTATACATACAGATATATAAAAAAGAAAAAACAACAGAACATACATATATACACACACACACACATACACCCACACATATATATAATATATTTATAAGATATGATTACCAGAGGATGATGTGTCTGGGTAATAAGATGTTGTATGTTCTAGCCTTCTTCAGGTGATATTTGTTGGAATTCCTAACCAAACCCTTTATTCAGTCTATTGGGGTAGATTCCACATACCATGCATTTTAGTTAATTCACCTTGATAACTCTCCAAGTTATTGTTCTCTCCTCTGCAGCCAGTGATTGAACTCACAACTCTTTGGATCAAGTCAAAGTTTGCTTTGTTCAACATTGTCTGTGACAATATAGCACTCATGATAGTAAAAATGTTAATGTGCTTATCTTGGAAGCCTTTAGAACATCAATAAATACAGCATTATGTTAAAATTGGCCTATTTTTATAAATGCCTTTAACATTCATTGTTTTGCAGTTGTAGTTCATGTGTTGGTTTTGAAAGTCAAATGTTCAAAAATCCAGCCTTGTACCAAAATCAACCAAGTCCAACAATTATATATATATATATATATATATATATATATATATATATATAAATGTTTTATGAATTCTTTGAATATGGAAAGTCTAACATGAGAGAGAGCAACTGAAAATCTTACTTATAGTAAATTGTCCCAGTAGACATTGCTTAATATAATTTATTACATAACTGCATAGTAATATTCTTTGATATTGTTTTCTTAAGGTTATTGTAAATGTCTTTCTTTCTTGCAATTTAAAATTATTGTAATTATTGAAACAATGCGTAATTATTTAACTTAAGATTAAGCAATAATCACACAATTAGATGGAATTTACAGTCTCAATACATAGGTTTCTATTGAGATTTGACAGTGTTCCATTTATGCCAGTTTTTACTTTTTCTGTTCTAAATATGTACCATGGTTTTCATGACATCCAGCCCAGGGTTTTTTGACATTAACATCAAAATGGTATATACTTGATTCTTGAAAGAAAATAAGCAATATTTTCAGTATATTAGGGTTAGTATTTTAAGAAAGTAACTTGTACAATTTTAATCAACTTTCTAAGTTAATATATTATTTTCTTCAGAGTGTGTTTTTCAAATCATATTTGATCTACTCTGATAACTGACAATATAAAATCTCAGTTCAGTCTTGCTACTAAATTCTTATTCAGGGGTGAAAATTAGGAACAGAAAATAATTCTCATTTTTTTCTCTACAAAAATGTTTATTTTGATAAAATTCCTGTTTTCTAAATGTTAACAAACATTTTTAAAGTTGTCAAACAGAAAAAGGTGGGAAATAATTTAGCTCAATGTTTTTAGTTTTTCTTTTCTTTCACTTAGATAAGTTTGTAAAATGAAAATTATTTGAAATAGGTTTTTCTTTTTTCTAATTTATCTGTTCATTGAAGAATTTTATAAAATGGGGAAAACAGAGATAAATAGATCTATTGTAAATAATTTTATATTAATAATGATAATTTGGATTAAGTAGAAATGTCTCTTTCTTGTTTGTTCATTAAGATTGTTTTGTTTATAGATGTGAAGAAGTAACCTTTTTGCTGAGTGGAGAAATATACTTGAAGTTGAATAGCTTCAAACTGTATATCCACTTTGAGTTAAGACCTATCATTGTACACACCAAGATTCAAACTCTACTCCTGAGCTGTGTATCTCTCTGGCTTTGCAAGTTAGAAAAATATTGGGAACAGTTAGGTCTTAGTCAAAATGATTAGCTAAACAAAACAAAAGGAGGATAAAAAAATCAACTTGGATAACAAAAGTATCAAGGAAAAAGAAGAAAAGTAATCAGGAAAGAAAAATAACAGATAAAAGACAAAAGAAAGTAAAATATAAACAAAAAAAGAGGATGAGAAACACAGAAGGAGAAAAAGAAAGACATTGAAGACAAGCAAAAAGAGAAAAATAAACGGATAAAAAAGAAGAAAAGAGAAAGTAGACAGAAATGGCAAGAAAATTGTGAAAAGGGAAGACAAAGAGGGAAAAAAAATCAAAGTAAAACAAAACCTAAATAAATCAAATGTGGAAATTGTTCTTCAGGTAAGTTGATAATTATTTATTTAAAAAAAAATAATGGCTTGAAAATAACTCTAAATTCTTTCAATATTTTTCTTTTGAACACCCTTTTTATTATTTCACTTTGTCCCTCAGCTTTTTATAGCATTTGGCAAATTTTCTGCATTGCAAACTGTTCACCAATATTATTTTAATGTTAGTATTTTAATGTTTTAAGTATTTATTATTGTATTTAATGTTTTAAAACATTTATTTCTTAATATATCTTATATAAAAAAATTTATAAAAAAAGGAAAAAATAACAGTGTCTTATAATAAGTAGTGAAGTTTCATTGAATATTTTCTTTAAAAAAAATCAATAATATTTTTGAAAAAAAACAGAAGACAGATAATGAAATATTGACCATCTTATACATTTCAGAATTTTTTTCAGTATCTGAGATTACACTACTGATCTGTAATATTTATTTTTCTAAACAATTTCAGTGCCATAAAAAAAATACCAAAAAAATGTCAGGACTTCTCCTCAAAGAATTGATGTAACCTTTAATCTAGATCTATATATTGATGCAAGAAAATGTAAATATTTATAAGGTGACTATTTATGGCTAATAAAAAAAATATTTTCTTTTCTTTCTTTTTCAAGTATTTGTTAATAATTTCCCCCATGTTATCATACAAAATTGCTCCAGTAAAAATTCATCTACTTCTAATTCCTACTGTTAGTCTAACTTACAAAAAAATGAATAATATATATTATGCTCAACTCTAGCAGTAGGAAGTTAATTTTTATGAAGTTTTCACCTATTTATATAGCAATGATATATGCATTCATTTTGGAGGAGATACTGAAAAATTTTTAGTCTAACACACTTGCCAAAATTTGAATACATGACCATATATCAGAATTGTGTGGGAAGGACTTCTTGGTCAGACTGAGAACATTCCAACTGACACGTGAGTTTAATTTTAGCTTGGTGCTCCATACTTGCAGCATTGTGCCACATTTAAGATACACTTGGTAAATCACCAGATTAAGTGAAAACTCTGGATTAAAATACATATAAATATATATATATATATATATATATATATATATATATATATATATATATATAATAATAATAATATTGCACATGGAATAATAAAATACTGCTCAATGAATAATAACAGAGTTATAATTTATATCAATAATAAATACACATTTTCCTCACCAGTAACACAACTCTGATGGAAAATATCTATTTATATATCCACACACACACACACACACATATATATATATATATATATATATATATATATAACACACCTATTTTGGCTTATGGCCACATAATGTTGAAACATTGGTTTCCCCATGATTTCAACTAGCGTGAATGCACTATCATTTTTTGCTTCTAATGATGGACTTGATACAGTGTTAGAAACTTAAAATTAAATATTTAAATATTTAAAAAAAAGAGACAGCTGTTGAAAATATTAATTTGAGCTAACCAAACAAAATGCCTGAGTGGTGGTAAGAGGAGGTGGATGTTGTCTGGCTTAAATGGAAAAAAGAAGGTTACACAAAATTTAACCCAGAAATTAATTCTAACACCCCAAGTTGGGGTTATGAAAAAAATTGAAGGGGGATTAATGTATTGCCAGATAAACGAAAGTTAAAAATACAAAGTAATAAATTATTAGTTATATAACAAAAAACAAAAAATTTGTAAAAATTACCAAAATATGCTAGCAAATAATATAAAATTAACAATAAATCTTAAGTAGATAATTTATATTGAAAAAAAAAAATAGAAACATTTAAAAAAATTTTAAATCATTAAAAATTATTAAAAAATTAAAAAAAAATATATATAAAAATGTAATATCAATAATTAAAATAATAAAAAATAAATAATAATAATTAAAAATTAATAATTAAAATTTTTTAGAAAATTAAATAAAAAGGTAAAAAAAATGATATAAAAAATTGAAGTAAAGAAAAAAGTGATATAAAAAATGTGATCTAAAAAAATGATTAAAAATAAAAATATTAACCATATGTAATTTTAAAGATAAGTTAAAATAAATTACTAAGAATACCGACAATACCCAGGAAAAACCTTAAAAAAAAACTTCTTAAATTAAAAGGATAAAAGACAAAGAAAAGGGAGTTCATAAAATAATGGAAGTTTATCAGATAAGATTGATATGGAAAATGTAAAACTATAGTAAAAGGTATAACATTAGATGAGTAAAGATTGTGTAAGATCAAGATTATATTAGATAAGTTTAAACCTACTCCTGTGATGACATTTGGAAACTAATTCATTCCTTTGATTTAGTAGTTTGCTTTAATTATTGAATGTTGTTATTCTAATTTTCTCTTCTAAACAAAGGTCACACCTACATTATAAATGTAATCCCTTATACTACCATAAAATTCTCATGGACAAAATTACTGATACTTATTAAAAAAATAGACATAACAGTAGGATCAACAATGTAACTGCCAAGTTAGCTAATAATTTTAATATTGCTGATAGAATAGGGAAGATCCATATTAAAGATGCCTATATTTTATTTAAGGACCACAAACCTAACTTTACTAATAAGATAGTCTAGATTAATAAATACCACTAAAACTGAACTAGGTCTAATCTCAAAAAATATAATTAAAAAATAACTGATAAACTATTAATTACAATTTGTGCCAGTCTTTGGAAGGATTCATCAGATACTATTAAATGGTTCACCAATATGAGTGATAAAATAGAGTAACTTTATTAAGTTTGATATTATAGACTTTATTATATAATATTTATAATATATATATATATATATATATATATATATATATATATATATATATATATATATATATATATATGGCCTGACGATTGCATATAGCATGTAACAGACTGTCGCCTCTAAGTGTTGACTTCTATGTTCACTTTTATATTTACACACGCTCTATCTCTGATATCAAGCACTTTATCCCATAAATATAGCACACCTTAAGACTATATTTCTTCATATATATATATATATATAACAACCAAAATAATGTGATTGCAACAACAAAAATGATGACCTCAGTCCAACTGTAAATAATAACTCCTCATCCTTGAGATTCAGACAAAAACAATTATTGTTTGTAACCATTTGGTGTAAGACTATAATTTCTCTTTCAATATTAATATCTAGACAAAAAGAAATGTGTACTTTTTAAAAAGTAATTTCACAGAACAGTTATTCTCCCAAAATATGTTTTCTATATTTTAAAGTATTTCTTCATTGGACATCTACCAGGAACAAATGAAAATTATATGGCTCTTACTGCTACCCAACCAAGGGTCAGCTTTAGTTAATGAAATTTGACTAACATTAATAATGACAATAATAAATAGACAGCAAAGATTGTCCAGCAGACATTCTTTATTCACACATTTATTTCACCTGGGATTATATACAGCTATAGTAAACTTTAGTACAGCAGATCAGCTTACTATTTTTTTTTTTATTATAACCAGTCTTGAACTTTTACTTATCATAGATGGGTATATGTACATATATATATATATATATATATATATATATATATACACACATACATACATACATACATGGTTCATTCCAAAAGTAATGCTTTCTGTTTGATTATGTTGGTCCACAATATCAAAAGCAAATGTTAGTAGTATGGGTAGTATGCTAGTAGGGGTTGAACCTTCCCAGCAATAACCCATAATCATTTTGGTAGATGGTAATTTAGCAAAATACTATCTGATATGAAATTGCATACAAACTAAAAGAGTATCATTGAATTTGTTGATGTAGGAGAATTTGTATCCATTGACATTTGGCAAAGGTTTGCAAACTGGATGTGAACACAATAGGTGAGTAGCAACAGTAATGTGTAACAAGCTATGTTCTGAATAGCTGACAGTCTATAAAATAGAGACTCAAAAAAGCATAGCTAGTGATGACTATAGTGTTTTCTAGCTCTCTTCCTATTAATATGCTCCTTTTATCTGTCATAGTTTCCATGGAAATAAATAGAAAGTATTCCTTTTGGAGCACCGATTAAGATAGTTCTTTATTTGGCATCTTTTTAATAAAAGAAACAGAAATTGATTTGGAAAATGAAAATATTGATACTTGTTTTAATTTTAACATTCTAATATCTTGTAATTTTATAACTGCAAAATACCTAAAACACATTTTTAAATTGATGTTAATAAACTTCAATTTATAGTGTCAACAAAGGAAAAAAGAATTACTCTTGGAAGATAAAAAATCACATTTAAATCACAAATATTATTTGTTTATATTTTTGCTATTCTATAAAGAGAGATTAAAGCTTATTCTATGTAGAAAATTGAAATAAAAAAATAACAATAAGAAACAACTATTAAAAATTTACCATAAAAATATTCTAAAAATATTGAAAAATAATAACTTCAGGCTACTTTTAATCATGTAAAGAGAGTTTCAAATGATAATAGCTTAAGCACTAATTAACTATGAATTTCCTATGACTGAAATGGTTTAGGAATTGTCTATGAATGATGAATTTGCAGAATATTAGAAGTCATTTATTTATTCCAACTTCACATTACTTGCAAAAAGTTATTGACTTTGAAATTTGTACCAAAATGCAATAAGATGAAGAAAAGACTTCTAAGGTTAAAAAGTTCAGTCTATTCCTACTATTTTACTTATATCTGGAGGCAGAATAGATGAATTCATGCCTTTCCTGAGGGCATTAGTGCAAAGTGGGTACAACAGCCTCAGTTGGAATTTGAACTTGAGCTTTTGGCACCTTTTTATATGTTGATAACCACTACATTAGTTGCACATCCATTGCCATCTGTTTACTCCCCTTTCCTTCTTTGTGAATATTTATATATAACTAACATGGAAGCTATGATGTCAGAACAGGGTATTTTGATGAAAAGGCAACAATAATAAGATAATAACAGTGAAAACACTTAAAAAATATCTTTGTACTTAAAAGGTAGTAAAGCAAAGATGGTGGTGAGAATCAAAATATGAAATGGTGAGAGATTTTCCTACCTTTTAATGAACAATGTTTCTTCTAGCTGACAACTTCCAATGACATTGTCTACAAAAGCTCTCTACAAATTTCCTTTCTCCTGTCCCATCCTCAGTCATATTTTCTATCCTCTTTTATTCCTTTTGTCTCTCCTTTTTCTTTCTTTGGCCATCTCTCTTCATTGTAACTTTACACAATATTCAAGAATACATTATAACCATCTTTTCATTTGACCTTTGGCAAACAAACTCTAATCTTATCAATTTCAAGTCTAGACACAACCCCAGATATTTATGTGTGACAGATTTACTTTATACTGCTAAAGTCTCTCAGTCTAGAGTGCTCCGTAAAGCATTTCAATATTTGTCTTGAAACTTGAAGAAGTCAAACAGACACTTTTATGCATGAAGTAAGATTACATTGCTCATTGCACACATTAGCTTTGAGAAATCAGTATCTTATGGACATCTTGGCAGTTTGGATTTTATAGATTATTTCTTTTTTTACCACAATCTTCAGATCAAGTGGCATTGGTTGTTGAAGAAGTAGATAAAAAATTTTCACATACTTTTAAAAAAGAATATATAACCATTTCTCTTTTTCTTTTTTTTCTTTTTTGTAATGCTTCTCATGTAAGGAACAAATTGTTTACTTTCTTTTTGTTACTGACTCACACATATTTTTAATGTTATTTACTTGGGTGTTTCTTTTTCATCATATGACCTAAATATTTCTTGATGTTTATATCTTTTATATACACTGATAAACCGAATTACTAAAACTATCAATATATAACAAGAATGACAGCTATTGTCTCATAGCAACTACACACATTAAGGTCAGAGGTATATAAGCAAGTAATCCTCAATCACTTTATTTTTTGATGTGTTAAGGAAAAGAAGATATATAATGAGTAAGTTTGATAAAAGACAAATTGTTGTGATCAGATGTCTAGGCCAGAGTATTTCTGAAATGGTATAGTTTGTAGAGTGATCACATTTAGCAGTAGTCCCAGGAGGAAAAATCACTATCTGCCATAAGAGTAATAGGTGGCTAAGACGTATTGATGTAAGAAGTGAACATAGGATTTTTCATGAAGTATGAGTCAACAGAAGAGCTATTATAGTAAAAATAACTCTAATCAAGTAATGTATGAATCACAACATAGTACATCAGTTGGAGCACATATGCTTATAGAATGTATTGGATCAACAAATTCACTGTCAGAAATCCATTCTCATGTGGTTCAAACCACCCCAACAGTTGGGTTATCAGAATTCTGACCAGTACAGTTAGATTTACTATTTTGGACCAGCCTACATAACACAAGCTATCAACCAGTTTACCAAACAGGAGGGTCTTTGGAAGTTAGTAGTCTTTCATCCTTGCCCTGTAAGGTGGCTTGTTTGCAGCATACCACCATGTTTGTGACCCAGCCAGACTAGAAGAACTTACTGATAATGAAGTCTTTCCAGTGCATACTGAGAATGATGTACAGACAATGCAGGTGGAAATTTTCATATAGGTATGCGTGAAGCTGGTATATGATCCAAGATTCATCTCCATATAAAAGAGTATACAGCAGGATGGCTTTGTAAACTTTTGATTTTGTCTTTTTCCTCTGGCTCTAGTTTTTTTTTTGTCTTTAGATACATATATGCAGTATATTAACAGCTTTCATTACCATAGTCAGTATTGCTAGCAATATATCTATATATAATTCAGCAAACTAGGGACCATGGGTCCAATCTGACCCACTGTGGCATTTAGTTTGGTCTACCAACTATATGGAATATGCCATTATTCTTAAATAATAATTTTTATATTATTTTACTTTTAACATTATTATGTATATTAGAAAGATATGCTTATGTATCATAGTATGAACAAAAATTATGATATATACAACTAATGGCAAAGTTTAACCTTTGTGCCTGCAAAAGAAAAAAAAACGGTGTGTCAATATTATTCCCATGACACCACTATTACTTAGTCATTGAAAATGTTTGTTTTAAAAAGCAATGATTAGAATCTTAATAAAACCCAAACATATGAAAGGGGATTTACACATTTTCTTTATTCTTGAGAATTAACAAGGAGATTAACCACAATTTATTAGATTGAATAAAAAAAAACTTGTTTTCATAGCTATTTATAAAATAATAAATAATAAATATTGCATTGTAGTTGGTTTATGTGTTTTTATAATTTTGTTATTTTTATAAGTTTTGAATAAAACAATTTATTCTCAATTGTTTCTTTATAAAATGGTAAATAATAAATATTGTACTTGGTTCATTTTTTATTCTTGTAAAAGTGTATACAGTAATAGCAGTGTCAAGGAAATAACTGTCCTTTTGATATACATTTTTTTGTGGGCTTTAAGGTCAAACATTGCTTTGTAGATCTAAGTAATGTTTGTTTAATTACTATCCCTCTCAGACTCTGTCCTGACATCCATCTGCACAGGCTCATTAGGTATGTCATGCAATGTTTTCTCTCTTTCTCTGTTGTCTTCAATATAGCTTGTGAGTCTCAAATTCTCCCTCTTTCCTCAATATCTGTCCCAGAAATTTCAATTTCTGATTCTGAGTAAAAGTGTCTTTTATGCTTCCATTAACCTTAAAACTTCCTCATTGATTGCAAGCTCTATTCATGGTATTCTCAGCATCTTTTTGCAGAACCACATTTTGTTACCTCAAATATCCTCTTCATTTGTGAGGAAGCACACACTAACAGAGAGGAGGATTGATATTACATGGCAGTTCAAGACTCTTTTCTTTGTTTCTGATGAAAACATCCCTCACTATTCAATTGTGCCTTTGAAATTCAATGTTACATTTTCTGTTGTACATTAAAAGACTTTCCAGATATTTAACTTTCTGTACTTACTTAATTCTAGTATCTCCAATTTGCAGTTTGTGTCTTGTGCTGTTTCTCTTCCTGACAACCACACATTCTGTCTTCTTATAATTAGTTTTTTCTTCCTCTTTCCTTTCACTACCTTGTCTAGGAGATCCTGCAGATTTTCTTCTGTATCTACAGTATCATCCATGCATCATATGTTGTAAAAAAAAATTGTGTTCACCAGTAATAAATCCTGATAGGACTTTCAGTTCCCTTCAAATCACCTCACTGTAAAAGTTAAATAAATTTTGTGAGGAGACATATGTTTGTCTCACATAGGAAACACTAATTATGAATTAGCATTTGATTTAGTTTTATCTTGGAAGAAAATTAATTATTCCTACTGATTTTTAATTTTTAACACTCCTACTATAAGAATATTATTAGATTTTATGTTTATTTATAATGGAAAATGGTATTTAATAATGTTTAAAATAAATTATTAAAATATTATCTGTATTTAAGTTCCTCAATATTTACTAAGGAACAAAATGTATATTCATTATTAGTATAAAATTTAACTCTGTTATCATATATTGTTTTATTACCACCAGAACTGACAGTGCACTACTTTATTTATATATATATATATATATATATATATATATATATATATATAGTTAATTTTACTTTGAGTTTGTCTTAACATGCAAGTCCCAAAAACAATGGCAATTTCTAAATACTTTTGCTTTGCCCTTTTGAAATTTTATTTCTCTTGTTTTGTGATATAAAATAATCCTGCTTTACTGTTCTGTTCTCTCTTGTACAAGATTGCTCTGGATTACAGTTTTCCCCATGGAAACTTCATTATCTCCATTGCTCTTTACTCTACATTATTGCATTCTCTTGTGTGTTACTGTTATGTATTCTATGGATTGATCTCAATTACTGCCTCTGCATGCTTTAGAAAGAGAACACTCATTTTTTTTTTTACTTGCCTTCAGCAGGTAATACCCACTTTTCTTCTACATGCAATGCTTAACTCTGAATGAATATTTTTTGCTTGATTTCCTGACATGTGAATTGCATTTCTCACATTTACTTTAAAAAAAAATAAAAATACAGGGCCATTGATAACACAGGTTAAAATCATTACTTGACCTTTGCAGTAAACGCAAATCATGTGCATGTGTGTAAAAGATGGTATGCATTCATTGTAAAGTTCAGAATAAGTGCGCATGCTTATTTCATGTTATGATTGTTGGTAAAGAATTATAGTGATGTTTTGCAAGTTTTTCTCACAGGTGCAGTTGATAGTGATTTCAAGCTTCACTCTGGGTGCTCAGCTATATGTTTGTATAGAAGTTATAATCGGAAGTAAAATGTCACTTTTTTGTTAAAAAAATATCCATAAATAGAATCAACTAAAAAAATTTCATTTCTTATAGTTCTTAATGAGTTGTTTTTCATATTCTTCAAGATTCAGTAATGAATAGGTTTCATATCAGAATTTAATTAATTTTAATTTTGGTTGAATGCAACAAAATGCCACTGTAATCAATTTAAACAATTTACTATCAGAAAAAAAAAACCCTCCAAAAGTTAAAATACTTTTGCAGACAATTCACAAATAAATAATTTAACTTTTATTTTTAGAAAATATCCTGAATATTACATTGCATAAAAGCAAGATGGTATCACAATGAAAACTCAGAATAATTGACATTGATGTGTGTTGCATTATGCAATTCCTCAACTTTGCACAGAATTATGTTATCTTTTGAAAAAGATCAGTTTTTGAAAAAAAATAATAATTATGTGTTGTGAATTTTATTTTTATTTTCTAAGGAAAAAATTGTTGAAAAATTGCTAAGATTTTGTTTTTATTTTCTGATGAAAATGCAATGAAAAAATAGAGTGAAGACACAAAATATAATGATTTTAGGGAGTAAGCTGCTGTCAAAAAGAAAATGGGTTTTGACATTTTATTCTGTATCATTGTGTTTGTATAAAATCAAGTTTGATCAATTGCTTTGTTTTTTCTTATTTTCACTACCATGTGTAGTCAAATATGATAAAGTCACTTGTCTCATTTTATTTTTTACTCTTATTTTTGTTACACTGACTCATCAAACACAATGTGATGATAAAATAACCTTTCTCATTCATTTCTTTTATTCTTCTAGATACTTGTTTCTGGGGATTTAAACTTTATTCTTTATGGAAAAACAAAACCATATATGTGAAGAAGCATTGTTTATCTATAAACTGCAGATTTTACACCTTCTCATCTTACTAGCTTGGTAAATGGTAAATGCTTTTTCAACCAGATTGAAATTATATACATATGATTTGATACTAGATTAACTGCTGCACAAACCAAACATCAGATATGTTCAACACTGAAAATGTCAAATATTTTTTAACTACAACCCTTACTGAAGTAAGAAACATAAATAATAATGACAGAAAAATTAAAGGAACACTTGACTAAGCAGAATTTGTAGAAATTAGTCACCTGCATTTATCTGTTCTTAGTTCTTCTCAATTGTATTACTTTTCCAAGGTAACAAAATTTCAGAATGTGATTTCTTCTTCTATACTTGCAGAATTTGTAATTATTCAATTTATGTCTCAATTTCTGGGATAAGGAATTAGCATTATTTGCATGTAAACTATTGTCCTCATCTTTGTTGTTGTTATTACAATGTTTCAACTGTTGTGACATCCAATCTTCATCTGAACTCTTTATTTAATCTACAGGAGTAGATTGTTCTCATTCGACTGATCATGTTCAGATAGGCTGCTAAGAAGGATTGTGGAAGAGGATTTAGGACTAAAACCATACAAGATTCAATGACAACACCTATCCTCAATTGCCTCATCTTGGCAGAGGGAAGAAAATGTTGAAAGAGATGCAGCATGCTGCAGACAAAGATTTCATTTGGTTGGTTGATAAAGTTTATGCCAAATCACTAGAACACATTTCAAGTGACAGAAACCAGATGATCTCATGGTTTGGGCTGCTGTCATTTCTAATAGTTTGAAATTGTCCTTGGTGTTCATTGAAAAAAGAATGAAAGTAAATAATAGTGTTTACTAGCAAATATTGGAGAGAGATGTGTTGCTCTGATTGTCAGTCACATCTGAAAGTTACTATATCTTCACTCATGGCAGAGCTTTTATACATATGGCCAATTTGACACAGAATTAGTGCAAGAGATATTTCTATGAATTTAGGATAAGTCAATTTGGCCTCCATCAAGCCCTAACATTAATCCTATGTACTTTGTAATATGGTCCATATTGGAGAGTGATGCTTCATGTATCTCATACTAGAGTGTGTTAAATCTGAAAGAAGCTCTTATGATGAAAAGGTACAATTTGAGTGAAGAGGTAGTGAAGTCATGCAATTCAGTTGAGAAGAGATTAAGGCTATGTGGAAAGCAAATTGTAGCTATTTTGAATTCTAATTATATGTAGAATATTGTCTATAAAACCTGTAAACCTTCATTAACCAAAAGCTAAAACTTTTTATTTTATGATAAAATGAATAATAGGAAAATGTAGATGACATGCCATGTATAAGTTGAGGGAAATACATTAACAAAAGTCATCATGATAAAGTAATGATAATTACTGAAATAAAGTAATTAATAATATTAATTCTCTCTTATTATAAGTTCACATATTGATTAATTATACTGAGTAGATAATTGTCATCAAATTGAATATGGAATAATTAATTGGAAAAATGAAATATTCTAGGGGTTGAATATATTTGCATACAATATCTACCTATCTTCATTCAGTGGTATTTGCATGTGTACTGTATTGGCAAGTAAGAATAGTTTGTGTGTGAATGCATGTGGAGATTAGACCTATTTTCAAAAATGTCTTTCAATCAATAAATGTTGCCATTACTACAAATATAAACTTCTCAACAAGTATCTTGCAAATATCATACCTGTATCTAATAATGTTCATTTTCTGCTCTGTCTAGTCTCCACTAAAAACATTTTAATCCTGCTACAAATATACACTCTGTTATTGGTTGGATTCTTGAGTTGCTTCATCTTATTTTCTTCATCATTTGTATATCTATTAAAGTTTTATATCTGTTTTCTCTTGACCAATATCTTTTAATAGATAGTTGAAAATTCTGGGCTATATAATGAGGAAAGAGGGCTTAAAGAATTGGACACTCACAGGACATATTGAAGGCAAGAGCGTAATATACCTAATGAGTTTGTTGGAAAACAATATATAAATTTTTATTTATCAAGAACAATTTTACGAAAATCTATAAATAATCTATTTTGATGTCCTAAAAAATGAAACGCATCACATGAAAACTTTTCCACTTTGTCTTAGATTTTCCTAATGAGCTTCTGTAAATGAATGACAGAACAGGGACTGGGAAGAACAGTAAAAGAACAAACATTGTTTATAGCTACATAGGAGAGGAAATTGTGGAGAGCCATGATCATTCACATCCTGAAAGGACACAGCACATAAAAAGTATTTTTAATACATACTTATTTTAATTTTTTTAAATCTTGCAACTTTACATAATTATACAGCAGTTTGCATCTTTTAATATTTTCTTTTTAAAGTTTTACATCTTTTAAAATGATTTCAAATGATGCAAAAATTAAATACAGGTATAAATATATTTGAGTATGATCATTTTAAGATCTTTAATAAATAAGAACATTAAAATGTGATATGGTTTTGATCATTTGATACTGACATTATTGACCTTATATGTTAATCTTTAATTTACCAACATCTTTTTACATTTTTCCTATATCAATATATTTGCACCATTCCACCTTCTGAAATGATATAAGATGAAACCAAAGAGAAGCTTGTATTCTGCAACTTAAAAAATTTTCAAAATATTTTATTGATTTTAGTTTTAGTCAATTTTCCAAGATACATTTCTGCTAATAATCCAATAATATAAAAAGCATTTTGTTTAAAAAAAATCTATAAAATGCATGAATATCTTTCATGAAATATTACTCAAGGTATATTGAAATATACAATTCAGAATAGGCAATGATTTTTTTTTTTCATTTAATTAAATGCAAAAAAAGTTAAACTTAACTTTGAGCTCACTGTTCTAAATGTTAGCAAAAACACCTAAATAGTTGTGTGGCCATAAAACAAAACTGGCTTTTCCATTTGTAATTAGACTTTAATCTAATTAATTATTCTCATTCAAAATCATGTGACTTATGCATTTCCTATCAATTTACTGACAGCTGATTTTATTTATATTGTATATGATAATGTACTTTTAATACCTCCTCCTAAGAAACATTGCAGACTTGGTGTTTATTCCAGCCACCAGATCTTCTTTTGCACCTTCTCAGAAAAATGCCTGTTTTCTGCTGGCCACTTGTGGTCTGAGAATAGGCATGGAAACCTTTCCAAAATCTTAGTTGGTGATGCTAAGTTATGATGAAATTTTTTAAATGTGTTGAAACTTATTAAATAAAAATAATTATTTCTATGCCCGTCATATTAAGAACTATTGACATTAGTCCATTATCTTTTTGACATGTCAATCATGCTAAGATCTATTGATCTTAGTTCATCTTATCTCTTGGTATATCAATCGTGTTAATATTTCTTGATCTTGGTCCATCATAATGGATGTGCAGGTGGTGTAATAGTGGCTCAAAATGAAAAATCACAGAGCCAAGTTTTTTTTTCTTTTTAACTCAACAGAAGTTTTTAAAATTTTAACATGTTTTCTGTAGAAGGAATTTGATACAAATTTTCAATTATGAATTTATAAAGTACAAAGATTTATAACAAATTAATTTGAGTTTACTTAAAATGAAATGGAGGAGATCAGCTCTACTAAGTATGTAAACATTTATAGTCTTCTGGTATTATCAGCTTTTATTAATTCTTCTGCACCATTCTGAGGCATTCCAAGAATATTATACTTGAAATTGTATTGGAATTTATATCAGCAACCACAAGTGACAAGCAAATTGATAAAAGAAAAAGAAGTAACATAAGAACAGTGCAAGCTCCATATTGAAATGTTTGATTTATTTGGCCTAGTGTAGGAGGTTTCTCCTTGCCATTTTAGTATTTTCTCTTATACAATATGGTTTCTGCTTAAGATCATATGGCAGACTCACAGCTGCTTTCAGGTATTAATTTAGTCTATTTAGGTTCTGTATAAATTTCAGTGGAGGAGAAAATGGAAATGATTATGAAATCATTTTCTAGCTTAGATTTATATCATAATTTTTTGGGTGATATATACACACATACACCCTATTCAAAATGTTTAAGATGATATAGAAGTCAAAACTAGTTTAAAAATAGTGGAGTATCTTGATGTAAAAATCAACCTCAATACTGGCACAGTTATTCCATTTGCAAAAATTGAACTACACTATATCAATGAGTTGTAATCACCTCAAGCAAATTTCCAATAGCATCCATGTTGTAAAATATGAACAAGGGTGTGTTGAGGTTGGCAGAAACACCTAGCTGATTGCTCTCCCAACAGTTATAGGGTTCTAGGCAACAAAGGGAAAAAGACAGTAGAAAATTAAACACTGCCTTAGAAACCGCAGCATGGTGAGTGGTATGCAACTAGAGGAACAAACTGGCCATGAGAATGACATCACAAAGCACTGTGTCTTGTTGACTGCTGTTTTTTTTTTTTTTTGTTGCTTTTATTGACAGTTGACAGACAAGTTGCAGAGAGGCCCATATTTGGATATACAAAGCTGTTCTGCCACTAATGGAGAAAACCTGAATATAACTGGTTTTGACAGACATGTCCACACTCTATCTAGGGCCTCTTTTGCATCTGTACTGATGCATATTTGTCATAATCCAATACAGGTTGTCTAGAAATTCCTAAACCAGTGATATTTTTAAAAGTATTAAGGAATAATATTAAAGGTCCTTGAACTGTGAAGGGTTATAAAGTTCATTTCAAATATAGAGAATTAAATCTATCTATATCATATCTATAATTCTCAAAATGTGTGTGTGTATGTGTGTGTCATCAGATGTTGTTTATGCATTTCCACAGTTTTCATCTGATTGTGATGAAATTTTTTTGGTTTGATAGATAATTCTTCAGTGCCAGTTTTGAGTCCAAATTGGCTGAAAAAATTACAACCTGGAAGGTGAAAAGTTGAAAAAACTGATTTTTTACACTTTGCACAAAAATTAAAGGCAAAATATAATGACTGTAAAAAACAGCATACAATCAATTTAGAGAGTTGGAATCTAACGCAAAAGATGCACAATGAAGAGACGGTCATGTAGCATTTGCAGGGGTGTTTAATGCGCGGCTCTATGAGGCAACAGGCATGCAAAATAATATTTTTTTGGAGGAGAAGATTGATAATGCTTCAAGCAAGATAAATTTTGTCAGGGACATCCTATTTTCATCATTTTTCCTGTGAAACAAGGGCTCAGTTGTAGTGAACCTAAAATAAGTTTTACAGGTGCAACACATCAGATGTTCCCCATTGCCTCAATATTAAGGCACCATTCTGCCTCATACGAGTAAACCCACTCATTCTGCAACTCTGTGTCCATTTACCAAGTTTTGGTTGTTCATGTTCTCTCAGTTTCATTCGCCTAATACATTTCCTAATATTACTTTTTCATGCATAACCTTCCAATCCTAGCTTATGCTATGTGAGCATGATCCACACCTCCACACATTGCCTGTTGGTTACTGCTGACCTTGATAATTATTGCATGCAGCAATGCACATACATGTGGCCCTGCAACATGTGCTGTGTCATGCATATACACATGACCTGCAGAACATGACACCTGTTCAAGTTGCCTGTTGGCTGCACAAAGTCCCTTTACACATCCAATCAAATGTCACCATGTCATGCTGATTGTCTACACAGTCCTAAGCTCATTGCTACTGCTTAATTCCATAATTCCACTTCTACTTCTGTACATTCAGCCCTGCTTACACATTCCCCTTCTCTTGGCCAAGATTCAATCTCTCTCAAGTGAGGTTACCTTTTCCGTTGCATAAAGCCTACTACTACAGTTCTAAGGCAATGGTTTCATTATCATTTATAGCCATTCCCAATTAAATTTTTTTTATTGTCCTGTCAGTTTTTGCATTGCATTCACTGTAGTAATAAGTAAGCTTGCTTTTATACTACTCAACATTTGTTTTTGGAACCTTTCCTAAAGTTTTTCAAGCTTAGTGATTCCTGTAGATTTTCAGTGTTCTCTTCTGGTATTTGCACACTGTCATATGCCCTAGTTGACGAATAATTTATAATGCGATCATACGCTGACCAGGAGATATATACATTATCACATCTATGGAGAGATACGAGCTATCTCTCCCAGACCATGACAAATGGACAATTAGTAAACGAAAATATTCTACTGTTCGACTGGGATAATCAAACAGTAATCTTTTTCCATGTTCGCTTCGGTTTCAACACAAATACTGATCCACAATTCAAGGATGAATGATAAGGCGTAATAAATTTTGGTATAAGAATTTTAATATGTATATATACACAAAATATTAAAATAAAAGAAAAATATAAGCATGAGTAAAGCATCTGATGACCAGAATCTCAAGACATGTTGGGATACCAAAATATGCCCAAATCCAAGTGGATTTGACTGAACCTGAACGGATAAAAAATAATAAGTATGAATAACTATGAATGCAGAAATCAACGCATAACCAAAAGACATGGGATAGGATTTGCATATTTCTATTTTAACATGTGGAAAGGTGTATGTGAGAACCATAAAGTTTATGGATGCATGTGTATCTTTCTAACATGGGTCCAAAACATATAGTTACTTATCTTTATATTCAGTTCTCTCTTTTACTCATTGTCTTTTCTTTTCTTTCTCACGTTTCCTCTTTTCTTTCTTTCTTTTTCTTTACACAAATCCAATTTCACACACGGTCCAGCTGCAACAGAGATATACACTTTCTTCCTCTCTCTGGTTTTCTCTTTTCTTTCTTTCTTTCTTCTTCATTACACAGTTCAGCTGCAACAAAGATATATACTTTCTTCTCCCTCTGGTTTTCTCTTTTCTTTCTTCAAACGCAGGCTGTATTCTCAGCGTACAAATTTCCTTGCATCTTCTGTGATAAATAACTCGATTTATCTTCTTCAATTTGAAGTTAACAAACAGAAATACATATCCTTATATTTCTTATCCAGAGTTGCTTGGGATGAATCGGACAAGTTCCATCATTATCAAAATGAGTCTTATCTTTCCGTTCATAAGTTATCAGCACTTTGATTTTGTGTCTTGCTCTTTCAATGACAAGACAGCAACTGACTTCCAAGTAATTTTCTAATTCCCACGTGTCCTGCATTTTGGCGTGAATTCCAGTTCCTGCTGCTTCATGACCTTACGTCAGTCCCCTGTCTAGATTCTGTCTAGACGTCTGTTGCTATGGATAATTGGGTCAGTCAACCTCTTGACTTGCTTTCCCAAAATGTCTCAAGACTCCCATGTGACCTCTTCTGTTGTCAGTTGGAGATTAACCTTAATATATGCGTGTATGCATGTTTGGGCTATCTGCATTCATCACAACACGCATTTCTATTTGATAATTCATACTTGCCTAAGACATGCCACTAAAGAAAAGAACTTGCCTAGGTCACAAAAACGCTGCTGCCAGGTCCGCCATGTGAATAAGGGATAACAAATCATCTTTCAATTTGCCTGTCTCAAAATGCCTCTCAGAATGCTTCAATCAGAGCCACCGAGTCCGAAGATCAGTGTAGGCATTGGCTTTCCAAAAGAGCATACCTGAATGCTTCTGAGTGCGAGGGTGAAAATTATGATCAAAGGATCCAACAGTTGATGAGAAACACCTATTCAACTGCAGCTGCGCATGAGAGTGAAACTGCTGATCAAAGGACTCAATGGTTGAGGAGAAACATCTCTTCAACTGCTGCTACATGTGAGGCTGAAACAAGGTTGAGAATGCAAAAATGGCCCTTTTCAGAGACACCTCCCATTCAAATTTGTTAACCCTCCCCATTTGGGGATGTGCCTCAGTTGCACCCAGTTGTTGTTAATAACATTGATTTTCAGGTGGGCTGACTTTAAACTGAAACTGTTCCAATTGAAGGGCAAAGATTCCCAGTAATGAAACACCCAAAGACAGGTTTTACTGCTTGTCATTGGTAAAAGAGGAAAATAATTATTAAAAAAAGGAGAAATAAAGATATAAATTGATTTGCACTAACCTCCAGAAATCAAAATTAGCAAAAAGCTTTTCTCTATATTGAGGAAGGATTTTTTGCAACAGTGTGTGCAAGAAAATTCAATTGAAATATAGTCAAATTGTGCTATAGCTGTATGACTAATATAGAAAGGATAATTAAAAGGCATAACAGAAAAATATTAAAACAGAAACTAGTGTTGTATAGCTCCTTGGTGGGGTTGGTCTTGGTGGGATGACTTCAATTCCAGAATAATATTGCCTTCTTCTTTCACAGCCAATGATCACTAGTTGTTTTGTTCAGAGATAAAAAATTTTCAACAAAGGGAATTTAAAACTTAACTATTTTATTATGTCAATGTATATATCTCTGTCTAGTAGGGTTGCTCTCACAACCCACTGGAAGCCACTTCCAGATAGAAAACACATTTACATTGTTTGATGGTTTAGACTTAACTCCCAGAAAAACCTTTCTCTATCATTCAGCCAATCAAAATCAACTTCCTTTATTTTCTCTTGTATCTGTTTGTTTGAAGTGATCATTAGTGACAGCAATGTTATGTCTCCATTCATATTCCCACAGGGCCTCAGATTTGACACAAATGCCTACATCAAGTGCCATGAGGTGGCAGTGCTGCCTTGGGCCAAGAGGGTGGCTGCTGGAAGACCCTTTGTCTGACAAAAGGATTCTGCACCAGGTCACACAAGCAGGAGAACCCAATCATGGCTGTCAAATTATTTCTGTGACCATATCACACATTACATCTGGCCACCAAACTCCCCAGACTGTAACTCCCTTGATTATTATGTGTGGGTCACAGTTGAGCGAGAGTCCAACAAAACTCCTTTTAATACCAAAGCTGAACTGAAGTCAAGGATCATGGCAGCATTCACCAACTTAAACAAGCTGTCCTCAGATTGACATCCAAACACTCTCAAATGCTTGTATTGGAGTTTCTGGCTCAAGCATGCCATTTGCAAATTTATGGCAGAGTGAATTGTATCATTGTGCTCTTTTTCTCACAGACAGTTCCAAACTGACCCTACTATACTGTGCATTCAGGAGTAGATAAGCATCAATAAAATACAGAAGAACTCAAAATTGATTCTGCATTTAAGTATTGAATTAATGTTTAAGCTTACCTTTTAAAAGTTCAAAGATAATTCTTCTGCTGCCACTTAATTTAAAGACGATTTGATGTACATAGATTCTTATTTTCCATACAAACAATTATTTTTATTTCATGGGTGACACAACAGGGGAAAATTTATATGATAAAAATAATATAGTATAAAGATGGGAAAATAGAAATTAGAATTTACATTCAACATTTGAAGAGTTAGAGAAACATAAAAGCTAATTAAGTAAAACCTATATTATGGAATCTATATGAATAAATGTGAAATTGAAGCACAATTCTCCCACAAATTCTGACATTAAAAAGCCCCAGCTCTACTTTATAGTAATTTGATATTTACTCAACTTCCCATGAAGTCACGTTGGGACACAAGGTCGGTTTAATGTGGGGAGCCCAAGAACATACATCCAGGCTAGGAACAAAAATTGCCTGAGTCCACACAACCATCAGTTGCACTGGCATTGGTGCAAGCACCAATCCTTCTCTCTAGTTCAATGAGAGAGCACAGCCTCAGACAGCTGTTCCCCAGAGCTGGATACCTCTTAGTATAATTTTCCTCACTTGCAACTCTGTCCTTTGATGGAGACACCCCTGAGTGCACTCTGCCCAAAGACTGAGACACAACTGAGAGATGGTAAGTAATGTGTTACAGACCACTCCAAAGAGTGATTTACACATTTACTCTGTCTCCTCACTAAGACAAGTTGTGACACAAGGTCAATTTTTAAGGTGGGGACCTGAGCGCGTATACCCGGGCTAGGGACAAAAATTGCCCGCAGCCCCTGCAATCATTGGTTGTGCTGGCCTTGGTGCAAGCACCAATCCCTCCCTCTGGTGTAATGGGAGGCTGCAGTCTTGGGCAGCTGTTCCCCAGAGGTGGACACCTCTTCAGTATTATTTTCCCAGTTGCCCCTCTGTTCTTTAACAGAGAAGCCCCTGAGCACACTCTGCCCAAAGACAGACACACAACTGAGAAATAAAAAGCAAACGTGAACCTACTCAAAAAGAGTAAGTATTTACTCTGTCCCCCCCACTAGGATGAGATGTGACACAAGGTCTATTTTTATGTGGGGACTTGAGCGCATGCACCCAGGACAGGAACAAAAATTCCCCTCAGCCCCCCCAACTGTCAGATATGCTTGCCTTAGTGCGAGCACTGATCCCTCCCTCTGGTGCAATGGGAGGGCTCAAAGTTACACACTAAAAGCTCAATATCTGTATTATATATTATCTATTTCTAGGCAATATCACTCTTCAGGTTTAACAAATTTGCATATTGATTTTAAGAGTTTATTTCATTAATTAATTGTCCTTTATTACTGCTCTGTTATTCGAGGATTGTTTTGATTTTCATATCAAAAATAGTTCTATTTAAGAATATTGTCTTATATAGTGCAGAAAAGTGTTTAAAATTTTCATTTTACTTGGCCTTCAACAAGTTGGCATCTATTTGTAAAACATTCCTTAACTATAACAAGCCAGTTTATGAGGGAAATGTTCATTTAAAATTTTTGTTTCAAAGATTTCAAGTTGTGAATATATCTTATTTTGCAAAGTGATAGTGAGCAGGTGAAGCCTTCTAGTATATATATATATATATATATATATATATATATATATAAATATAAACTATTTATATGTTAATATATCAAACTATTTATATAGTATATTTTAAAGTATATTTTAAATATTTATAGTGTGTGTGAAAGACAATGTGATTTTTGGGTTGCATCTTTGGGTTGCATCTTTGGTTGTCATCATCAGAACTCAAGTAAATAGTTTCTTATTATGAATTCATATATTAAAATATTCTCTTTATAAAACAGTAGAATAATGTCAATTCTCTTAAATAAGATTTGCCTTCATTTTAATATTCATTTTTATTTAATTATCAAAAGCATTTATGACTTGTGACTTCATCTGCATGCATAGATATATAAATAGTGCTTTTAAAGAAATATTATTTGCTAAGAAACTCTTTTGTTGCTATTTTGTTTTATTTTTTTAAATGATGATGAAATAAGAAAAAAATTGTTTCTTCAATTGTTTAAAATGACAACAGACCATCTTTCAATTGAGCTGGGCACTTAGTGCTTTCAAAGACCTTTTACAATTCTTTCTATTATGAAAGTTTGCTCTTTCATCTTTATCTTTTTTATATTCCACTCTTTTTTGCCTCGTTAAAGTGCTTTTAGTTTGAAAAATTCAAACCATCCAACAAGGTAGAGAGAAAAAATGTTTTTAAAATATCAGATGTTTTCAATAAAGCAGATTTACAAACCTAGGAATAAATATTTTTTCTAGATTTGGAATGAGGAAATGCACATGGCATTACTGGTATAATTTCTTAATGTATTACAAAATGATTTTAAAACACCGACTACTCATCTTCATTTATATAAAAATAATAAAACTGAAATAACCCATATAATAGGTAGCTTATAATTGGTACAGTTTTTATCAGTATGATCACATGACCAGAGGTACTGTTACCTCCATGTTTTTTTTAAGATGGCTTTATATATTATTTATGAGGTTACATGGTATCAACATTAATGAATCATCTCTGATCTTGGCTAATAAAAGAGATAGATTTATACGTTTCCTAAGAGTATGAGTGTAAAGTAAACACAGTTTACCTTAAGCTAGAATTTGGACACCATTTATTACTTTTATTTACTCTACTGTTAACCATTAAGTCAAATTTTAAAAATCCATATGTATCTTGTAATTCCTATTATACCAAGGACCATGAATATTTTAACATAAAAATAACTAAAATATAATTACTATCATGTAAACAGTTATCTTTTAATACACTATTCTTCAAACAGAAATTAGCATTTTGGAACCTAGAAAAATCATGAAAATTGTTAAAAACAGGTGATTTCTAAAATATTTGAAGTTCAAAGACTTGCAATATACAAGGTGGGACAATTCTCGGAATGACTGCAGCGGGTTCTTGGAGTAATGTAATAATGTAATAGGTAAACATTTGTATCAAAGCATGTTTGCACATATGTTCCAATTTCTTTGCTTTCTTATGTTTTGTATACACTGAATCATTCAATGCTGAGCAGTAGTAAGAGTGCGCTACATGTTCATCTTATACTGTTGATGAAAAATGAGTGAAAAGAATCTGGAGCAGTGGATTAATGTCAAGTTTCATGTAAAGATTAGTAAAACTGCTTGTGAAATGTTAACCCCACTTAAAATGTTTATGGTGAACATGCTATTAAGTGATTTCAAGTGGCACACACATTTCAAGGAATGATGGAAAGATGAAACAAGAAGTGGGCAGTCAAAAATGCAACAAACAGATGCAGATGTGGACAGTGTGTGATCTTTGGTTCACTCAGATTGAAGATTAAATGTATGATTGACAGCAGAACTGAATAAGGAAACAGTGTGGAAGAAGAATCTAACAAAATTTCCTCAAAGATAGTATCTCAAATCTTGAGTAGTGAGCAGAAACAGTGTTGTCTTCACATTTCTTTTGATCTTTTTGAATAATGCAGAAATGTTTGACAGTGCCATTGTTGCTGTTTCAATATAACGCAGAAACGAAATCCCTGTGCATACAACGGAAAAAAAAAAGATTCAACTTGGCCAGAAAAGGCACATATGTTTTGCTCACTGTTCAAACCATGCTTGTATGTTTCTTTATCATAAGGAATAATTTGCTATAAATTCTTAACATAAGGACAAACTGTCAGTCAACATATTTATTTGAAAGTGTTACATTAATCTTTTCAGAGGAAAAAACCTAAACTCTCACCTGACAAGTTGATTTTCAATATGACAATACTACTTCACATTAGTCATTAGGAATTCATGTGTTCCTGGCTAAGAAAGCCATTACAAACATGAACCATCCAACTTATTCAGGAGACTAAGCTGCCTGTGATTTTGTTTTTTCAATTTTTAAAATACCCAAAGATTTGCTGACATCCAAGCATCAAGCTAATTAGTATGAAAAATGTTTCTAGCAAAGGTACCATCAGACAATATGCATAGCTTTACACAGGAAATAATTTGAAGGTGACAGCAGCTGATAGTGATCAGGTGAACAAACTTTGCATTCACATGCTCACTCTCAGAATTGTCATGTGTACATATATATATATATATATATATATATATATATATATAAATTAATCCAATATTGGATAACAAATTTTATATTATGGGAACACCTGCAAATCAGTCAGTTGAAGGACATGGAAGTTGCCATAGACTTGTTTAAAAGTATTAAACAAAATTTTTTTTTATTATTTTTTACAATTTGACAAATGGATATTTGAATTTGTTTGAAACTCATAGGAAAGTAATTAGAAAATAAACTGGAGTATTCTCCTTTATCTATGTGGTTAGTAAATCCCCCTCAGAGATTAAATGTCACATTAAGAATGTATACTTCTTTACAATTTGTTTTTATATTAACTTTAAACTCTAGATCCTTAAAGACACCTGCCTGTATTTTTTTCTAAGTAAATTCATATTTCTTCCACTGCTGTTCTTAAGAACCATTAAGCTCTCCATCCTGATATTAACCTAGCTTTTTCTCTCTCTCTGTTCTACTACTTGTGTTAACTTTAAATAATATGAAAATCCCTAGCATTTATAAATTTTGGCTCCATCATGATTTCCAGTTGTAACATCAACATTGCACTGCTCTCTATTCTTGGCTCACACATGGTCTTCATGAAATAATGACTTATGGTAATGACAAATTATTTCTGTTTGCCAGTCATTAACTGTTAACTGCCATGCTAAATTGATGGTTTTATTCAATATTTTCTCATTAATATCAGGCTCCATGATGGTATATTCTAGAGTTTTAAACAACTGAACAGGTTATCAATGCCATATCATCCTAGCATCAGTCTAAACTGACACCTTCTTTTTTTCATATATCTAATCAATCATTATAATTTTGGAAAGTGAATGTTTAACTGAAGTATGTTGCAAAATTTCCATCTGAAATAAAGAAAACATTGTTGATATTGTTCAACAAAATTTGTTTAAAAGAATTTTTGCTGACTAAATACACCTCCTCATGTTTTGAATTCAGAGTTTTCCGTCTCCTTGACCAGTTTCCAACCAATGCTATATGTTCCAGCTGGGATAGAAGGGATGGATTCATACCTTTCCCAAGGATATTTGTGTAGAAGTGAATGTAACAAACTCGGCTCTCCAATGTGTGGTGGTGTAATAAATAGTGGCTTGGAATGAGAAAAAAAGAAAATATAGGAATGTGGCCTGAATTTTCTGCCAATAAACATAGATGTTCATTATAGCTTAAGGATGAGACCTATACAGTGTATGATTCAAATATGCACCAACTATATAGATGGCCTGATGATTGCATTTAGCATGAAACAGACTGTTGCTTCTGAGTGTTGATTTTAATGTCCACTTTTATATTTATATATGCTGTATCCCTGATATTGAGCACTTTAACCCATAAATATAGCATACCTTAAAACTATATTTTATATATATATATATATATATATATATATGGGAATATCAAATCTTGCAATAGCTATATCTTTGAATACTGTAAAAAGATGAACATGATGTTGCATCTGTTTTTACTGTTTGAATATTATGTATTAGCTACTGTGAACAGGTGAACTGCACAAGCATGTAGAGTATAGAATTCAAATATTCTTTTAAAAATATTCTCATGTGGGCAGTTCATGAACAGAAGCTGAAATTTATTGAAAAGGTTGAGAATTTGATCAAATGTATGAGGTAGAAGTCATTTTATTTCTTTAACAATGAGATTAGCAAAAAAATATTGGGCTTTGTATTACCCTGACTTTGATATTTAGTGCTGTAAAAAAAATCATCATTAAGTTTTATCTATTGTCACTATTTGAATATTAAATATTATCTCTGGTTTGACAGAAGAGCAAGCATGGTTGCTATTTTTTATACAGGGCAGGGAGAACTACATAGGCATGGAGAGTATAGAATTCAAATATTCTTTGAAAATATTTCCATATTGGCAGTTCCTGAATACAAGCTGAAATTTATTGAAAAGGTCAAGAGCTTCGGATCAAATACATGAGATGGGAAGAATTTTATTTTTCAAACAATGAGACCAGCAAGGAATATCAAATTATGTAGTCACTCTATATTTGATATTGAACATTGTAATAAAAGAAAAAAAGTTAAATTATATCTATTATCACTATTTGAAAATATATATATATATATATTTCCTTCTGCACCAAATATTATTTTTGTGGATACCCATGTTTGAATAGATGCCCTGTTTCTTTAAAAAGGGTGAATTACATCTACTAAATGGGCATCCAAGAGGTTGGATCAGAACGTGTTTTCTCCTACAAAGGGGAACTCGTTTTCACACTCTACCAGAGAAGAGATTTTCTTGATGAAATCTCTCAAATATGCAGACTAGCAGACATAATTCACACTGTTTGAAAAAAATGAATGTTTACTCAAACATGAGTATCCACAAAAATAATGCTTGGATTTCTATGAAATATTTGAATAAAAAGTCTATTGATTCCTTATGGTGGCTGCTATGGCATTTATATAACACATATATAATGCATTAAAATTCCCTTTCTCTGCTATGCACTTGATAGCCTACAGGTAAGAGTCCCTGACTAATGTCAAATCAGTCAAGTTTTGATCCCAGCTTGAAGCAATCAGATGACTAACACACTGATGAGCTGCGATACAGTGAAACAGGCTGTGGATGACTCATATATATATATATATATATATATATATATATATAATAAATTTGTGATGCTATAATTATGTTACTATTTTCAGAAGAATGAATTTACTTTTCTTGTAATTAGTGTTCAGTTGTATAATTAATGAATTTTCAAAATATGAGCTCTTGTAATTAAATATAAACTACTTGTTTTATGTCATGGTATTTAAAACCCATCTCTCATTATTGTGAAAAAATGATGGAACAAAACTTTTTTCTTTTCATTAATATTTTACATTTGCTGACTTCTTGAGTGAATATCTTCAAAACTATTTAAAATGACAAATACAATGTGCTGTATTTAAAAAAATAATATTGCCAATAATCTTTTTACAGAATTTTTTTTCTGATGAGGAAAGACATTTGCAATTTGAATACTTAAATAAGTTATATGGAATAAAATTTTCATTTTAGTTTCTTTTTAAATAATGTACAATAAATGCACTTGAGAACCAATGTACAAAAATAACAAAAACTTAATATTTTCTATCATATATTTAGATAAATTTTTAATGATTTTAAAAATAGTTCTTAAAGGGAAATAACAAGTAAAATCTCTAAAATCTAATAGTTGTAGAGTGTGTGTGTGTATATATATATATATATATATATATATATATATATATATATATATAAATCATTTCACTCCAAGGTAATAAAGCCACTAAGATACAAGGGATTACTGAGTGTGAAAGAATATGATAAAAATATAAATCATTATTAATGAAACTGAACAATAAATGAACTGTAATTAAAACAACAAATATAATTATTGACATAGTTTTTAAATTTTTGAAGATCAAATTTAACTGGAAAGCAAGAGGCTGGAAGAGAGTTCCACAAGTGAAATTTTCATGACACAGACAATCATTAGTCTCTAAAACTTCCTGTCTTTTTAGTGCTTTTAGTATCTCTCTTCCTCTTTGTTCTACCATCCATTCACTGAAATTTGTCAAGTAGACCATTTGATGTTTCCCTTGCTTTCAGTATCCAATGTGAGTATTAAATTCTCCAAGCTTTCTTTCTACATTATGCATCCTAGAAATTTCAGCTGTCTCTTTTTGAGTTTTACCAGTAGTTTCCTTGCAGCTCCTATTCTCCTTAATACATAACCTCCTGGCATCAGTTTAAGATGATATCAGTGTAGTACTAGATTGGCAACTAGGTCTCACCATTTTACTGTTGAACTAGCTCGATGCAACTGTCACTTCTATTTTAACAATTTCATTCCTTGCATCTTAGTGGCATTATCACCTTGCTAGGGTGAAATGATTAAAAGAAAAAAGTTTACATTCTCTTGATTTCAGATGAAAGTTTGGAAATTTTCCAACATATTTCAGTGAAATTTTCACTTTCCAAAATTATAGTTTATATATATATATATATATATATATATATATATATATATAAACAAAAGATGTCAATTGAAACTGATGCTAGATGTCTGCTAAAAGTTAAATAGGAAGAAAAATCAATAAATATATGCTGAATTATCCAATGTTCTTTATGATATACAATTATTTGGACATCTTTCCATTGTTTTAATCCATTGGGTCATGATAAAACCACCACTATATCTACCCAGACCAAACCAAACGCACATTTTCTAAGCAGGTTATGAAGAACACTACAGAACAATATGACAGAAGAAAACTATTATAAGTGCTTAAATATCTTTTATTCTTGGTTTAAATACCTGTTATTTATTTATTCATGTAAGTAATACAATGAGAAATACAAAGAATTAGTAAATGAAAATGATTCCCTTTTCTTGCTAATCTTTGCTTGACAATTCTGTCAAGCACTAATGACCCACCTCCTTGTTTTCAGTTCAGTTTTCAGTTCTTGTATTCTTCCTTGAGTGCAGAATTCAGATGTGCAAGTGAAATTAAATGCATTATTGCATGAAGAACACACCAAGTGTAAATAATCTAATGAACTAAAAGCATGCACAGAATGTTCCCTTTAATGAACTTGAAATCTTCCATCATATATGAGAGAGGAAATATTTATTTTTCATTTTTAAAACACTCACAATCAATCTATAATTTATAAGAAGCAATAAAGAAACTTCTTCACATATATGAAACTGATATGTTTAAGTTCTTACGATTTTTAGAAATTATTTCATATGTGAGTCTTTACATATATTTTTCTAGTTATTATTGTTGAACTTTACTCTGTCACAGATTTGGGGTTTTCAACACTTGGTGTTGATATTACAAAAATGAAAAACTTGAGTACAACAAAGAGTTACATATATTAAAGAATAAACAAATATACTTGATTTAATATATATATATATATATATATATATATATATATATATATATAAACAAATATACTTGATTTAATATATATATGTATATATATATATAAACAAATATACTTGATTTAATATATATATATATATATATATATATATATATATATATTAAATCAAATATATATGTATATTCTTTAATATATGTAACTATATATATATAGAGAGAGAGGGTTGGGATCAAAGAAAGATTGGAAGCCAACATATTGATAAGATAAAGAACAAATAGGAAACATTTAACAAACTAACAAGTTTCATTTTTCTTAAAGCTTCATCAGAAAATGAGATATGGAGAAAAAGAAGAAAGAAATTCTGATATTTTTACTTTTGTGTTATATGATTTTCATTCCTTAATTGTGTTTCACGTGCATCTGATTTGTTAAATAAGCATTAATATAATTTGTGGTGTTCCTTATTCAATGAGAGATGACATGTCCATTTGAAGTTCCAAAACATTTACTGATTCCAAGCCTAACTGGAAAACCAGAAATATTGCTTTATGTGTGTAAGTGCTTAATAATTCTAGTTTGTCAATATAGGATTCAGATGATAATGTATATTTGTAAGTGTGTGTGTATACAGTGGGGAAAACAAATATTTGTACACATACAAATTTTTAATTTATTGTATTTCCAACTAGTGAATAAACATACTTTTCATATAATTAACTATACACAGATGCATAATAACTAAATATGCATGGAAAACAAAAAATTTTGATTTAATAGAATTCCAATTTATCCATTTTAATAGGTGAAAACTGTATTCGCACAATACAAAAAAGAATACATAATTTTCATTTAATACTTTATGGAATTGCTATAATTCACTTCTACAGCAACCAACCTCTTCTTGTAGTTCTCAATTAGTGATTTGCAAATTTTAGTTGGTATTTTGTTCCATTCTTCTTTGCATATTGTCTTCAGATCCATGATGTTTGTCAGCACTCTTGATTGGATTTGAATTTTCAAATAACATCATAGATTCTCAACTGGGTTTAATTCTGGGGACTGACTTGGCCATTTCAGGATATTTACATTAATTTCAGTAAGCCATTTCTTCATAGATTTTGCATTGTGTTTAGGATCATTATCTTGTTGGAAGATCCAATCAGGAGGAAGTTCAAGATTTTCAACTGAAATCATTAAATTTGCTTCCAAAATATTTTGATATGTTCTGGCATTCATTCTACCATCTATTACTGATATATTGCCAGTACCTTTTGCAGAAATCATCTCTTAAACCATGATGCTGCTGCCACCACCAAATTTCACTGTTGGAACTGTTCTTTTGTTTGAAGGCATCGCCATCTTTCCTCCACACATGACTTCTAGAATTACGTCTGATTTCATCTGTCTATAATGCTATTTTGATATAAATGCTTTTACATTGTAAGAAATTTATTTGATAAGTACCAGCATCTGAATTGGTGTTGGATTTAGTTTTTTTCCTAATTATATCTCCAGTTGTCTTGGACATGGAGGTAAATGACCTAGTATTAGTAATAAACTACTTAGAAGTTTTGTAGAAAGAGAGTTAGATGATAGGATTATGCTGTTGTTAGAAGTGCTATTAGTGGTGTTTAGTTCTTTGGATTTGTGGATTTTGTAAGCTCAGTTCTTAGCTAAATTAACTAAATTTATTGTGAAAATCCTAACTACATTTTTAGGCACCATCAGCTCAATACACATTAAGCACTCTGGTAAACTTAATCTAGAGTATATGAAGCATAAACATAGAAAACATAGTTATGGCTAGCTTAGATATCAAATCACTATACATAAATATACCCATTACAAAATGCTTCAACATATTAAGAAACCATCTCAAAAAATCCAAAGAAAACCCTCTTTTACCTGTTCATCTAAATCTAAACTAATCAATAACCAATGTTTCCTCTCTTCCAATAAACATTTTTATAAGCAAAGATTTGGCTTACCTATGGGATCACCTATTAGTGGTGTTCTTGCTTGTCTTTTCTAGAATTTTTAGAGACCAGTTCATTTAAACACATCATACCAAAAAACTCCACTTAATTAAGATACATAGATGACATTCTTCTATTATGTTATATCATGGGTAATATGATATAAGCAACTAGGTTATTCCAAGTGGAAAGATTACGCTAAACACGGGAATGAGGTAAAACAAATAACATGGGTTTTATTGTACGGAAAGTACAGTCAGTAAGAGTTCTTAAGGAAAACAGGAGATACATCCTGGAGGTCCATAGTGGTACTGCACTACAATACTTCATCATGTCTTTTATTTTCTCCTCATTCACGTCTCTTAGACTGACCAGTCACTGTCGGGGTGTGTTAGGTTGTTCCACTATAACATATTATATCCTTATAATTTAAATCTATTTAGACATAATAAAGAAACTTAATAAAGTTGAACCTACTATCAAAATTAAACATGAATTTGAAATAAACAAATCTCTACCTTTCCTTGATATCTTATTATGTAACAATAAAAAATTAGTTTTTATAGTTTATCATTAACAAAAATAATCTAGTTTATGTATATTCCCACTACAATCAAAAAATAAAATCAGTATTAATTATAAGATTCTATGTGAGAGCCCTTTGAATAAGTATCCCAGAATACCTAGATGAAGAACAGAAATACAGTGAGAAAACATTTAGAATTCTACACTACCAGCATCATTTCATCTTCAATGCTAGAAAACAAGATTCAAAATCCACAAAACCAAAACACTTCACACCATTTATAGCACTTCTCACAACAACAACAATTAAACATGATTCTTCACATCAAAAGTATTTCAAGGGACTACTAATAACAATATTACCAACTATAAATATATGTCAAAAACATATCATATCATCAACCTTTATTGAATCCATTCTTAAAGAATCTAACGTATGTTTATCTAAAACAAATGGCATGCATGTAAAAAACGTTCCCAAATCAACATGTGAAAAACCCCCAAACATAATGTCTACTCAACATACACACTTATGAATATACATCATCATCTGAATCCCATATAAACAAAATAGAATTATTAAATACTTACATACGTAAAGCAATATTTATAGTTTTTCATTTAGGATTTCTTGGAACTTCAAATAGACATGTCACCTCTTCTTGAATGTAGAACACCATAAATTATACTAACATTTGTTTACCAAGTCAAATACACATGAAACATGATTAATGAATGAAAATCAGGCAACACAAAAGTAAAAATATCAGAATTTCTTTTTTCTTTTTCTCCATATCTTGTTCTCTAATGAAGTTTTAGTAAAAATGAAGCATGTTAGATTGATAAATGTTTCCTATTTGTTCTTTATCTTATATATAATACTCATACATTACTGCTTTCTTGACTTAGTTTGATGTGGACACTTAGATGTTGATGCTGTTGGTAGTAAGGGTGACAAGATACTCAATTCTACATGAAAATTAAAGTTGTGGAAAGCAATAACATGAGTATTTTTTTACTTATATTTTACATTGAGCACTGTCTTTATAGCACTACTGTTTGCCTTTATTATACAATATATATATATATATATATATATATATATATGATGTAATTGTATTGTGCATGTATGTGTGTGTTACATTTCAAAATTAATATTTGGCTGATGAAATACACTATGAATAAATCAGTGATTAAAATGTGCACAGAACCTTCCCTTTCATAAACCTGATGTCTTTCATCATATTTCACAAAGACAAAATTTATTTCTTTTTCCTATTTTAAACAGTCATAATCAATATACAATGACGCTCATAAGAGATGATCAATAATAACATTGACATTTTCATTGGAATATGAGCTACAATATTTACAAATCTAATATAAATTATTTATATACAAAAAATGCTAATAATTTTGTATGAATAGAGAGTAGAACAAGGGTAAAAGATGGTAAAGAGTCAAAAGTTACTTAAAACAACAAAAAACAGGAAATGGTAGCATCTTTTTAAAGTTTCCATGAGCCATAAACTATTTATAATTTATTTATTTAGAATATAAAAAGTGAACAAGTAATTTTAATAAAATTTAGAAAAATTTCCTCAATATGGACCAGAAACAAAAAATATTATTTAAAAGTACTAATCCCATATAAAGTTAAATGAATATACTCTGGAGATTACCTCAGTTTGTCTGCCAGGACATCTGCAAAATAGCATGGAAATCAGTAGTATAAAAGTGAAGAATTTACTCTCTCTTTCTTTTTTTGCTCCAAGACACTTCTCTTCTGGGAAAACATACCCTATGTAGGGGACTACTTAATTTCAACCCAACCACATAGCACACATATTGACACACCCTATGCTAAGGACATACATGTTTTCCTTACTTTTTTGAGCTATGATTTTCTTTATATGATAATATATATATAAAAATTCCTTCACATGTTGGATTAATTTCTTTTGAACATTTTGAATTTATTTTGAAAGTGTTCATCCTCATCAAAAAGTCATAACTCTTCCCAGTACAAACTGTTGACAGCAACCTTGTATCCAAGACCCAATTAATGACCTATCCTTACTTTTTCTTAATCATATTTATTTAGTATAAACAGTTGCTGTGGTCAAAAGTTTGCATGTTAAAATATTAATTTCTTCCATCTCCATTTTTTCTGTACAGGAAATTCACAAATGAAGCCCGAGTCAGAGGAATGTAATTGGATTTTATTAACAGACATATTTGTGTTATATCATTAAGTTTTGTTTATTGCCAGTTGTTAGCCAATTTTCTATTAATCATTTCACACCAAGCAAGGTGATAATGCTACTTAGATTCCGGGGGTTACTGAGAATGAAAAAGAATCAGAAGACTTTAGTTAGAAGAAAGGACAATAAAAGAATAGGATTCAAGAAAACAAAAGATGTCAATTAGCATTGCATTTAAACTTTTGAAGAGGTCAGAAGTGTGAGAGAAGAGACTATTAGACTAGAACTTATGGTTACATCTAACAGTTTCAACAGTAAGACAATGAGACCTAATTGCCAATCTAGTAGTATGCTTAAATTTATGGAGTTGAGGCACCAAGGATGAGAGCTGATTAGAACAATTGCTATGAAAATATCTATGGAAAAGACAGAGGGAATTAATGTCATGGGGATGAGAAAGTGACTGAAGTAGATACCAGATCAGAATTGTTCTTTGGATTTTATTGAGAATCTTAAGACAACAGACCAGATATGTCAGCAATATTCAATGTTTGGACAAATGGTAGATTTATAAATCCTGATTATCTCAAGGTAAATTTTGTAATTTGTTTTTAGACTAATACTTCTTAGTAGGACACTAAGTTGTTATACTCATAAATTTTAGATATTTGTTTGCATCATTTATGAATGTGAGTGACAAATGTTTTGTAAAGGAATTGGCCATGGTTAAATGTAATTGGCAGAAGTGTCCAACAAACAAAATTTTCAATAATAAGAAAAGAAAGAAAAGAATGGATGAAAATACTACTAAGCAAACAATATATGCAAGACAAAAGTCAATAAAGCAACAGTAATAAGGCAAAAATGTTCACAAAGTAAGAATGATTTTAATGCACAAAAGGGATACATCCAAGTGATTGCAGTGTTCTGACTTCAAGTCAAGAAAGAACAAAAATATGGCAGATGACACAAAAAGTGGCCTATCTTATTTAGGAAGAAATCCCAGCATGCATCTGTATGATTTTGTTTATAAATTTGGGGAGGGGGGTGTTTTTACAGTCATTCTCTGTAATTAGAACCAACATCTTGGCAATTAAACTATTTCATATACTATATATGGTAGGTACACAATACACAGTATCTAATCCACAATGTTATGCTAATTCTAAATTGCTATATGCTTTTGGCTGTTTGATAGGAAGGTGGTAGAAGGATGTCAACAGTATTAGTAGTCTACAGTTAGTAATCTAAGGTGATTTTCTAAATGTAGTTAGATGTTGTGCAAGGTTAAAAGTATGGAGCACCCAATTAGTAATATAAGTATCTAAAAAAGTTAATGATTTTCCTTTTGATATAGTTTTGTATATATACAAAATTTATAATTTTATTATGCAAATCAATATTTTCACAATAAAACTGACATTAACCAATTGATACTAGCTATATTTTTATTTTCAGGACATATTGATATGATAAATATACCATGTGAATTTCTGCTTATAATATCTGCTTTTATTACAATTATTATAATAACTTATTTTGTGTGGGTTGTTCATCATATTATAAATAAATATGTATAGATAGTGATATTTATTTTTTTAATTTCAGATATATAAATATTGTCATGGGTTGTAAGAAAAAATTATAAATTAGGCAGAAGTATATGAAAATTAAATTCTTAACACCTACTAATTAAAATAAGCAGTTCCAGGTTAATAAAAAAAAGACCATCTGATATTTTCAGAGAATAGAGAATTTGAGTGTAGTTGGTGAATCTATGATAATAAACTTAACATTTAACAACAGAGCATAGTTTACTATCAAAACTACTGATGGTACTGTCTCTATGGTAGGTGACATAAAAATAAAGAGCATGTAGTGCCCACAACTGAATATAATCAGCTGGAGAAATCTTCCAAAAATTCATTGACCTTGGAAGTTTTCAAGGCATACTCTTGACCTGCCATTTTCCTTCAGCAGGTTTTTCTTTTAAGTCAACCACTTTACCTGCTTGTTTCATCAATGACTTACTCAGCAACAATGGTATATTGTAGTCTACTACATAAGTCTTTATTATGACCTTTTTCCCAGCTATAATGCAAGGAACACTGACACTTTATAGAACTCACTCTTTCTCCATCCATATCTAAATTTATATATAGAATTTTATGGCTCAGTTTTAACTATGCTCAGTCACCAAATGATGGGCTTAGTAGCATAGATTTGCTAAGTACACTCAAATTCTACATTTTCCAAATATGAAAAATATCATTATATAAATATCATATCATATATCATGATATGAGGATACGAAGATAGCAAGGATAGATAGCAATTACTTCTTGACTTGAAATAGTTAAGATTGTTATATTCAGAGAAGCATGCACACAAGAGTTTGGTCTACAGAGTAGCAGTTCTTGAGGCAGGAGCTGTTTCAGTGGAACTTTCTCCTTACAAATAGAATACAGAGGAAATGTTGTGGATGTAACATGGCTAGTTATCCTGAGTAAGACAATAAACTACATCCAACAGCAAGGCCTCTGATCAGAAAGTTTTGAGGAGCATGGAACCACCTCTTAATTGCTGGTGTTCCCAGGTCCACCCTAACTTGGGGTGGTAGTACCTGTTAGGGCCCCAGCTATGAGCAAATAGTTAACCCCCCAACTGGAGTCAAACACTATGAAAGTGTGAAAATAGGTTGTAATACCAGCAATACATTTTTGAAAAAAAAATATTAACAACAATACATTTTTTGGAAAAAAAAATACTAACAGCAGTAAAAATCTTGTCGGCATTAAATAACCCATTGAGGTTGATATGTCATAAAATAAACCAAACATAACATGGCTAGAGCAAGCTATAAAATGAACTAGTGGAATTAAAAAGTGGAGCTCATCTGAAAATATACTGTGGAAATAGAGATAGTGTAGCAACATTTTGTATGCAGGATATGTATAGCTCTGAAAAATCAATCCTCAATCTAACAAAGTTCTTTCCTTATTTACTTTATTTACATTTTGACTAATGTCCTCATATTTGGTGTTATTATCACTGAGTCTGTACTACTCACAAATTGAACTCACAATTACTATGACACCAAATTAATACTCTAACAAGTTGACTGCCAGAGGTCAATTACAAAATCTGACTTTAAATGCCAACTAGTTTGGATATTGGACACCTGTTGCTTTTCAAATGCTTCATTTATTTGTTATATTTTCTCCCATAAAATGTTTGTTTTTAGTTGCCAGTACAATTTTTGATTCCTACCTGAGATGCTAGGTACCATTTATTTGCATTAAAAAACAATGGAAAATCTTTTGATTATAGTCTTGATGGCAAGACCACAAAAACAAGATAAGTTTTGGTCAGCATCACAGTAATAACTGCTAAGTATGAGTTATCTTGACGTTGGCAGTCAATGTGGTTATCAACTCAGCTATTATTGTCTCGTGGTTATATATTACACACTCAGACTCGGTGGAAACAGAGCAAGTTATAAATGAACAATACTGAAAATGAACAAAATGAGATATCTTGAGACATAGAGAGCAGTATAAGAACAATCTCTTCCTATAGATTAAATAAAGGGTTCAGTTTGAAATTCCTTGAAGGTTACCCAGGTTGACAAACACCTGAAGAAGGCCAGAGGGCATAACACCTGAAATGATGTTTTAGAAATAATAAAGTTGAGGACATTAGTAACTAATGATAACTCCTTATACTATAAATCCAAAAGTCTCTTTCATATGCATAAGTTTAATGCCAAATTTCAAGCCCAACTTTTTAAAATTTAACTTATAGACAGGTATATATCAATATGGTCAGTTATGTCTGATTGCATTTTTACATAAGATTATAGCATAATAATATATTATAGTAATATACATAATGGTACTAATAATATACATTACTATAATATACAGTATATATATGCACACTATATTTAAAAAGGTAACATATGTATATTACAATACTATATAATAGCTGTAATTCTATAAATTTGATATCATGTTTAATATTATTTCTGATCATCATTTTTTAAATAATTCTTGATTTTCTGCCATTCTTATTTAATTTTTGATACATTTTTGTTTCCTTTTCTTTAACAATATTGTGGAGAGTGTAGCTTTGGTTTTGAATATAATATGGCTTCCTCTTTTGCTAGTTTTGACACAGGAGGCAATTATTTGAATTTATATTAAATTTAATCAAGTTTACAATTTTCAATAACACAACAGTATTGAATTACAGGAAAGAATTCTTATTACCATCACAGTCATAGTAATTGATTAGTTCTAGGTAAATAAATGTTTAACCAGATGTTTTATTTTTTCACCAAACATTTCTTAGCAGTACATCAACCTGATGTCCACCAAATGCTAAAAAGTAATTCTTCATCATAAGTGCTTCATATTTCCTATGCAACCTGTGACTCTATGCAATATTCTCAGAATGATATTGGAAAGAGCAATAGAAATACAGAAGGATGTGTACCTGTGTTTTATGGATCATTTTAATTTTAATTTAATTTTAAGGATGTGTACCTGTGTTTTATGGATCATGCAAAAGTATTTGATAAAGTATGTCACAAAGAACTGTTGGAACTGCTAGGTAGCCTTTACATAATTACGAAGAATATTAGAATAATCCAGAACCTATATGTGCAGTAAAACACATGCATACAAATAAAAAATGTGTTCTGTAAATAGAAAAAGGTGTAAGTCAAGGATATGTCTTCTCACCAGATTTATTCAACCTACGACAGTGAGAGGAAACTACAAGAACTCTTACAAAAGGTATTGAAGGAAAGCAAAAAGAAAGAACTAAACATCAATTGCAAGAAGATAAAATGCATGGTTGTTAGCAAAAAGGAATTGTCCAACAATGCAAATTACAAAGTGGAGATACCAAAATCAAACAAATACAACAATTTAAATATCTGGGAAGTCTTTTAACAAAAGACAGAATTTGTAACACTAAAATCTGAAGGCACATTGGGATAGTGGAAAAAGCCTTCTAAGTGGATGCTGGACAATCTCCTCAAAGATGAAGAAGAAACTTGAAGCAACATAAATGTGGTTATACAAAAGAATACTAAGAATACCATTGACTGAACATGTGAGCAATGACAAAGTTTTAGAGAAAATGGAAACAAAAAAGAAAACTTAGACTTAACATCAAGAAGAGAGAGTTGAAATTTATAGGGTACATAATGAGGAAAGAGGGATTGGAAATTTTAATAATCACAGGACTGATTGAAGGAAAGAGGGATAGACGAAAACAACACATCACAAACCTAGAAAGCTTGATTAAATATGTCAGAAGAAGGGTTTAAGAAGGATAACAAAAAGAAAAAAATTATTAAGAGCTACAAAGGGCAGGAAATTGCAGAGAGTCATGATCACCAATGTACTGAAATGCCACTTATAGAAAATGCAATACTGATTGGCATTGGTGTTCAAAAGGGAAACACAAAATAAAATAGACCTATTTTCAAATATTCCCTGAATTTGTTGCAAGGCTTTATAAGTTTCCATTCATTGCATGAAGGTCAGGGTTTCTTGGAATATGAAATGAAAAGGATCAGCATAACTATGGCCAATATCTGTCTCATCCTGGTCAGATTATTTCAGCTCAAAAAACCAATTTGGTTACATTTGATAAGATTTCTTTACATCAGTGGAAAACAATATTTGTTTTCTGACATCAATGGAGATTTTTGGTGTTGTGGTCGTTTCAATATTCTTTACTACAACTTGTTTTCCATTTTTAATTAAGAATTTCCTAATTTTGTCTGAATTTCTGGAATCCAGAGTTATCATTATTTATACAATTTATATTTGAACTCTTGTCCTCATCTTTGTTGTTGTTGTTATCACATTTCAGACCTGAAACATGATAACAGCAGCAAAGATGGGGACAATAGTCTGAATATAAATAATATAAATAATAATAATAATTTCATCTCTATATGTCATGGAGTATTGTTTACCAAGCTATTCATAGAAACTATTCTCATTGGATGCTCTGCTTATGTGGCCTTGTGTCATACAAAGTTTATTAAATCCATTAATCTCAACTGTTTTTCTTTTGTCCTTTGTCTGCAAGTAACTGGTCAGCATTTCTTCTAGTAAGGACCCACTTTTTTTTTTTTGATTTTTATTCAGTCTGATTTTTTTTTTCAACCATTTTATATTATCATATTATAATTCTGCTTATTCCTTAGTTACTTAGTTTGCAAGTACATTAAGCAACTGCCAATAACTAAATAATGATTATTTCATTTTGATCACAAGGAACGATAGAAATGACATATCAGAGACAGTGTTTGGTTTCAATGAGAAAAAAAGGAAGACAGTTGAAATTATAGCATACTCATATATTTAATGTCTACTTCAGTGAAATGAAAAGACCTGTCACCTTAAAATATTTCCATTTGTACCCTCTTACTTCTTTTAATAATGACCTACATTAATATTTATAATTGTTATTGCAATATTTTGTTAAAATTGTTAAACTCAAATAGTTAAAAATGCAATAAGAGAATTTTCATGTATATTTTGTAACTGTGGAACTCACAAGGAACTTATTCAATCAGTAACTTAAGTTTGATCAAAAACTTAAAATAGAAAAACTGAAATTTCCATGGGTATTTCTAGTTATTAGTATTGTGTATTATTGCTTTGTGAGTTGTCCTCAAGTTCCAACCAAATACTTCGAGACAATGAGTTTTTTTGTATCAGAAGAAGCAATCGAGGAGAAAAAGATGTAATTTTGGTCACTGCATGGAGAGAAATTTATATAAGACTGGAGAAGTAGCCATGAGTATGATTTCTTTTGCAATTTGTATATTTTTACTTGTTCTACATATTTGTTTGCTCCTTTTGAAATCATTCCCAAAGACTCGATAACAACAAGAAATTGTGTTGCCTCAAGACATGACATTCTACTTTTAAAACAATTATTATTATTGGATTTGATATCCCCTCTGACTCTTAGATGTTTCAGATAGGTGATGATAATCATATCTCAGCTCCCTGCAGCTTAGAAGCAGAACACTTTCCTCAGTACATGAGGAAAGTGCCCTGCCACCTGCACACTCCCAATGATGTCAGGTGTCCCCAAGGCATCCTGCATAGCAGAAAGATTCCTGGAAATATAATAATAATTATTATTATTTCTTTTTATTCATCTTTATCATCAAAGGATGTCCAGTATTTATCACTGGAAATTGAAGTCTCTTAAACTCTTTAGCAATCTTATTGCCTATACAGTTTCAGTTCTTCCCCAATTTTCTTGATTCTCATGATTCTCAGTTCCAAGCAAGGTTACCAGAACAGACTACTTTTGGATACCCAGCATGATTAAATTTTGAAAATTTCTACTTACAACTTTTAGGGTTACTTTTTTAAAACATGCTAAGCTATTAATGAGAAGCAAGTCAAATCAAAATTTAGCTATACTGGGCTTCAGTTTACAGCATTCAATAATAATATGCCACTGTCTCCTCTCTTTCTCCATGTAGATAAAATTTTCTATTTTTTTGAGACTTGGGGTTACCAAATTGAGCTATATTTAAAAGTCCAGTATTACTAAATTTTGAACTGACTTGAAATTAAAAAAAAACTTAATTGTATTGGACTCTCAAATGTAGCCATATATGACAAACCTGTTAAGGCCTATCAGTTGTTAATTTGATAAAATTAGTTTTGATATTCTGTCTCCTCTGTACAGCTACATTCAGATTATTTCTTTTTATAAATTCTTTTGTATATATCTTGAATATTCTTCTTGTTTTTCCTATCTATGAAGTTTTTCATTTAGCTATTTTTATAGTTTCTAGTTGTTAGTATTATTCTTTCATGCTTTTGTTTAGTTTAATCTTTTAGTCTTTTTCTTCTTCTTTTCTCTTTGCATGGAGCTTGTCAACCTCATCTCTTGGGTGTTACACTTTATGCATCACACTGATTTTCTAATTTTCCCATCTAGTGACTTGAATTCCACTTTTCTCCAGAATACCTAATTATGGATATTGCTATGCATTCATAGTTTTCATTAGAATTCTGTCATTTAATTTTTTTAGAGCCTTCCCAGTTCTTCTTAGGTATTCTTTTCTATTTTTCTTTCATTTCTTCTCAATTTATTACATCATTTTTTAATATTCTTTCTTATTTTTGTAGTCATTTGTATTCTTTGTCCTGATTACATTATTTTCTCAAGATCAATTCTTACCCTTGCTTTCTTTTTCCTTTGTACATGACTAACATTACACACTTCTCCAATCCTAATTCCCTGTCGATTGCTTTCTGAATATCTTTACTGTTCAAACTAATGTTTCTTGTTCCATTTTGTTTTTTGTTTGTATATAAAATATTTGATTATCTTTTATTGAATATATGAATTTGTACCTTCATATATAATTCTATCTATAAGATTATAATGAACAGTTTTGTGGTTATAAAGAAGTGGAGATAATGAATCTCCTTGAAAAATCCACTCTTTAAACTGACTTTGGCAAGCTATTCCCCAGTTGATGCCAATTCTACCTTCCAGTTTTTCATTGAACATTTCTCTTGTTCTTAGAATACAGCTTTGAACAATTCTGTCGTAAGTTTTCTATTATCAGTCCATTCCTTGACTTCTTTTCCTTCATGTTTTTACATATTTCAGAAATGGTTCATTTATTTATCACTATCACCATCATCAGTAGTAGTAGTAGTTGTTATTTATTTGACATTTTATTGAAAAAAATGTTAGAATTATTATACAATGAGAAACTAAATTATAACCTTCATAAAAAAAATTACCTTTATCAAAATCATCAGTAATCGTGTCACAAGTCTCATTGGAATCATTGGAACACTATATGCACTGCTGCCAATAGCAGTAGTAGGTGTACCTAAGGCAAATTAGCCTGACAGAGCCCATCCTTCTTTAAGCTGGTTTTGAGTTTATAGTTTTTTTCTCTTGGTTGCTATCCAAGACCAGAGAACCCAGTTTGTCCTGTTCTCTAGTGTGGGAGAAAGATGGATTTATACATTTCCAAGGATATTTGTGCAAAAGTGAACACTGCAGACTCAGCTGGAATTTGAAAACCAATCATGCTTTCTCTGTTGATAACCACTACACTACACAGACATCTACTTTATCAAAAATAGTAGTAATTTTTTTTGAAAAAATAAAATAGAATTAGAGTAAGTAACTAAAATATAACCTTTACAAATGTTATTTTAAAAAATTCAACTATTGAACACATTAATATAAAATTAATGCTTTTTTTTTTGTTGCTTAAGTTATTACTGAAATACAAAAGCAATGCATCAATAAGTCTGTGGTCTAACATATTGTCATTAGCTGAATTTTGATCAGAAATTTTCACTATATAATGTCTGATTTATGTGATTAATCACTACAGAATTAAGTGCATTGACAAGGCAAGAGTTTACGTTGTAAAATAAATATTTATAGTGTAAGATAAATGCTTCTTTTATCATTATACCACAGACTTAGTGATCTACTTACAAATATTTTAAATAAACATATTCTGTAAGAACACAAAAAAATCTGTTCCCTTCAACACCTGAAAACATAATGTCTGTCAACCTTTTTTTTTAGTAGCATTATGTCTGATTCTGTTTTTTTTTTGTTTGTGTTTTACTGCTTTTTATTTAATGGATGACTTTGCACTCTTTTAATCCTCTTTCCTAGCATCTGGTTTTCTATTCACTTAATCCGGTTCATTCCTCTTTCTGAAAACTTATTTATGGCTTTCACTAAACCATTGACTCAAAAGGCACTCTGCTCATAACAACAGTATGATTATAACCTCATAGAGTATAACATTACTAGATTTAGAAATTTACCAATTTGAGATTCATTATACAATTATATAATTCCATTATTTATATATATTCCCAATACTGTAATATTGCTTCTTTGTACATTTTCTATAAATATTTTCATGATAATTGTTCTGATAAGCTTTTCTCTTTGGTACCTTAACTTTATGAATTTAAGCACAGTACTAGAATGGCAGCTAAATTCCATCATTTTACAGTTGAAATAGCTAGATGTCAGTGTAAGTTCTATGCTAACAGTTTCTTCTCCTACTTCTTGCCTGGGGAAATCTCTTCCAGCTTCTTGCTTTCCAGTTAACTTTGATCTTCAAAAATTTAAATGCAATATCAAAAATTATCTCATGTCTTCTTAATTTCTGTTCATTTATTATTCTCATTCCTTAAAGTTGTTTTTCTTTTTCTCATAGTCTTTCACATTCAGTAACCCCTTGAATCTTAGTAGTTTTATTGCCTTGCCTGGAATGAAATGATTAAACAAAAAACAATAAAATTTCTCTGTATGTATGGTGCACGGCAATGTACATATCTATGCATGTGTGCACTTCCTCAACAGTATTCAAATAATACCAGACAATTACTGTTTATGGATGTGTGCATAGAATAGCACTTATCAACACAGAAAGTAAGATTGGTAAGCCAAGTTGAAATTCTGGCTATTGCATTCACATGTTGTGCACAGATATGAAACATCGGTCTCATTTAAAAAGTGAATGAAACGTGCGACAACATAAATATATGAAAAGTTCAAATAAAACAAGTCTTTATATAAAAACTCTTGCATATATATATATATATATATATATATATATATGTATCTACTTTCAAAAGACTATGCACCTCAAAACTATGAATTTTCTACTTATCTGTTTGGTTTGTCATGAGCCTGAAATGCACACATCTTGATACCTTGACTTTCAGGAGCAAAAGAGAAAGATTAACTTTCCTGCCTAACAATGTCTCATGCAGATCTCATCAGGTCACATGACTGTTTTCTATTCTCATGAATATTTCTAATTTTTATTGTTATTTTTGTTTGGTCAAGGGGAGATAACATTTTGTCTATTGCTACACACTATTGCACAAATGCCTTTGGGGATAGTATGATTCCATCTCTTATCTGGGTTAAATAATAAATCAGACAAAGCTCTCTAACCTTGGTCGGCATTCATCTAGGAGAAAGACAAGTCTGAAACTAAAACTGATTTGGTAAGAGATTAGCTATGGCCATATATTCTACAAGTTCATGAAGAAGAAAAGAAAATTATTGTTCAACTTTTATAAGACTATATCCAAATTTGTGAATAATATATCTCTCTTTTAAATACTATATTCATTCAGGATGAAAGCAATCATAGTTCTAGTAGAGTGTTTTCCTGGTGCCTTTCAAGGTTCAAACTCAGTTTACCTGCTATTTCGCTTGTTGCTGAGGTGAAGAAGGGAGGAATCAAGCCTTTCCCAAGATCATTAGTGTCAAAGTAAATAAAACTTGGACAATGAATAATTCTTACTTAGTATTTGATGGAATGTTCTTTTCGTTTTTAAATTTTTCTATTTTTTCCCTCCCCCCCACTCAAAGGCATTTTGTCCCAATGATTCTCCTTATTTGATAGTTTAGTTAGAAATCCCGGTTCGAAAGTTAAAAAAACCAAAAAAATGGAAAATTGAATGTCTTTGACTAGATGCGAGGGTGTCTCGTCAGTATTCTAACAATGTTGTGACAGTATCTTTTTGCTTCATATATTGTCTGAAATTGGAATTGTTTTAGCCGCTCCATCTCCTCTTTCTAAATCTTATTGAAAGCATATCTCCCAAGCCCAGTACTGGGTGAGGGCGGAGGATTGGCCGTTGATTCCCCCCCCCTAAAACCAGGTCGACGCTTGGACATAAGGTAAGCCGTATATTCCGTCACCATCATGACGATGAAGGCAGACACCCACTTGCTGGCCCATGTGAGTATAGTTTCGCTCTAGCAAAAACCCATTTACATTTTTTATTTTTTTTTTATTTTTTTTTTTTTTTTTGTTCTTTTCATTTTTAAATTTTTCTATTTTTCCCTCCCCCTCACTCAAAGGCATTTTGTCCCAATGATTCTCCTTATTTGATAGTTTAGTAAGAAATCCCGGTTCGAAAGTTAAAAAAAAAAAAAAAAATGGAAAATTAAATGTCTTTGACTAGATGCGATAATAAATCCAGGTAACCTTATTTTCAATTTCTTTTTAGAATAGACAATGGGACTTATACTAAGTTAAAACTTAATGTGATAGGATATAGCATCTTTGGTACTGGGCGTTATCTCTAATTTAGATCCCAACAAAGCTAGTGGTGGTGACGGGATACCAGCCATTGTCTTGAAGAAATGCGCGCCTGAACTAGCGCCCGCCCTTTTGAAACTATACAACTACTGCCTCAAGGAATCTTGTTTTCCTGACTGCTGGAAGTCCTCTTCGATCGTTCCTGTCTTCAAGAACTCTGGCGACCCCTCTGACCCTTTCAACTACCGTCCTATCAGTCTCCTTCCCCTCTTCAGCAAAGTCTTCGAAGCTCTAATCAATACCGGGGTGGTTAACCACCTCACATCCCATAATCTGCTCTCAGACAAGAAATATGGTTTCCGCTTTGTCCGATCTACAGCCGATGTGCTTACAGCCATCACTGAAATAGTCTACCGAGCTCTCCAAAATAACAGGGAAGCCCGAGCCGTGGCACTATACATCTCCAAAGCATTTGATAGTGTTTGGCATGCCAGCCTTCTGCGCAAGCTCCAGGGTTATGGCATTACGGGTCGATTATATAACCTAATACAATCATTCCTGTCAAACCGTGAATTGAAGGTCGTTCTCAACGGATTCTCCTCCAGTTCCTATCCCACGAACGCAGGTGTTCCTCAAGGCTCTATCCTAGGCCCCACTCTATTCCTTATCTACATAAATGACCTTCCTGATGCCGTAACTTCCCAAGTTGGCATCTACGCGGATGATACCACAATTTATTCCTGCCTCAAAAACAAATCTAGTCTCACTGACAAAACTCACCTTGCCGTGCGTCTCGAAAAGGACCTCCAATCGATTGTGAACTGGGGCATGAATTGGCTGATCAACTTCAACGCTTCAAAGACAAAACTGCTCTCTATTAATCACCACAGAGAGCCTTCCTTCCCTCCATTAGAATGTCTGACGCTCAACTTCAAAGAGCAACTCTCTGCGGCTTCTCGGTCTCACGTTGACTGCTGACCTGAGATGGAATAAATACATCGAGTCAATTGCCTCGTCCACTGCGAGGAAAGTTGGCTCCCTGAGCAGCCTAGGAAGTTTTTCTCCCAGAGTCGATCCTCCAGATATACAAATCCACAATTCGCCCTTGCATGGAGTATTGCTGCCATATATGGTCTGGCGCCCTTCTGTTTGCCTCGGGGTTCTTGATAGGCTCCAGAGGCGGATATGCAATATGGTTGGCCCTGCCCTGGCGTCTTGTCTACAGTCACTTTCTCTGTCTGTTCTACAAATACTTTCATGGAAATTGCTCCGAGGAGCTGCATTCGCTGGTTCCCAGACGTTATGAGTTCCAGCACCCTACGAGGCTGGCATTCTGCTCTCACCCCTTCACTGTCGAAAATCCTAAATGTAGCCGTCTCTTCTACTTTAATAGCTTCATGTTTCGCACCTCTCGCCTGTGGAACTCCCTTCCCTTCTCCTGTTTCCCTGTGAGCTATAATCTCCAGCTATTCAAGTGTAATGTCAATCGACATCTCCAGTTGCCTTAATCTATCCACTACCCTCATCCTTTCTTCTATCACTCCTATCTGATCTTGCTATTTTCTGTAACCCCTTGTGTCCTAGTGGCTTCCCGCCTTGCTTGGGGTGAAATGCTTAAAAAAAAAAAAAAAAGTGACAAATCATATAAATGTACACAAGTTCATCATTATTGTCCTAGAAACAGATTTCTTTTATGAAGAGTTTGTATTTTGCACTAATTTCAAGATCTTCATACAGTTATGAAAAAATTTGGCTAATAATAATGAGATATTATGAGTTTTATGCTTTTTAAATTATCACATGCAAGACAGTTACCCTCACTGAATAGGTACACAGGTGGCTTAATGGCTAACAATACAGAAAACAGAATCACTGTACAAAGTTCAAAATTTTGCTTGAGACAGTTTGTGTTCATTTTATACTAATGTCCTTGAGGAAGTTATGAATTCATCTTTTCTTCTTATTTGTTGGCAACTGGTCTAGGAGAAAGACAACTCTGAATTCAAAATGAGTGAATTGGTTGTGGGGTTAGCAACTTCATTCTTTAATAAAATTCAACTTACCCCTGAAAGTGTATCCTTGGGGTAGTTGTAACCCTATGATTGACAAGAAGTCTACAGAAAGAAACAATAGTTGCAAAAACTTTTAATAATAATAAATAAATTTTCACTGCACTGACTGGATTAATTAAAAATATAAAACTAAAATTTTAAAAAATTGTCATTAAAATTAATTTCCTTAAAATTTGTTTAGAAAATAAGCTGTTGTAATATTTACTAAAGTTAGAAAAAATGATTTTCGTTTGTCAATCCTCTAAATGGGAGGGCTCGCTTGCCTTGAAAATCAGTACCTTTCACCTATGAATGGTCATTGGCACCAGTTCAAAATATGAAACTATCTCAGCCACTAAGCAAGCCTAAACTGTTCTTCATTTTTTGTATACAGATACATTCAGATGATAATTATCATGCTGGTAGAGAATTACAATATCTGAAGCCATATGCATTTAAAATAAATGACAGTATTATAATATTAAGTTAGGTCCAAGTACTGGTTGTCAAAGGTATGTAAGTAAGCATTAACTTATCAGATAACTTCACTTAGAAGACCTGAGAGATAATTTGTCATTTTTAGAAGGATACAAATTAGTCTTATATAACAACAAATATATTAATTTCCAGATTTTACATATAAAAGCTAAAAAACAGGGTTTAACTATAACAAAAGTAACTGGAGTAAAAATTGATTTTTCATGGATCCACAGCACATACATTGTACAGATAAAGAAATAGTTCTGTAGCAATGAGATTAACTTGATTTAACTGTTTGGTTTATCAATTAAAACACAAGTATCTACATTTTGGCCACACAAACACTGCTTATAACATTCTTGATTCTATAGTGAATTTATTTTAGTAACCCATTTTCTTATACCACTGCAACAATATCTACATGGAAGAAAAAGTTATGCACAAAAGCTTTTGCATAGATATTTATAGGGGGTGCTGAAATATCTTTGACATGACCTACATCCTAAAATCTGACCAAATAACAAAAAAATCAGGTTTTTGGAGTTTTTTTTGGTGGGGAATCCCTTATTGGTCAGGCCAAGAACGTTTCTGCTTCTGTATAGAAATTTATAGGTTCTGAAAAGTTCTTGATGTGACCCACATCCCAGAATTTGGGCAAATAGCTAAAAATCAGATTTTGATATGTGGAACTGCTCCTTGGTTTGGCTGAGAACATTTTAGCACACTTTATACATTACTTTGCTAAATTACAAAATGTTAATTAGCCTGTGGCTGTCACTCTGTTCTAAACAAATAAAAATTAGGCCCAATTAAAACTTATCAGCTTTTTACATTGGTTTGAAATTTTTTTATTCTTTATATTGTTTTTATTCTCTAGACAATTTCATCATGAAGATTAGGCTTGAGGCAACAGAGATGTGGTTCTACAGAAAGATGTTGGGAACACTATGAATGCAATATGTGAGCAATGTGGTGCCTTGATTTTAATAAGTAAATGACAAGCATTACTCTTTGATGTAAATTAGTAAGATGTATGAGAAATTAATTAAAATGATTAATCTTTTCAGATGGACAGGTGTGGATCTCTTAGTCAAGATCATATGCTGACCACATTAATCTTCATTTATTTACTGTCAGTGTTTTGATGGTACTTACCTCCTATGTTATCTCTTCATCTGCTTTTCCTTATAACTTCAGCCGAGCTAATTGCAAATTTTGGTCAGGAGATTGGTCAGTCAGTATTTTCTGAGATATACTATTGGACAGAATATCTGCTCAAATGTTTCTGATGCCCTTATTTTTATTGTGTACTGCAATGACACCCTGAATTGCATGATGCAAGTTCCTTGTTTCTGTTGCAGTATTTGGTTGCTTCTTTGTTTGAATGATTAGTATAGCTTACTTCATTTTTACTCCAAATCTAGGATCTAAATGCTGAGCTGTTTACCACTTTCAAGACAGAAAATGGCTTTCTTTGAATAACTAAACAATTTAATTCTAAAAGCCATCAATAAAAGAATCACATATTTATAAAGATCAGAAAAGATCAAATTAGAAATAGAAGAAACAGTTACTTTTCTTTTAATCTGACTTTTAAAACGGCATATTCAAATTAGTTGTCTCCATTAAGCAAGAACTGCTAACTGGCAAGATATAAGACACATGCTGATCAATAAAAATGATAAATCTACATTTATTTGATGATTCAGTTTTATGTAATATTTGCACACAAACAAAAATGAAAGACAACCAACATTATATATATATTGATTTTCAATGTTTCAAGCAAACACACAAACTTTGAGCTTTATATATTGGATAAATTTATTAGATTGTAAACATTGTAGTAAGCAAATATAAGAGTTATTGTAGAAGTACAAAATAGTGTAGCATCAGCACAGATTAAGAAATTGACAAAACAAGCTCAAATTTCTGCTGTGAAATTTTGCTTCTTGAAAAAGGCATGCATCCACATTCGATCGCAGAGAAAAGTGTGAGTAAATGAGCATTTAGGCAAACTACTTTCCCATAACTACCTTTATTGTCTAAGTCAGGTTGTACTAACAGTAAAATGCTGTCATATCAATTTATCAACCTTTGCAGAAACATTTCAGTTCAGGCATGCTGTCTGATATAAGGGAACAATAAAAAAGAAAAAGTGAGAAAATGATATGTTCACATCCTATTTTGTTGAATAAGTACCTGAAGGCAGGGGTGCTTATTTAGAAATTGAACCCATTGGAAAGGCACTTATTTGAGAAAGGTACTTATTAAAAAATCACTTAAATGTGAAGCAACTGGGACACTTATCTTTTATAACTTGAAATGATTCTGTTTATCTTTTACAAATTATAAAATGAAAGCAATACATTTTCAAACAAAAGTAGCAAAATTTTTTCACCAAGATATCTGAGCCCTTTAAAATATATTCTTCTTTATGTGCTCTGTCCCCTCAGGAAGTAGGTGATCATGGTTCTCCACAATTTCCTGTCTTTTGTGGCTCTTAGTAAATTTTGTCTTTATTTCTCCAAAACCCTGTTCTGTTGTCCATTCACTTATGCACATCAAGTATTTTATGCACCGTTTTCCTCTATCCCTCAGTCTGTCTTGTGAATATCAGATTTTCCAAGTCTTCCTTCCTCATTATGGGCCCCAGAAATGTCAACTGTCTCTTTCTGATCTTAAGTATAAGTTTCCTATTTTCTTCCATTTTCTCTAAAACCTTGTTGTTGTTCACATATTTTGTCCATGGAATTCTCAACATCATTCTGTAGAATCAGTTTCCTCAGTTCACTCATTCATCCGTGAGGAGATCATCCAGCATTCATTGCCATATAGGAGTACAGATATCAGTACTTTTTTCTTTCTTTTTAATGAAGTCTTTTTGTCTCTTTGCTTAGTTTTTGGAATGCATCTTTGGCTATCTCAATGAGTCTTCATAGTTCAGTGTGCATTTTTGATTCTCTGTTCTCAGATTATTTAAATTTTTACACTTGTTTGACTTTGATATCTTTCACTTGTAATTTACATTTTAAGCTTTTATACTTTTGCTAACAACTAATGCCTTCTGTCAAATTATGTTTAGTCCTTTCTTCTCACTTTCCTTCTCTACCTTCTGTAGTAGCTTTTGTAGTTTGTTTTTTGGGTTTTTTCTTCAATGTCTGCTATCAACACTGTGTCATAGCCCAAAACCAAATAGGGGAACATTCTCTTAGGTTAAAAACAACCTTCAAAAAGATATAAAGCCAAGTACAATTATTTTGTAACTAGAACCTGATGAATTTTTGCAAAATACAAATGAGAAATGTCAACTTTCATTTTATTTTGTAGAAAGTTTTATTTTTATTTTTACAGTAAGGTTCATATTGTATAAGGCCTAGGTGCCACTCGAGGTAGAGGGTTACATTAAGGAGTAGTTTATATAGATAGAAGGTAATGGTTGTCTCTAGACTCGAACAGGTTAATATTGTAGTTGGAGGAAACATCCTCTTGGGAGTCTGTTCCATAGAGCAGTGGTTCACAGGAAGAAGCTGTTTGAATAGAACTTACTTTTCACTGATCCAATATGGAGGAAATGTGGAGTTGATTTCTATTATTTTATTTATAATTTAAAATAGAATTTACAAGTGTAATACCTGAAAATAAACAAGGAAACTGATAATATTCACAACATTTGGAAGTGGGTACTTATTTAAATTTATAAACAGATTTTTCCCAGTTAGTAGGGTTGGAGGCACTTATTGAAATGTAATTTTTCAATTTATTTTTGATGAGGAGTTGCTTATCTTAAGTAAGCACTTATTTGAAGAAATATGATATTTTAGAACTTGTATGGAATAGTGTTTTGCAAGTTCATCTCACAGCTTATTTCTGCTATAGTGGGTGCCTCCCAATTATGATCTAATATTAGTTTAATCCTAAAATTGTTAACTATTTTGACTGAAAAACATAAGCCTCTTGATTACATATTGTTTTCTTTAGGCTAATTTTCTCATCTTTTTTTCACAAAGTTTCAGCCATGTAACTTATGGCTTTCCTTAGGTATTTGCTAAAGCAACCTGTTTTAATAAAATTCACTCAAGAATACACTTTTTAGTTTTCCACTCATTTTTTATTGTTTCTTTGAATGAGGTTTGAATGATCATTGCTACCAATAAAAGAAACTAGTTATTTTTTTTCATGATTGTGTAACTGCCTGCCATTTTAATAAATATAAAAATCAACTGTAGAAATTGTGCAATGTTGCTCTGCACTTTAAGCAGAGTGCAATTAAGATATTTTCACAATACAGTAGAAGGATATTATCTCATTTACCAATTTAAGTATTGACGAATTTATTTATGAAGTCATCTATGCTTGATGAAAAAGTACCATTAGCCTTGATTTTCAAGAACTTCAGTAGTCTTTAAATAAAACCTTTGTTCTGTTTTGCCTTTCTCCAGTGCTCAACTTTCTTACTTTAAACATGGTATCTTTAAAGTCAGACAAATTATTATTGCAAGAGCTGAACTACTTTTTTGCGCTGCTTTTATTGTTATTGTAGTGTTTTGACCAATCTATTCTACAGCCTTCTTCAAATGTACAATCCTTAAGGAAAGAGAGAATACTCTTTTCTGCAAGAATAGACTGTAAAACAAAAAACAAATGGTGGCTTATAAACTGGTCAGTTCAACTCAGTTCAACTAGTAATTTCAGTTATGCTATTCTCAGTAACCCAAGTGAGTCTATATTTATACAAAGGAATGCTCTCCAATTCCTTCTCTGTTGAGGAAAAAAAATCATACTGGCTAGATTTTAATACTTTTTTCTCCTTAATTGTCATATCTTGTAAAGTCATGGTTGGTAAATTTGTTGATCACTGCCACAGCCATTAAAGTGGGCTGTTGTATAGAAATTAATATCTGTTAACTCTGACATTATCTAACATATATAGTCATATATAAAGTCATAGTGACAAAATACTAGTGATAGCATTTAAGCCTAATTTTTATCAAAAGTTTAACCTCCAACCTTATTTTTTATTGTATAAAGTTTTTTTTGTTTTTTTTTTTTCTCCCTTTTTTGCTTCATTATTTATTTATAACTATATATATGTGGGGGGTATTTTTCATCCTGCTGGGAGACTAGCCACCCTCTTCACCAGTTAAGCCTGGTGCAAGAACTGGTTTAGTCACTGATAACTTGACTATGCAGCAGGTAGTACTGAGTTACATATTATCACTAGCACTCATTAAGTGACCTGATATATATATATATATATATATATATATATATATATACACACACACACAGAGCAGCTATCTAGCATATACAGTATGATGTCAAGTATATATGTGCATATATTTATGGGACATCTGATAAGAGGGAAAACTATGGAAAACCTACAGTTGAAGTGATTACTAGTTATCTTGCCTTAGTTTGTCACTGGGTATTAATCAGGGAAACTCAGAAAATGGCACCTTTGTTGCACAAGCATTTGTCATTATAATCCAATGATGTGCAGATGCCTCAACATCTTATCTCATTGTTTCAGGATGCTCTATCATCTTATCTTGGCTTCTCACTGATGTTTTACTCTTTGTCCTACAAATCTGATTATATATATATATATATATATATATATAATTATCTTTTTTCTCTTTGCTTTAAATAACTAGTCATCATTTTTAATTTGATACTTGTCCTCATGCACTTATCTGGATGCAAATCTGTCTAAATAGTCAATTTGATTTTTGGCAGTCTCTCTTAATGTAAGGAATCCTTCATGCAAATTTTAGATTTCAAGTATCAGAGATAAAGGAAAATTTGTTTATCAATTCCTATGAGAACAAGCAAATCTACATTTTGTTTTGTTCTCTATCTTTTTGATTTAACCTTCCTTGCCTGAGGATTATTTTGCAACTAGGTGGTACCAACCGGGTACACTCAATATGAATTGAGTAATGGACACAGACATTGAAAATGAAAACCAGCATTGAAGCAGGGTATTGGAATGAAATTTGAAAGATAATTCCACTTCTTAATTGATGCCAACTTACCAAAAGTCAAGATGCTCAACCAGATGGATAGTTCCTCTACACATAAGTACATGTGTACTTATTTTTAATTAATTCACTTCACTTTTTCCTCTCACAAGTGTTTGAAAAATGAAATAAATTACCAGTAATAATGGTAGTTTAATTTTCTCTCACTTTGTTTTTTTTGTTATGAAACAATGTAACTTATAAAGTTAAAACTTAATAGTTAAGTTAAAATTCATTAGGGAATGGCTGATACATAATCCCTACCTGAATTCATGCCTTTGAATGGAATATGCTCTTCATACTACTAAAATTTCCACCTACACTTCAAGATTTTCTTTACTAAATTTCTTTTTATTTATTTTTTTCAATAAGAGTAGATGGTTTCCCCTATTGCCCAGTCCACACACCTACTCTGTTTTTAGAACAGGAGTAGAGGTTTATGCCTTGTTTCTTGCTTAGAAAGGTGTTTACATTTTTCTGACGTCTTAATAAGAGTGGCTGTCATGACGTTTTGTTGATATGGCTGACTGGAGGCTACAACTCTTCATATTGAGAGTACCAGATTGTTAGTTTTCTCGTTGCTGCATCCCACTGGGAGCAAGGAGCCCAAACACTCTGTAGTGGTTAGAGAGGCTGCTCCACAGTCACATAATTCTGGGGTACTTGCAGTGCCATGTTATGTACGTATAGATTGCCCTATGATACTTTCAGTAGGCAAACCTGAGGTTACACTATCCTATAGTCTTTGCCACCTTCCACCTGGCTTGTATTGCCTTAGATGATTAGCAGTGACTTTTATTCTTGGCCTCTTCTACCTTAACATTTATCATATAACTCTGTGATGTTCATACCAACTTCTGCAGTGTAAAATTGTTTCTCTTGGAACATTCTCCAGATATCCTAGCTCACTTTGAATCTAACCTAAATGTTTCAATCTCTATCACTGAATTCTCTTTTTTCTGGCTATCATTTTTATCAAAAAGATTCTAGTGCTCACATTCATAGCCTCAGTGTCTATGTTTGTGAAAATCTCCCAGTGGCAAAGAAATTATCTTCCAAGTCTTCAGATTGTCCTTATAATATGCTTTTGCCTTTCACTATTAAATCCAATTAGTTATTTCTTTTACCTTTCTCATTCCCCCTTTTCTTCAGGACTGTTGTTTACTAGATAGAATATCTGATATTATAGATAAGGCCCTCTCTCCACATTCATCTGCAAATATCTTTGTGTTCAGCAACTTCAATGTTCATCATGTCAAGTGTTTTCATTGATTCCATTAGCATCCAAAACTGAATTTTTCAATTGTTCAATATCTCACTCAAATAGTAAATTTCCTTACTCATTTCCCTATTAATTCTTATGGACACACTTCTTTACTTGATCTGTTCCTTACCTCTTCTCTGGACTCATATTTTGCTTCACAACTTTGTCCATTTGGCATCTCTGACCATGAAGTAGTGGCTATAGATATTTTTTTCTGCTTGTCAATTAGGCAAGAACCCCCTATTAACTGGACATCTTTTTGATACTAACATACTCTTTGGGACTTGTTTAATGATTTTCTTTATGATGCCCTTTGAAATTAAATTTTTAATCTTTCTATTGAAAATTGTCCCACTGAGGTTTCTTCCTGGGTGAAAACCAGCATTGAAGCCTTTGTGCCAGCACAGAAATACCAAATGAAACTGCAATCTTCTTCTTGCTTCATTCCTGCCATAACCCACAGGAATTACTTACCCAGCTATACTGTAATGAACTACTACAGAGGGCAAAGAGGCCCAGGGTTGCATGTATTTTTTGTAATGCTAAAATAAAATCAAGAATAAAATAACTTACCTCCAGCATGAGCAAAGATTCAAACATACCTTGCATATAAACTGTCCAAAGGAGAAAGAAATGGCTGTTTCACAGGTTTTGCATTCAAAATAGCTAGATCCTGGAGCAAGATACTCTCTTGTGAGGTTATGTTTGTGCATATGCAAATTTTGGCTGTCAGTGATACATAAAAACAGGAAGAACAAGGCAACAGGGATAAAAGGAAAAAATACTGTCAACTCTTATTTTGAACTGGCTATATATGTCATGGATGAGAGAGAAAGAACTAATTGTAGGCATTGTTTGCAAGAAAAAGTTTAAAGTTTTTTTTACTACATATACCAACATGACAGTTCATATCATAATGGATGTCTCTTTATATCTGCTCATAATGCATGCGTATCTTCAATGAGGTAAAGTTATTAGATAGCCTCTCAGAAGTTTGGTTCTAGAGATTATTGGCTGCTCTGTAAGAGTGTGTTGAAAAAAAACTCCTCAATCTTGTCCCTCTTCAATCAGTTTGAAGTATTGCCATTTACTGCTAATAAAGCAGAATGCTTTGCTTGGAAATTCTCAAAACTTCAGGAGTAGCTTTGCCTATTTTCCACCCCTAGAATTGAATCTCAGCTGAGTGATATGCACATAATTCCATCCCTGGCTTCTACTATCATCTCCAAACTAGATCCCCACAAGGCTTGAGGACCTAACCTAATGGCATCCCTGTAATTGTCCTATAAATGTGCTCCTGAACTTGTTTTTTTTTTTCTCTCCAAACTTAAATAACAAATGCCTTGCTACTTCTTGCTTTCCATTTTGTTAGAAAACCTCCTTTGCAGATCCTGTATTTAAGAACTTCTGATCCATCAAATTATCATTCTAGAGGCTCTAATCAACTCCAGATTAGTTAAGCATCTCGCTCTACATGGCCTTCTCTCAGATAAACAATATGGCTTTTATTCTCTAGGCCAACCACTGATATGTTAATGGTTATTACTGAAGTTGTCTATCAGCCTTTAGATAAGAACACCAAGGCTCAGGCTGTGGCCTCATGTATATTGAAAGCATTTGACAGGGCCTGGTATGCTGGCCTTTTTCACAAGCTCAAGGGCTATGGTGTTTCAGGACAAATATTTGACTTAATCCAATCATTCTTAACAAATCATGTAATGAAGGTTGTGTTGAATGACCATGCCTCTAGATCATTTCACATTAATATGAGGATCCCCCAGGGCTCTATCATTGAATCTACATTGTTTATTATCAATGACCTTCTTGATGTCATTAATTTCCACCTAGGTATTTGACACAACTATTTACTCCTGTCTTAATAGTAAGTCTGATAGACCCAACAAAGTAAAATTGGCAACTGCTCTCAAAAATTAACATAACAGGGGCAAGAAATGCAACTCATTCAGTGTTACAGGACACATTGTCCTGTGGAAAGATGCCACTGCCATCATAGAAGACTGTTGCCATGAAAGGAGGTAATTTTTTTCAATGATGTTGAAATAGAAGGTACACGAATGATAATGAATCCAGTGTTTTTCAGTAGAATGTTGCCCAAACCATCACACGGCCTTAGACTGTTTCCCATAGTGCATCCTAATAGCATCATTTCTGCAGGATAACAGTGCATGTATTTCAGGAGGGAGCAGGACTTATTGAACCAATTGACCATTTTTCATTCATACATAGTCCAATTGTAACACTTGATTCTGACTAAAGTTATGTTCAGACATCGGTTAGTATGGGTACACTGTGAAACCTGTGTCTTGGCTACACAATCTTATATACAACAAGGTTCAATGTATTATATACTTTAATGTGCTTCTTCCTTTACCTTATATATTAAAGCTGCATGTATTTTATGCCACAGTAGATCCTCTTTTGGCATTTACTTAACAGGAAAAATATTGTTTATGTCTTGCTTCGATAAGTCATGGATGCCCAATGACTTTCAGCAGTTGGTTATTTTTCTCTCCCCTAGACCACTATCAATAATTAATCACAACGACTTAATATGATCCTCACTATTTTGGAATTCCAATATTTCAGTGAATGCTGGACAATCTCACTAGGGATGACGAGAAGACTTAAGACAAAAGAAATATAGTTTAATAGAGGGATACTGAGAATACCATGGACAAAGCACATAAGCAATAAGCGAGACTTAAAGAAAATGGTAGCAAAAAGGACACTCATACTCAGGATCAGAAAGAATCAGTTGTAATTTCTTGGATACATAATGTGTAAGGAGAGCTTTGAGAATCTAACAGGACACATCAGAGGCAAAATGGACAGTGGGGGGACTCTTTCTTTTTCCCATAACTGCATCATTCAACACATCAAAATTAACTGAAACCAGTTTATACACCTCTGACTATAACATGCACAGTTGTCATGAGACAGTAGCTGTAATTCTTGACACATATTACTAATCATAATATTTTGGCTTATCAGGTTATATCCTATCAGTATAAGTATATTTTTCCTCATTATACACACATGTTTAATGGCTTCCTTTTTTTTTTCTAAAAAAGAACAAACAAAAATAACCTGCCAAAATGTATATCACAATGACAACTAAGTAACTAGATAACAAGTAACTTTTGAGGAAGATCTTAGGTAATAATTAACTGGTTTCAGCTACAAAGTTTCCATATCTTGTGTGCAGCAAAGTGTGTTTGTTCAGAACCTTTTTATACAAGATGAGTGATTTGCCTTTTTCACTGTTTATGTTTTCTGTTGATTATTACAAAACTGAAGCACTTTCCTTGCTACCCATATTACTGTATGACTTACAGGAGAAATGAAAGCAGGTGAGAAAATGTCATGTGGAAACAAAGTGTAAATCAATCTCAAATAAAGAGCTGCAGCAGCAACATCCCATGCAAAAAAAAATAACTGCAATTAAAGAAGGTGAGATCAATTTAATAAAAATAAAACAGGTTAGGAAGAAATAAAACAAAAAAAGAGAAAGACAAATAAGCATTATATGTGCCTCAGAGCTGTTTTGATACTTCATGAAGTACATTGTCAAATTTGTTTTTTTACTGGTGAGTAGACCAGGTGAGAAACCTGGGATGGGGTTATCAGTTACAGAAATTAGCTGAAGAACAAGCAAAGAAAACAGAGATCAAGTATCTAGAATGTATTACTGAAGTAGTGAGATGAACTCTTTAAGAGTTGCATAAGAAATCTCCTTTGCCAAAAGCTAAGATCTTTGATAAGAGGGCTCTTTATTTCTTTTTCTTTTTTTTTTTTTTGTTACAGAGCCTTATTTGGACTTTCTTGCCATGAGGCTGGTTAATTCAGGGAAGCAACTGTTTTTTTTTCTTTATATATCTTATAACTATTATTTAACTACTTTTTCTTCTTAAACCTACATCTTCACCTTCAAATGACACTATTAAAAACAGGCTCTTTTTGTTCTTATACCAATAGTAACTGTGGGCTACATTGGAGATTAAGTGACAGCAAATCTTTTTGATATTCGTGCACTTCTCTTAGCATTCTATTTTCAGGAATCATCAGAATAGTTTTGATTCTTCTTCAGATTTTCACTTCCACTAATCTTTTCTCCTGGCTTGACAGAATCTTTCTTTTTTTTTTTTTTTTTTTTTTTTTTAATCATAGCAACCCAAGCAAAGTGATAAAAGCCACTAAGGCACAAGAGATTACTGAGAGTGAACAAAAAAGCATATACCATTACACAAATTATCCCTTAAATGCAAGATGTGCCCACACATATAACTGTAATCAGGAATAAATTTTATTCAGCTAATTTTCTGCAATCAAATATTTCTCTTGTTATTTTTGTAAATGAATCATCTCCCAGAGCTTGGTAGCAAGATCTGTCTTAAAATAAGAATTTAATGTGGGACAGCAGTGCAAATTCTTGGGTGTCAATTTCGTCTGTAAAAGCAAATATTTTTTGAATTTACTTGAAATAAACACAATAAAAAAATATAGAATTTTTCACATATTTTTTTCCCTGTTTTAATTTTTTAGAATTATGAAGGGAATGAAAATGTTAGAAGAATGGTGGAGATCAATATTTGAGTTTAGTGCTATTTTTCAAGTTAAGAAAATAAAAGAAAGTTTACACTCATTCTAACAATAAAAAAAAAACAAAGAATTAGATTCCTGATAAACAAATTGAGTATTTAAGCATATATATCTGTATGCATATGATTTATGTGTACATTTGTGTGACTGTGATAATGTGTATCTATATAACTAGGTGCCTTTGTGATAAATTTAGGTTTGTTCATTCTTCTGGAAAAGAAAATGACAATGATGAATGAATGAATATAATTTGGCCTTATTCAGTTTCTCAGAAATAAGATCAACATAGAGTTAGAAAAATATCAATGTATTTTTGTCTATAAATACACCTATAGAATATCTAATTGGATTGGATATATGCATAAGGGTGCAGAGTAATATAATCAGATCAGCTAAGTTTGAACTTTGGCTTTTTCTTCTATGTCTCATGTCCCTTCATGACATGGCTGATCATAGCTCTCCAGGACTTCCCATCACTTGTGGCAGTGTTTCTCCCTTTCCAAAGACCCCCCCCCCATCATTTCATCATCTACTCACACTTCATCAGGTAGGGAGTGTGATGCCTTTACCTATCTCTCTTGCTCTCAATATACTCTGTGAGGTTCTACAAGCTCTCTTATGTGTCCAAGAAACTTCAGCTGCCTCATTCTGATTCTAAGTGTTCTTTTTGTGGGGAGATTGTCCAGTAATCCATGTCATACAAGAGGATTGATATCACATGGCAATTCAGCACTCTTTTCTTTCTTTCTAATGAAATTTTCCTGTTTTTTAATACTTTGTTTAGCTTTTGGAATGCATCTTTCATCAATTCAATATGCTTTCAGATTTTGATGTCACATTTTCCATTCTTTGTTAAAACACTTCCCAGATGTTTAAACTTCCATACTTGTTTGATTTGATATTTCCAATTCATAGTTCTTGGGCTTTTTCTTTTGCAGATAACCAAAATGGCTAGTCCTTTTTTCTTTACTAAGTTTGCTTATATCCATTTCATGCCTTTGTCCTTAGAAAAGACATGAACCTTCTTTTTTTTTCTTCGATGCCACCAAATGATTGCCAGATATTGCCAATCAAATGCCATAATGGTTGATGAAGAAAAAATATGAGTGAGTGAGCATATGGGCAAACATTCTAAACTATTCTGATAAGAGCAGCTAGAAGTTGTTACTATGATCGTCAATCTTAAAGGAACCAATAAGATATGTGTATGCATGAAAAGACGTATGTGTTTATATAATGAAATAAATATAGTTTATGTGTATTTACATATTTGTATAATAATAAATTTTTGTTCCTTCTGCATTCAATACTAAAATGTTTTTGTATACTCAAATTGTTAGTTAATAGCTTACAATTATAACTGGATATCTTTATAGATATAAAGAGACAAGAATGATAGAAACAATGAAAGCTATCCAAGCACATGGTCTAATTGTAATAATATAAAAAATATAAATCAGATGCATGGAGTTTAAAGAAATAACTCAGAGTAAGCCAACTGGATAATATGAAACTTATAAAACCACTTTATAAATTGGTATTTTTAAAAACTGAAATAGACACAAATTCAAGATTTTTGGCTCATTTTTAAATGCTCTGACCCTTTGGGACATAAGTGATCATTACTCTCCACAGCTTACGTTTTTCTTTATTATCTGTCTATGAATTGGCATACTTCATTGTAAAAAAGTGTGGAGTAGTCTTTCTCCTTGATTAGTTATCATCCAAAGCTAAAGAGTCTGGTCTACCCTACTATTTAACCCATAACTGGAGAAAGAAGAGATTGATTCATACCTTTGCCAAGGGCATTAGTGTGAAAGTGAATGCAATAGACTTGGTTAAAATTTGAACTTGGCCCACCAATTCCACTTTCTATGCCAATAAATGCTGTTGAGAAATTATTAATTGATAGGATAGCAGATGCATTGGAGTTTCTTCAAACAAGAGTAAAAATGAATATACCAAAAGTTACATACAATTAACAACATATTTTATTGCCAGAGAAAACTAAATGGAAAGAATACAAAAGGAGTATATGAAGAGATGTATTTATCATATATCTGTATGTGTGAAAATTTCTTATCAAAGATTATGAAAGGCTTACATTCTTCATATGTTGGTTTGGTAGAATTATTAGATATGTCTGTGTGTAGTCAAGTATGTATGCTGTATATTATTACATTGTGTTCACTGGGGACCAAAAGCTCCCACAAAAGGAAATGAGACATTTTTTTTTATCTCTAAGACCTCCTGTAAGAGAAGTGGATAAAACATTTGTACCTTGTGTATATAAATACAGCTTTGGCATTGCCATCTAGTGCTCATTTGTAGAGGATCTTTGCCATACTGGTGAAATAATCCCACACAGTTCAATGATACAATAAACCCTTATTGTTTAAGAAAATAGAACCTATTTAACACATCGTCCTATGAATATTAAAATAAATTGTTCATTTTCAAGAATATGTAACCATGTTTTAACCTCAGTGATTATCATAGTAGACAAAATAAGTTGGCCATTAGATTGAATTAATTTTGATTTAAAAAAAAAAAAAAAATACCTCTGCCAATTTTGTAGTCACATTGTATTTACACAATGATTTTCATATAATTCTACAAAAGTTTGCCAGAAATCATGCATTTTGACTCAATTTATAAAAAAGCATCCAAATAAAAAGAAATATATTTACCCTGACCAGAAATTATTTTCTTTAGTCTTTCTCACGAGTTCTCCATCAAGAACATCATGTTATTCATTTGAAAATATCTGCAGGCAAATCAAAGAGAAACATATTTTCAGTAATATATTCAGGTGTTATCAGCATTTCTTTATCTGAACTTTTCCTTTCCTGATGGGAAATAAATATAGAACAGCACAAGTCAATTAACACTAACTGCAAGATTAACAAAAAACAAACTTGCATGCTGATAAATAAAAGCTAATATTAGTTTGTATGGTTTCTTATAATCAAAACTGATTTTTCAGTAAAAATGGCCTATGATGATTGTTATTTATTATAACACATTCAAGAAATTAGATTAAAAAGCAAGTTAAAATAATTAAAAATAAAACACTATATTATAAAATGGTTCTTGTCAAAATTACTCAAGGCATTGGATAATTTATATTCAAAATTTCACCAGGAAAATGGTTTGAAATATAGAAACAAATAAACAAAAAAATCCTTAACAAAAAACTTTTTTAGTTCTTTAAGCAAATATATATAAATTAAAATTTTATATTTAAATACACCTTTCCACCATTAGTTATATATATATATATATATATGAAGAAATTTTGAAAAAACAAACAAAAATCCTTAAATGTAGTTAAAATGAAAGAAATGTCGACGTCTGACGTTTCGGTTTAATAAACCTTTTTCAAGACAATATTCATCAAAATACAATTCAGTTCAATTCCGTCTAACATGGTGACCATGTTAGACGGAAGACTGATCATTTTAAAAATTTTCAGTTATCTGTTCTGAATAAGACTTGTGTTTTTATGTCCATCATATTTGTCATATTGAACTGAATTGTATTTTGATGAATATTGTCTTGAAAAGGTTTATTAAACCTAAACGTCAGACGTCTCGATTTTTTTTCATTTTAATCAATTTTAAGGATTTTTTGTTTGTTTTTTCAAAATTTCTTCATTCTGTCAGATTTATATCCATTTACACTTGCTTATATATATATATATATATATATATATATATATATATATATATATTTTATATATTTATATATATATATATATATATATATATATATATATATATATATATATATATATATATATATATATATATATATATATATATATTATATATATATATATATATATATATATATATATATTTATATATATATATATATATATATATATTATATTTATATATATATATATATATATATATTTATATATATATAAAAGAACAGTGAGGTCAACATCAAACAGTAACAGTCTGTTTCATGCTTGATCACAATTTTCTGGCCATGTATGTTGTGTTTTGGTTCAAGTATTTATATATACTGGACAATAGTGCATTATGGGTAGTAAGGTAACAGTTATGTTTCAAATTATTCTTAAGGCTATTGAGTAGAAATAATTTGGGACCTGAATGCAGTTATTTGTAGTGATTTATAGTGTTGTTTGTTAACATTTTAGTCATTATTTATTATTGATTACCTTATTTTATGATTGTTATTATTGCATTTAATTGTATTTTTGTGCATTCATAGTTAATTTGTTTATTATTTACTAAATTTGTTTAATTATTTATTTAGATTTTTTGTTTATTTTAGATTTACACACATATGAAACACAAATGAAATAAAGTAATCAATAATAAATAAAGAGGAAAATGTTAACAAGCAACACTATAAAATAGCTACAAATAATTGCATTCAGATCCAAGATCATTTCTACTCAATAGCCTCTAGAATAATTTTAAATATAACTGTTATCATCCACCCAATAACTTATGATAATGCAATAGACTTTACTACTTATGATGCACCATTGACTGACATATATATTTTAATGTAATTTTCAATAATAAATAACAATTATTTGATTTTTTTTTTTTTTTTTTTTAGATTTTTAAAAAAATTTTTCAAAACTTAATAACTATCTCTCCGATTTTGTTAAACATTTCAATAAACATAACAATAACATAACATAGTTTCTTCCTTAAAATTTGTTTTTACAAATTTTTGTAGTTATTTTCCTTATAAAACTCAAAAAATAATTAAGAACAGATCTTTACATAAAAAGAAAAGTGGGTTGTCAATTTTCTGAGAATATGTTGGCTAGTCTATTTTTAAATATTTTATAACTTTTCTAAGAAACTGTTGCAAACAAGATGAAAGTCAGAAGGTCACAGCTTGTTCATGGCCATTGAGATCCATTGCTAAAGTGTAAATCGAAGACAGACATTAGTTGATGTCAAAATTGGAGGGGAGAGAGGGCGACACAAAGATCAAACCAATAAATTTAACAAATTCATTTCCTTTAAATGCTATCACGTGTCTACCATACAATTTAGAAATAAAAAACAATTCTCCAAAAACCCCATTCTATCAACCAACTGGCTTGTCTAAGCTTACCATCACACAGCAATTCTCCCAGATTAATAATTGCATCATCTTCAGTGCTTCACCATTGTAAACAAATTTAAATTGAACAAAAAATACTTTAATAACATTAACTATCAATGATTATTTTTTCATATTTTATTTATATTTTGTAATCTAAACCAGTTACATGAATAAGCAACAAATTGCCAAGATGACTGAATCAAGTCAATATAGTGAATCAACCTCTAAAATTGGGCCTGCCCTCTATAAAAAAAAAAAAAAAATGATCCCAGTATCTAAAATTTGTGCTAAAGCCAGAATAGAGCAATTTTCTGATGACTTTTTTTTTATGCAGAAGAAAATATTATTTTGCAAATTTTGTCTCCAGAGTGTTGACATTTTTAAAGTTGACATCAAATCAAAAAAAACTCATTTAAATCAAAAAAGTTTGACAAAAAAGTTGGCTCAACTGAAACAGAAGACAATCACAGCTTTGTTAAAGAGTAAAGAGGCATGAGATGATTTTGTCCTTGATTTTTTGAAAATGTGCACTTTGTCTGACATTCCCCTACACAAAATTGACAAAATGAAGCCATTCATATTAAAACATTATAAAGAAGGTGGTGCTATTTCAAGTGCCAATTGTGTTAGGCAATTACATCTATCAAAATTGTTTTCTCGTCACTTTGTTGCCATGAAAGCCAAGCTTGCTAATCAATCAGCCAGCATCATAACAGATCAAACAACTATCATGACCACAGCATTATGAATATAATTGCAAGCATTCATGAGGAGTCATTTCTCATTGATGTTGTAACCTTGTGAGAATACAATCATCAAACTGTAAGTCAGGCATGAATCAGAGCTGTAACTCATGTGGATATTGCATTTAAGGATATTATTGCCTTCGTAACAGATTCTGCAGCCTATTGCAAAAAAAGTTCATAAGGAAGTGTTGTCAAATGTCTTTGTTAACAGTTGCTATGTATTGTGCTTAGCACATATTTTAAATCTTGTTGGTGAAGTATTTTCACACTGGCCAACATTTGATAATTTTACCCTACTCACTACTTTCATCTAGTCAGCCTTTTTTTAAAAACTAGTTGGAAAAAGCAATACTTAAAATGGCCTTCCCTAAGAAACAAGTGAAACTACCCATGTACCAGTGGCAACCAGATGGAATTCCTGGTTTAATGTGGCCAAATATCACTCATAAGCAAAAGCCATGGCCTTGCAGTAGATAGGATTCTAGAATTAGTAGATGATGGTCAACTACATCCCTCTTACCATAATTTGCACCTAAATCAGAATTTTATAAATGAGAACTGCACTCATTTAATAACAGCTTTGACAAACTTAGAAGAAACTAAGTCTCCACTTGCATGTGTTGTATATAACATGGAGGATGTAAAACAGTATTTGCATACTGGTACATCAAAATCAACATTTGGCCTAGAAACTGATCATCTTCTGTCTGAACTAGAAAACACAGAGAGGGAGAGAGTTATCTCAAATTTCCAAGATTTTTTCAGCACATCTTTTTCAAAACTGAATAAATACCTGGATACCCACCCTGTATATAACTTTTACAAGGCAGCTCACCTGTTTGATCCTAGACAGCTACCCTGTATAGGCCATGATTTAGACAGTTTTGCAGCCATCAAGGACTTGCAATGTCCTTCTACTGATCTTGAAGAATTCCAAATGTATGTGAATTACCAAGATGATTTACCAAATCCTTTTAATATCCCATCATTTTGGAATGCAAATAAGAGCAGAATTCCTCTTCTGGATCAGATTGCTAATAAGTTCATATGGATGCCTGTTACCAGCATAGATGTTGAACCTTCATTTTCTAAATAAAAATTTACTCAATAAACAATGTGAAAGCACCAAGCAACAATGTTGTATTACAATGGAGATTTAGAGAAGTGATTTGAAGATTAGATATTTCCCAAATTAAGAAATTAGTAATTTTAAATTTGAGCAGTATTTCAACTTGGGATAAGTTGTTTTATTTAAATTTTGAATTAATGTCTAATTTGTTTTTTGATATTTTGTTACAAAGATTCAGTTATTATGGTTTAATTACTGTTTTGTAAAATTTTAGTCAAAATGTTTGACTTTATTCAGATATTTATTATTGAGATTCAAGTTATTTGCTGTTGATACTTTAAATGTGATTTTTATATTATGAATCAATAATTATAAATCAATCTAAATATTTTTACTAAAAAAAAACAAAAACAATTTGAATGTGTTAAAGAAGGAAGCTCTGATTAAAAGTTCTACCTCAAAGATATGCACTGTAAAATTCCATTGTTTTATTGTCTAGTCATGTTACATTTTTTTATTTTTACATATAATTTATTTTTGAACTTGGATTTTAACATTTAAAAAAAGATTTGTAGATATTTGCTATTTCTTTATATGCAATAAAACTTTGAATTATATTTTTGTTTTCAGTTTTAATAATAATTATAGCATATTGTATTGCAATTTTCTCATAAAATACTATAAAAATGAAATTTCCCAAAAGTAAAAATGGAACTTACCAAAAGTGGAAATGGAATTAAGGAAAATTGAGAGATGAGTTAGAGTGAGTGGTGTGGAAGAGAGAGATAGGAAAGAGAGAATGGTGACAAATAAATAAGGATTGTAAAATTTCCTATAAAAATATACCAAGCATTTCTGAAAAGCACATGATGTTTATATAACTATGCAGCTATTATATATTTGTATATTATTTTTACCAGAAAAAAAATTACCAAGAAAAATAAATGTGGGAATATTTTCAATGCTTACATGGTAATCTCCAGAGATTCCTCTGATTTTCTCAAGAACAACTGAATTCTCTCTAACATGTTTTTCATTTTCAATATACCTACAAGCAAACCATATGAAAATGTATTCTTATTTAGCAGGCACAGGTGTCACTGTACTTTTGTTTTTGTTAGTTAATACTTGGCTGTTTTATCTACTGGGATTTATTTTACTTTTTAATATACAGACAGACCTCAGTAAAGTACAACCTAATACAAAATAAAATCAGATTCAGTATAAAGAGGTTCTATCTCACAATTCTTTTGAAAATATTATCAAAATTGAGAATATTTTCCACCATTTTCATGTGTTTCAAACAAAAAAAAACAACAAATCCAAGATGGCAGGCATGAATCATTATTACAGACAATATGAAATTGGTTGTAAACTGAAAATACTTGCCACATTCTTTACCTCATATTGAATGCATCCGTCAAAGGAGGTTGTTACACTGGTTTAAAAATTATAAAGAAAATATTGAGATATATCAGAGGTATCATTGCAGATTTTTATGTATATTTTATGGTAAAACTCAATTACTTTTTGTATGATGTACACTTTCTGTACTTTGTTGTGTTTGATGTAAAAAGACAAAAAAATGTCTCACTTTCTTTTATGAAACAAGAATCATGAAGGCAACCCAGTTTATTATTTCTAAATATAAAAGAAACAAACATTTTTATTAAATTTTTGCATAATAGAATATTTTATTTCCTGATAATTTTCTGCTATAAAACAAATTACATATAACACACTGCTCCTTTCTAGACCTCAAGTATCATGTCCTCTCAGGGTTTGTTGGTAAATTGCAGATATATTTAGAATTCTACAAGAATCTTTAAATCACAATTGTACAAACTTAGAAATCTTTCAATCATGCTATATATGTCAGGATGCTCCCATTATTGTGACATGTGAGAGCCTAACAATTCAGTTATTAGAACTGAACCAACAGGTTACATACATATATGATTTGATTATCATAGTAAAGGCTTGTGTAGAACCAGTTACATGTTTCATAAGAAATAGTAATAGAGAATTTATACACAATAAGCCACAGTCTCCATACATCCAGAGTGTTTTCCAATCAAAGCTAAATATCCCAGTCTGTGTTGCTATTTAACCCATAGCTGGGGAAAGAAGAAATGGATTCATACCTTTTTCAAGGGTGTATATAAAATGTGCAAATGTATTAAACTTCAAACTCTGCTTGCCAATTTCCAGTACACTGTCTACACACACACAATATATATATATATATATATATATATATATATAAATAAATGGGAGAGAGAGAAGATTAGTATGACAAGGCCAAATTAAGAAGACTATATTGGTTCAGTCTTACAAATATAGAAAGCTTGTCTGTGTTCAAAATCAACAAAATCTTGACTTTTTATTGTTCCTCAAACACTAATAATTAGTACTAAAAGAAAATATGCAACAAAAAATATATGGGAGGATTGACTTACAAAATTGCATGAAAGATGGTGTAAAATAGCAGAACAAAACAGCAAATATATTAATAAATAAAATGTTAAAAATTAAAAAATGTATTTTATTTTTACTTTTTAAAATTAACTGTTTACCAAAACAAGTAAATTCTTAGCTGTTTCAGTTTTATTTTTGTTATACTTTGCATATATCTCTGCATAGTAGTAGTTGTACTACAGTTCTGTGTCCTGAATAGCAAACAAGTTTGCTAGGCATAGCCCCTATGTTCACCAGTTGTTCTCTATTTATACTTGTCTATTTAATTTGCATACAATACTACAATTTTATTTTCACAAGTACTTTCAATTTCAACTGAGATCATCTTCATTTTTTGTCTTAACAATTCACCCATGAAGATGAGATTGAAAGTACTTGGGAAAAGAAAAAACTATGGCACCCACTTTAATGAATATATCAACATTAAGAAGTCAATAAAAGAATACAAGAGAATCAAAATATAAATAAATAGACATATGTCCAGATTATTCAACCAAATATGCTAGACTGAAGATCTTCTGCCTATATATATATATATATATATATATATATATATATATATATATATATACTCATGTAGCCATACCATAAAATAACAGCCATTACTAGAAACTTTTAATATTGAGATGCAATGCTTTGATGTATAGAAATCTAACTTTTACAATTTAAATAGGTCTTTTCTTAAAAGTTTTTTCTATATTATATTTCTTACATAATAAGCATTACAATTATCTGTATTTCATTATATTACAAAATGAAAATTTAGAATTCACAAATGAAGCAGAAGCCACTGAAGTGCTTACACAATTAGTTCCCTTATTATATTTCTTGTAATAAGTAGTTTTTGAAAAGATTTTGTTGTCTTTACTTTTGATATCAGACAGCAAAAATGGAAAAAATAGCCTCAATCCATGTGTAAGCAGATCTCAGAAGTCATTTCCAAACTCACTTAAACAGAATCTACTGATGAACTGTTCAGTCAATTCTTTTATTAATGTTTCTTGTGAAAGGTCTTGTTTTGAATAGGATTGCTTTAGTTGTTTTTATTTTCAGTGTTTATTTTGAGGTTGTTTTCATTTTTTATTCTACTGAGAGCTATTTACAGGTATTCATAAGCAAACACTGGGGTAGGTAAATAGGTACCAACATGAGAAAATTACTGACCTTGCATTTTAATAGAATTACATATAGATTGACACAAAAGATCAATAAATACATAACAGTAATTATTATATATTATTGATTTGCCCCTCTCAAAACATTGAACTACAGAGGTAATAGCTTTTTTTATGGTGCCTGGGCAGGTAAAGATGTTATTGAAATCTCTTTTGTCCAAGTGATCACTCTTTCTGATTTGTCACATCTCTCATTACACTAGTGACAAAACAAAATATCTGGTAATGAGACACACTTCAGTGAGAATTGGATTCATGCCTTTCTCAAGCATATTAGTGAAAAAGTTCAGTGTTTCTCTTTTCTTTCCTAGTATGTATTATATCACCTCACATATCCTTGATATCCATAACCGTTCATGTGTGTACATTATGGGCTTTATTTCAGAATCTGCTTTGTGAATTAAACTGGCAAAGCCACTTTTAGAAACAGTATTATATAATCTTTAGGTTTGTTTACTATCAACTTAACCTTTTCTCTTAACCTTTCAGGTAATGTCAGATTAAACTAATGCCTTGCAGCTATAACAAGAATTCTCTAACACTTCTCTTGAGTTTGTAATGAGAAATGCTCTCCTGGTCACTAGCTGGAGACCATATCAAATGAAGAATCAATTTCTTGACCTTATTCTTCAAAATACTCAAGGATCTTTCTCTTCAAAATTCCCTCAACCATGTCTTATACTATGTTCCATGAAGTTGTTATCCCAACTAAAGCTATTTATATAGAAATGAACCAGAGTTTCAAGGTATTTCAAAGAGAACACAATGATTTTATTGCACTTTTTAAACTTTTTTACATTTGCAAACTGAGCAGAGCAATACAAGTATTTTTCTGAGGAGTATTTGTAAAACAACTGAAGAGGCTCTACTTAAATTTGACATTTTATATTCTGACAATTTTTTCTTTTAACTTTTATTAGGTAAATATCAGTTGTGGCAAGGAATTAACTATCATGTAGGCCAGCAATCCTAAGTCATGAAGAACAACACAAAGTCAAAATCCATAGAAAGACTAAAAATCAGGCATGGCTGATCATGTGTTGAATGAAGTGAGAATAACAGAGAACAATATTAGAAAATAAAGTAACTGAAAGGTGAGGCTCTAATCTGTTCAGTATGGGAAGCATAGAACTGAATATCACATTAGGACCTTTGATTAAGAATGAACAAATATTAGATTTAATATACCAAAATTCCATCATCTAGAGGATAATGGTCTATTGGATAAGTTATGATGAAGTGTCTATTATGACCTAGTAGCCATGACTAACCAGGCAGTAAAATTCATATACTCTGATTCATTGAGAAAAGTAACATTAATAATATGAATTAACTCCAAAGAATTAGCTGATACAAACTATTCTTTAGCACTGACATTCTATCTTTGTTGATTGATTAAAGAATTTGATTGAAAATTTTCAGAATGTCTGTTTTATTACACATTTATTCATAACTTTTTATAATAGTTTGCTTTTATTATACGTAGAACTCTGATGATTCTTGATACAAACAAGACTGAAGCACCCATTTAGATTTCAATGTTCTTTTAAATGAAAGAAATTTACAATTAGAAAATAAAAATCCATGCAAATAATGTACAAGAAGAATGAAAGTGAGAAGCAACTATTTGAATAATTACCTTGACTACTCAGGTTTTTAATTCCAAGTTGTCCTTCTCCTAGACCAGTTGCCACACAAGACTGTGGAACCCAGTCTGTCTTGCTATTTACCCACAGCTTGGGGTGGGTGAGGGTAGAGATGAATTCATATCTTTCCCAAAGTATCTGCATGTAAGTGAATGTAAGGAACTCAATTGGAATTCGAACCTGGTTATCTGCTTCCTCAATCCAAGCTGCTATTGAAAGATTTTCTCAAGTTAAAAAATTACATTCTTCAGGATTTGTTCTTTTAATGTTTTTAAGTTTTCTTAAACCTTTTCATTTCCAAAGAATAAGCACAATATTAGCTGTCAGGATGAATTATTACTTCAGGTAAAATTAAAAAAGAAATTTTCTGAAACCAGTTCTTGAAATTTATACAAAAAGTGAAAATGATTTTTTTTTATTTTGTAATATTAATTTCTGAATTTATCTATTATGTACACTAAAACATACTTTCACCTTATATATTGTTATACTGGAACGCACCTATTCTATAGTTAATAGACTCTCCCACCTATAATAAGTAGGAGTAGTAAGAGTAACATGGGAGTCGGTTGGTCAGTCAGTCAGTCAATGTTGGACGAGAGTTAGTCGAATACTAAAGTGTCAGTGACCACAACTAAATTACTCTGCATTATACCTATTATATCAAGTTCCTAACGTTTTATACGTCAAACCTATTTTAGGACCAACTTAGTACAAATGCAAGCCTCCACTGTGAAATCACTCCACTATATATATATATATATATATATATATATATATATATATATTTCAATTAAAAGGTGCAAATATAATTTACAAATTCATGAATCATTCATACAAAAAACAACTATAAAGGTTAATGATTTAAATGGCGAGAATACATCATCACAAACTATATAAATAAGATACATCAACCCCGAACCTGTATATGAATGATATGATCCCCGTTTATAAATTCCAGTTGCATAAGGTCTTTTTAATTTTTACAAGCTTTTGTCTGTTCCTACAGACATCATCAGGTATGGAAGTAGATTTTGTTCTTGTTTTTACTTCTCAGTAATAAGAGGACAACGAAAATAGAGATGCAATCCGAAAAAATGCTATGAGAAATGTGTTATTGTTTTGGAACGTGCAGTCGCAACGCTGAGTTTGAATTTAAATTTTAAGGTTGTGCATTTTTGTACAAATATAGCAATAAGAGAATTCTTTTTTACTGGTAGATTTTCCGTGAATATGGCATGAACTATATTGTTCAATAATTACGGTAATGTCACACTTATTATCCGAGAGTTGCACGTTGGATCAGTTATTTTAATTTCAATTAAAAGGTGCAAATATAATTTACAAATTCATGAATCATTCATACAAAAAACAAATATGAAGGTTAATGATTTAAATGGCGAGAATACATCATCACAAACTATACAAATAAGATACATCAACCCCAAACCTGTATATGAATGATATGATCCCCGTTTATAAATTCCAAATCCTGATTTAAATTCAAACTCAGCGTTGCGACTGCACGTTCCAAAACAATAACACATTTCTCATAGCATTTTTTCGGATTGCATCTCTATTTTCGTTGTCCTCTTATTACTGAGAAGTAAAAACAAGAACAAAATCTACTTCCATGACATGATGTCTGTAGGAACAGACGAAAGCTTAAAAATTAAAAAGACCTTATGCAACTGGAATTTATAAACGGGATCATATCATTCATATACAGGTTCGGGGTTGATGTATCTATTTATATAGTTTTGCATGATGTATTCTCGCCATTTAAATCATTAACCTTTATATTTGTTTTTTGTATGAATGATTCATGAATTTGTGTATATATATATATATATATATATATATATATATATATATATATATATATACACACACACACACTGGTATTGCTGCCAGCATCAAGATTTTAAGGCATCACAAAAATATGCAGAACTGAAGAGAGTGGTTCAGAAGGGATCCTAAATTGCCATGAGGTGACAACCTGGCAATGTGCCCAATGCAATCAGATATGTCTGTCCAGGGCAGGTTTGCTTAGTCACCAGCAATCACACCAACAGTCTATTATATATGACGATTTCATAATGGCACGCTTTAAATGCCCAACCTGCACTAGGGTGTGAAAGTCTAGGTCAGGTCTGACAACACATATGAAAGGGCACATTGGAAGTGATGATGATCAAAGTCACCTTCCACCACTCAGAAATGATCTGATATACTACATATGTGACAGTAAAAGCAGATTGATGCCTGGCTTTATGAGTCACTGTTGTTCACACAACTGAGAAAAACAGTGTTGTGGAGAGGAGTTTAAGTGAAGGGCTGGAAATGTCTGTAATAATCATACATGCTTTGCAAGTTGACAGCCACCATATATATATATATATATATGCTTGTGTGGGTGATATGTCATGTGATCTAAAAGCCTACATCTACAAATACAATAACAACATTATTAGCCCTTATTAACTATAAACACATGCCTAAAATATTACATTACATTGTCATCTTTCTTTGAATCCATTCTTAAAGTTTTTAACATATCTATCTAATACAAAGAATGCATGCTTAAAAAGATCAGCCAGTTTAGAATGAAGTGCCACCCCACTATGCTGGCTCACCACACAAAAGTGTAGACATTAGAACTCCCACTAGACAGACTCACATACACAATCATGAATACACATTACCATCCAATGCTCACTTAGACATACCAGAATCTTTACAAACTTACATAGATATAAAATTATCTGTGGTTTTAATGCATGTGATACATGTCTGACCAATGAGAACTGACCTGAATAAAATTAAAAATACCAAAGTTTGTTTTTTTTCTGTTTTCTCTCAATCTCTGACGGGTCTTTAATAAAAGTGAATCATGTTAGATTGATATGTTTTCAATTTTTTCTTTATCATCCTGCCAGATTCCTATCCATATTTGATATGCATTTAATCTTTAATAAATATTATATATATATATATATATATATATATATATATATATATATATAAATCTTTAATACTAATCATAATATAATAATAATCTTTAATATATATATATATATATATGAATTTACAAGAAAATGTCATTTGCTAATTCCTAGTAGTTGGGGAATAAAGATCATTTTATTTTTTAATTTCAAATTTATTCTTCCTCTGCTTTTTGCATAGAGAAATTGAAAAACTACTATTCTGGAGAGACACAATTGTCCACATTCTGAAAGGACATGGTATATAAAAGAAGAAAACAGTACCACCACATGATATTAACAACCTACCATATATATTTAAAATTCACCAGAACTTTCGTTATTGTGATATATTGGACTTGACAGAAGATATACAAGAAATCTCAGTGTCATTCACTGTATATCATGAAAAGAACTTTAAACAAACAAGGAGCCCAAAGGACAACTGCAAAATGTGGCAGAATCACTATAGCTTAATTTATTGGGTGTATTTGGAGAAGGAAAGAAAAGCTGTTAAATAAAGTACTCTTGTGGAGACTTAAATACAGAAAATGGAGTGAAAGAGAGACTGATTAAACATGTGAATCAGCTAAGAAACAATACTGGATTGAAGAGTGAAAAGTTAATAAAGATCAAGGAAGTTAGATAAGAATGAAAGAAACTAGCAAATAGTTTTCTCGTCTGCTCAAAATAGAAGAAGAATTTTAAATTATCTGTCACACAACAGCCTATTTCTGTATTCTTATTTCTGTTAATTAAAAATTGTTAGCCTACATAGTTTGTATTTGTCTACATTTCTTTGATCTTACACATAAAGTTCTCTTAGTGTAAGAACACTAAGTTAATCTCAAAAACAATATTTTAATAACATGCATAAAATTTGATGAATCTCTTTTTGTTAATGGACATTTTCCTTCAATATTGCTAATACCAGGATATTTTGTTATTATGCTGAGTACCTGTAAGTTTATAATGAAGGAAAAAAAATAAGGAAAGTGGTGAGAATATTTTTATTCTTTGCAGGGAAAGAGTCTATTCACCAAAACCCAAATTTTGAAAACAACAAGAAAATTAAATGGAAGAACATCTGCATTTACATTCCCTAAAGATTTCACATTTCTGCTACCAAACGGAGCCAATCTCAAAATAAGAAAATGTAAAACATGTTGGCTTCAAGTCATTGACACTTTGTAGAGAAATAGTCCCCTGAGTGGGATAATCTCAAAATTTTCCCAATCTCAGCAGAAATCCAACTAATTATAAAATCAGAACAACTAGAACATGCAGACAAGCTTACAATTGCTATGCGATTTTCTCATAGAAAGGATATGATCAGATTTCAAAATCTTCTTTTTCTATGTACCATGTCCCTTCAGGACTTGGTTGTTCATGGCTCTCCACAATTTCATATCCTTTATAGCCATTTGTATTTTCACCATCCCTCCCAATCTCTGTTCTGCCAACCATTTACACTGGCCTACATAGATTACTTGCTGCTTCCTCTATCTCTCCAACCTTCAATATGTCCTAAGCTTGTCAAATTCACAAAGCCCTCCAATGCATCCAACTAGCTCTTTCTAATTCCAAGTATAGATGTCCTTTTAGTTTCTATTTTCCTTAAAACTTCTTTGTTACTCACATGTTAAGTACATGGTATTCTCAGCATCCTTCTGTGAAAATACATTTCTGTTGCCTCATATCTTCATCTGTAAGGAAATTATCCAGTATTCACTGCCATATTAAACAGCAGTTCAGCACTCTTTTCTTTGTTTCTAATTACATTGCTTAGATTTTAGAAGGCATATTTTGCTATTCAATAGAAATTTGTTTATTCTTCATTGATAAACCAATAATGTTTAGATCTTGACTATGTCTACAAAACAAACAAGTCAATGTTATTTGATCTGAATTCAATTATTTAAATTCTCTTCTCCATTTCATCTTACTTAAAGCTCAGATTTTAAATTATATGGAGTGGAAATAACTAAAACTTTGCTTTTTAATGATTTTAAGTTCTTCTTAGTCAATTAGTTTTTTATTCTTTGTTCAGAGAAGATATTTTATATATAAGCATTTCTGATTTTAGAAACTGATGCAAAACTGAAGCAGATTTCAAAGAAAAAATTTCTTTCATTCTTTTCTTAATAAAAGATGTCTTATAAAAATAATAGAACTGATTATATATTATTTTCTCTCATTGTCTATCCAAGTTTGCTTGTTTAAATTTAGGAGATGCATATATTTTATAATGTTCTTAAAAAAACATTCTAAATGATCAAGTATGGCTAAAATACTTAACAATATTTAAGAAAGTGTGATGAATTTTGTTAACATTTTGATGATTATTCAAATCCTCTTCAGAACAATGCCAGAAAATTTTTTCATTTTGCTATTTTATAAGGAAGAAAAAACAGAAATAAAAAAGATTCTGATAATTTATTCAAGTTACACAAGACAAAAAAATAATTATTATATTAAAACAATTTTCACAGAAACAAACCATCAGTTTACAGAATTTTAAAAATATTCCATATAAAATGTCAAATAATCACAATTTTAAGAAGATGAGGTAAATAAACCCCAAAATATTAATGAAACCCACATGTTTGTCTATAAAATATAGTGTAATGAAATATCTGTTTCATAGAAGAACCTGTAATCTTTGTCTTGTAGTAAAATCTTAAGGATTACAATTTTTACTTTATTTGAAATCTTGATTGTATAGAAAATGAGAGGTCAAACTAAAGGTAAAATATTTGGATCAACCTCATATATATATATATATATATATATATATATATATATAGGGATGCTGAAAAATTCTCAATTCAACCCACTTCCAAAAATCAGTATTTTGATGTTTGATTATTGAAATAATGATTTTAGGAAGTTGGCTGGGCTGAGAACTTTTCAGTAACCACCTCTGTTAACATACATATAGCAACATTCATCTATATGTTTGTTCTCCTTATTTGTTAATAATTAAGTGGCCAGTGAGTGTATATACACAAGGGTGATGTAAGATATCTTGGCAGTGTTCTAACAGAGGACAGAAAATATGATGCCAAAATCTGAAGTTGTATTTGAATAGGGAAAGATGCCTTATAAAGGCTAAGCAAAGTATTGGGAAACAGAAATATTTTTGTTAGAAACAAAGAAAAGAGTATTAAACTATTATGTAATATCAGTTCCCCTCTATGACAGTGAATTTTGGACAATTTCATCACAGATGAAGAAGAGAAATGTGGTTCTACAAAAGGACGATGAGAATACTATGTGAGTAATGACAAAGTTTTAAGGAAAGTGGAAACAAAGAGAACACTTATACTTAGAATCAGAAAGAGATGGCTAACATTCCTAGAACACATAATGAGGAAAGAGGATTGGAGAATTTGACACTCACAGGATATAATGAATGCAATTATTTATACAATAGTTCAATAGATTTATCAATCATCTGACCCTGATGAGCATTTCAGTACATAACTCTTGAATTGGCTAAATAGATAAGTCACTTGAACTTTTCTTGATTTATTGAATATTATAACTCTAGTTATTTGTTGAGAGCATTTTGGAAGAAAGTTCTGCTTGCCTGAAAAAAAAAGTTTAAATTTTGTAAATTTCACATATCTTTTCAGTTGTATTATATATATATATATATATATATATATATATATGCATTAATAATTTTACAGTTATTAATGCATTTAGATATATGTGAATTCTTCTTCCAATAACAAATGTTCATTGAGAAATATATATATTTTATAGGTTATTATATTTTATATATCAATATAGATATTTTTATATATCAATATAGATATTTTTATATCTATAAATATATCTGGTCCGAGGAATCTGCTTTGAAGTAGTTATTAATTACAGAAATAACAAGATTAATTTAAGTGCAGTACTAGATTGGCAGTTAGGTATCATCATTCTACAGTTGAAATGACAAGATTAATCTTACATTCTATGCTAACAGTTTCTTCACTCACACTTCTCATTTATGGAACTCTCTTCCAGTCAACATTGATTTAAATGCAGTGTCAATCATTATCTTCTATCTTAATTCCTAATCTTTTATTGTTCTCTCTCCTTAATAATGTTTTCTTTTTCTCATATTCTTTCACACTCAGTAAACTCCTTTGTCTTAGTGCCTTTATTGCTTTGCTGGCAATGAAAGGATTAAAAAATTCTTACATAATACCCCAATATTGTAGCTGTGTTCCACAAGAAGTTACAATTAGTAAATATTCATATACTTATATACATTTATACCTGAAGTAAGTTTCTATTTAATAGCAAGAAGCAGCAGTTGGTGCAAAATGCTTGCATTGAAATAAGATAGGTTAGTATATTTTGAGTGTAAGCTTAGAAAATAAGTGATGGCTTATATCCTTGATGAATTACTCGCTCTCCTGCTTATACCCCAGGAATAGATTGGGAAAGAGAAATTCTTTGAGAGCATCACCTGGGTGCATTGATTATTCTATCTTTAAAGGCTTGTCATTTTGGCCTTTAACACATAAACCTTATGAAGAAACACACATTAACAGTGTGACTTAAATCTCTCAGTCAGTATACACAGACAGAATAATCATTAGATCAATATATTCAATATACAAAAGAGTATATACATAAATGCTCATATATATTCAAGATGGGTGCTGATAAGTTCTCAGCCTGATTCACTTCCACATAGCTGATTAAATGACTAAACCTTAGAATTTTTTTTTGTAATCACTCCTTAGGTTGGCTAAGAACATTTTACATAAGACTGATGCAAAATCATTGATTTGTATAAATTTATTTTTGTGTGATGTATTTCATCCTTTAGGACATCACTGGACTAAAGAAAGGACAAAATGCATCACACAAAAAAATTTTCCACTTTATGATTAATTTTCCTAACATCATTCTGGTATATAAACATTTATATATCATTTTCTCCCATAAATTCATATCTTTATTTCGTCATATATGTATTCTGTGTGGGTTTTTATGAACTGACAGCTTTTCAACTGAAGTATTTACTCTATCATAAAAGACCAACTTTAGTTTTGATTCAATGAATTCTTGAATCTCTTGTTTGAGCTGACGACCAGAAATAAGTAATCATATGAAGATAAACAATCTCGGTTCAATAATTGGTTGCAATATGAAGATTGGCATTGTCCTGCAGCAAAATTATTAGTTGACTTTTTTCACACATGAACAAGAAGAAAATAGATCATGGACTTGGATTTAAATAAAGAATAAAATTGATTTTGTCTTTCATACATTTATGGTTCAGATTTGAATAATATTTTTAGTTACTTATTCTTTAAATAAGTTATATAGATTTTGCCTATAATTCCAACCTTATGATTTTCTGTATTTCCCCTTTGCTGTCAGTGTAACTTAATATTTCATAACGTTTTCATTATTCGAATTCAACTAATACATAGACAGCATAATTGCATGTGGTAAACAAAATCAAAAATGTTAATTCATGTTTATTAAAGATTACATTAATACAAATCACATGACCTGTAATCTATATTACTATAAGTACTATATAAATCAGATGTAAGTTACAGATTTATGAAAAGTATGCAAAATAATTCTTACTTCATTTTAATGTCCATAAATTCATATCAAATTTTAACATTAAAAATGTCTGTTTACAACTAAAACATGCTAAAAGTTTTCTCTCTGTAGTAAAGATTGGTTACTTCTTTATAGATGTGTGCATAACATAAAGGTGTGTTTGTTGCATTTGCTTTCACACAAATACCATTGGAAATGTTTTCTCTTTTTTTGGCTATGTGTTAAATAGCAGGACAGACAGGGCTCTGTAAGAGAAGGATAACTGTGAATTAAAAATTAGTTGGTCATGGGGCTGGCAACTCCACCCCATAAATGCTTACTTCCTACAGAAGCTATAGCAGCACCATCTAAGATGGTGGGGAGCTGTGGCCCTATATCTCACAGAGAATGACAAGGACTTTTCTCTTTCTCTGTGGAGTAGATGTTGGCAAACTTCTCATGTAGACCATTACTACTACAGTGAGTGTAGTATCCTTACATTTGTGGCCTTGTACCAGATTAAGCTATGCTTAGTAAATATGTTTTAGTGTACGTTTTGTGGTTAAAATAGTTGTATATTTATAAGTAGATTCCCTCCACTTGTAAAACTTCCATTTCTCCCAATTTGGTTTTCTACTGTATAAAAGTAAGCATAGAAAATCCCAATAAGTACAAAATGATTACTTCATAATTAATAAATTTTTCATTCATTGCTGAAATTCAAACACATCAAATTTTTTCAAACATTTACCTCTAAATTCAATAAGTACATTTTGCTACAAGCATGTTTTCAAAATATGGCACTTCTCTAAAAAATAATTCTTAAATCTATAGAAATAACAAACTTTCAAATTGACAACTCACTTTACTTTTTTATACCATGGCCCATTTCAGGTAGAGGCAAACATAGCACCCACAGATTCCTTTTGATCTTTGAATTTCTATCACTTCCTGGGAAATATAGTGAAGTAGATTCCTGTTGTCTCCTCTACAGTTTTGATTTCAGAATTTTCTTTCCATTTTACTGATTACTACCCAAGGCAAGGGAGCCCAGTATGCCCTGCTATTTAACACATCTTTGGGGTGGAAAAATGAATTCATGCCTTTCCTATGAACATTATATTAAAGTAAATGCAATAAACTTAAAATACATATAAAAGGAACAAAAATCAAACCATTTTTAATTTCTTAAGAATCATCTACCAATAGTGAACATGAGCAAAATGTTAGTCAAAATAGAATCTAAGCAAAAGAAAATCTGTTTGTATAAATTCCAAGAGCCACTACTGTTTCCTTTTTAAAAAGAAACCATTTTGTAAAACCCAAAGACACTTCAAATATGTTTAAAGATGGATTATTTATAAAGATGCTCAGGTGGCTTTTCATTTAAGTAAACACATACAAAATCATGTCTAAATAACAGACTCTACATACATTAACCTGCTATGTAAGTACAATGTGTTATGCTTTGTTTCACAAAGTGTCTGTCAAAAGAGCAGTAGCACTTAGGGGAAAGATTACCACATTAGAATAGATTTATGGCTGAATCTCCACTGACAGTTCATTAACTATAACACCTAAAAACAAATTCTAATTTTAATTATATATTACTTTTAGTTATCAGATTTATGGGTAATTGAATGACAAAGTGAAAAAAATCTATGTATATTATCCTCTAAAAGGACATTATCAGACTGAAGTAATGTTCTATTTTTTTTACACAATGTTCACTCTGTACAAGGATCAAGAGTTGCCCAGGAATTTCAAATGTCTCTTTTTGATGTAAAATATAAATTTCCTTTTTATTTCCATTTTTTGCATAAGTTTTGTCATTGCTCACATGTTCAGTCCATTGTATTCTAAGCATATTTCTATATAACCACATTTCAAGCAGGAGAACCCAGTCATGGCTGCCAGGTAATTTCTGCAACCACATCACCCCTTACATCTGGACACCTAACTTCTCAGATTGCAACCCCTTATGTGTGGGACACAGTTGAGCGAGAGACCAACAAAACTCCTTGTAACATCAAAGATGAACTGAAGGCAAGGATTATGACAGCATTCACCAACTTAAACAAGGAGACTGTCCAGAAGAGTTATAGGAAATTCCGAAGTCATCTGGACTAAATTTTCTCTTTAGTATTTCAAGATATTTTTGTGTAATTTTGGTAAATATATCTGTTAAAATGAGATGTCAGTGTCATTTTCATTTTTGCATAATTTAGATGACAATTTATCCATCGCACCCAGTATATATAGATAATTCTAGATTAGTCACAAGGAAACTAATATTCAGATGTCAGTCAAATGAAATAATGTAAATATATGTATGTTGGTTTATCTATTATCGTGTTTCTAGTCAAGATTTTCCTACTACCTTTATCCACTTTACAGTAATCCTGAATTTGTTATGCAAATCATATAAAATACTAACTCAAATTTGCTTTGAAAAACTTTTAAAATATTTTTTTAAATTTTAACTGATTAATTTAAACATCAAAACAAAGCTCGAGTTAAATTTCTAAATAATTTAAGCATGTTTTATTAATGTTATTGGATTTATTTTAATAACTGCAGACTAGAGTTGTTATGCAAAACCAGAAAATGATTTTTTTACTTCAATAACAAAGTAATAAAATCAGCAACAATTGATCAAAACCTATAATAGAACAATTAACAAACATATGTGATAAGTCTTTGAATCCTTTACATATTAATTTAGTCTCCCTTCTCAATAACAACCAACAATCTATTATCTGTTGATTTTGTTACATTTTCTTTTTTACTTCAGCAGGTTTAATTTCTTTTCTGGTCGTTTTAATTGCTTCAAATAGGCCTTCTTTCCTATCATATTGTTTGCCACCTTCATATGATTTCATCTTCACAATTGACCATAGATTTTTGATTGGATTCAGATCAGGAATAATGGTGGTCATTCCATCATTATGTTCTCTCCTGTAAACCTTTTATGCTAAGAAAATTTATGGGTAAACTTAGATTCATGAGAAGGAGCATTGTCACTTCACTTTGAAATTGTGAGGCTGAGACTTTTACTATTTCAAGAAAGTCTTGTTGATGAAATCACAATAGTTAGTACAGTTCAGTTTAACTCCTACATCAACTTTGAATGGTTAAATAATGATTTGCTTGACAATTCTATCCTATATCATCACATTGCCACTGCCTTATAGTCACAGGCATATCTGCATCAGATAATATTCATCTTTTGCTCATTCATCAGTTTCATTGAGTGTCACCCAAGATTTATCTATGAAAATTGCTTTAGAAAAGTTATTTTTCATGTATTTCTTGGACCAATTTTGATGCTTTAAAATATTTGGAGATTTCTTGACAGATCCCAGTTTGTGAAGTATTCTGCATCTTTTGCCCTTCTTGACTTCCTCAATTTCAGCCTGTTCAAAGATCTGAACATTGTTCAAAAGTGGCTATTTCACTATAACTGACTTTAGTTTACATTTCCCTCAAGGATACAAGTCCTTAAAGCCCTTTCCTTTGCTTCTAGTTCTCAACTTAATTCTATTTTCAACAGCCCTTTTTATCATTCATTGATCTCTACAAAGTTCCTTTGATATCTCCAATGTGGACATTCCCTCACTCAATAACGTTATTTTCTGTTTTTCAGCATTTTTTTCATCATTTCCATTACCCATGCTGCAACATATATTATGGAAAAACATTTAAAAAATAGTTTTTATTCCCGAGGCCATAAATTAATATTAGTTTAATCTGTATAACATTAGACTGCAGTTTTTATAGTAAATCCAATTTATTTAATAAAACATGTTGAAACTATTTACAAATTTAACTCAAGCTTGGTCTTGACATCCAAATTAATCATTTAAAATTTGACAAAATGGTTCAAGGGAAATTCAAGTTATTGAGGTTTATGTGATTTGCATAATAACTTCAGTATATCTTCTCATCTTGCTGTGTTTGCATATTTATCACTATTATTGCTTGCATAATTGTCACTAATTATCTACCATTTTATAACAAATTTAGTGTAGGAGATAAGGAGATTGAACATAGAATAGGCCATGCTAGGGGTAGTTTTACTCAACACCACAAGTTGCTAGAAAACCAAAACTGTAACCTAAGAACTAAAGTCCTGTTCTTAAATAGACTTGACAGATTGAGACATTCATATGGTTATCATGCATGGTACCAAAGTCATTCAGAAGTATCTAAATTGTCAGCAGTATGCAACCACTTTCTTAGATCGATGGTTAAAGATATGAGGACATACAGAATAGATATCGGTTGCTTCAGGACTTGAAAAGACCAAGATTGTAGTCATCATGGAAGCATCCTCTTGGGAGTTTATGCCACAAAAAAGAAGCTGATTTAGTAGAACTTAATCCTTTTCCAAGGAACACAAAGAGAATGGGAATGATTGCCACCATGAACATGACATTGCAGGTCCTATATAAAAACAAAACATTTATGAATGAAGGTTTGAAAAAAATAAGTCTGCAGTTCAGCAAAGGAGAGATCATGTAGAAATAACCTCCAAGTTAGGAAGAAGCAGAAACCTCAAAGTAAAGAAGTGTGAATGTGATTAAAAGAAAATTTATTGTTTTTTTTTTTAGCTTTTGTCTTTATGGGACTAAACTTGATTTTTTGCCTTGCTCTTTGTCAGATATGGCTGTAATATCAACAAATGCAAACTGACAGCTACTTTTTTTCCTTGTGTGCTCTTTTTTTTTTAATGGTTGTCTCACCATTAACAATTTAATCATTATTTTTGTCAATGTAATGCATTCAGAAAGAGGACATTATAAAGAAAAATAATGTTAATTATTCTTATTTTTATCATGAGAGTTATATTAAGATATCTCTAACATTCCTTTAACTGCTTTTGTATTAAAAGCAGCCAGAAAATTTCAGTTGGGGATGATTGGTGAAGCCCTTTTGTTTAAGACAATAGAAAAGCAAGTGATATGCCTTATTTCTGAAAACCACCTTATGAAAGATAAGAATTATTTAACAAATGTATCAAATAATTTATTCATTCTGATGATTACATATAAATTGATAATGAAACTTCTGGAGGTATACCAATGAAGCACTGACTGCCTTTGTGTGTGTATATATATATATATATATATATATATATAGGCAAGGTTTTGGCTTTTTTTTATTGCAGCTCACCAAATTTATCACTACTCCAGCACTCATCATAACTTTTCTTTAGTCATTTTTACAGTAACAAGTTAAATATTACTGGCAGTAGACAATTTGATTATCAAATCAATTGTAAGAAGACAGAATGTATGGTTGTCAGCAAGAGGGACAGACTAACATGTGAACTACAAATTGAAGATGTCAAAATCAGGCAAGTACAGAAATTTAAATATCTGGAAAGCAGTTTAACAGAGGACAGAAAATGGGACGCTGAAATCCAAAGGTACATTGGAATAGTGAAAGATGCCTTCCAAAAGTTAATTTTTGTTAGAAACACAGACAAAAGTGCTGAAATGCTATGTAATATCAATGCTCTTATATGGTAGTGAATGCTGAACAATCTTCTTGCAGATGAAAGGGAGACTTGAGACAACAGAGCAATGGCTCTACAGAAAAATACTGAGAATACCATCTCTGGAGGATATGAGCAATGAGTGAAGTTTATAAAGATAATGAAAAAAAAAGAACACTTAGAATCAGAAAGGGATAATTGAAAATTCTAGGACATATAATGAGGAAAGAGGGCTTGGATAATTTGACACTCATAAGACATAATGAAGGCAAGAAGGACAGGAAAAAACAGTAAGTAACAGTCTTAGCTTATATAAATGGTTGGCAGAATAGGGAGAGGGAGATATAGAAAAAAGGGAAATCTTACTGAGAGCTACACAAGAAAGGCTGCTGTAGAAAGTTATGATCACCATCATCCTAAAGGGACATGTCACATAAAAGAAGATACAAAAATGTTTTATCAAATTTTAGCTGTCAGTCTAAATGTTGTGAACTGAAAGTCAGAATGAAACAGATTCTCAATTATGAAGAATTAATTCAAGCATTACTGACAGACAAAATAGGTCTGTTATAATGTTCATAATGGCAATTGAGATATGAATATATGGGTGGAGCAATGATTCTTGGTATGTAAAACAAAATCAGCTGAGTTCACATTCTGAGTCTGGTTATATTCATTTTGCTGTTATGCCTTTGAAAATAAATCAATTCCTCACTGTGCTTTGTTCAACTACCAGCTAACTACTTGATAAAATCTCTTGTTATTGGTATACCATGATATTTGATAGAGAAGATAGTAGGTGAACAAACACATGGACAAACCAGTTACCCATAATTATCTTACCTACCCAGGCAGCAGTATCATAAATAAACTATTATTTCATCATGAATTTTGATGGGATCTAGTCATTTTGAGCTCAGCTATCATTTCAATTAACAACATGTGTAAAAAGAAAAAAAAAAACAAAGATTAATATTGTAAATACGATTATAGCATGAAACCATATCCTCCTAGTGTCAGTTTAAACTGACACCTTTTTTATTTTTTTACCGTGTCCATTTTGCTTAAAGTTCATATTCCCTTATTTCAGAAGAAAAGTTTCCAACATATTTTACTTTACAGAATTATAGTTTATAATTATAGTTTAGATATATGAAAAAAAAGGTGTCAGTTTAAACTGATGCCAAGAGTGTATTGGAAAATACATTCTACCAATTTGTAGCTCATATCTTAGAATGTATGAATGTCAGCAAAAGGAACAGCCTGTCTTCCTATAATTGATTTGATAATCAAATTGTCTAATATTTGATTTGTTATTGTGAAAGTGACTGAAGAAAAGTTATGGTGAGTACTGGAGTAGTGTTAAAATCTGGAGGCTGCAATAAGAAATGAGAAAACTTTGCATATATATATATATATATATATATATATATATATATATATAGGCAGTCAGTGCTTCATTGGATTACCACCAGAAGTTTCTCTATCAATTTTATTTAATCATCAGAATGAATGAGAGATTAGATACATCTGTTAAATAATTCTTACCTTTTCATAAGGTGGTTTTCAGAAATAAGGCATATCACTTGCTTTTCCAATTACTTAAACAAAATGGCCTCACCAATCATCTGTTCTGTTATTTAAAATTCAGAAAACAACTTTTTTCTAGCAGGCATAGCATAGAGCTCCTATCCCTTACACTAAATGTGTGCTATTTTTAATATTCTCCATTTCATCTCTGGGGTACAACTACTATGATATCTCAATTCCCATACATATTTTAATAAAATTATATTGTATACATAATCTCTTGTAGTAAAAGAATTTTTGTGGTGGTTGTACTTTTGCTTCTATGGTCTTTCAGTCACCTCCAATGTAATGCCTATCCATTTCATTTCTACTGCTCACAGTTGCTTGGTATACTGTATTAAAGGTAGGAGATATGCATTAAAAATATTTTTTTAGTTAAAGCTGCTGGAGAATTTCATCTGGAAAAGGTCTAGTCCAGTTTACCAATTTCATGTTAGTTTATTCCACTGTTTTTGTTTATTTTATATTTCTCTTAGACATTCATCCTATAGAGACTTTTTCTTGTATTTGTCTCATTTAATAGCCTGGTCATCATTATTATTGTTACTGGCAATAATCATAAGATTATTAATATTATTCACTAAACTTAGTTTTGAATGGCACAAGGCCAAATATAGATAGGAAGATTATTATTATTTCTTTTACTATTGTTCACTCAATTCAAGGCTCAAGATCCACTCAAGGTCCCTACCTTGAGTGGATCTTGAGCTACTAAATGAGGTTGTTGTAACCATTACTCCATGCATTTATATATATTTTTTTTTTAATTGAGCTCAAATACCGACCACTTCTAAACAGAAGCAGGTTAATATCATTGAAATTTACTCAACAGAAGACCAATTAGGCACATGGAGACTGTGGTGCCAATTTTCAAGTGGAGAGGGCCTGGCTGGCTGCCTTAAAAATCAGCATTCAAAATTGCGGTTTTTACCTGGGCTCAACACTGATCCCTTTTGCTGATGAGAAATACATATCTAACTCAACAAGCAGACCATATAATATTGTTAATGTTATCGTTACATTAAAAAGAGAAACTTTTTTTTCTTTACTGCAGTATCTGAAGTAATCTATTTTAAAATAGTTTATCATAGCTAATAATTTACTTTTGTCAGTGTTTTTACTTTTATTCTCTTAATACTATTGCTGCTGTTGGTTGTGGAAGTAGCTCTTTCAATTTTACATTTTATATAAATAGACCTTTTTTTCTTGTATATGTATAACGCTTTTAACAGTCTTTTTTGTGACCTTTTGAAAGTGAATTTATACAAAAGCTTAACACATCTCATTTTTATTCTTATTTATTATGATTATCTGAAAGGAAGAGAGAAGCATCATGTGTGTTTACATTTCACTAAGGCTCTGGATATATATATATATATGTATATATAAGTTCATCAACAAGAAGTTGTGGTAGAATTGATAGTAGCAATGGTTTGTAAAAGCAGTAAGAGTAATGAGCTCTTGCTGCAATAAACAGCCAGAGAAGTAGCAGTAGTATTAACGAATGTATCTATACAGTTAGCCAAAGTCAGTTGTAGCATCAAGTATAGAAGCAACAGCAGTGGCTGCAGCAGCATTATCGGTATTGGTGTTAGCCATTCAGTTATACAGTTCTGAAGCACAAGAATAATCGGTCACTCATAAACTGAGGTGATTACCTTGCACTTGAGATTTGGTTTTTCTGCCAGCTTGGGTATAAGTTGCACAATTCAAATCAACATTTCCTTACAACTTCCTTTGAAAGCTCCTGATCAAATTACCTTCCTCTGAGTTTAATAGAACTTTCATCTTTACTTCCTGCTTAACTCTGAATCCCATTTTTGCCCCCACCTGTTATTTTTTATTTTATTTTTTTCATTCCCTTTTATCTTTCTTTTTTGAATTTGAAAACAAAAATCATAAATGAAAAATACAAACCAACATTTTCAAGATGAAAACTAAAAGATCATTTCAAAGATAATTCCCAAATAATTTTGATTGTCAATTGTTTTTCTTCTCACTCTAAATTGTTTTTGTTTTTATTTATTTACTCAAAAATTCTGATCAACTTAGACTGGATGCAAATATAAAGACAATCATTAAAAAAAAAGAATCCCTTTTCATTAATCCTTTTATTTTGAAATTCCATTTTATAAAAATTATGACAAACAAGAAAAGAAAATGAAATGAAAGTTTGCAGTTAAAATTGGAAAAGAAAAACAAATTGATAATTATTCAGTTGTCAAATTATAAACCTTCAAATATTGAATGTAAAAATCAGAATTTAAGGAAGAAAAGTAAACAAAAAATTAGTAAACAAGAAAGCAAGACTTTTGAAAGATCTTTCTTTCTATACATTTTTCATAGAATGTGATAGGAGAGAGAACTCTTCTTACTTTTTAGCCCATCATTTGGAAATACAACTTGGAAACAAAAAGAGAAAAGAAACAAAAGAGAAATAAGAGAAGAGCAACAAGGAGAAACATTCATCAAGGAATCTTTAATTAAAAGGCGTTCACCTTGGAGTAATTATGAGTCAAACATGGGTGACATGTATGTAAGTTTAATCACTTGTTCTTTTAGTTGGTTGGAATCAGAAAATGTCTTAGTCACAAGACAAAGAATAAGTAGAGAACAAAAAAAAGGGACAACAATTTTTAACTTGTTTTGTTTTTTTTTCATTTGTTAATGTCCTCTCCTATTTATAAATTGTTTTTTCTGTATCAGCTGTTTGTTAATTGATTTCATAAATAGAGATATGTTTTCTTTTAAATTTTCGTACTTACTTTTTTTAATTTTATTATTTTGTTTTTAAGTTGACCTTTATATCACAATTATTTTTTATTTTTTGCACATACATATAAAAACCCATGTGTGTGTGTATGTTTACATATATGGATAGACAGAAACATAGATGCACACATACAAGGAAGTGCTGAAAAATTCTCAATCTGGCCCACTTCCCAAAATCTGGTTTAATAACCAAACATTAGAATTTTTATGGAAATCCTTTTTTGTTTGGGCTGATAATTTTTCAGCACCACTGATAAATAGATTATTTATACCTTTTGCTACATATTTGTATTCATATAGTATTGACCAGTTGACCAATCTATTTACATTTCTAATCTACTCTTACCAGCCTATCATGAATAATGTTACATATCTACAAATCCATCTATTTTTGTGAATCTCTGTGTCTGTATATTTAATAGGTATGTCTTGAGCTAAGAAACTGATTTTATTGTTTATTGGTTCTCTTTTCTTTTAAATAAAATTTATACTTACCCCTTGCTCTTTGGCTTTATCCATATTTCCATTAGTTTCCATGTTCTTGTTGATAAGCAATTCATTTTATTTATTCCTCTCTTCTTGTGCAAGTTTCTATACTAATCATGCTGGAAAAATATATTCATTAAAACAACCCTTTTTATCAACCTCATCAACTATATTTGTACAAGTATTTGTGTATATCAGTTTTTTCTCATCTATCTCAGTTTGTTTTATATTTACCAATTGATATACATATCTATCTTGTTATGGATCTGTTTAATGGTTGAAATAGTTGTTTGTTTTTGGCACATGTAATTAATGTTCAAGCCTACCTAAATGTCAAGATTTGGAAGACTAAATTTCAAGGCATCAGGCCTTTCTCCTTTTAGAAGACGTATGCAAAATGAATTTCCTTCCTTTCTAGCATTCGGTACATTCAGTACCTGTAAAATCTACAGTATCTATATTTTGTAAATATTGAAACCACTGCATCTGCTGATCTCAGACTCAAAACCTTCCTATCTATCAAATGGGCATCCTGTTTATTTAAAGGTATCAAGTTTACTTCAGCATCCAGTGGTCAGTGCTCAAGTTCATTTAAAGGGCAAAAATTTTAATTTCACAAACAAGTAGTTAAGTATCATACAATCCTATGACACTATATTTGGTCAGTACATTACGTACCTGTAAAATCATTAAAAAAAACAAAAAAAAAACTAGAATATATATCTATGTACAAAGGCATACTGAAAATTCTAACGAAATGAACAAGCATCAGATTTGTTTTGGTGAGGAAGGGCTTCTTGGTTAGGCCCAGAACTTTTCAATACCCCAATATATATATATATATATATTAATCTTTCCCCTCCTGCCTGCCTTCTGGGTGACTATTAAAAATGTATTCATATATGCACATACGAAGAAAGAGCATGATAATGATTTAACTTTTTTATTTCATATCTGTCAACAAAGATTAGTCAGTTTATTTACATTCCAGTGTTTCTATGTTAGGTCAAGTTTAGTTTGACATTGATAGATAGATATCAAGTTTAACCCAGTCTAGTATAAGGATAAAGTAGTAGATTCACTACTGAGGAAAAAATTTACTGTCAGAGGTTAACAAGCTTAGCTTGCTACCCATTGTTCTCCACCAGACACCCTTAGGTAGATAAAGTAATCAATAGATTTACAGGCAGATTGATACAAATAGTTGTTAATGAAGAGTTTTTAGTTTGTGTCTGTAGAAAACAATAGCTAATTTACTCTATAAGTAGTTTTGTGTAATTTTAGAGTGAGGCCAGTAGGATATGATGATGTCCATATAGATTTTCTCTACTGTTAAATGTAATATTTGCCAAAATATTTATTTAATAAGCAGTCTGTATTTTAGCCCTTCTATCATAATATATTTCTATTTATTATATTTGATATGCATAACTATTTACATATAAAGCTATCTTTATAATATTTATCAACTTTTATTATTGTTTGATCAATATTTACATTTAATAAATATCTATGCTGTGATATATAGTTACACACAATATTCATACACCTACATATATAGTGCAGAGAACATTGCACTGCATTCACAATAAAATGTCTGTATCTCTCTCTCTCTCTATATATATATATATATATATAGAGAGAGAGAGAGAGTCTGTGTAGACATAGGAATCAACACTGCATGGTAAATGTTGGCTTCACACTTCAATGCAATCTTCAGACCTATGACCATACTGCCTATAAATATTTTATCTCCAATATAGACCACACTTCCCCTAAAAATAAAGCAAATTTAAAACAATCTATATATGATAAAGTAACTGGTATGAAATATCTGAAAAAAGTATGTAAGTTATAATTTGTGAAAATCAGTTGGATATTTAATATTTTTATTCTGTTGCCAGCATTTAGCTCTGTGAGAGCATCCTTAAAGCAACTGAAAAAAAATCTAAAATTTAAGGGAAAAACCTTGCTAATTATAAATACTGTGGTTATAAATATCTTAATAAATCAATTAGATTTGTACATAGCTTATATATATATGCACAAGTTACATATATGTATATTTTAAATTATTAGGTTGCATTTTCACTTCGCTAAACATCTCATAAATATAGATGTATAAAATAAAATCATATATATAATGACAAATAGGAAATTTTTCTTTACCAATGTATTTTGTCCTCTAATGGACTTTATGAAGGCAAGCGCAAATATCTTATTTGATTTATTTATAAACAGAAGTAAAAATATCAGTAGTTTTTCAATATTTTTAAATTTAGGAATGCTCAAAAAGATATGTTTTATTTATATCTGAATTTTACACACACACACATATATATATATATATATATATATATATATATATATATATATATTTTTTTGGTAAATATACACTGCAAAAATGGGGACAACTGTATTTTCTTGTAAGTGAATATAATGAACCTGACTGGAATTCAAACTTGACTTTCCACCAATGTTTAGGAAAGAAAGAACCCTGTAAAATATTTCTTTCTTTGATTTATTAAACTGACACAAAATGAATTATACAATAGTCTTGTTTTCTTTTACTATTTCCCTCAAAAATCAGTTGTTACTTTTCTTAAAGAAATGAAATTGATTTCTATCTCAGTTCTCTTTCTACACACACATACTATATATATATATATATATATATATATATATATATATAAAAATTAATGGCTTGACTTCTTGAGGTTTTCTATTATTCTATATCACATCCCATCCAGATCTGTGGCAGAAACATAGCCTTCAAGCCTGGCAAGTGAAGTTTTAAGATGAAGTGCAGCTAATTCTTTAAACCAAGGGCACATGTATGGCTTCTTAATGAGGAAGAGTAATGGTAGTAATGTCCCTAGGTAGGTCTGTTGTAAGGTTATTGTTGGAATTTGTTTCTCTTATGCAGATGGTTGAATCAAATGTAGGCATTGATTTGACATTAGATTGAAACACTGATTTTGGTCTTATTCTGAAGTTTACTGGATTTTTTTGTGATTGGGTATTAAATTCACTTCATTTATTATCAAGAAAGAAAGAAATTAGATAAATTTAAAATTACAACTGATATGTATCTTTCGTATGATTTTTAGTTTTCAATGTTTGTTTCTGCCATGTTAGCATGATGTTATTTTTTTTTAGTTTTAAAACTTTGTCATACCATGTGAGCATGACATAATGTGAATTTTGAAAAACACATTTTAGAATGCCTATTTCAGAATCACAGATGATTTTGTCATTAGTTGGTTTCACTAATTATGAGAAGCTTTTAAAATTTGTAATCTTTGTTTACAGTTTGTTTTGCTGAGTGTTACTGTGTTATTCGCAATAAGCTTTTTTTTTATATATAATTGTAATTTTTATGATTCTGTATTATGTGTTGTTTTTAACAAAACTTGTTTAAATGAACATTTGCTACCTAGATACAGAGACCGATAAGATGCCCTCCAAAAGTTTGTAGAATTTTACCATCAAATTTTCCTTGAATTTTGAGGTAATACCGCCTGTGTATTTAAGCATTTCTGCACACAATATTTTGTGTACTTGCTAAAATAAGAGATATAAAAATTGATCCACAAATTATTCAAATTATACTAAAATACAATTATAATCTAATACTCTTTTATGTTATGTAACAATTTTAAATAGAATTATATATATATATATATATATATATATAGAATATATATTAGTACATATTTTCAAACAGATCTAAAAAGTAAGTTTCATGTTTAATTTTTTAAATCCTTATTAACTTTATTAACTAATTTTATTTTTTTATTAAATCGACCAGATTTGAACCCGGGTCAGAAAGCAAATGTTCTATGCGGCCATATATATATATATATATATAAAAACATGCACACACACACACACACACACACACACATCTTAAAATTTGCTAAAAATTCCACATATGTATACATACACACCACACATGTATGTTCACTGGATTGGCTTCTTGTATCATCTTGTTCACGTGGATGATACATGGGAAGAGTGAATTCATTGAACTTCCATGACAAGCAAAAACAATGATATTCTAAATTTTCCCATGCTCTATCAACAGTTTCAAAAATGTAAAAATAAAATAAATATCTGATGCTGTTAGTTCATTACATTTTATGCAGTAGGTGATTTCATTGCAATTGAATGAACATGTTAAGATAACAGAAAATAGATTTTTCAAAAAGAATTACAAGAAATATAAAACTCCAGTCTTTCTCCAATTGATGTGAATTCTTTCTCTGCTTCACCCAAGTAGAAACAAATCAGTGCATGTTGCATGTTGAATATTCTAAATTCTGATTAACTAATAGGAATTAAAAAGCCATTAGAGCAATGTAAGATAGTGTGTGCAAAGGGAGAATTCAGGGCAGTCAGTCTTTTGAGAAAAAAATCATCACCAAACATTAGAATTTATTTCTTAATCCGTTCTTTGTCAACTTATGGCCAAATCACACTGAAACACTGTTCCTATACAATCACTAAAGTTAAGCATCATTGAGCCTGGTCAGTACCAAGATGGGTGACTACTTGGAAATACCAGATGCTGTAAGCTTGGATGTGCAGGTAGTGTCATGGATAATGACTTGCAATTACTAATCAGAGAGCCAAGTTTCCATTCCTGTTGGGTTTGTTACATTCACTTATGTGCAAATACCATTGTGAAAGGTATAAATCCACCTCTTTTCCACCCATCTATGGGTTAATTAGTGAAATTTGTATCACTAAACCATTATTATCTCAAAAAAAAATTCTTACAATCTAAAAATATTTTCTGGCATTTGCTTTCTGACCCGGGTTCAAATCTGGTCAATTTATCAGGAAGGAGACTTCTTGATGTTATCAGAATGGGGCATCTTTGGAAAGTGCCTGAAAACCACACCACAAGTTGACCCAAGTCTTGTGAGTGAAATTGGGTAGATGGAACTCTTGAGGGTCTTTGATAGTTGTGCTAGCACAAAGTCACAAGTCATCGTGGCTTGAGCATGCTGGACTTATTCAAATTGTTGATCACACTTTGTTGACACACTCTCTCCAAGAAACTGTAACTAAGGTCTTCTCAGCATAGTTGCAGTATAAATCACAGGTGGGCTTTGTGGGTGTTGAGCAGACACAAGTGTGCCTGAGTGTGCGTCGGCAATAGGTATTGGCTAGCTGCCCTAGGTATCCTCGAATACGAGTGGCCAGCTATTATTATTACACACACACACACACACACACACACACACACACACACACACACACACACACACATATAATGATAAAACTATACTTTTAAGATATGCTGTATTTATGGGTCAAAGTGCTCCCTATCATGGATAGACCATATGCAAATACATTGAGGTCAATATATCTTAAAAACTGCTAATAAATAAATAGAATATGAAATAAAATCATAGAATCCCATTTAAAGGATGGTCATTCAATTTCTTTTCTCTTGCAGCAAATAAACAAATCACAGATATAACAAAATAATTTGTTTAACAGCTGAACATTTAGATTTCATGAAATACACCTAAAACAAAATCTTTTTCCATGTATTGTGTCACTTCAGGGCATTGACAATCATGGCTCTCCACAATTTCCTGTCCTTTGTTGCTCGTAATAAGTTTTGTCTTTGTTATCTCTTTTTATCTCTTCTTCTCCACCACCCACTTACACAAACTCATTAGGTAGTTTATGCATTATTTTCCTCTGTCTCTCTTGCCTTCAATCTGTTTTATGAGTATCAAATTTTCCAAGTCCTCTTTCCTCATTATGTGCCCTAGAATGTCAGCTCTCTCTTCTTGATGTTAAGTATAAATGTCCTTTTTGTTTCCAAAAACTTTCTCATTTCTCATAGGTTCAGTCCATGGTATTGTCAACATCTTTCTGTAAAACCACATTTCTATTGCTTCAAGTTTCCTTTTCATCTGTGAGGAGATTGTCAAGCATTTACTGGCATATAGGAAAACTGATACTGTGTAACAATTCAGAACTCTTTTCTTTCTTTCTAACAAAATTTTTCTATTTCTTATATAATTTTTTTCAGATCAAATAGAGCAATAAACGACATTATAAATATCCTGGGCAGGTCACATTACTACAAATTTATAATTTAGGATAACCTTCCTTCTCATATGTATGAATTTATGCAACATATATGCCACACACACACACACACACACACACACATTTTAGGATATTAAACTGAAAACATGTAAAAATTGATACATTGAAACACAACTGCAATTGTGTAACAATGTTTACATGTTTTTGGTGTAATATCCTAAAATAAATAATATTGCTCTACTTTTTATTGTGCCTTCTTTTAAATTAAATGTTATGAACATTGAAATTGTACTCTGTTCATTTTCATCATACCTAGATATACATACATATATATATATATATATATATATATATAAAAATCTGTGGGTAAGTAATCCAAGTAGATCTTATTAATATAAAATATTAAAACAAAAGATATACATGAGGTGTATTTAGGCAGCTCATATTCAGCCTAACAAGTTTTATCAATAAGGTCTGTTTGCTTAATTTTTTATTGTATTTTTCCAATCTTTGAATATGATGTCTATCAGTACTGAAATTGTGAATAAACTGTCTGAAGTTCATGTTTGTTCTTTTGTTTTTGTTCTAGTATTTTCGACCATCTCATTCATTATCAAGAACCATGTGCTCTCAGTGTTGTAGGCAAGATTCCATTGGTTATATCCTGTTATTTTTTAGAAAACTGAAATTTAAAATATTTCAGATCGATATCATGTGTAAGAGTTAAGTATGCATCAAATGTTATGCATTTTTATTATTATTTGATGTATATTAAGTATTTTATACAAACTTCTAGATACAATTTCTTGTGGTGAAAATTATTCTATCTAATGTTGGTCATTTATTTTGTATAGTAATATCTTCATTAGAAACAAAGAAAAGAGTATTGAACTGCTATACAATATCACTCCTCCTGTATGGCAGTGAATGCTTGACAATCTCCTCATAGATGAAGAAAAGAATTGAAGCAACAGAAATATGGTTCTACAGAAGGATGCTGAGAGTACCATGGACTGAACATGTGAGCAATAATGAAGTTCTAGAGACAATGGAAACAAAAAGGACACTTATATTTAACATCAAGCAGAGAGAGTTGAAGTTTCTAGGGCACATAATGAGGAAAGAGGGATTGGAAAATTTGATACTCCTATGACATATTGAAAGCAAGAGGAAAACGATGCATAACCTACCCAGCAATCATGAGTAGATAGATGGCAGAACAGAATTTAGGAGAGATAACAAAAAGAAAAAATTCATTAAGAGCTACAAAGGACAAGAAATTGTAGAGAGCCATTATTGGCAACATCCTGAAGAGACACAGCATTTGGAAGAAAAATAGCTTTACTTGTATCGGGTGTTGTACAGTATTTTGATATTATCCACTAACATTTGTTTTACATTGAGCATTGTATTTTTGTTGTTTGTGATGTGCCAATTGATATGTTCACAAATATATATGTGTATTGTATGTGTGCGTATGTGTGATTAGAGTTAGGTAAGTTGAAAGATAGACTATTGTAAAGCATAATAAAATATATATATATATATATATATATATATATATGTCCTTGAAAATCATACAGAAATATAAATGCCACCTTTTAATTTAACATCATTATGTTCCAAACAGCTTATACCTGATATAAATACTGGCAGCATAAAACTTGACATGGCAAATCTGCTGGCATTGATGGCATCCTTCCAGAAATTAGGAGGCACAGAGACCCATGTAAGGTTACATGATCTCCTTTTTTGATAACAATACACATTATCCCAAAATTCAGTCATCATAATCCTACCCCCACCCACCAAAAGACAATATGACTGCTCATGTTACTAAGACATTATGCTATTCTCTATTGCTGGATTGACAAGCAAAGGTTTTTACTGATTACCTCCCTGAAATCCAGAATGGTTTTAGAGCAAAACATGGTATAACTGATATGTGTATGGTAATGGTAATATTAGCCATTTCCTTATAAGGAAACATTCAGCACTCATTGACCGAGCATCCAACACTCTGCTTTCAGTTGAAATATATAAAATCTTTCTCATGAAACAATTTTTCAGGAAGATAGGTTTCTCAAGCTCACTAATTTTTATTGCTTTTTCCAGTATTGATGAGGTTTCCTTCCTAACTTTTTGTTTGAAGTATTGTGGAACATCAGCATTTTGATTATGTAATTATTTTCTCCTTAAGTTGCACGTGCTATCTATTTTAGTTGTTGATGCTGTTGAAAATTCTCAAATGATGTGATTTCTGTTATTTGGTAAAGTTCTTGTTTTGTGTTATATTCCATGCTAATAGGAATATATACTTGAACAACACGATGGATAAATAAGTAAAGGATTATTGTAAAAACCAGTACAATAAGAATAAAGGTAATAATTATGCACAAGGTCATCGCAAGTCAATCCAGTAGTGAGTACTACTATTGGAAGGTTGGTAGTTCTCGTGAAAGTCTGAGTTGTACTCAACAGATCCCAGATAGACCCCTGTAGTCCATTGTCTTATGGATGCTTATAGGTAGTTACTACCTATAGTGTAGTCACTTATGGGGGTGACAGGTTATTCCATTACATCATTTTGTAGCACCAGTCCACACGGTTTGTAGAAGGATGGTTCTTGCTAAAACCTATATGAAACAAATTAAAGGCTACATGTTACCTTTCTTGATCCAAAAAAGATGTGCAACCTGATATGCAGATTAGGTATTTTGAAAATTCAATATATGCTCGTTTACCCATCCAAATTCCTCAGTTAGATTATCCAACTGTATTGTTACAGCTCAACTGATTCAGAATAGTCAGCAACCTCTCAAGACTCTTTCCAGTTAAATGACAACATGAAATAGGATTGCATCCTGGCCTTCACACAGTTCTCAATACTCTTCAGCACAATATTGAATCAGGTTTCAGAGATGAAAATCAGAAAACATATAGGCTTAAATCGCAGCCTATTTAATGTGAAATGACTACAGACCCCAAACAGACTACAATGAAGCAGGTGTAATTCGGATATTGAAGCTCTAGTTGTTTAGTCTGTCCTACAAGTAACATTCACTTTTGCAAAAACCTACATCCTGACAAGAGTACTACCCACCTTCTATATCTATTAGTTCAACTAAATTCAAACAGTTACTATCTGAGATTTTCTATATCCACAGAAGCCAAGATAGACAATGAAGTTAACAGGCTGAAAGAAGACAAATCTTTGATGTAAGAGAGACTGGATCAATAAAAAAAACTAAGGAAAGATACAAAAATAAAAGTCTATAAAGCTGTCATGCTATCCTTTATGAAGTTGAATCTTAGTTCATTTGCTAATGCCAGCAGTGTCTCTTCAGTACTTAAGAGTGCAATAATATTCAGCATTGATGCAAATCTATAAGAAAATATAATCACATTCACATCAATGGAAAACTATCACTTCCCAAAGAACCTAATGTTCAAGGAGCTGACCTCCAGTCTGTGTAACAGAGGTGGGCTATAAAAGATACAGACACACTCTTAAAAAGACCATCATCATATTTGAAATTGACTACCACAAATGGAAAACAGATGCTACTGATAGGCTGGCATTGTGCCTTAAGGTCTTCCAGGTGGCATTCCTTACTGTAAAATGTAAACAGTGGAGAAGATAAACTTGGTGTTTTCTCCAGTCCCCAATCTTCCACTGAAGAAAAATCTGTGCTTCTTTTCTGGTAACTTTGTTAACCACTACTGGTTCTGTGGCAAGTTTAAGTCTCTTAGGAAATTCTTATTTGTGAGATCAGGTGCTATATATATATATATATATATATATATATATGTTTGTGTGCTGGTGCTGTAATGGATAACAGCTCAAAATGAGAATTTGGAAAGCCAAGTTCAAATTCCAGTCAAGTTTGTTACATTCACTTACACCCTTGGGAAAAGTATGAATCCATCTCTTTACCCTTCATATATGAGTTAAATAATAGGACAGACTGTTGCTCTAGTCTTGGTTAATAATCAGTCAAGGGGAATGACAAGTCTGAATTCAGTTCTTTGTTTACAGTTATCCCATAATGTTTCAATTGGTTCTGCACAAACCTTCACCACTACAATCAAATTATATGTGCAGGCAATCTGTTCAGTTTGAGGAGCTGGATTATTGGACCCTTATACATTAAAGACAATGCAAGAGTCATATATATATATATATATATATATATATATATATATATATATATATAAATAATCAAAAATCATATTTTATGAGTGTCTAGATTATAAGGGTATCATGCAAGGTCCATCATTATTTATCAGGAACAACAGGGATGGATTAATTGGCAGCACCCATCTCTTCTCCAAATGACATATGGCACCAGCAGAAAGGAGTAATCCTTACCTGACCTATTAAGAAAGATTTTCTCATACCTTTGTCAACTACATTAGTCTGAAGGGAGTACAAATTTCATCAGTTGTAATTTGAACTTATTTTTACAGATTCTATTTTATAACTTATTACTTATTAAACCAACTGTGTGCATCCACTGAATGAGTATAATTATCTTCTAAGATAAATATCAAAATAAGCAACACTTTATTATATATATATATATATATATATATATATGCATCCTCTGGCAGAATGCATATTTTCAGACAAGATTTCTTGAATATTCAAGCCAGTAAATGTAATTAAAAAAACACTGTTTAATTAAATAAACAGAGAATATACTTGAATATGAGTATCCATCTAAAATAATGTTTAAGCAAAACAAATTAAAATATATTGGATTTCATCCATTTCACAAAATAAAAATGTCTTTGTTTACATTAGGGTACAAAACAAAGTAGATATCAATATTTCGAGAATCAACAGAGAATGTGAGTTCTAAAGCACTATTTTGTGCTTTGTTTAACTGGAAGTTTTGCATGGTTAAATTGATTAAGCATGTCAGATCTTGTGTGTGTGTGTGTGTAAATATATAATATACATATATATATATATGTTGTACTCTGCTGCAATTAGATCTCTTTCTGATTCACACTACATGTCAGCCAGACATGAACGCTAAGAAAGCAAAACACAAAAATGTTGTTTTCTGAGTAGGGTCACCAAGCATCACATCCAGTCCACAAAACAAATCCCAACAATAAATTACAATAACCAATCACTAATGTTTCCACTGAAAAGAAAAGATAATCCTGGGGATCACCTGATTTTCTTAAAAGAAAGCCTCTCATAACAACTGACCCAGGAGCAGGCTGAAAAAGCCACTTGTCAACATGCAGACGCATTTTTGCCGTCACTGCCATGATTGCTTCACTTGTCATTCCCCCCCACCCCATGAGCTCATTTCAATGATACTACATTTGACCAGAATCCAACAAACATTCTGCTCAGTCAACCTTCACTATCCACGCCAGGTTTCCCTCATCATCACCACTGTGACCCTATTTTGTTGATACCGCTTTTGACCAGAATCTTACAGACATTCCATTTGATCAACCTTCATTCCAGTCTGACCCCATTCATTGATCTTTGATTTGACCAGAATCCAAGAGAGACATTCTGCTTGATCAATGTTTATTAGCCACTCAGGGCCTCTATTACAGCCAGCACCATAACCCTTACAACCAACATGTCTCACCATGAATTGACCAGCACTATGATCTCGATCAATCAACCCATCTTACCAGGCATTTCAGCTTCAAAATCACATCACATGACTGCCAGCCCATCAAACACCTCACAGATATCAATTTCAACCTTAAAGAAAGGCATGTATCAACCCCACCAATGATCTTGACCAACCAACCCAAGAAATCAGTTAACTCCCAGCTCTACTGATGACATCCTTACACTTAATTGCTTTCCTTACAAACAGCAACTAAGGAACCACATATTCCACCTTTTACTCAACTAAGTATATATTCTGAATTTTGACAAATACATATTGTTGAAACTACAATCCTTGTTTATTCCTTTCCTTTGCAACTAAACACTCAAATATATGTGTGCATGTGCATGCATCTACTGTAGTCCAAAATTTTGGGACGACAATCTGAATTTTGAAGAATCATCTAAAAACTGTTAAGTGCCTTTTCTCAAAACTAATTTAGAAGCTCACTTTAGGCCAGAGGGACTTTCTTTTTCCTGAAGGGTTGTATCATATACATTTCAATAATAATCAAATTAACCCATTACCACATAAAATTTCCTTAAAACTTTAGATCTTTTTGCATAATCTTCTTTGCTGGCTAATAGTAATCTTTGGGTTGGTTGTTTTTTTTTTTTTCTTTTTTTAATTATTTCATCCCAACAGTGCCGCTAAGACACAAGGGGTTATTGGGAGTGAAAAAGAATGAGAAGACTTTAGTGAGGAGAAAAGACAATAAAAGAACAGGTTTCAGGTAGAGAGAAGATGACAATTGATTTTGTATCTAAATTTTTGATGATTGTAGAAAGTAGAGAAGCAAGAAACTGGAAGAGAATTCCTGAGATAAGAAGTGCAAGAAAAGAAACTATCAGAATAGTTACATCTAGCTAGTTCAATAGTAAAACCATAAGACTTAGTTGCCATTCTAGTAGTACACTTAATTTCATGCAATCTAGGCACCAACGAGGAAAGAACAATTGCCATAAAAAATATTTGTATAAAAGACAGAGATATATTATGGCAGTGAGAAAATGACTAAAGTCAAGATGTTAGGTCAGGACTGATATTACAGACCCTTCTTTAAATTTTGTCAAGAATCTTGAGATATATAGTTGGAGCACCAGACAAGATGTGGCAGCAATATTCAATGCACAGAATTGTCTAGCACAACACAGAGAACCAACTTTTCTAGTAGTAGGCCTAGCAATTGAATTAATATAATCACTCCTCATTCTTCATCATTTTTTGTCACAACAGAGTGAACCATCCTTCCTTGCAACAAACATAGTAATTGACTCAATTGCTTCACTTTATGTCAGTGGAATATGCAAACTCAAGAAGGTGCAAAGATTTACTCTCCTGGAGGTTAGCATCAGCCATACTGATGGAAGGCAGAAAAGGTTCTTTATTGTGATTAAATGATACTAGTTTTGTTTTGTTTTGTTTTGGAGACATTAAAATTTACAAACCATTCTTTGCCTCAGTTAACCACGGATTGGGAGTTATTTTTGACAGCAGCTATTGGATTTTAAATTTTAGCTCCCTAAAAATTGCATGTCATGTACTAATGGTTTAAATTGTTTCAACATAGAAGCTTAGCAGAAATTAAAGTGAAGAAGGTACAAATTATTAAATTCAGAGGGTGACACCAAATATTTGGTCTGTAGTGTGTGTGTGTATATACATATAAATTATTACTTCAAAATTATTATAGTGGACACCTCTTTTTTGAAATAGATGTCTCATATATATATATATATATATATATATATATATATATATATTGTCAGAGAAAGAGAGATTGTTAAAGAGTGTTTTCACTAAAGTAGATCAACTAAAGGCAGTTAATAAGTAAACTAAATTTCACTTACTCTAAAGTCAAAGTCATATTCTAAAAGCATCAGACTCACAACCAATCAATGAACCAATTATTTGTGAAACCCTTTCAATAACTATCACTCTGACAAGTGCTCATACAGAAATATATACAGATATATAAATGCATGAACATGAAAAAGTGCAACTTTCTGTTTCATGTTTACAAAAAGAAAACAAAAATATATCAGAATAAAAAAACATTTCCCACCATTTTTCCTTTGAGGAAAAATCCTTATATAATGAATCAATAACATACTCAAGAAAAGAAATTGTAGTTTTCATTTTGTGTCAAGAGATGAAAACTTGTCAAAGATTTATTCCGTGTTGATATAATTTTTTGTTTTCTATGACTTCTGTTTTCTATTCTCATAAACGAGCCATATTCTTGAAGAAGAAGTCACACTTTCTTTTTTTTCTAAATCTACCGTGTGCTGCAAATAAATATTTGGAGGAATAATCTCTCTATACTGAGTTCTCAATGTGAATTCTTGACAGTTTCTGGTTTTCATTCATCATTGTGTTGATATAAATTGTTTGTCTAAGTTTCTCTTTGCATGAGATAAGATTTTTTTTTGGATGACTATTATTTTGATTCTTATGGTTTCATCACAGTTCATCTACAAAAGTATTATTTTCAATATTTTGCTAATACTAACATAAGATTTCAGAGATGATGAATTATTTTTTTAATCATTTCACTACAAGCAAGGTGACAAAGCCACTAAGCTGCAAATGGTTACTGAGAGTGAAAGAAACTGAGAAAATGTTAAAGAATGAGACAACATTAAAGGACATAGAAAATTCAAGAAAATAGAAAATGACAATTGACATTGCATTTAAATTTTTAAAGATTTTAGTTGACAGACATTATTTACATGACTCTGACCAACATCCCCATCTTGGTTGTTATGTTTATAACATTTCTGAGATGAGGAATTATTATTTATATTATTTACATGTCTAATGTTTATTAAATTTGTAGCATCTGTAAGATGAATAGTTATTTGCAACTGAAAATTGATCAGCAAACCAAGTATGAATACATATGAACACTGGCACAATGTAATTACATTTGAGCATTGACAAAATGCAATTAACAGAAAATGATTGCAGTGGAATGTGATAAATATTAATTGTTATGATTTTAATCAAGCATTTGCTAGTGAAACAGATTTCAGCATTAAATGACCCATGAAAACTGTTAACTAAACCAAACCCAGTACCTAGAACTATCACTTTTAAATATCAGAACTTGTAAAGACATTATTAACATTGCTCTAAATTAGAAATTTCTCATATTAAATTTCATTGTACTCTTGTATCCTCCATCTGCTTTTATTTTTTCCTGTTGTAACTTTTTATTTATTATAAAACACTATATAGTTTAATGTCTTAAGGTGATAGATTTGAATCTGCAGTCTAAGGAACAATAATGATATTATCTAGTTAGATCAATGAGAGAGTAGTTTACTTCTTAAAAATTAAATAAGAATTATTTTAATATAAAACTTTTATGTGCTGTATCCCTTCAGGACATCAGCAATTATGGCTCTCTACAACTTCCTGTCCTTTGTGGCTCTTAGTAAGGTTTGTTTTTTGCTATCTCTCCTAATCTCTATTCTGCAAACTAATTACACAAGCTCATTAGGTAGGTTGCTTGTTAATTTATCTCTTGCCTTCTATATATCCTATGAGTGTCAAATTCTCCCACCCTCTTTCTTCATTATGTGTCCTAAAAATTTCTCTTTCTGATTCTAAATATTAATGCCCTCTTTGTTTACATTTTCCTTAGAACTTTTTTGTTACCTACATGTTTTGTTCATGCTATTCTCAACATCCTTCTCTATAACTACATTTCAGTTGCCTCAAGTTTTTTCTTCATCTGTGAGAAGATTGTCCAGCATTCACTACCATAGAGAATAACCAATATTACATAAGAGTTTAGTACTTTTTCTTTGTTTCTTATATATTTTTCCTATTTCTTAATACTTTGCTTAGCTTATGGGAGGCATCTTTTGCTATTTCAATACACCTTTGGATTTCAGTCATATATTTCACCCTCTCTTAAAATACATCCTACATATTTAAATTTTTGTACTTGCCTTATTTCAGTGTCTCCAGTTTCTCGTTTGCATGTTGGGCTGTTCCATTTGCTGAAAATCATACATTTTTCTTCTTACAATTGATATTTAGTCCTTTCTTCTCACTTTCCTTCTGTAGGAATTCTTCTAGTTTCCTTTCTGTATCTGCTATCAACATTGTGTCATCTGCTTATGTTGTTATGATTGTGATTGCCAATAATAAATCCTGTTCAAACTTCTACTTCTCTCAGGATTACCTCACTGTAAAGAAACATTTCCTTGTTTTATGATTCTTCTTATTTTTGTATATTTATTGAATTCATTTTCTATTCATATACAGGCAGTTTGCTACCAGTATAAGTTCAAGCTTACCTAGCAGTTTGAACACTTTTTGTATCATACATTAACAAATGCTTTTGGATAATCTATAAAATCTAAGTATACATCCTTCTGGTTTTGGATTGTTTTTTTTTTATATCATTCTGAGTATATCACATTTCTTGTTACAGTGTCTTTAATGAAATAGCACTGTTCTTGTCCTATTTCCAGTCTGATTTTGTTATGTCTCTATTCATTATGAAAATGAATCTACCTAGCCTTCTGGCATATCACTACTGTTGTATATATCATTTATTATTTCTGTAATTTTGTCAATGCCAAAATCATCTATATCATGATAGTGGTTGATGATTAGTGGTTCGACAAATTTTCTTTTCCTATTTGACCTTCTCATTAGTGTATTTTCCTGTGGTCTTTGTATCTCAAATGCTTCAAAGATTGTATCCATAGCGTCGTCATCTTCTGCGGATGACGAGCTTGGTTCCTCAATTCGTCTTTCTGTAGCTGGTCAATATGTCTTCTGTGTGTGTACTTTTCGCCTTTTATGGTATACATTAGATTTCCGATTCTATTGATTACTGTACCTGGCTCCCAGTACGACATATTGTTTCTAAAATTTTTGAAATAAACCCGTTCTCCAGGTTTGAATGATCTCTTTGGCACCATTGGTGTATACTGATTTTTGCTCTTGCTCGGTAATAGCTTATCAAACACCGATCTTATTTTCCGCGCGAACATTTATTCTGCCCTTCTTTCTTTTTCTTTTTTCTTCTTTCTTTTTTCTTCTTTCTTTTTATAGTGTCGGATTGTTGAACCTCTAGCTTTTTGCAAAATGAGTTAATAGGTAGGTCCCAAACGTTGAATTTCTGCATCCAGTCGATACCTACTAAGTTTTCAGTATCTTTAATGACGTATATCTTCAGTTTTTTTGTTTTGCCGTGAAATTTACCATTCACTATTATTTCTCCCTCAAATTTTATTTGTTTTCCTGTAACTGATTTGGCAATTTTTTGAGTGTGTAACATCGTAGGTCTATTGAGTTTTTTCCATGTCTGTAAGTTGATTATCGTGAGGTCAGAACCCGAATCCAATTGTAATTTAATCTTTTTGTTTAAAATTTCCATTTCTACATATTTCCTTACATTGGTGTTGTCATCATTATTCATCCTTGTAGCTCTTATTCTATTAGTATCTTTTCTATTTCTACATTGGGATGCCTTGTGGCCTTTTTTTCTACATTCATGACAGTTTTTATATCTGAAGCGGCAATCCTTGTTCCAATGTAATCCTCCACATCGATAACATGCTGCTGGAGGGGGCTTATATTTGTTTCGATGTTCGTCATAATTTGTCCTGTATGTCATAGTTTTTCTCTTATCATAATATTTTATTTTTCTTTCCGGGGAGGGTGAGAATCTTTTTTCATTGTCGTAAAATTTTAGTTTTCTTTCCGGGGAGGGTGAAGAACGTAGATTTTTGTTTAACTTACGTATATGAGAAACAGCCGATTCTTCAATGTCCTTTGCATCTTTCTTAATGCTTAAACATCTCTGGCAATCTTCTGATAATTGCTGTAATGTTAGACCCGGTTCATTTTGTAATTTTGCCAGCATTCTTCTATGCATTTCGCTGTCTTTTGTAGAAACTAGCCCTTGAACAAAGATGAGACATTTAAAAATATCTGGGGTTAATTCCGCTAGTTTGAAGTCGTCACAATGTTTATTTACTATTGCAGCAAACATGGAATAATCCTCATTATCACCCTTTACCAGGTTAAGGCATTTCCACCTCCTATGGAAGAGTGATGTTTTGGGGCTGAAGAGTTCTTTAAGACATGTCACTGCTTCATCAAATTTTAATTCGTTCGTTTTTTTTGGCAAGATATAATCTATGAACTTTGTATATTCTTCAGTTCCTAATTTTCTAAGCAATAGACGTAGCTTTTTTGGTTCTGTCCAATTTTGACAGTCTATATTAAAGATGTCTTCATGTCTTCTGAAGTAATCTCCAAAATTTTTGTTCTCATCTAGAGAATATTTAAAAATCTCTATGGTACTCCACACTGTGTCTTGCAAAAATGTTGCTCCTTTTTCAATATCTAACTGCTTGTTGCCTGCTACTTTCAATATTAGTTCCTGGAGCTCTGTTTGTCTATCTTGATTTTCCTTTTGCGTTTGTAATAATTGCTTTTGCCATATTTCTTGTAGCTGTAACTGTTGCTCATTTTGGTGCTTTATTTGTTCTACCAACATATTTTTAAAATCTTCCATGATAACTCAATTTTCTGTATTTTTACTCCTCAAAAATTGTTTGTCGCTAATTTGTTGTTGGACGACGAGGTAAGGATTTTTCTATTTCTTTTTTTTTCCGCTTGGGTTTGAATCTTTGTAGCCAACTTGTTGTTGGTTAGACATACGAAAAGTTTTTCTTTTCCGCGTGAGTTTCGAATCCTCGTTCGCCAAGTTGTTGTGGATCCCACGTGAAAAATAGGTATCCAAATAAATGACAAACACAAGTATTTAAACTAAGAAATTAAATGTATTTACACAAAATACAAAAGGTAATGCTGTTAGTAAAATCCAGGAACATGGTTAGTAGCAAATACAGATAGATATATACAGTCTTGAAGTAGGACTTCCTTAGAGTCTACGTGCTTGTAACTGACTTCTACAAGAGGTTACTTCACTCCATCCGACACCCTACGACTCATGTACGACTCATCTTCTCTGCCTGACTGTGGCTATTTTATGGCAGCAGGACGAGTCCATTATAGCCAAAAAGGGTGGACCCCATAACAAAAAGGCTATCTGGAGAGGAATACTATCTTGATAGACTTTCTCTCTCTCTCTCTCTCTATATATATATATATATATATATATATATATATATATATATATATATATATAAACCCTACTCAAAGTCTCAGTACTTCTTTTCTTGTATATACTTATGGATAGTGGAGGTCTAATGAATGAACCAACTTGTTCATTGTATGATTGGATCTTGTTTTCTAAAGCAGGTTATATGAATTGCTTCAATAAACTCAAGAGGTATACAATCATTTCTTACCTCCACTTTCCAGAGAAAGAATGAATAGCACTCAACCTTCATGACATCCCAGGTTGAATGTGCTTGTCATATCAATAACTGCTTAGACAAACCATCTTTGAGCTCATAACAGTAATGTAAAAACTGATATATTTGGAATATTAATCCATGTTTTATTCAGTCGAGTATTTTCATGTTTGTTTTATCAATTATTTCAGTCTCCAACCTTTAGCAGATGAATGATATAATCTTCAAGGAATTTTGAGGAAAATCTAATTAGAATGGTGATAAAAGTTTGAAAGAAAAATTAATATTTTAATTTTTTTGGTTGTTGAGTCAGTCATTACAACAGTAGTGACGTTATTAAGCATCAGTTGAAAGAATAAGAAATGAGAATACCAAAAGCTGTAAGTATGAATATGCAGTTGGCATAATGGATAATGGCTCAGAATTGGAAATCAGAGAGCCAAGTTCTAATTCCATTTGGGTCCATTATATTCACTTATGCACAAAAAGTAAAGGTATGAATTCACCTTTTCTCCATCAGCTATGGATTAATTAGTAGGTCTCATATCAGTAAAATAATTGTTATCACCTAAAACTTCTTATATTGTAAAATATTTTCTGGCTTTAAATAACCTGTAAAACCATAAAAAACAAATCTGTCATATATATATATATATATATATATATATATATAATTTTGCCCCAAGCAAGGTGAAAAGACCATGAAGATGCAAGGGGATACTGAGGATAAAAGAAAATAGACTGAAGGAAACTAAGAAAACATTACTGAGAAGAAAGGACAATAAAAAGAACAGGATTCAAGAGACAGATGATGACGACTGACTTTGTACTTAAATTTTTGTAAATAATAGTTGACAGGAAAGTAAGAAGATGGAAGAGAGTTCCATGGGTGAAAAGTTTGAGAGAAGAAACTATTGGAATAGAATATATGGTTACATCTAGGCATTTCAACTGTAAAATGATGAGATCTAACTGGCAATCTAGCACTGTGCTGTGCAATTCATGAAATTGAGGTAGCAAAGAGCAAAGCTCATTAGAAATATTTCTGAATTTCAATTTCTTCTTTTTTTTTATTTGGCATGTAAATTTGGTTGTTGGGTTATTTTATGTTGAGAAACCAGACTATATTCACTAAACATGCCATGTTGAGATATCCTGGCATGTATATATATATATATATATATATATATGTGTGTGTGTGTGTTTCCTATACAAACCAAAATGTACCCTCAAAGACAAGACAAGTCAAGAGAATATCCTGTAGTGATGAAGGAGAAAACAAAGTCTTACTTGAAAAGGAATTTGTGTTCTTTGAATTGTTGAAATAGAAAATCATGAAAAACAAAATTGGGCCAACTTTAGTAGGTTTTGAAATATGCTAATTGTTTTCACTTCCCAACCAATCAGAACCTTTCTTACCCCAATAAAAGAACACCATTTTGGATGACTGGCCTTTTCGTTCTTCACAAGTGAAAAAAGCTAGTTGTATGTTGCAAGTTTTAGATACAGATTTTTTACCCCTTTTGATTTATCTGATAATGCTGATTACCTGTAGTCACTGACTGTTAATATTACTGATTAGTTACTGTAATTGTTGATATTAGCCACTACAGACTTAGTATATCAACAATTACATTAAAAAGGAAAGAGGAACAATATAGTACTGTACATTTTAATCAAGTACACTATCCAATCTGACACTGTCAAATACCTGTACACTGTAAATATACACTAATTGGTGTTCTTGTTAAATCCACCCTTTTATGCTTTTCAACTTTTCCTACAGATGATATGGTTATAGAAAAGGATGAATATGAAACCATTTAAACTCACTGGCATATAAAAAAGAGAAAAACCCATAGAGCAATAAGCTGCACATGTGGTTACACTGATGTAAAAAAAATGATGGTCCACCAACCAGCTGTCAGCTCACAAAGCAGTAGCTTTTATCCAGTATTACTTCAATACCGTTCATAGTGTGTTGGACAAACAAACACAACTGCTCAAGACTTTGCCCATAGCTTCCAATATCCGTTTAAGGGAGGCCCATAATACTGAGGTATATATATATATATATATATATATATATATATATATATATATATATATATATATATATATATATATATATATTTTTAAAAAAAAAAATCTTGATAATGGTCAATAGGATAGCTGAAAGCACTCAGATATATATAACATTTGGCCAGTTTTTTCCCTAACATTTGAAGTAATAAAAATGTCAGATTAAAAATAAATCCATTTATTCTTTAAATATATATATGGTTGCAAGAAAAGTTCTTGGAGTTTCTAAATAATTTTAATGTTCTACAAACTGACAACTTTTTTTTACAACCATATATATATAAAGTTACTGCCACAAAAAAGTGATACCTAAGGTTCAAAATGCATTTTAAAAATGAAATATCTTTCTTGAAACATTTATTTTAGTTTTAATTCCAAGCTAATAGATTAAATTTAATATTTCCAATAAGCAAAATACTTTGCTTTATTTAAAACCAAATTTAAATTGATTGGAATCACTTTTTTAAGTTGCTAAAATCGACCATACTGATGAATCTGTCTACACAATATAATTCTCTTTATTAAAAGATACATTTAAAATAAAACAATTTTCTGAAATTTTATTTGAGGAAGATTAACTGATTTAAAGTTTAATTAATCTGAATTAAAAAAAATATTACTTACATTTAGTTTAAAATATCACAAAAAATCATTTTTTACCATGAAGGTAGCTGATTTTATGAGGTGCTGACAAATTTATCAATAGTTTAATGTTTGCCATTTTTAAGTAAAATTATATATATATATATATATATATATTTGTTTGAATAAAAACAGACCACTTTAAGGTTCCATGTAATAAGTTCTTTCACCACAACCCCTTTAACAGGGCTCTGGATCATCAGACTTTACTTCCAAAGGTTGAAATGAACCTTTTCAACCTTTGGAAGTAAAGTCTGATTATCTAGAGCCCTGTTAAAGGGGTTGTAGAAATAACTTATTACATGGAACCTTAAAGTGGTCTGTTTTATTCAAACATATCTGCTCTGAATTTACATTGAGCTCTCCGGATATCGCCCGCCTTGGGTCTACCCATGCAGATTACCTAGTTTTGCATAAACTAACTAATATATATATATATATATATATATAAACATGAATGCAGATTACCTAGTTTTGCATAAATTAACTAATATATATATATATATATATATATATATATATATATATATATATATATATATATATATATATTGATATATTAAGTAATATGTACTGTTGTTATTCATGCATGTAAATATCTATCATTATATGTGCCAATATTCATGTACGTGTTGAAATCAGCAAGCATTTCTACAAGAGGTTATTTTGATAAATTTCTTTTTCATGTTTGTGCATCTGTGCTTAACTTTATATTTATGTGTGATGAGAACAACTTTCAGAGAATCTCTGTGTTTGAAATAATGCCATTATGTGCTGTTTTACATAAATTGAGAGCTATTACACTTATCAAGTTTGGTTGGTTTTTGCTTCTGGTAAAAAGGAAAAAAATCTATTTTTCCACAATAGATGTTTTAATGCAACAGAGAGTTAACAAAAGAGAAATTAAACCAAAAAAATACTATTACAGATGTCAATAAGTTACAAATACCAAACGAGAAAGAAGGGTTACAATCCAAAGTGTGCCTTCTCCATGATTTACACAGAAAATTGTTAATTCCAGAATTACTGTATAAGGTGACTTCATGTATAGTGTGACTTCTGAAATTTTTTGCATTAATTTTAAACCCTCTAGAAAAAATTACCTGTGTATATTGCAACCAGTCACTGAAAATTCATGATTTTTAACCTATTCAAAACAAAAATTACCTGTCTCTAATGTGACCACCTTTTTTTTGCATGGAAGACTGATCGTAAAATTCTCACTATACTTGAGTATATACAGTACTTGAAACCGATTACAACCAAATTGAGCTCCTTGCTATAGTGCATAGACTCTATGAATTTAAGTGCAATCCTATGGTGATGAAGTCCCATCAATTTAAAGTTGCATTGGCTAGATGTAACCAAAAGTTCTATGCTAACAGTTTATTTTCTCACACTTCTTGTTTGTGGAACTCTCTTCTGGTTCTATGCTTTCTAGCCAACTTTGATCTTCAAAAACTTAAACACAATGTCAATCACTATCTACTGTCTCCCTGGTTGCTTTTCTATTATTCTCACTTCTAAGTAATGTTTCTGTTTTCTAATTCTTCCACACCCATTAACCCCTTGTGTCTTAGTGGCTTCACAGCCTTTCTTAGTGTTAATTTGATTTAAGAAAATCATCTAAGTTTGTAAATTTTTTAATTAAAATTTGTTTCATCAATTTTTGCCACTCATTCTGTATGTTATGCTTTAAAAAATCAAAACATTAACAGTGGCCAGAAATGAAGGTTAGTATGACTGAGAGAACAAAATGTAATTATTTTATCATATAAACATGTAACTACCGAGGAAAGTACTATTTCAGTCTATAGTGATGAATCACTACATTGGTCTATCATTGATTGCATGTTTACTGTCAGGAAAGCATTAAAATAAGATTTGATTGTGAAAGACAGAATTAGCTAATTGGTGAAATTGAGACTGTACCAATGGTTAGAGAAGGATTATTACTCTCCCTAATGAGTTCACTTTACATCCAGTCTACAATAACTGCCACTTGAGGGTAGGGTTGACACTGGCCAGTAACATACTAATGGTTTATAGCAGCTGGTTAGAGAAACATCACTGTTCAAATTGATTGACTGGTTTTTGTATATGGTGCTGGATTGTATTTACAGAGAGTGCATCTAAGCAGTTGCATCCTTCCCTGTCTTTAGAATAAGGAGATTGCAAATAATCTCCTTCAAGACAGGAAGGTGGCTAAGAAAGCTGAAAGTAATTATGAGCTTGATGCTTTGCCTGCTGTACATTGACATTTTGAAACTGTTTTTCTCATTTCTCATCATCATTTTACTGTACTTGAAATGATCTGCTCTATCAAACTGTTAAGGGTTGAGACTGCCTATTTCAATGGAACTATTATTGTGTACCAGCACTCTGCATTATTGGCCTTTTGCAAGGCTTGGAATTATTGGCACTGATTTGCTTCCTTCAGAAAATAAATTTTTAGAAAAATATTTTCATGAAATACTAACCTCTGAGATTTAACATGTACAATTTTGAAAGTAGAAAGAAAATGTTAATGAGTATTTTTCCCAATTCATCATGAAATTTTTAGACATAAGGCCTTCTTCTGAAACAGTGTAACAAATGAGACATCCACCTACAACTGTTGTGGTATTGCTTCATCAGGTGCATGCAAGAAGCACAGAATAGTATAGTGCAGTGGCTGTTTCATACTTGATTGTGTTTAAGCATGAAACAGACTGTCAGTTTCATGTTTGAATGTAATCAAGTAAAACTATTCCTTTAGTATGTTGTGTGTGTGTGTGTATTTATATATATATATATATATATATATATATATATATTAGTGGCATCTAAATAGAGATAACTAGGAAATTAAAAGAGGAAGACGAAAATGACTTTTCCCAGTTGCTTTTGTTTAGGGCAAATGCTAATGACTATTTACACTCATTAACTCCAGATTGCTGATTTCTGTTGGTTGCATGGATGGATGGAGGAAGTGTATAGGTAAATAGGATAGATTTTTTTCATGGTTATATATATATATATATATAATTGATGCAACAAAGGACTTCTAATATTATATTGTACTTTATGGTCAGGTATCAAGCCAAGAACTTTTCAGTACCCCTTTGTGTGATTATATATATATATATATATATATATATATATATATATATATATATAATGTTTGGAGTCAAGTGGTTAGGATCATGAGACTACACATGAAATCTCACCATGGTGAACATGTCAGGAAATTTAATCATGTTATCCGCCTGGCGAGGTGATCCCAGCATGCTGCACTATTGCATGATCCATATATATATATATATATATATATACACATGTATATAACTATACATATATATATATATATATATATAACTATATATATATATATATATATATATAAATATACATGTATATAACTATACATATATATATATATAAATATACATGTATGTAACTATACATATATATAAATATACATGTATATAACTATACATATATATATATATATATATATATATATATTTACATGTTATATATATCTATATATATATACATATACATACATACGCATATATACATACACATGAAAATATATATATATATATATAGGAATAGACTGGAATCCTTCATTCTGCAATGGTTTCTTACATATTATTTTTTCTCATCAATATTCCATTAGACAGTATATATCTTTTAATTTTTTAACTTTTATTGTCAATACTTTCTATATATGAGTAGGATTTATCTTTGATATTTTCTTTGAATTAGATATGCTAGACATTACATTTTTTTGCTGTTGTTGATGAAAGTCCTTAACTTATATGTTTTCTGTTATTTTGTACAGTTTGTGATTCTGTAGCACTACTCCACAAGGGTTGACACAGTATAGTCTTTGCCAAGGCCTGCAGAATTCATTCACTCAAATTAATTTTTAATTATTGATCTGAGAAAGAATTTGTATACTGTATGATGGTTTATATATTTCTGAATGGGTTTGCCACCATTCCTGACATCTACATAAAAGTCTGAATCTGATTTAAAAATATGACTTGAGAAATTGTTACAAGTATGTCATACCAAGTTCCATAGATATGAAGAGAACTGAATTTGACAAACATGAAGTTAAAACAAATTTCTATTATAAGTGATGTAGAGATTTCTATTAAAAAATCCACAACATTTACCCAATGCAGACTATATTATGTCCAAAGATAAAAGTCATTTTTTCTTGAAACTCCAATTGAATATCATTAAATCATTTCTTTTTCTGCTTTCTTATCAGAAAATGGTTATCATGCTTTCAAAAAGATTTAGTAATCCAATTTTCTATACAGAAGAAAGAACCAATAAAACTAGTTATAAAATATTATCTAAATATAGACAGTTTTATATATGAATTTCCCTTTCCTTGCTTTCTACTTATATATAAAATTTCAAAAAGTCACTTCAAATGACAGAAATTATATGTATAATGTGTAGAAAATGTATTTATTTCCTCCATCTGTATTGAACTCGGTGGATGCAATGTTCAGCAGTGGATTTGGCATCATTCTCTTTTGGAATTTCTATCAGTTGCTTCATTACATTCTCCTTAATCTTGTCTATGGTCTGAAATCTTCCCCCCCTTTCAGTGGTGGGTTTAAGTTTTGAGGAAACTCCAGTATTTAATGGGAGCCAAATCTGGATTGTAAGTCAGAGTAGAAGCACCGATAGACCTGATCGATGGAACATTTGCCCAAAAACTTTGTCATGATGAATTTGATGGTTCCATGCTACATTTATTGACTTCTCTATTTATTGACTTTTTGCTGTCAACTCAGTAACCTGAGAAGAATGTTTATTTATGCATGAACAGTATAATCCCCTCTACAGTTGATGTAATAAAGCATGCCTCTCACATAGAAGCTTTACTAGCCATCTGAGAACATGCAGTGTATGTAGAGGACACAAAAACTTATTATGAATCCAAATCATCTCTATCTGCAAAGGACTAGTTGCTGACTCCAACATCTCGGATACTAAAACCTGCATAGATTCATATCACATTCATTTCAAACTCTGGACCATTAACAATTTAAACCCTCCACTGGCTATCTCTTGAGTTCTTTCCTTGAAAATAACCAATGATGGTCAGAAGAACTCAGAACATCATACACAATTTTGGCAAATTCCTTTACAAGTTTCCACTTGTCATTGATGACTGTTTCAACTCCTGGAGAAACTCACCAAAAGGCTTAACAGACATTCATTGTCCATTTTATTTAATAAAATATATTCAAATGAAGGACTGCTGTGTGTGTCTCTCTCTCTCTCTCTCTATATATATATATATAACAAACTGTCACCACTTTATGTTGACATCAGTATCCAGTCTTTTGAACAGGAATAGGTAGAGATTTAGTTTTTGTTTCCTGCTTAGGATTGGGTTTCTGGTTCCTTCTAAATTTTACTTCAACTATTTTTCTAATTTCTCCCCCTAAACTCTGAAATTTATTCTATTATTGACTTTCCGGTTCCTTTTAAAGTCTTTTCCTTCTCTTTTATGTCCACTAGTCCATATCATCTTAATGATATTATTGCCTTACTTGGGGTGAATTGAGATATATATATATATATATATATATATATATATATATATATATATCACTTGAGTTGTATAGTAAAATCTCACACCATTAAATAAGTTATTTTAAATATTTTTACAAAAACATATTTTAAGCTGAAATTCACATGCTATATTTATCATGTAAATATATCCTGAAATCTTACCACTATCAGGTGGTTAATATCAATTTTATTGTAAGAACATAACTCTACACAATATCAGATTTTAAGCAGAGAAGAATGTCAAGACAAGAGAAAAGGAAGATTTTCAGAAGCAATGTTGTATTTTGGAAAATTCTCGTAAATTAGTAGTAGTTACATTTTTTCATCAAATTTATATAAAATCTATAAGCAATATCATTTGATTTTGCATCCTTATTCAAATATTTAAATTACATTCTGTTTCTTTGTGTTCTCTGTAGAGGAATACTTAAATATACAGATTTTGCTGTGAGAAATTCAAATTTATTTATTGTGTTATCATAACAATGAATTATAAAACTTTAATGTGCAATGCAACCAATGGAGTATTTAGAAAAATCCCTGACAGAAAGTGTCAATTCAGAAGATTATTTGAAAAATAAAATTTTCACTGTATAACCAAAAGAAATTATTTTTTCTTTTTCATTCCCTTACCCAGTGCACTTGTTTTTTGCAATTAAGAACAAATTATAATGAAAAACTAAGATAATCACAGTATATTTAACAAAAGAAAATTTTACATGTTTAACAGTAAAAAGTTATTCAATAAAACAGTTTTTGGTCTCAAGAATGGCTTTGGCACACCCTTGGAAATGATTGCATGCCCAGATCAGATGGTTCTTGTTCATGTTGATCATCATGCCCATGATGGATTTCAACAAGTCTATGCTGTTGTGAAGCTGCTGATTGGTCTTACTATCAACAACTCTTCAACCATAATAATTAAGGGGATTCAAAACAGGAGTGACATGACTGAAGATTCTCAGTCACTCTTGGGTCATCATGTGGAATGGAGCAGAATCCTGCTGAAACATGCGTGATTATCTCCTCAATCCAGGGTTTCATCAACATGTCTTGAATCTTAATGTAGGTTGTGGTATTGACCCTGAAGCTTTGCAGAAAGAAGCACGGTAACATGACATAGCCTTGTTACTCACAGCTCCCAGGACTGTCTCAGATTATGTGAAGTTGGTGTGCATTATCGTGGATCTTTGTAAATCTAATTGCCATTTTTCCTATTCAGTTGGCCAGTATCAAGGGGCTAGCTATCTTTGAGACCCTGTGATTGGTAGCTAGTGCCATCAGCACAATATACCTTTTCATTTCTAGTGACAGTCTGAAAGCTGTCATGATAATGTTCTCAATACATCTTAAGGAGAAAAGAGAATGTTAAAATTTAATACACACTACATAAGATTATGCCAGGTTAAACTCCACAGTAAAGATGTATTCTCAAATAGCTGGCACACTCTCTGTAATGTATCATATTACATATACAATAAACTAGTCCTGTTAGTAATTCTTATTTTAATTACTGACCACTGAATCTTTTTTGTTCTGATTTTCAAAGCACAGTATACAGATTAAAAGAGGAAAATTTAAGGTTAAAAAATTGCAACTTTTGATGTTTTAGTGTCAGTAATTTTTTTCCTGAAATAATACCTTTGTTAATGCAAAAATGGCTTAAGCTCAGAATAGTGATTAAGCAAAGGTAAAGTTGGTAGGCAGTAATAAGAACAAACTAAATTTTACTCATGTATACTGGGTTCAAATAAAGTTGGCACTAAATACAGCTACAAATATTGTTTCATTTATTTTATCTCTCACCAAATTTTTCTGTGAAATCCTTGGAGCAAATTAATTTTTTTTACATATTTATTTAATAACTTCTATAAACAGTTGGTGCAAAATAGACAGAATAATTAATTTAACTGATAAGATATTATGTACAACAAACAACAATAAAGGCAACTTCATAAAAACCATACTTTTTTAACTTAAAAGTTCTTGTTACCTGAAATGATGACATTTTATACTTCTTGCAAATTACCATAAAAAAATGCTTTATTTTCATTAAGACACTCATAAGAGTGAAAAGCTAAATTACTATTTTTTTTCTTTCTTGAAATAAATATACAATACAAAATGGCAATACAGACTACTGACCAACAGCAGATAATTATATAAGAAAGATAAAATAATTATCTCTCTGCAGTTCATCTGGTCAAGAAAAAGAGAACTTTAAACCAATAGCTAGCATTTTGATTTGTTATGCTGAAGGACAACTAATTGAGACACTATGCCATTAAGAATTGATTAACAAACACCGCAGACAGTTAATTAAAACAAAGCAGATCAAATAAATGAACATAGTTTAAAAATTGCAGATGCTTCACTACATCAGTCACATGATTCTTGTAGTAAAAAAAATCTATTTATTTGTATGAATACAAGATATTTGAATTCCTATCTGCTGTTCAATTTTTTGCTATTTTCCAAGAAACACTGGTTTTCTTTTTAAGAATTAACAAGCAAAATTGATTACATTAAGAAAGATGACCATCATCCTCTGCTAAGAATCTATTATATTATGCTAGTAAGAAGATTATGTCAAAATGACTAGTGTTAAAACAAAGATCAGCAGCACATGAAGAGATTCTTTCAAGATGTGTGATATGACACAAACTACATTTCAGTATGGATTCTGAAAAACCAAAAAGCAAAGCAATAGAATCATTACTGAACTGCAGTGAGGAGATGCAAAAAGATTTTTACTTAAGTATGAGAGTTAATATCAGATGAGTTACAGGGAAGCTTTGCTCTGAGCTGTCACTGTGCAATTTGCATAAACAGAATCAATAGTTGAGAACAAGAATCCATACAAGTATTTGCTCACATTTTCTTATGACTGAACAACTCGACCACTTTGAACATTGAGGGAACACATTCTTCTTCTTTTATGCACTCTGTCCCTTCAGGTCATGAGCAATAAAGGCTCTCCACAATTTTCTGTCCTTTGTCACTCTTAATAAATTTTGTAATTTTGTTATCTCTCTTTAATCCTGTTCTGCCATCCATTTGAACAAACACAATAAGTTATGCATTATATTCCTGTCCCTCTTGTCTTCAATCTGTCCTGTGATTTTTTTTTTGTTCTCTTCACTTGAATTAAACTCATAATTAAAATAACTGTTTTATTCACAATTTAGTTTCATTATTTACTGAGTTTTTTTTTTCAAAAATGTGCTTATATGAGGGGTTGCCGAAAAGTTCTTAGTCTGACCAGAAAGAAATTAAAAAATAAATGTTAATTTTTGATCATTTGGTTAGATATTTTGTGGAATTGTCATTTGACAAGATTTGTGATTGATTCATTCAAATCAGTATCATCTTTATTGCCTTTATTAAAGTGCTTTAGCTTCTGTAGACACTGACTTTCCTTGAGTACCTGTCACATGTTACAGTAACAATGAAGAAAACCAGTTACTGGATCCACAAGAGAGTGCTTTTATTACTATGCTAGTCACATAGCATGTCTTTCAGAGGGAACCTTGAAAATCCTGCAAATCCATTATCTTCTGTCTTCTTAATTTCCAACTCTGATAATGTTTTTATTTTTTCATATTCTTTCATACTCTGTAACAGCTAACATCTTAGTGGCTTTATTACCTTGCTTGAAGTGAAATGATTAAAAAAAAACATTCAGTGACATTAAAAACTAATAATAACTTCTTTTATGCACATAGATTCTACTCCTCATCCCTTGTAGTAAGCAAATCAAACAATTAAAAGAACAACATGCAAACTAAAACAATACTGCATGAAAATTAAAGATAAACACCAAAGGAATGAAGTTGATGAACAATACAATCTCATATGCACACAAACATGTATAATAAAGACTTTATTTTACCAAAATGCAATTGGCTAGTGTAATTCCAGAAAACAAAACATCAAAGCAAGCAGTTCTTGCAAACACAGAGCTCAACATCAAGAGATAGCAATAATTATTAATAATTAAAATAAAATAGTTCACTTACTTTTTTCAAAAAGTACTCCAAGTTTCATAGGAAATTTTCATCCAATACTCAGCAGATTTAAAAAAAATTTAGAGTACAGATTGAAAAAAGATAAGTATAAGATAATGTCTTTTGGGTCTGTTCTCTGATAAAGCTTTAATAATAATCCTGTTGGATTAAGATCTATATCTGATCTACATTTGATCTTTAACTTGTGTGTGTGTGTGTGTGTGTATATATATATATATATATAAGCAGTTCACTGAAGATCTGCAGATGATTCACTAACAATCTTGGTCAAACTGTTCTATCATGAAATTTGACCCACAAAAACTGTTAGGGAATGTGATATTTTTTCAATAAGATTCCTCTCAGTAAATCTTATTAAAAGTCTGGTTCATTATGCCTTAAAACATAGACCTCCTCAGTTCAGCTGTCCATTTAATATGTCTGCAATTCATACTGCCACTTTCTATGAAAACAATGTTTGATCTTGCTTTTTGGTCTTTTTCAAGAGACTTAACAGATAGGAAGCAAAGTTCTTTCATTTATTTTTTTTAGTTCTCTATATTCTGATACAACCAGTTCTCATCTCTTTTCCAGTAAAATTCTATTATTCTATCTTAACATTAACCTATTAGTACCCAAAATCCTAAAATAGGACAGTGGTTTATAAGCAGAAACCTATAATTAATAACAGATTTTTTTAGAAACCTATAATTATTTTAATTCATAAATCATCAAAGATTATGAAGATAAAAAAAAAAGAACAATAAGGAAATTGCCCAATATGCAAAATACCAATCAAAGAGTTGGGATGCTGAAAGTAACATCAATCAACTAAGTGACAAATCTTTTACTTGTATTAATTTTATATATATATATATATATATATATATATATATAATTTAAACACACACTCAGATTTACCCGACACTATTAGGAACATACTAGTAGAAAACACAAATATATTAACTGCATCTACTTGCAAAAAAAGACTAAAAATAATGGAAGCTCTAATAATAAAAAAGAAAAAGCCAACTCTTAACAATATTAACTATGAACAAAGCCATAATGTGCTAACCATATTCAGAAATTAAAAACATCACTACCACACACTGAACATACACAGAATGCACACACTCTACTAAGCTGATAATCGAATCATCCTTGATAATGGCTAAAGGTATAGCCGAAAGCACTCGGAAATACAAAACATTCGGACAGTTCTTACACACCCTTTGTCCAGAAAAGAAAGCTCTTGTCAGAACACAAGAAAAATTAAATAAAAAGCTCAACCGTAGTACCTTGTCTGTCGTTTTTAATGAAACATGCATATATATATATATATATATATATATATATATATATATATATATATATATATATATATATATATATATATATATATAGAGAGAGAGAGAGAGAGAGAGATGCAATATTCCTCTGGACTCCTTTCTTTTTTTTCTTTTCTTCCCTGAGTGCACTTGAACTATTGAATAATCCACTACTTGAACTACTGGTCAGTGTAAAATGCTTCATTCAGTAAATATTTTCAGCAGGTATTTATTTTAACTTTTATAATTAAAACTGGATTCTGTTTTGGAAAGTCAATATTTTCATAAACACTGGGATCCGAATAGTGCAAACTAGATTTGATCGATAATAGAACCTTAATGCTAAACAGTATGTATTCTCCTTATTCTCAAATCAGAATTCTTTCATTAGTATATTTATTAAAAATAAATATTTTCTTTGTCAAAAGAGAACTTACTATACTTTAAGGAATACACAATTCTTAATGCTGTATGAAAAGGTATAGATCAAATTTTATGAAAAAAAAAAGGACCATATACAAAGTGGGGGTGGGGTGAATGTTCTCAGCCCAACCCAATTTCCAAAAATTAATCAGATCAACCTATGTTCCAAAAATCAGTATACTTATTTTGGGAGATAATTGGGAATCAGAAAACCAATTTCCAATTCCAGTCATGTTGTTATATTCACTTATGCAAAAATAACCTTGGGAAAGGTATGAATCAACCTCCTCTCCTCATTCCAGCTATAAGTTAATTAGTAGGAATTGTATCAGTAAATCATTATTATATAAAAAAAAATCTAAAAATATTTTCTAGCTTTAAATAACCTGCAAAAGGTTGATAAATCATAAAAAATAAATCAGTCAATACTTATTTTAGGAAAGTGTGTTTGGTTCATAACTTTTCATCCCTCACTTATATAACTTCACTGTGATTTCTTACAATAATGTTGAGTTTCAGAGAAATCTTTTTTTATTTTATATTTGATAACAGATAAAATATATTAAAATTCTTTCTCTTTATTATTTCTGCATTGAAATGCACTAATATTTCTCCAAAATTCAGTGATTTTGAAAGTTGTTTTAACCCAAGCATTTCCAATTAACCTTGCTCCTCTAATATTAGCTGTTCTGTTCAGAATGTTTTTGAGGAAAATCAATTTCCAGTCTAATCACAAAAATATAATTTATCTTTTGTCTAGTCAGATTATCAATTTAGAGATATATGAGATTTGATTTCCTTTAGAAGCTATATATATATATATATATATATATATATATATATATATATATATATATATATATACACACGCACATGTACCCATTGGATTCAGAGTAAACATTTTTTTATAATGCAGTTATGTCTGAACAATATTGGTTGCTGATTATAAAAAAAATCTATTGTTATTTAAAGAGTTGCTTACCTGTTGGCAAGGGCATTCAGTATTGTCTGGGCTAAATTAATTTTTAATATCTAGATGCTGAATATATCAGTTTACAAAGTGGTATCCTTAAAATTGCAAAAGGGATGAGATGTCATCAATGTACCAATGTAGAAGGGTTATAAACTAGGCTTAAGCCAATGTCTCCTTGCAGTTATAAGATTAATATTGATGAGTTTTACAAATATGATCAAGGAAACTCTTCAAAGAAGAAAAAGAAATCAGTGCCTTATGAGACTGTGTAGAAAGCTAACTGTAATCAGAAAATATGAGCAGGTACTATTAACTCTACCAGATTAATTCTTCTAATAATATAAGAATAATGCTTTATTTTCTATGATCTACTTCTGGCAAACCTGGTAGATGTATTAACCTGTAAATGGAAACCTCTCCAAGAAATATAGAAAACATTATCAGTTGCATATTTTATAAATCTTCTTGTGACAGAGCTGAAATTAAGTATCTTATCAAACCAAATGCAATGCATTTAAAGGAACAACTTATGGTTCAGCTTCTGTAATATTTAATTAAACATATAGAAAAGTCAGTAAAATTAATCAACACAAAATGTCTGTTGTCTTTAATTATATAATGTGTGTGTCTGTGTTTTGCGGAAAAAAACTATGACAAAGTGTAAAATGTTTTCATGTGACACATTTTATCCTTTAGGACTTCATCATTCTAATGTAATGTTTATGTTGATTTGACTATGCATGATGGAGAGAGGATGCTGAAAATTTTAAAATAAATTTAATTTTTTTTTTAAATATGTTTTGGGTATATAGTCTGGCCAATTTCATTTATTTTTTTTTTATTTTTTTTATTTTTTAAATACATCACACAAAAAATCTTTTTCCCCATAATAGTTCTCGATATATAAAAATTTCTATATTTTTTCTCATGCGTGTGTGTAATATATATATATATATATATATATATATATATATATGTGTGTGTGTTTTAAATTGTCTCCAAAATATGGTACCTGTAATGTACAAATATTTTGAATCATTGAATCCTTATGAAATGAAAATAAAAAAGACTTTTTTCTACAGATTATTTAATAAAATTGACACGTGTTGCTTCAAACAAAATGCTAATTTTTATCTTTGCTGTCCTGATATTTCTTAATTGTTAATTAATTTAGTTATTAATAAATAATAATAAATATTAATAATTTAGAGAGCAGATTAATAAAGTCCCAAACATTTTTGAAGTTATATTTTTAAATGTTAGCTGTACTAAAATAATTTTATTGAATACTCTGCAAGATTATTTTTGATTATAACTTGAATATAATCAAAATAAATTTTAATTTATTTGTTTAATATTTGTACAACTAAAGACATAAGAATTAGAAAATGAAAGACAATTCCAATATTTAAAAGTCTCTTATTTTCATTCATAAAAGAAAAATAAAGCTGAGCAGTCTCCTATTTGCTTGTTATAACTAGAATGGAAACCTTAATTGACATACTTGAGGACAACATTGATGCTACTCAAATTCAAAAAGAACAGTGGTACAAAAAACTAGTGGAGCAATGTGAAAACATGGTGGCAAGCTAAATTTTCCTGTTGAAGTTGAAAGAATGCAAAATAATTAACAAGCAATAAACCAGTTGGGTAAGGTGGTGGTTCCTCACATCAGTGGGAGGCGCTGGTGCACAGAAGAATCCATCAAGAGGTAGGACTCAAAACAGAGTACATTCTTTCCTGATCACCTTGAGAACCTCCTAGAATCTAGTACATGGGACATTTGTTTGACAGCACTTGCAGTAACAATGTACTCAGTGAACAAATTGATCTAAAGCATGTCAGATCTAATAACAGTTTCTCCTGCAAAGGGAGACACAAGTTCAGATCATGCCAGAAAGTACATATTTTTCTTTAATTTCTTGAATATTCAGGAGATGACAATAAATAAACTGTTTAATAAATAGATGGAGCATCTACTCATATTTTCAGCACCTCACCATATATTACTTCATTTGGAAATATATATAGTATTGATTGGTGTGCATACATACATATCTATCTCTCTCTCTCTCTCTCTATATATATATATATATATATATATATATATATATATATATATATATAAAGTGAATGAATTGCATTTTCTTCAGGAAGGAATTCTTCTTCCTAATCTTCTATTTTCAGTTAATGCAATTTGATATGCCTTGTTACCATTGTGGAAATGGGGTGTCATTAAAAGTAATTTGTTTTAATCATCAAGACTCTTCATCCTATCATTATTTCCATTCTTGGCTCAATCATTCACTTGTTCCATATTTGGATTTCTGTTGCATGAAACATTGTACTAATAACTGATACAACAAAAAAAAATGCAAGTGTCAGGAAAATTTACAAGGTATTTTTATCCATTATACTTTTAGAATAATCAGATTTTATTTGTTTTTTCTTTCTTGATATTTACTTTGTTTTGGTTTTGTACTTTGTTTTTCTCAATTTTAATTTTTGTGAAAGGAAACTAATCAATTTGTTGGGGTAAATGCACAGTTGCTCGTATTTGGCTAAACTATAAAACCAAATACTTTGAAGGAAATGTATTATAATGTAACAACAGAATTCCATTGAATATTTTTTTAGTTGCTCACTAAATTATAAATTATTAGGACTCCACTTATAACAGTGTAACCAGATTAACTGTTGCATGAAGAAAATACAACTTGCATAAATTTAGTAACTATAAGTCTAGCATATTTCATTCCCAAAATGCTTGGAAGGGAAAAAAATAGAACAAATAAAATTTATAAAATTCTCTCTTTCATTGCCTTTTCTACTTTTTTTGTATTTTCTCTCTCTGTCATCTTCTCTAACTTTCACTCTCTGAAAAAAAAGAAGATAAACAACAGAATGGTAAAGAAAAATACATACATATGAATGTAGAATAATATATTTGTGTGTTGAATAACTTGGAGTGATTTGAAATGTGAATTAAGTTTAAGAGTCTAATGATTTTTTTTCTTTCAGATTTAACAACTTAAGTCTTTAGCAATTTCAACCTTGGAAAGATTAACAATCAAAAAATGTGTTAAAGTTATCAAAGCCTATTACGAAAATGGATGTCCAAATTTATAAATATACAGCCCAATGATTTTGCTAGCAAAACATATACATCAAACAGTGACCTTTTGTGGACGTAGTGGCTTTTCAACAATCTTTCTTAGATTTTTAATTAGACTAAATGTGACAATTCTGATTACTAACAAATCCACCAAGATGAAAATTGGCTTCATCACTAAAGAGGGTTTTTTGTGAAAAATCTTCATTGCCTTGTCTTTGCTCATGCACCCAATTGACAAATGTATGATGCTCCAAATGGTCAGCAGGTTTCAGTTCATGTGTCAATTGAATTTTGTAAGTGTGTAAAGACGAATCTTTTGTCAAAATTTGATGTAACGTTGTTGTGGAGAGGTTCAATTTCTATGCACAATGACAAATAGAGGTGTTTGGATTTTCAGCCACATTCTTGTGCACTGCAGCAATGTTTTCAGCTGAACGGTGTAAACAAGCATGCAATGGTGTTTTCACATCTGCCAGTTTGTTTGAATTTATGAACAATTTTTTCAGTTGCACTCTCAGTTGGTTGATTATGTTGATCAAAAAAAATAGTGAAGTGTGCGAAATGCATTTCTATTTGAACATCCATTTTCATAATAGGCTTCGATAACTTTAACACATTGTTTGATTTCTATGGCTGAAATTGCCAAAGACGTAAGTTCTTAAATCTGAGAAAAAAATAAAAAAAATCATTAAATGCTTAAACTTAATTCACATTTAAAATCGGTCTATAAGTTATTGGAACACCCAATATAAGTAGTGGATGAGATATCTCACATTCCAGTGAACGATAATAGGTCTTCATAATATATATTTGACTCTCCCATCATATTCGACATATGAGGGGCAAGCAGCTCAGTTCCTAGGAACTGACAGCCAGACACCAGCATATGTGATTTGATTATAGTGGTGAAAGTTTTGTGCAGAACCATCCACACTATTTGAAGGGCTGAATACAGAGACCCAGTGCACCATGTGCCACAATGTTCTCAAACAACTCTCTGCAGGTTTTGAATTGTCCTTCTCCTAGACCAGTTACTGTCCAAGGTTATAGGACCCCATCTGTCCTGCTATTTATCCATACTTGGAGGGAGTAGAAGAGGATTAATGCCTTTCCCAAAGGTATTAGCATGTAAGTGTATGTAATGGATAATATATATAATAGAACAGCAAAAGAAATTCAAGAAATAAAAAGATAATAATGTTGACAATAAGACTAATAATATTTATTGTATAAGAGTAGTCTTTTAAACCAAATGGAAGTATGATGAGAAAGATTTCAAAAATCAGAATTTTTTGGATATGCCTGTGTCTTTTCTCAACAAGACAAGAAATGAAAAATAAAACTTAAAATCTTTCTCATCATGCTTCCACTTGGTCAAAAGGCTGACTAATATTTAATAAATATTATTAGTCTTATAAACAATATTATTTTTGTTTCTTTTTTTATTTCTCAAATTTCTTTCGCTAGCCTATTATATTTTCTTTACTATTATATATATATATATATATATATATATATAGTCCCCAGAACAAAAAAAGGCCAAAACATTTGGGTTTAAGATCAAAAGATGAATATAAGACAAGAGTTCAGAATTTCAGCTTTTATTTCCTCGTATTTACATTTAGATGCGTTAAACAACTTAGGACATATGACCTTTTGCATCAGATCACCCCATTTTTAGGTGAGCAAATATAAAGGAACAGATAATCTTAAAGTAAATAACATTTAATATTTGGCTGCATAACCCTTGCTTGCAATAACTGCATCAAGCCTGCATCACATTTACATCATCAAACTGTTGCATTCTTTATTTGTGATGCTATTCCTGACTTTTAATGCAGCCTCTTTCATTTCTTGATTGTTTTGGGCAGTTTCTTGCTTCAGTCTCCTCTTCAAGAGATGAAATGCATGCTCTATTGGATTATGGTTTGTTGATTGACTTGTCCATACTTTTGCAGCAGGGGTGGGGACTATACATACATATATGAGGTGGTATTTGGAAAGTTCCCTGACAATAATCTCCTCAAAGACTCCATAACTGATTCCAATCACTGGGAAAACTTTTTGGCTCCAGTCCCCTTGGTTGATTTCACAAATATTTCCAATATTTTCTGGCATTTCTCTGGTGATTGGTCTTCCTGAACACTCATCTTTAACAGACATTTGACAAGCTTTGAAATGTGTCTACCACTCAAAAACCCATATTCAGACCAAAGAACATTTGTCAAACACCTGATAAAGCATTTTCAGTGTCAGTGCAGCACATTTACCAAGCTTCAAACAAAATCTTATGCAGACACATTGCTCAAATTTTTCAGCCATCATGAAGCTCAAAGACCTATTCTAACATAATTTTACCAAACCTTGCATAATAATCAGACAGAAGTAGATACCTATTCTGTTGGTTTATACTTGGTGGAGAGGCCTCCATACATTTCTCGTATCAATAAGTCTAGGTTACCTAATGCCTTGACAATGGTTGGTGATTTTCCTCTCTTTTATAGACCACTGCCTACATGTACTTCCAACAATGAACAAGTAAACACTACAAGATTAAGATGTGTCATTTTGAAAATGTTCTGACAAAGTTTTCTAGCCTTAGCAATTTGACATCTATCAAATCACTCAATTTATCTATAATTGCATCATTCAGCTCACCTTAATAAAGTGCTTGAGGTCTTGCTTATATACTTCTCTTCTTGACATGCCTAGTGGACAACCTTTACTGATTGCTTTAATTGGATAAACTAATAATTACATAATAAAAAAATATATCCAACAAGAGTATTTTTTTGAATTATTGATCAATTACTTTTATATGGCGACCAACACTCACCAAATGTGTGCTATTAACAATTCTTCTGTGAGGTGAACCAAAATGTATCCATTCTACCTTTTATGCATGCCTCTCAAGTTAATTTTTTATAAAGCTGGCAGAACACTGATTATTATGTTATCAACTTTATTAATGAATATTTTATTTATTATAGCTGTTCATATAGTAAAATTATCATGGAAATTTTGGTATCTGCTTGCTTTCTATATATTCTTTTAGCATTCATTATGTTTTAACTTATTTTTTAAATAAATCTTCTGAAAGTTATCATGGGTTGCTATGCTAATTATTTTGATTTCATTTGATTTATTATTTGATAAAATCAGACACCAATTCTTTTACCCAAGCACTAAGATAAATGAAGATCTTTCTTAGAAAGTTGAGCATATTGGATTGAAAGAGATTTTTTTTAAGTATACAAGCCAATCTTTTGTATCTCAGATAAAAAATTAATTATTATTGCATAGCTATTAAATTTAGAAACCTGATACCATTCTAAAGCCTGCAGACTGAGTGCCAAGTGATAAGAATATCTTCTCTTAAATGTTCAACTTTGCATTTTCATATTCTTGTTTGGCTCAGTAGATAGACATCATGTAACGTGTGTGTTAATTGTGTTGTTCTTGCAATTATCCCAAGAATGTACATGAAATCTGCTATCCTTTATTGCCTTGTTTTGCAAGAAGGCTAGAAATAAAATGCAGCAAATGGCAACTCCTAACAACTGTAAGGCGAATATAATGAAAGGTCTGAAAAACTATTTATCTTGTCATTTGCTAAACCTATATGAGTGAATTTCTAAATTTCTAAGTGTTTTCAGAAATACACACAAAGAAAGAAACTGTGAAGCAGAATCTTCATCTCTTGCCTGTGATTCCTGTTCAATATTTTTTTAATAAAGATGTAGCATAGGTTGTCTCCCTTGAACTCTAATAACATGTAAGAGAACTCTAGCATTAATTTCTTCAAGTTTAAACATGTTAGAGCAAATATCTTAGGTCTGCTCCCTATTATGAATAATTTACTATCATCACAGCTACCTTGAAGTCTCTGCCCCTTTTTACTCTTTATTTAATGTAATAATAAAGGGCATTTGAACATTGATATGACCACTACCATTACAATGGTTTTCATTAGCTTTGCAGATGACACTTATGGTCTAGCTAGTAAAGAAGAGGAACATGACAGTCCAGTAAAAAATGTGGATGAAACATTCTCAGGATATGGCATGGAGATTAATGAAAAAAAAAAAAACTCATGGTGAACAATGAGAAAATGTTTTCAGCCAAAATAAAAGTTTGTGGTCAGCAACTTGAAGTAATGAACCAATTCAAATACATTGGCTTGATTATCATTGAAGAGGTCACCAAAATAAAAATAATTTCAAGCATAATACAAACAATGGCAGCTATATGAAAATTAAGAACCATGTGGAAAGTCAAAGATCAGATTGGTTTGTGCATTGGCCTTCTTAATCTTTCTCTGTACCTACAAGTCTTTGATATAATAACAGCAGAATTACAGTAAATAATCTAAGCATTAGAAATTAAACCCTACAGGACCATCATAAGCATCTCCTACATAGACTGCATTACAAATGAAGCAGTTCAAAATATCATTAAACAAGAAACAGGCCCCAAAAATGTCCAACAAAAGAACTCTGATCCCAAAACAGTGCACTATGATTATAACTTGTTTTTAATCTAACTGGAATGAAATTGAAACATATTGTTTATTCTTTTTATAACCCACGAACTACTTACTGAAAAACAATCAGTTCTGTAGGTAAGAAAACAAAATTAAAAAATGAGAAGGCTAATAAGTCTTTTTTATGTGTGTACATGCAAGTATCCAAGCATCAGTTTGCAGATGTCTAAATTTCAAGATTATTCTTGGACTCTTATCTGTCTGTCTTACCAACTGCAAGACAGAAAGTATTGCCATCAGCAAGAGGAAAAGATGTGAGTTACAAATTAAAGATATTAACATCAAGCAAGTACAGAAGTTTAAATATTTGGGAAGTGTTTTAACAAAGGATGGAAAATGTAACATCAAAATCCAGTCATGCATTTGACTAGTAAAAGAGGCATTTCAGAAATTAATCAAATTGTTGAGACAAAAATTTCATTCAAAACAAGGAAAAGAGTACTGAAGTGTTGCGTGATATCCACCTTCTTATATGACAGTGAATGCTGGACAATCACTCACCTCACGGATGAGGAGAACACTGGAGGCAACAAAAATGTGCTTCTACAGAAAGATACTGAGAATTCCATGGATTGAGCAAATAAGCAAGAAGGAAGTCTTATAGAAAATGGTAACAAAAAGAATGCTTATGCTCAGAATCAGGAAGAAATACTTGAAATTCCTTGGTCACATAATAAGGAAAGTGTGCTTGGAAAACTTACTGTTCATAGAGCATACTAAAGACAAGAAAGATAGGAGAAGGCAGCAAGGCTGATGAGCTTGTGTTAATGAATGGCAGAATTGGGTGCAGGGTTTGATTGATTTGTTTTTTATGGCTTTTCAAACTTTTGCAAAAAATATTTTTAGATTTTAAGAGATAATACTGATTTACAGATACAAGTACTACTAATTACCCCATAGCTGCAGGAAGAAGAGAGGGATTCATACTTTTCTTGAGGGAATTTCCACATAATCGAACATAACCAACCCAATTGGAACTCAGCTCTGATTTCCAATTCTGAGCCATTATCCATTACACCACATACACATCCAAGCAATCACCCATCTAGGTAATGACCAAGCTCAATGTTGGTTAACTTTGATGATCATACATGAAGCAGTATTTCAACATGATATGGCCATGAGCCTAGGGGCCTTAGCAAAAATAGAAAAGGGCCACAAGGGATATGAAATTTTGGAGAGCCATTATTGTCCATGTTCTGAAGGAACATGGTACATAGAAAAAATAATCAGTGACACTGTCTCTCTCATTCAGGTGTTCAGCCATTCAAAATTATCTGTCTTCCATTTGTGTTAATTAAGTTAATGCTGGTCAATTGCCATCACACACCATGAAAAGATAGTCCTTCTTCTTACCTAAAAATATTCCAAGTATAAAATGACAGTTCCAATTCTTTATCAGATTAATATCAGATTTAAAAAGGAAGTCAGTGAGTTGTGTCCAATTCATATTTTATTGGCAATCAAGAGATAGTTTTTCTTATAAATTGTTAATACAACCAATTTTAGTTTTATTATGTAACATTTTGCTTTGAGGTTTTCTTTTAGTTAGTACCATGTACCTGAGAATATATAAAGATATCTAATCATTTTAATTGACTTACAGTGGGGACAAAAAATATTTCATCTCTCTTGAAGACTTAGTTTTTCTATCAAAATTGTTTTCACTGAGAGTGGCATATATAAAAGGATGTTAAAAAATTCTTAGGGGATCAACCAAGAACACTTCCAAAATGTATTTAATTTTTGGTAATTTGAACAGATTTTGGAAGTGAGACTGGGGTTGGGGGATGGAGATCTTTTCAGGATAATAAATTTATAACTATGTTCTATATACATAAAACTGTGTATGTGATTGCTTCCCAAGTCTGTATCCTGGTGATAGACAAGTAGTGATACAAACAAACATGTTGACAATGAAATCTGGTCCATATTGAGAAATCACATGACTATATAAACATATACACACAGAAACATGTAATTCTCCAAGTCTTGCTAATATGTCAGCAACAAATAGTTAAAATCAACAATAAATCTGGTCACTAATGGACAACATTGATTGAAACCAATTCTTTCTTTACTACATTTTTACTCATTCTTCCATCATTGTCTGTATGTCTTTTCTTATCTTCCATGTCTTCCTCCTCATCTTTTCCATCTTCTTCAGTTCCTTCCATTTCCCATGCTTTCCACTTTCCTTTGCCCCTTCTTTTAAAGCTTCTTATTAACTTTGCTTTTTACTTTCTTTCTCTCCTTTTTCCCTATCTCCCTTCCTTTTTTCTTCTTTTTCTTTCTCTTTCTTCGATTCTTTCCTTCCTCTCTGTCTTCATTCCTCCCTTTATTCTCTTTTCCTCTTCTCTATTCAATATAATATTTTCCGACCAGTAGTAGCAGCTTTCTTCCCCAGTTTATATCGATTGATCTTGTACTTCACTTCTAGAAAATCTTGGCTCCACACATCACGGCATCTTTGCAATCATGTTTCTGTCCAAAACAAATATTTTAAATGATCCAAAGTCTGATTGGATTTCCACAACAAAGAATATTTCAAACAATAAAACCATATTGTATAATATATATTATATAGACAATATAACTATACAAAGAAATACAATACACACACTCTATTTCTCTCTCCCTCCCTCCCTCTCTCTATATATATATACACACACACAATATAACCCAAAGTAACTATATTTTTTTAAAGCATTTTACTTTTATTTGATCAATAGCAATTTCAGTAATTTAGCAATTTAATAAATTCTGTTTGCTTATACAAACAGAATTTACTAAATTCTGTTTGCTTATACAAACAGATGGTTGATCAAGTAATAAAACACTGATCTTGGTTGGGCAACTGATTTGATATAATGAGATACTGAGTTCAAAACCAGCCATGATTGATTTAATTAACTTAAAGTAGAACCAGTATGAAATATTCACTTCAATGTAAAATAAAATAAACCTCTTTACCTTACAGTAGAGAATGATCAGGATAATATTGTCCAAAGGTCTGCAAATTACTGGATTAGTATCCTTATCTTTGTTGTTTTGGTCAGTGAGTTCTCTCATGTCTATTTTGCATCTGATAATCTTGTCCGCACATTATTGGATTTATTGGATCCTTATCTTTTTTTTTGTTTTGGTCAATGAGTTGTCTCATATGTATGCTTCAACTGATAATCTTCACAACTTTTTTCTTTTTTGTTAGCTTTTGTTGCTGTTCCACTCAGAACAATTCAAGCAATTTAAAATGCAACACAATTATTTAATATCTGGATCTGTGAATTATTGTAGGTGGTTCAAAATAACAAAGCTGAAGATAATCATCGAAATAAATCATAGTGTATCATTAATATGAACACAAATTTTGATAATCAATCATTTTAAATTAGTACATTTGCAAGTAAATAGTGAACTTAGCTCAGAATAAATACGATACAAATATATGAATAGAAATAAATTTAAACTATACTTATGGACCACTTTTCTTCTGTTTTTTTTTTTTTAAGTAAGTTATTATCTAATTGGGTTAAAGAAATATCCCAAAAGAAATCAAGAGTAATAAATGTCAGTGAAGTATTCTCAAAACTTGTTAACTTAATAACATTACTGGATTTAGAACAAAAAATATATCCTTTTCTTAAAAAAATCCACAAAAAAAAAATGATCATCGATTAAGATAAATTTCTTGTCTTCTTCTTGAGAACAAAAACTGCACTTTGGATGGAAACTCTGATTTTCTTATTGTTCATCATGTTTCTTGACTGCTGAATCAAATTTTCTATCAATACATACTAAAATAAATAAAGAAATGCAATAACTAAAAAAACATATTAAAAATAAGCACCTGCCCATTTTAAATGACTTAGGAAGGTAGTATCAAAATAAGTATGGTGTTTAGATGTCAAAACAAAAATGTTGTTTTAAATATAAACATATATACATGGCTTTCACAAAATAAGTTTTTCTTACAACACTAACTCAAAATAAAAATTTTTATTTTCATATTCTTTAATAGTATCTGTTCCTCCATTATATTTCTAGTTCAATCATTGGGAGTATTTAGTTACCAGCTAAGGGAGTAAAACTGATACAAGTTCATTTTTAAAATAGGAACCCACATAGATGTGGATGTGTTAAAAACTGCATAGTTCCAATTGCTTTTCTTGCAAGCATCAGTACATGCCTTTAACCTTATTCCTTTAATGCAACAGAGAGTTATGTCTGGATGACAGATCTCCAGAAAGCAAAACTGAAGACATAAACAATGCTAATGGAAAACCACCTGGATTAACAAAAGTCAATGAGAAAACAGGTTGTGTGAGATTAACAACTTTTCTTTGAGTAAATCTAATTAATTACTCCTATTTTTTTTTTATTGCTTACAGACATATGACACTGAAACACTGAATCTTGGAACAATAGCAGCTGTATCAGTTCTTGAAACACCAGCGCAGTAGAGTAATGCCTCATTAACCCCCATGAACAGCCAAGGGAAAGATTTGGAAAAGGCCTAACTCCAATAAAGGACTTTCACAGGCTCATTAAGACCTTCTTTTATTATTGTCAATGATATAACAGTCATATTAACAGTCTCTTACTATTTATTACTATTATTCTCTGGCTGTCTTTCTATGATCAATGCACTTTATGAAGAGTATTATAAAGACAAAATGGAAAATTATTTATGATGCATTTCATCTGTTAGGACTTCATTGAACTGAGTTTGTTGACGTTGTTGTGACTACACATGTGCATGAATGAGAGATGCTGGTAGTTTCAAAATTTTTAAATAATTTTTTGCAATCTAACCAAATTCATCTATATTCTTTTTCTTTCCATTATCTTTGTTTTTAAATATCCTACATTGTGATAACAAAAAATCTTTCAAGAATGGTGAAATATTGTAAGAATCCAGATGTTAATTTACTGTGGCTGAACTATAGCAATGAAAGCACTTTATAGACATTTTCCTCTAAGTGAATTATTTTCTTTTTTCTAAAATCTTTTAAGTCAAAATTGTGGTCGGTTTTCTTATGGTGAACAACCAATGCATTTTATATGTTGTTTTTTAAAATTTCTTAAAATGAGATAGGGTATTCTACTTAGGAACACTCAGAATTTTCAGCCCTCGATATTTACATGAAGAGGAGAAATATATTGAAAATACTTTCAATAGTATAACTATTATATATTCAATGCAGAACAAAAAGCTCATAAAATATTCCAAAATAGAAAAGCTATCTGGCAAACCCAACAAATCAAAAATATATTGTTCTACCCATCAACTCTATCACAACTACAACTGAAAAGAATTTATCTAAACTCAACATAAAATTTGTCAGAACTACATCTAAAACAATCAAAGACTTAATCAATACAAAACAAAACAACAAGCCAAAACTTAAAGGAGGAGTTTACACTATCAACCACAAGGATTACCAAAAAAAATATAATGGAGAAACAGCAAGAAGTTTAAACAAAAGACTATATGAACATAAAAAAGACATGTTAAAAAATAACACACATAATGAAATTGACCACAATTTTGACACAAAATATGGTACTCTATTTAAAAAAGAAAATAATTCACTAAGATAAAAATGTCTAGAAAGTGCTTTGATCACAAGTTCAGCCTCAGTAAATTTATGTCCAGGTTCTTACAATGTTTTACCATTCTTTAAAGATTTTCTGTTATCACAATGTGGAATATTTATAAACCAAGATGATGGTAAGAAAAATATATAGATGAATTTGGCTAGATTGCAAAAAATTATTTAAAAAATTTTGAAATTACCAGTGTCTCTTATTCATGCACATCTGTAGTCACAACAACGTCAACAAACTCAGATGAAACACATCATAAATAATTTTTTCCATTTTATCTGACAATTTCCTCAATACTGTTCTTGATATATAAAAATAGATATCATTATCTCATATCATATATATATATATATATATATATATATATATATACACACACACACACACATACTTCAAACTACATGACCAAGCAGCTGTGAAAGAAACTAATGTCACAAATTCCAGGAGAAAACTCATTGAAAGGAAAATTACATTAGTAAAAGATGAATTAAACAAATTCTATATAGAACTTGAGGAAACCAAGGACAAATTAAAAACTAGAATAAACACAACACAATCAAATTCAAAACAAACTTGCTGCTATAGCAAAAAAACAAGTCCTTGATAATAGTTAACAATAGCTGAAAATATATTTTCAATTATGAACCTGAAGCCAAGAAAATAATCAGGAACACTGAAAAAATAAACAAATATATAACAACAATCATTGATAATTAACCCAACCTATCTCAAATTCAGTCACTTTCTTGCTATCATGTCTTTTTTAGAAATATTTTCATATCAATTGTTCTGATGAGTGTTCTCCTTAGTGCTTTGAATATATGAATTTAAGCATGCTACTAGATTGCCAACTAGGTCTCACCATTTTACTGTTGAACTAGCTAGATGTATCCATCAATTCTATTATAATGGTTTCTTTTCTCGCACTTCTAGTCTGTGGAAGTCCCTTCTGATTTCTTTCTTCCATAACACCTACAATCTTCAAAAATTTAAATGCAATGTCAGTTGCCATTTTATATCTTCCAGAAACCTGTTCCTTTATTGCCCTTTTCTTCACTTCTCCTGAATAATGTCTTCTCATTCTCTTTTATTCCCTGTAACCCACTGTGTACTAAGTGGCACAATCTCCTTGCTTGGGGTGAAATGATTAATATATATATATATTTATATATATAGCCCTCATCATTGATACTACCAGTTACTTTTGTGACATTTGTTGAACTGGTGATAGACAAAGAAAGGAAGAATAAAATATAGATATATATGATAGGATAAGGAACATATAGGAAACATTTATAAATTTTTTGGGACAGTAAAATTAATGTCTACTAGTGTAGATATTTAAAGTCTTATTAAAGAAAATGCAACTCCCAACATGGATTTTTACCTACAATTTTCATCATAATGTTCAATCTATATGATTAATATACACCAGTGAGTTAAGTGCATTCATGGGAAAGGAAATTATGTTGGAAAATATCTTCTCTTGTATAAATAAATAAATTCTTGTTTCATCATTAGGTAATGGACTTATTGACATATATTTTTATATTTCATACTGAAATACATTAGATGTTGGACCTGACTGAGCATTTTACCCCAAGCAAGGCAGGAAGCCACTAGCATGCAAGGGGTTACAGAGGATTTGGAGTGAGAGCAGATAGGAGTGATAGAGGAAAGGATGAGGAGAATGATAGTGGATAGATCAAGGCAACTGAAGATGTCAATTGACATTACATTTGAATAGTTGGAGATTATAGCTCTCAGTGAAACTGGAATAGGGAAGGGAGTTCTACAGGTGAGAGGTGCAAGATATGAAGCTACTGGAGTAGAAGAGAGGGCTACATTTAAGTTTCAACAGTGAAAGGGTGAGAGCAGGATGCCAGCCTCGTAGGATGCTTGAATTCATGAAGTCTGGGAACCAGCGAAAGCAGCTCATCGGAGCAATTACCATGAAAGTATTTGTAAAAAAGACAGAGAGAGGTGACAGCACATCTGTGAGAGAGCAACTGCAGACAAGATATCAGATCAGGGCCAATTACATTGCATATCCGTCTCTGGATCTTATCAAGAACCCTGAAACAAACAGAAAGGGCTCCAGACCATATATGGCAGCAATAGTCCATGCAAGGGCGAATGGTTGATTTGTAGACTTTAAGGATCGATTCCGGGGAGAAAAATTTCCTGGTGCGACACAGGGAGCCAACTTTCTTTGCAGTGGATGTAGCAATTGACTCAATGTATTTGTTCCATCTCAACTCAGCAGTCAATGTGAGACCGAGCAGCTGCAAAGAGGTGCTCTCGAGAAGTTCAGTGTCAGACATTCTAATGGGGGGCAGGGAAGGATCTCTGTGTTGATTAATAGAGAGCAGTTTTGTTTTTGAGGTGTTAAAAAATTTCCTGCAACTGTTCTTAAGAAACCAGCAACTTTTATTGTAAGTGGTCAGTCAGGTAAGTAATGAGCATAATATTCATAACAGGTCACTTGTCTCAAGTGCACTTTAGACATAAGTATATTAAATAAGAATGCACATACATTATTGTGTTTCTATTCAAAGAGATAGGCAGACACACACACACATATATATATATATATATATATATATATATATATATTCATTTAAACAACAAATAGTTTTCCTTACAATTTTCTTCTATGCTGATACAATTAATTCAGTAATGAATATTGACTATATAAATCACATATTCTACAATGGAAATTTCAGAACAAAATTAAGCCAGCTAGATATTTAGCCATGGACTTATTTAACCACTATCATATCTTTCCCTCTCTATTATATATATAATATATATATATATATATATATATATATATATATATATATATATATAAAAACTCAATTACACCTATCAAAATGCTTCAAAATTATTAAAATTAAACCTACTTTTTAAAGCCAGTAGATCGAGTGACAGTAGTCTATAAATTAATTAGTAACTGTTCAAAGAACTTCTCATTAATCAACTCCAGAATTTACTATAACAAAGCTCATCAGTCAGATGGTCTAATAAATCAAATCTACTTGTCTCTCTGACCCTAATGGGGTTGGTTAATGAAATAAATCCTTTGAACATTTACTTTTATATCTATCTGTCTCTCTCTCCCTCTATATATATATATATAGAGAGAGAGAGAGAGAGAGATATAAAAATTGACAATGATGTCAACACCCAGTGGTAATAGCGTGTTTTCTGCTTGAATGCAATCTTCAGGCCTGAAGATTGTGTTCATGCATGAAACAGATTGTTGCCGCCCAGTGTTGGCCTATGTATCCACTTTTATATTTTCATATGCTCTATCCCAGATATTGGGTACTTTTACCCATAGCATACCTTAAATCTATATTTATATATATATATATATATATATAGAGAGAGAGAGAGAGAGAGAGAGGGAAGGTGAAAGTAGAAAAGCTACAGTTTGGTAGTAAGTTTTTGAGTAATGATTGGAAAAGGATTCAAGACACACTAACATCACTTTTTTCCCATTGAAAACCATGGAAAGGGATGTTCCAAGGTGTTATGAAAAGTGGCTCAGAACAAGAAATCCGAGAGCTGAGTTTGAATTCCAATGAAGTTCATTACATTCATTTATGTGCAACTACCCTTGGGAATCTCTTTTCCTCCAGTTATGGGTTGAATAGCAGGACAGACCAGGTTCTGTCACCTTAGTTAGCAATCAGTGTAGGAGAAAGACAACTCTGAATTCAAAACCATAACAATTGTCCATGATCCCCAACCCTCAACAATGAGGACAGGAAGAAGTAAAAAATATATATTGTATATTTGAGCAGCAATCCTTTGTTTATGTATGACTTATTAAATATAACAGGTAAAGAATATTTTGCAAGTTGTTTTATTGAATTTTTCTTGTCTTTATTTCTGTGCACATAACCAACAATTTTTTTCTTTATACTATTCATTGTCACTAGATAATAAAGACTGACTTTTCTATACATTGCTTTCAAAATCCTATTTTCATTTTTTGTCAATGATTTTTATTTATTCCCTTTGAATCATTTATTCATGCTTCCTGCTTTCCACCTTATTGGAAGTCCTCAATTGTAGCCCCTGTTTTTAAGAACTCTGGTGAACATTCAGACCCCTCTAACTATTGCCCTACTACTACTTTTGGGAGTTTTTAAGGCTTTAATCAATGCCAAAGTGGACAAGCATCTTACCTCTCAAGACCTACTCTCTGACAAATAATATAGATTCTGCTTTGTCCAGTCTACCGCTGATGTGCTCACAGCCATAACTGAATATATATATATATATATATATATATATATGCTTTTGATAAGAACGGTGAAGCTCGAACTGTGACTCCAGATATTTCAAAGGCATTCAACAGAGCTTGGCATGCTGGTCTTCTGTGTAAGCTTCAGGGCTATGGTATTACAGGACAACTATTTGATTTAATCCAATCATTCTTTTCAAATGGTGAAATGAAGGTAATTCTGAATTGGCACACTTCCAGATCCTTTCTTATAAATGCAGGGACCTCCAAGGCTCTATCCTTGGTCCTACACTGTTTTTGATCTTTGTCAATGATCTTCCTGATGTCATCAGCTCCCAAGTAGACATCTATGCTATTTACTGCTGTCTCAATAGTAAACTTGGCAGTGTTGACAAAGTCAACTTGGCCACTGCTCTTGAAAAGGACTTTCAATCAGTGGTTAACTAGGGTAGGAAATGGCTTGTAAATTTGAATGCCTCCAAAATAAAATTGCTCTCATTTAGCCACCACATGCTAGACTCCAGAAAAGTGTCTCTCTGTACCTTCTTATGCTTTTGAATGACTTGAAGTGGAACAGCTACATTGAATCAATAGCTGCATCTGCTGCAAGGAAAGTTGGCTCACTGTGTCATGCCAGGAGGTTTTTCTCATCAGAGTCCATCCTACATATTTACAAATCGACCATGCACTGTGCACTGTGTACTGTTGCCATATCTGGTCTGGTTGAGGTTCTCTCAAAATCCAAAAAAGGAGCTGCAATGTAATCAATCCTGACTTGGCATCTTGATTCCAGTCACTTTCTCATAGACGTGATGTGGCTTCCCTCTGTCTTTTCTACAAATATTTCCATGGCTACTGTTCTGTGAAGCTTTTTTCTATGGTGTCCCAACTCCATAAATTTAAGTGTGCTACTAGACTATCATCTAGGTCTCACCCCTTTTACTGTTGAAATAATTAAATGTAACCACCACTTCTACTCCAACAGCTTCTTTTCTCGTATTCCCACCTGTGGAATTCCCTTACATTTACTTGCCTCTCTGATAACTACAATCTTCAAAAATTTAAATGCAGTGTCAATTATCTCATCTTCTGATGTCTTGAACCCTGTTCATCTTTTATACTTTCCTCATTCCCCCTATACACAGTTTTTCTCTCCCTTTCACTCTATGTAACCCCCTGTGAACCAGTGGCACTCGTGCCTTGCTTGGGGAGAAATGCATAAAAAAAACATAATTGAGGTATTTGGATAGAGCATGTGTTATGTAATGTTTCCAAATAAGATTTGATGATTCCCAGTCCAAAGAAGAATTTGCAATGTTATCAGTCCTAAACTCACATCTCAGCTTTACTTACCACCACTGTAATGTAGCTTCTCTGTTCTTTTTCTATAAATACTAATGGTAATTGTGCTGATGGGCTTTCTTCTATGGTACCTAGGCTCTATAAAATTAAGTGCAGTACTAGATTGTCAGCAAGGTATCTTCCTTTTACATTTGAAATGGCTAGATGTCAGTGTAAGTTCTATGCTAACAGTTTCTTCTCTCATACTTCTTGCTTCAAAAACTCTCTTCCAGTCTCTTGCTTTCCAGTCAACTTTGACATTGGATTTAAATTTGTGAAGATCAATCACTATTTCTGTCTTCTTAATTCCTGTTCATTTATTGTTCTCTCTCCTTAATAATGATTTCTTTTTTCTCGTATTCTTTCACATTCAATAGGCCCTTGTGTCTTAGTAGTTTTATTGCCTTACTTGGGGTGAAATGATTAAAAAAGATTATCTTCTTTTTGCACAAGAATTACAAAATAAATAACACCTATTGATTATCACTTTTATAAGGCAGAACGTAAGTTTTATATTCAGATGAGAGGCATTAAAATTTTGTATGTTGCAGTGTGTTTTATGTTTTTATTTTTAAATTGACTTTGAAAATTTTTATTGAATTGTAATGTCTTTTTTCTTTCTCTTTTTCAGGTAAGTAACATTTTTTTAAACTGATGTTGGGTAAGAAACAATTTTTTTTATTATTATCATTATAAAATGTCTTTTTACATTAAATAATATAAGAGGAAAACAAGTCTATTTTGACAAGCAATGTCAACTGTATTTACTTTCATTTTAGCCACTGGTTTTTAGAACATTAAGTTTTTCTGCATAAGTAACATCTTGAACTACCAAATAAACCATAGGAGATATTTTTTTAATTTAATAGGAGTTAAATTTAGTTAACGGTTTTGGAGATATATATATTAAGAGATCATCCAATCACACTACCTTAACTTCAACTTTTCGGTATCTTCAGGCAATCCAGGCTAAATAATTTCCTAGCACTTTATTATTTAAAAATAAATAAATGCACAATACACATAATAGAAAGGGAGGAGAAAATCAAGTGTATTGAAATTGTATTGGAGGAAGGTTATATGAAATGTACATACTTTCATCCTGGTTCATACAAACTCAAAAGGAACTTTTTTTGTGTGTATGCATCATGTCATTATTTCTGATCTCACATTCAGAAGGATTTTCTGGTCTGGAAATGTTATTATTGTTAACTTTTCTTCTTGCAAGATATCACTATGGTTGCTATAAGATTTGGCTTTTTTTTAATATTTCCCAGTTCACTATCAGATCTTTTTTTTTTTTTTTCTATTAATTTCCGTACATGGCTGGTTAGTCTGGTAGAATACCTAAGTCTTTCTAGTTTAAATGACTTGTGATTATACCATCTCTTTTTGAAGCTGCCTTCAGTACATCCTACATATACTTTGGTCTGGCTATTTGTATTTTTTACTTCTGCTTTATAAATTACGCCTTCAATTTTGTAAACTCCATCTAGTGGATATTTACCTTTATTTCTACAGTTACATCTAGTGTGATTGGCTGATCTAATTTTTTTAAATTCAAAAGATCTGCATATTAAATTTTTATTTTATTTATATGTGTATTGAGCACTTTTTAATACTACTGTTTCCTGGCCTAATTCAACTCTGATCAATAATTTTTTTAGTTTTATATATATATATATATATATATATATATATATATATATAGGAGAATATGATATATAAATTTCTATAGATCGGAACAATGTTTGCAACTGAATGACAAAGTGGAAAATTCTGTGTAAAACATTTTGTCTTCTAGGTGGACTAAATTGGACTAAAGTAATGTTTTTATTGGTAGAATTATATATTTTGTGTAGGAGTAGGAGATATAAACATGAATGCCAGTTATAGTGATATATTGAGAGGAAAAGCTGAATTTTAAATTTTAAAAATTTGGAGTTTTTAATTTTTTTTGTGAGTTTTAAATTATTTTTTTTTAATTTTTATCAGATATGTCTAGACCAACAGTTTAGCCAATCTCATTCAGTTTCCCTACACTTTTGTTTTTAAGTATCCCACATTGTGATACAAAAAAAGCTATGGATTGAAACTTAGGAACTTTCTTTTCTAAAACTGTAGTTGGACCCCATTGTATATATATTTGTTTGAAGTAATTTCCTTATCCTTGTTGTTTTATCACAATGTTTTAACTATTTACTTTCTAGCCTTCCTTGGGTCTATGTTGTATTGTGGAATGTCAAACATTGCTCCAAAGGAGTATGTGCTTCTCTCATATACATCATGTCTTGTGATTGTGCATTCTTAGGATTGTCTTCTGATATCTGCACAGAAGCCATGTCATTCTAATGGTAGCATTATCATATGTCACAGTTTGAACTAAAGATAGTTTCAATATCATGATACCAAGCTCTTAGAATGACTGTTCAATTGACCAGACTTCAATCTGAGAGAGAATCTGTAGAATATTAAAAAAAAAAGATTGCACAAGTGAAAATCTTCAACACAAATAATTTGAAAGATATAATAAAGAGAATTTAGGCACAAGGAATCAATGATCTGTACAAAAGCCTTCTGCACCATTGTCTTACTTTTCAACATTGGTTCAGTTTGCACATTTAAAATTTTATATAATCTTATTCTCATGATTTTTGTGTGTGATTTACAAACTTTTGCAAGATGCAAAGTTAATAAGCAATTTAAGTGCTTAACATAATATAACTATTCTTAATCTACATATTTAATTTTCTGAAATCTGTCAATTTGGCCACTTCATCCCACAAAAGATCACTTTAAAAAATTTTATTCTTTATAAATTACAAAGAATCAAGAATTTAAAATTAGCAGTGAGAAATTTCAAATTTTTATTTAAATTAAACTCATTTTTTCAGTAATAAAAAGAAACCCATTGGAATAAATTAAAATTAATTTGGGGATCTTTTTAAACTAAAAACAAATTTAATTTTGGGGAATTTCATTTTGAACATTTTTATTTTTATTTCTGTTAAATGAGAAATTGATTCTAGTAAAAGCCAGAAGCAATTCTAACAATTAAATTTTGTTTTTAAGATTCTATTTCCCCTTCAAGAAAATTACTTTTGGCAATGTTAAAAATGGGAGTTCAATCTGTCTTTTAAGCATTCAAATTTCTTGGGTGATTATTTTCATTGGCTTTTCACTTTTTCTTATTTCCCTCAAGTCCATGCTTATAATTCAACTGTGTTTCATTTCCCAAGCCTTAAATGCATCATGTTTCATTGATCATATCTCACTCCATGGAAGAAGGGGCGATGAAAAATTCTACGCTCAATTCATTTTTTAGTATCTGACTAAATGACCAAAGATGATTTTTTTTTTAAGGTTTCTTGGTCAGGTCAAGAATTCATCACTCCTTTCATATTGTTATGATTTTAAGTTATATACAGCTGAAAACAACAATACTTTCTGCTAACTTTTTTCTTTTCAGTGAGTGAGCTCCATATTATAATTTGGTTAATGGGAATTAAAACTGAATAACACAATGTTTTAAGTTTGTGGCTTATAAACATTGTAATAATAGTGTTTTAAAAATAAGATTGTTGGCCTTTTTGCTTTTATGAAATAAAACAGTCAAAACAAAAAAAAAATACACAAATCAAAATTGAAAAGTTTTAATAATTATTTTTCCTTATATTTTAATTCTGAGACTGGCAACAAATATTTTATAAAACTATCAGATAATTATTTAATTTTTTTTCTTTAAACCAACAAGGGACAATCTGGTTTTTGTCCTCAGTCTATGATACTGTACAGAATTTTCCTTTGTGGCATGACCAAAGATTTGAATATCAGTTCTTGATAAGGTTAAACTTTTAGTCATAAAAAGTAACCTGTGAATGTTATCAGTATCATTATTATAACCCTATCCTGTATTTGATCCTGTGTTAGCATAATTTAAAGTTTTGAATCAAAAACACCATTGCCAAACACTTTATCATCAAATTAAAAAAAATTAATTCTTGATAGAACAAAAACATAGTTTCTATATATAATGCATTAAAAGTGTCTTTGTAGTTTTTGTCACCAGACAATACCTTGTCCAGTGGCAAAAGTTGCTGGTGGTGTCAGGTGTGGAAGTACTACCTTAGCCACCGAAACTGTGTTCCCTCCCCTGGTTGGCAGCTGACAAGAGCAGGGTATCACACTTGCTTTCATGTATTCTGCTAGAGATAACATTGATTTTATTCATATGCTTAACTTATTCTGGCATGTTGAATAATTTCTGTTGGTCCATCAGTTATTACATTCTCTAATGCTGGTTTATCAGTTTTATCTGATATAATAAAACAAAAGGGAAGAAAACAATCACTTTGTTTCTTTAGTCTATTCTTTCTTCTTTGGATATTATCTTCTGTTTTCCTTACACATAGCAGTTTTAGGTCATGATTTGTATCCAATATTTGGTTAATTAAATCAGTTGGCTGACATAAAACTGAGCACACATGAAATAGATTTTTATGAAGTGCTTTGCCCTTTTTAGTTTTTCAAATTCTTTTTACAAACCTCTGGTTTTATTCTTTCTAAATATACCAAGGCATAAACCTGACTTTCCATTCACACTCTACTATTGCTAGACTTTCAGTTGACATGAAAAGAGAAAGTGAGGACAATGCTAATAAAATCCTTTTTGCAATTATTCAATTTTAGAAGGAGAATTTGGATCTAAAGAGGATTATTATCTTATTTTTAGATCAGGTTATGAATAAAACCATGAATTTCTGTTCTGAATTAGCTAATGTTATTAGCCATGATGATTTGATAATTCTATTTTGTGAGATCCAAAATATTTAGCCATGCTATATTCTTAACATTTGGTTTAAACAAAAGAAAACTGATGTTTGAAATTTGAAAATTATCTTTACACATTAATTGTTCATATCTGAAATCATGATCATGTTTGAAATTTGAAAATTATCTTTACACATTAATTGTTCATATCTGAAATCATGGTCATCTAATTACTTATTACTTAATTGATCTCATCATTCTACTGATTCCTCTCTATTTAATTAATTTCTAGTCATCTACACAAATTAATTGTAAATGTTAACTTCCATAAGTAAACTCTAACACTACAGTATTAGTGTGATTAATATCTGAAAGAAAAGGCAAAAATTACAGGTTAAGTTAAACTGCGTAATTCATTTATTGTTGAACAGAAATTAATCCAATTTTAAATTCTATTAGTTAATATTGTAATTTATTAACATTAAAATGTGTGGAAAATAAAGTTTTCTATTTCATGGTGCTTGAATATGAGTTAATGTTATGCTGCTTGGGATTTAATAGATTCTTATTTTGCTACTCTACTATGGGGATCTGAAATTGAAAGAGTTAAAGAAACAACTCCTTGCTAAACTCATATATCAGTCATTTTGATCCAGACTGTTAAGCTTTTCTTTTTTTTTTTTTTTTTTTTTTTTTTAAATCATTTCACCCCAAGCAAGGTAATAATGCCACTAGGATATAGGGAGTGCAAGAGAATGAGAAGACTTCAGTAAGAAGTGAAGACAAGGACAAGAAAGTAACAGGATAAAAGAAGACAGAAGATGGCGATTAACATCACATTTTAATTTTGTCAATGGTATGGAAACAAGAAATTGGAAGGGGTTCCACAGCTGAGAAGTGCAAGAAAAGAAACTATTAGCATAAAACTGACAATTGTATCTAGATAGTCCAATAGTAAAATGGAGTTGTCAATAATGATTAAATTCATGCAATCAAGGTACTAAGAAGAAAAGCTTACTCGAGCAATTGCCATGAAAATATTTGTAGAAAAGACACATCATGATCGTGAGAAAGTGACTAAAGTTGAGATGCCAGGTCAGGATCAATTACATTAAAGACCTTTAGTTGAATTTTGTCAAGAATTTTTTACTTCAAAACTATAGGATGCGATGGGTAAATTGTTATCTAAGTTACACAAAACTGAAAACAAAACTGGCATCTCATTTTAACAGATATATTTACCAAACTTACACAAAAATATCTTGAAATGCTAAAGAGTAAATTTATTCAATAAAATCGCCATTACCTTCAACCACGGCCTCCAGACAACTTCAGAATGGTTTCCTTGTTTATGTTGGTGAATGCTGCCATAATCCTTGCCTTCATCTTTGGTATTACAAGAAGTTTTGTTGGTCTCTCACTCAACTGCACCCCACACATAATAATTAAGGTGGGTGCTGTCTGGGAATTCAGGTGGCCAAATGTAATGGGTAATATGGTCACAGAAATTGTCTGACAGCCATGACTGGTTTCTCCTACTTGTGTGGCATGGTGCAGAGTCACATTGCCAGACATAGGGTCTTCCAGCAGCCACCCTCTTGATCCAGGACAGCACTACCTGCTCAAGGCATTTGATGTAGGCTTCCGTGTCGAGTCTGAGACCTCATCAAAATATTTGTGAATTCTTTTTATCAGAAAAATCAGTGTGAGTTCTTTGAGCTACTGTGCCTTCGTAATCATTATTAGACTCATCCAACTGTTTCCGAATCCTCTGAACTGTCCTCAAATTGACTCCCAAACACTCTGAAATGTTTGTATTGAAGTTTTAGGCATAAATGCCTAGCAGTACAGCATGCCATTTCCAAATTTCTGGCAGAGGGAATTGTGTTATGGTGCTCTTTTTCTCACAGATGGTGCCCAACTGACCTACTATACTATGCAGTTGGCAAAAACAAAAACAAGCAACACATATGAACAAAATTTAAAATGTAAAATAACGACAATTTACCCACCATACCCTGTACTTTTAAGTAAAACATTCCAGATTACCAAATCCAGCTGAGTTTCCAAAAGTTAAACAAATTATTAAGAAACAGGAAAATTTCATTAGAAACAAAGAAAAGTGTTAAATTCATATGTAATATCAGTCCTCTTATAGTCTAGTGGATACTAGACAATTTTCTCACAAATGCAGAGGAGACTTGGAGCAACAGTGATGTGGTTCTATAGAAGAATACTGAGGATACCATGGACAGAAAAATAGGGAAGTTTTTAAAAAATGAAAACAAAAAGAATACTGTTACTGAGAATTAGAAAGAGTTTGTGTAAATGGATGGCAGAACAGGGACAAGGAGAGATATTAAGGGAACAAATATTGCTTAGAGTTTCAAACAGTAGGAAATTGAGGAGAGCTTGGTTTACTCATGTCCTGAAGAGACATGACATATAAAAGAAGAATTTGTCACTTTAATAAGACAAACTAAATATTAATACTGAACTTCAGCAAAGAAATTCATACAATATATTATTATTATACCTACTACTCTTAAGTGTAAACAAACAATATAATGCAAAGAAAAAAATGTTCCTATCTTATTAGATTTGAGTTTTACCTTTTTGTTGATCTACATCATCATCAAGCAGGTATGGCATCATCCATGTATGTTTGCCTTTCTAGTTGAAACCATGAATAATTTGTTTGTGTGATTTAATTCTGAAATGAAATATTATATTTTAATAATACTCTTAATATAATTGTACAATATTTGTGAACCTTATCTTGTAAAAATAATGCTCTTACTCAGTTTCACACTAATACTCTAGAGGAAGACATGATGCCAATTTTCCCAACACTAACCAATCTGAACATGATGACACAGAGATAAGTAAATTATGGTATTGGCAATCTATTCACTCATAATTATATATAAAATGCATATGTGTACACACACATACATAATCATAATGGTAATGCCTACATTCAAACTAATGGAATCAGTATGAGAAACCCATTAGGTCTCTAACTTTTACATGTCACATATTGAAAACAAAGTGTTCAAAACAACACACAAACTACAAATCTACACAAGATATGGCAATAACATTTTTGTTTTGATAAAAAATAAGGATGAAATAATGTAAAACCAACTTTTAAAAAATCTGCACAAAACTTTACATACAAACTTATAGTTAACAACAAAATCCAATTCCCTAACATTGATATAGAACTTAAAATCTAAAGTATTTATCACCTACCATATAAAAAAAAAACATTAGTACAAGCTCTTGTCTTCTAAACTATGATAGTCAATGTCCTGAAAGATATAAAATAGCAGATATCAGTAATAAAAACTTCCTAAATCAAAATACCTAAATTCTTCTACCCAGAGAATAATTCTGAGTGAATTCAAACACATAAGACAAACATTAGATAACAATAATTTCCCAACATCATTGATAAACAAATAAAATTATTCTTACAAAAAAATATGACACCACTACTAAAAATACAATACAAAAAAAAAACAAACATATTATGTAACCAGATACACAATAATTACAAGCAGGATGAATTCATCATATAATGAATCATTAAAACATATTTCAACCATAAATCCCAGCAAACAGGTAAAATATTACAGAAAAACTGCCAACCTTGTCATCACTAATCAAAATATCCCTATTAAATCTAAACTAGCAATGACCAATGTAGTGTATCAATATAACTGCCCAGTACAAGACTGTTTCTTGTCATAACTCAATTAGCTATATTGGTTATCCCATTACCTGTTTGACAGATGCATCACATGTCACTTACCTGACCAAAGTGCTATAAAAAGTCCCCCCGCAATAATGTACAAGAACCTATAAGGAAAATTTTGGTTAATAACACATCATCCTTCATGATCAAAAACATCACATTGTTAGAGAAGCCCTCTACATAAAATATCTGGCACCCAGTATTAATCTCACGTTATTTATCAATGGAAATAACGTGTTAATTTTTTTTTTAAATAGAAAGACAACAACTCTAAATTCCAGCCATGTTCCTTTCCTGGTGCACAGAATAAATGCTACTACTATATAGACATCACACAACTACATCTTAAACTGACAACCATGAAAAAAATAACACTTAACAACAAACCCCTTGAAAATGGCTAAAGAAGTGACTGAAAGCATTTGGTGCAATAGACACTATGGGCAACTTTTACATTCCCTAATGCAAAAATATGAGAATATTAAAAAAAATAAATAAATAAAAAATTAATCAAATTATCCTTGTCTGTCATATTCAATGAAGTCAGTCAGTTATGTGCCATGCATGATATATGCTTAGGTGATAATGTATCTTTTGATACATGACTGATGAGGCAGATTTTTTTTCCCACAGTAGGTTGCCATTTCTTTCTGCGGTAGACCAGTTGCCATCCAAGACTATAGAACCTGGTCTGTCCTGCTATTTACCAATAGCTGGGAAGAGAAGAGGAGGATTCCTACCATTCCCAAGGGTGTTAGCACGTAAGTAAATGTAATGGATTTGACTGGAATTTGAACTTAGCTCTCTGATTCCTCAATCCAAGCTGCTGTCCATTACTTTACCATGAGACATGTTTGGAAAAAAAATTAATGCTCAAATATATATATATATATATATATATATATATATATATATATATATATTCAGCTATGAATAAAGACAAACAAAAACTTTTCTTTACCTATGCATTTCATTTATTAGGCATTAAATGATATCACTTAAGATCCTTATCACTTAGTTTACTTTTTAAAACTTTAACAGTATTTTTACTTCTGTTTACAAATACTGGTTTCAAAATAAAATATTTACATTTACCTTGATAAAGTCCCTCAGGGTATGGAACACATTGGTAAAGAAAAGATTTCTTTTTGTATTTATTCATTAATATTATGTATTTATAGATATTTATTAAGCCCCACAAAATCTAGCAAAAGGATATCTATCAAGATAGTGAATCACTTATTGTGTATTATGCAAAGCCTTTATTTTTATTCTTTACTGTATCTTACTTCCTTTGTTGTGTGCCATGCATGATACATGCTTGAGTGATCATGTCTCTTTTCAAGTCATGATTCACTTGGCAGAAAAATTCCCACAGTAGGCTGGCATTACTTTCTGTGATAGACTGGTTGCCAACCAAAGCTATAGAACCCAGTTTGTCCTGCTGTTTAATCCATAGCTGGAGGAAGAAGAGATGGAATCACCCCTTTCCTTTGTATATTAGTGACTGTAATGAACTCAACTGGAATTCAAACTCTGCTCTCCAATTTATCATTTTGAACCATTATCCATCACAATACTCACATATCCCAGCTTACAGCACCTGATATTCCCAAACTGTCAATCTTCTATGCACTGGCCCTGAACAGCATTGCTTAACTTCAGTGATTGGATGGGAACCAATGTTTCAATGTGATATGGCTGTAAATGCATTACTACGAGAATAATAAACACATTTTATAAAGATGATTTTAAAAGTAGTGTATTAACTAGAATAACATAAATATAAATTCTTGCACATATTTTGCTTAATAATATCCAGAATAATTCCATTTATATAGAAAATAACTTTCTGAAAATAAAATCAAGCATGATTATTATACAAGAATCAATTTGTTTATGAAATGGGTTATTAATGAAAATATTATTTGATTAATGTTTCTTTGCAATCATGGTTATCATCAATTTTTTCTTTTATCTATCTCTTATCAAATGCATACATGCATTATGTGAAATAATGTATTTTAGTCATGCATTTCCTCTCTGAAAACATGAATCCAGATCAAAATGCCAATGCTTTTAATATTACTGTTTTCCTTGACACTGACAACTTTCAAACACATTTTCTGTAGAATCCAATTCAGCAAAAACAAATATTTCAGAATATTCATTGCAAACAGTTTCAAAAAGAGTTTGTTACCAGATATTTATACTCGAGTTTGGTTCCAATTTGACAAAGGATATTATCCCTTGAAGCATGTGAATTTATAAGCCAGCTGACCCATGCATGTCTGCAGATAATCTTACATTTCAAATTTCAGTTCCTGTCAACCATGAATCCAATTTTCCAAATTAACATTTTTCTCTTTACATTTTTTTATTTTCTCATTGTTTCATCCTCATGAGAAATAAATTATCATCTAAAATTCATAACTGATTATCTCAACAAAATCTTCTATAACAAGAAACCAACTCTTCAAACAGAATTAGATTTCCTTTTTTAATGCTTATAATCTGTTCTTGTAATGAAAATGAACTTGTTATATTTCTTTATTTGTGTCATCTTTATTTTGTGAATATAATAACTAGAGGAGGATATGTTGTAAAACACAGCAAGAGTGAGTTGAGGTTGTGAGAAAACCCTAACCAATTGCTCTCCCAACGACTACAGGGTAACGGGCAGAGAAGAGAAAGAGACGAGAGGAAAGAGAAACAGCACTGTCTCAAAAATCACAGCATGGCAAGCAGCATGCAACTTGAGGAACAAAATGTCCAAGGGACTGACCTCACAAAACACCAAGTCTCACCAACTGCTCCCTGCTGGTTTTCCTATCACTTTTATTGACAAGATACAGTCAACAGAAACCTGAACCAAGACAAGTTGCAGAGAAGCCTGTATCTGGACATGCCAAGCTGTTCTTCTGCTAATGGAGAAAACCCTTGACATGTTGACACATAATTCAGGGCCTCTTTTGCATCTGTATTAATACACTTTCACCACAGGTTGCAATGCATAATTGTAGCCATACATTCAAATTACATATGTTTGCATTGATATCTTCACTGACATTATTCTTCTACAGAGATTTTAATATGTTGTAACAGCTGAATTCAGTGATTTTCCTCAGATGCATGTTGCATTCTGTAGTCTTTAGAAGCTGCATCATGCCCTTTTCTTCTTGGTCATCTTTTCAACATGGACAACACACTACAGTCATAAAGATTATTAATACAGAAAACAGTTCATGGTGTGCAAATATAATTTACACATTTCTTTTAATTGCAAAAACAAAACAAGCAAAATCATTTTCAACTTTTTTTTTACAATGATGATTACTCTGTACAAGGCCTGAATGCTTCTAGATATAGGGGGTAACAGAGTAAGAGGCACAATTTATACAGATCTGTAAGGAAGATAACAGTTAATCTAGATTTCAATAGGCTAAGATTGTAGTGATTGGGGAAGTATCCTCTTGGGAGTTGGTTCCACAAAGTAGCAGCTCATGGGAAGAAGCTGCTTGAGTGGAACTTACATCACACCAATTGAATACAAAGAGAATGAGGGTGGTTTGTTACATTGTGTATGGCATGGTGGGTTTTAGTTGTTAAGCTTAGAACTGGTGAAACCAAAAAATGTAGTTCATCTGAACACTTTCCATGATACAGGAGTTATTAGGTGAATAGAAAGAAATACAACTGAAATAATTTTATTTAATTCATTACATAATATTTTCCTAGTCATCAAGCATAATCTGTAGGCAAAAATGTGATCAAATCCATGTATGGACATTTTCCTTTTTTTCCCACCATTTTACTGAATATTATTCTTACTGGCCCTTATCAAAGTTGACTATAAGGGTAACAGATTTTGGCTGCTAGATAGATAATGTAGTTATGGGAGAGTGATTTGACTAGATACTTACTTTCTTCTCTCTCAGTCATCATGGCATTCCAGTGAAGAAATATTTTGTCAAGATATTTGACAATAAGACACAGTATAGAGAAAAGTAGATTCATATCTTTCTCAACATAACCAGTCTCATCCAAAATTCAAATTCTGCTTCCTGATTTAGTTTTCCATTGCTTGTATCTGCTACACCATTGGCACCTTCTATTGAGTATAACTGTCATTATCTTTTCTGATGCCCCTCCCAAAACTAATGTACAGAGTATGAGCGGGAGGTGCTATGCTGCTAACATCCTCTACCAATTGTTCCAAGAAATAAAAATCAGGATAAATCTTAGTGAAAGAAAAACAATGATCTGAAATTGAAATGAAAGCAGTGATAACATGTACCCTGATAAAAAAAAAATTCAGGATATGGAATTAATAAATACTAAACACTCTAAATACCTTGATGTATGAATCAGTTATAACAAATTCAGTATAGGGGATAAGGAAATTGAACACAAAATAAGCTACACTCAGAGCTGTTTTGATCCTACAAAACAAGATACTACAAAACCAAAACATTAACCTAAACACTTTAGTCATGTTTTTAAATAGTTTTGTCAAGACTGGATGTTATGCATGACACCAAAATCATTCAGAAAATTTTAAACTGTCAGTTGTGTACAACTGCTTTCTCAGATCAATGGCTAAAAATGGCTTCAAGTAAATGAAGCCTGGAAGTCTTAGTGTGAACCATCCTTCTTTGAACTGCATGAACTGACACAAAGAAAGAACTGTACCAGATAACAGAAACTCCATCCCTTGAGGAGTTTCAACAACAGTAACAGCTAAAATGGATAGCATATTTAACTCAAAGAGAAAATAATAGCATAATCGAGATGGTAATGTTCCACACTACTTCAAGCAAAAGTTTAAGGAAGAAGACTCCATTGATACTGAAAAGAGAAATAACAGTTACTAGACTTGAAAATCCTGAAAATTGTTTTAATGGAAAGATTTTTAATCCTGAAAATTGTTTTAATGGAAAGATTTTTAAAATTTCAACCAAAAGTAGTACTGGTCATTCAGTCAGTGACTACCAAATGTTTTCTTATAAGGAAACAACTAATAGTACCATTACCATTTAAAGGAAAATTATAGTTCCTTTCAAGAAATGATGCATTTTTAGGGTTGTGCAGGTCAGATCCCACCCTCTCAAAAGTCCCTCCAGGATGCAGTAGCAAGTTGGTGTGCAGGACAGCTGATGGACAATTGGTCGCAATAAATAGTCATAACAAGTTTGGTGATACTATACTTAGATATCTACTGAGACATTTGTGACCTACCAAAAATGAGAAATGACATCAAATCAGTTTACAAACATTAAAATCACTATCTGATGATTTTTTTTGTATGAAAAATTGTTAATGATTTTTAAGACATAATCAGTTCATTGTTCACTGTCTTAAACCCTAACATATTTCATACTTCCAACAGTTGGTAAATATCATACCATAGCAGAAAATGAATAGTAGATATCATACTATAGTAGAAAATGGACAGTAGATATCATACTACAGTAGCACCAAAGTCTCAATGCAAAGAATGCACTTCTCATGCTTTGTAGCATGCATATACTTAACTGGATTGAATGCAGGGTTTCCCTTCTAGTCCCAAAAGCATTAGTGTGAAAGTGAATGCAACTGACTGAAGCCAAATTTGAACATGACTTGACAGTTCCAATTTTTATGCTAATTGTCATTACACTACCTGCATATTCTTAAACACAACTTCTTATTTATGTGCCATGTCTCCAGACCTTCCTGTCCTTTGTAGCACTAAGCAATATTTGTCCCCTTACTGTTCCTCCTAGTTCCTGCTCAGCCATCCATTGGTACAAACTTGTTAGGTTTATTTGCAGTTTCCCCCTTTTGCCTTCAATATGTCCTTTGAGCATTATTAAATTCTGAATGCTCTCCTTCCTCATTATCTGTCCCAGAAATCTTAAATATCTCTTTCATAACACATGCATTAATCTTTTCGGAATATTCTTATCATTGTTGTTTATTTGTAATATTTGGGTTGGCCTTTTCTCTGGCTGTAAATTTTGTAAAGAGCAGTCTTGCTCTTGTGCTTTCTGTGGGCTATGTTATATTGTATTGGTAATTTTTGCTGACACGTTGAAAGATAATAAGTCATAAAGTTGGCACAATTACTACCACAGAATTGAATAAGTTAGCAAAAATTACTAGAACAATAAAATTAAAAAAATAAAAGAAAATTTTTCACAAATTTCACAGCATTATATTGTCTTTTTGATGCTTTGTGATAATCAAGTTCTCCTGTTTGTTTGTTTTTTATTACATTTTACTTTTAAGTTAATGATTGCCATTCCGTAAGCATTTCCACATACCTACACATTTATTCTATTCTATACTGCAGTGAAGAAGCATGTTTACCAACTCCAGATTTTATAATCAAATTATACATACTAGGTAAACTAAAAATTTGCTTGACATTAATTGAATAAATATATAATTAAGATCAGCTGCAAACAATAAAGATATAAAAGCAGTATGTTTTATATTCAGATAATGTTTAAGTGTCCAAATGGCTACGCATGTGTGTGGGAGGAAAGAATATATAGTATTTAACCCTTAAATGATGGTCATCATCAACTGATGTCTCCTAGAAAAGCAGATATCATATTTAAACATTTTCCAATGATATGAGCATCTTCATTTATAATCATGTCTAAATGACTAATTGTCAAGTCTAGAATTCATGAGTTTACATCATTCCTTAGAGTATTTGCATGCAAATAAAGCTGAAAAAGCAAGCCAAAGACAGTGTTATATCTGTATGCATATTTCTTGAAGAGAAAAGATTTAAAAATTAGTGACAACTTCATTCAAAGTCTGCACAGCTCTGTGCATGGAATGCTTCAAAGAGTATCATATGGTTAAAAATCATTAAATTTATGAACCTAACATTTGCTTTATTTCACTTTTTTATTTTATAATCTAAAAGAGTTAAAATATAATTTTAAATATACTGTAATCATTTGTGTATAGGATAGGTTGCTGGGTACTATAAGATGCATTTAAAAAGCATAGAAATTCCAGAGTAAAAAGCTTATTTTCATTTATAAAACACTTGATTTTGTTTACTTTTGGGATTAACAAGCATTATGAAAACACTAGCAGCATGGCCCGGCGTTGCCCGTGCTTGATTAAAAAATCATACGATTCATACAGCAATCACTATCACTTGACTTAAAATATTTTTGCCCTTCCTTGCCTTTAAAGGAGTGCCCTGTAATGGGACCAGGATGGTTATTCAAACCTTACACCCAAACATTATTGAGGCCAAAATTATAACTGGCTGCGGTAAAGGGGAGCAATTGGTTATCCCAAGGATGCATTTGTATCCATCAGATGCTGATGTACCCTTCAATTTCAGAAGATCCCAATTCCCATTCGCACCGTTTTGCTATGACAATTAATAAGGCCCAAGGACAAACACAGAGTCTCTCACTGGTGTACACTTAGAGGAGCAGTGCTTTTCATATGGCCAAATTTACATAGGCTGCTCTCGAGTCGGTAGGCACGATGATGTGTTCCTTTATTCACCCTCACAAAAAGCTGAAAATTGGGAGGAAGCCCTGCTGTTTTAGCGCAAAAACTCCTCATCGGGTCTGGGATGCGGCCTGGGCTAGGGGAAAAGGTTTAAAGAATTGGAAAATGGACTGCTGAGGGCAGAACCATTTTCACTCAGCACATCTGCAGGTTTTTTTCAGTAAAGATGCGAATAAAGGAAGTGCTTATTTTTGTAAGAGTATGTGATTTGTGGATCAGTCAGACCTGGTAGCAGGGATAAAAAAGCCGAATTTCAATGACCCTGCACCCATTCCAGAATTTGAGGTCAAATGTTTTCTTCCACTCCACTGTTTCTTCCCACGCATATCGTGACTTTAAATTAATCTGCATTTAGGAAATACCCAACCGGAAAAAAAACATTTTTAAGGGTTGACTGATTGTCAATTTGTACTCTGTTTGGGGGGCGCTCAGAGTTGAAACTTCACATGATGACTCCCAATGGCCTCCTCATAAATCCGGTCGGTTTTGGCAAAAAACCGACATGCGGTTCAGGCGCAATCTGGGCATATCGGTGTTTGGGTATTATCGATTTTCCACGCTGTTTAGGGGTCCATGGTCATGAAACTTCTGGACAACACTTCTAATGGTAAACTCTAAGAGGGTGTCAAATTTGGTTTAAATGCAATCATTCCTTCTGTAAGCATATTTTTTGGATTATCGATTTTTCCGGGACCTGTGTCCGAACTCAAAAATCGGGCTCTGTCATGTCCTTACGGCAGCCATTTGCAAACTTGTGGTGAAAACTGCATTGAAATCGGGTCAGAAATGTGGTCTGGGCGAGGTAACAACACCCACAACAGACACACACAGACAGACAACATGAGAAATATAGATAGTAGATAATAATATCTCTTGAGATATCTGACCACTGTTTGTTTGGTTTTAATTTTTTGTGAGGCATTCCTCTCAAAATTGTGTAATCCTGAAAAGAACTTTTTGTGAGGAATCCAGGTTATTTCTCTGTGCTCATGAATATCCGTGAAGGTCATCCTTGTCAAACCCTTCAAACTCACCTTCATTGTCAGATCCTTAGAACTGATTGAATTCTTTCTATGTCAGGTTGGGGTACAGATCTACGTAGTAGGTATCATCAGTAAGATCATCATTGTTGCTTTCTTGTGGTACCTCTGTTGACCTCTGTTTTGCATGAGTTTTTCATATAGGATGCTATCTTCAGTGTCATTGAGCTTGTTTGGGATACAGCATGTCTTGAAGGCTTTGACAATGATAGTAATGTCCAATTCTTTTCAGGTATTGACAATCCACTTACAGATGTCTTCAAGCTCTGGTTTTCTCATTTTCAGGCATTAGTAAGGAATAATGGTTATACTATTATTTTAAGTAAAGCAATAGAAATAGTGTAAAAAAAATATTGCAGCTCTGGAATTATAGAGCAGTAATAAACAAAATAAAATTACCTTAGAAACTAAGTGACCACATGATGCTTATCAATAAAATTTTAGTGACATTTCTATCTTTTTGTCAATGGCAAAGCCTTCACTGTATACAATATTTTTACAAATACAGTAAAATTCCTTCATTTGGCGATGTGATATTTGCTTCATTATTGCTTAACTGAATAACAAGAATATTGATAAAAGCTAAGAAATAGATTTGTCCCTTTGACTTGATAATGATATCTTCCATTTCCAACTGACAAGATTTCATTCTAACAGAATTTTCTTTTCAAATATCAGATAAAAACAAAATTGATTTCCTTAAGCATGTTTTCAATGCAATATCCACATCTGATTTCTTTCAAAAAGATTTTTTCATACTTCTAACAAGAAACTCAATATTTTAAAAAAAATTTATAAAAAGGCATATTTATTGGATTCTATATTTTTATTTTATTTTATTTCTGGCTTTTACATGACACTTTCCTTAAGAGATTTCTACCCAACTAGGAAAAGTATTTATTCATATTCAACATTGATTAAACAAAATATCCTAATTTCTTAAGGTATTAATGATGTGAAAATCTTTTGCAGTCATTTTATTGAATTTATAGTTTTTATTGTTAGCTTGTTAGTTTATCCTTTATGCAAACACAACCAGATTATCTAGGAATGCAAAGTTTGGGTTAATAACATAAGGAGAGAAAGATCAATCAAATGGCTATTTTTAAATCAAACATTTTATACCAGATATCTTCCAGTTTCTTTTTTTTCTTATATATAAAAAGGAAGCTAATGGAAATGCTTGAAAAGGGAGAAGAAATATATTGGTTTTCTCCACTCTCCAAGGACTACTATATTCATTAGTATATCTTTGATATATCAACAGTATAACAAAATGGAAGGCAGGAAGAGAATAACCCAAAGAAACAAATTTCAAAAATGAAAACATTTTATATACAACATTGAAGTACACAAATATATATCATACTCTTAGGCTCTTCCAGCAGCCACCATCTTGACCTATGGCTACACTACCTCCTCAAGGCATGATGTAGGTCTTCATGTTGAATCTCAGGCCCTGTAGGAAGATGAATGGAGGCATAACATTGCCATCACTCCAAACACCTTTGTAGTTGCCATTAGATTCATCCAACTCTTTCTGAATCCTCTGCACTATCCTCAAATTGACACCCAAACACTCTGAAATGTTCATATTAGAGTTTCCAGCATGAATGCCAAGCAGCACAGCATGCCATTTCCAAATTTTTGGCAGAGTGAATTGCTTCATGATACTCTTTTTCTCACTAACAGTGCCCAAATGACCCTTCCATACTGTGCAGTTGTCAAAATAAAAAATCAAACAACTCATACGTGCAAAATTAAAATGGCGACAATTTATCCATCGCACCCTGTGTATGTATACATAAACAAATTGTCCTGCACAAAGAAATTAAAACACAAAAAAAAAACAGGCAGTAATAAAAAGGATAAATAAAAGAAGGTCTTACATCCCTAAGAGTGACACAGTACAGCCCTGGTGATATGTCTTAGGTTCTTGTATAAGGATACAGGGGTGTTGTATTTTCCAATATGGTCACCCAAACTGCAACTGACTACTGCATCTCTTTCAGTAGTAAGCTAAGCTGCAACTGACTATTCTTATCAACAGACTGTCATGTAACTCTTAAGACATCAATAAATGTGTTTTATCAAAAAGGAAATAATTGCCTTCTACATTCCTACAAAGCTTTAGAAATTGTAGACATCTCATTTTAAAAGGTCATTCAATTTTTTTTGTTTCTTTTGGGTTTTTAGTTTCAAGGAAATATTTTAAAGTAAATTTCTAGTTATTTTCTTAGTTTAATTAAAATTAAAAAAACTAATTTTTTAATTACAACATTACTCCTATAATCTAAAGTAATTAGGAAATAAATGCTCTTACAAAATATCACCCTATAAATTGCTAGGTCTGCTATATACATTGGATCCATACCAATTTGATATTGTTCTCATCATTGTCGTTATTGTAATAATAACAACAAAGATGAGAAAATTAGCTTGAACACAAATAATATCATCACATAAATTTAGGCAAAAATAATCAAATTGGTATGGACATGATGTGATGTACTAATAACAATAACAATGATGAATGTAAATATTTCATTTTACTTGAAATCAATGACAAATAGTTTCCCACATATTCACATGCCTTAACACACAGTCAATGTTCAGTTATTTAAACAAACTCATTGTTAATTATTTATGTATCCAATAGCAAAAATGAAAATACAGGGCAACTAAAAAGAATAAAAACTCAAGATGGAGATGAACCAATTTTTGCCTAAAAAAATGAAAAAAATGTTTTTGAAGACATAGTTGTATTTAATTGTATGTGTCTTTGCCCATATATCTGGAAATAATGTTTGGAGCAAACATTGCTTTTTATCATGAATAGATCACCATATATATATATATATATATATATATATATATATATATATATATATATATATATATATGTGTGTGTGTCAGTGTCTGTCTTGGGTTTTAATTGATTCCAAAAGATTTTTACTATTTTTACACATATATGGAATCACAAATATTTTTCTCACTTTATGAATTTCTATTAGCAAGTTTCATCAGTCATGGTTGTGTGAGCCATAAATTTCTCAGTTACTAATTTACTATTCTAATCAGGATGATGGTAGATAACGATTGACATTGCATTTAAATTTTTGAAGATCAAACTTGACTGAAAGGCAAGAAGCTTGAAGGGAGTTCCACAAGTGAGAAGTGCCGAAAAAGAAACTGTCAGCATAGAATACAGTTACATTTAGCTAATTCAACTGCAAGTGATTTTGTTGCCAATCTAGTACTCTGCTTAAATTCATAAAGTCTAGGTACCATAGCAAAGATGTCATTTCAACAATTGCCATGAAAGTATTTATAGAAAAGGCACAGGCAAGCAACATTATGGCAATTGGAAAGTGATGAAGCCAAGATGCCAAGTTCAGGACCAGTAATATTGTTGGTGCCCTATTTCTGTCCTAATAAAAGTTTTATCAAGAGAAACATTGACATGATTATCTATATTGTCTATTAGAGGGAGTAAATCTTTCCTATTGACCAACAGAAGCCATACATCTTTTTCAATCTAGAAAGTTTTGAAAAATTCTTTATTAAAAAAAATGTCTTTTTAGATCCGGTTGTTTCCTCAGTTTTTCTATTATAATTGCTTATTATATTATACTCAAAATAAATCTAAAATTATTATTTTCAGTTGACCTAATGTTTAGTAGTTTTAGATTCTGCAAAGATTGGTTAGTGACATTTTTTAATACATGTCCACTTTGTAAAGAAATAAGCAGTTTTAGTACATGTCAAGAATTTGGAATTTTAAGGAAAATTGAAATAAAAATGTATCTCTTCTCTTCTAGGTGTAGGTTAAATAATAGGGTAGAGTGAGTTCTTTAGCCTTGGATGTTCTTTTATGCTGAAGAGACCAACAAGAGGTTATGATGATAACCTCCATTTTTGATGTTCCTCAATGAAGGGAAATTCTTTTTTTCTTTTCATTCTTTATTATTTGTGTCCAATGAAATATAAGATTAAAAAGAAGAATGGTCACTCACTTAACATTTATATTTGAATGTTACTACAGTTAAGATTCTTTATTTATGCTTTCCTTTTATAAATCACAAGGTAAAACCCTTGATGTTATTCATAAACAGAATAATTCAAATGATATTTTTCATTTTGCTTTCAATCAGCCATGTTTGTTCACCACTAATCTGATCTCCATGAATAACAAGACATAGAAACTAGAAAGAAACATGAAAGTAGTTTTACCAGAAAGTAAACCTTTTCTTAGTTAGAAATATACTTCAGCATTTTGTGTATATATATATATATATATATATATATATATCAGGGGTAAATAGAAACAATAATAAATATAATATGTAGATATTTATGCCATTGCAGCTTTCCCATCTATGCTACAGAGAAGAAAATGCATTAAGCTAGCTGTCTCCAAACTTTTCAGTAGAAGGGACACATATATTTTACACATGTTTGAAGGCTAAAGGAAAAACAGTTTTATAAATGAACATTTATAAAGATTTAGTGGATATGCATATAGTGTAGTGGTTATCAGCACAGAAATTGGGATTGGCATATTGAGAGTTCAAATTCCAGCTAAGGCTGTTACATTTTACTTTTGGAAAGGTATGAATTCATCTTTGTGCCAGTTAAGACTTAATAGTAGGGTAATCTTTACTCTCTAGCCTTAGGTGAAAACTAGTCTAACAAGAACAACTCTGAATTCAAAACCGCCCTGATTTTTTTTTGTAATCTGTCTGATATGATTCAGAAATATGGCAAATATAAAGCAACCAAAATCTTTTGGGGTTGTATGTAGGTAGAAAAAGCCTGTCTGTGTTTTAATTCAGTACTTAAAATCCTGGTTTTACTTAGGCTCAAATATCAAACAATGGTCGCCTAACAAGCACAAACATTGGGAAACAGACTGAGGTAGGTAGGTATATATATATACACACACACACACAAACACAATGTGCGATGGATAAATTGTCGTCTAAATTATGCAGAAATGAAAACAACACTAGCATCTTGTTTTAGCAGATGTATTTACCAAAAGTATCTTGAAATAATAAAGCGTTAATTTATTCCATAAAATTGAGTTCAGAATCTTTTGCAACTCTTCTGGACAGTCTCCTTGTTTACGTTGGTGATTGCTGCTATAATCCTTACCTTCAGATCATCCTTGGTGTTACAAGGAGTTTTGTTGGTTACTCGCTCAACTGCACCCCACATATAATAATCAAGGGAGTTGCAGTCTGGGGAATTAGGTGGCCAGATGTAAAGGGTGATGTTGTTGCAGAAATTGTCTGACAGCCATGACTGAATTCTCCTGCTTGTGTGGCATGGTGCAGGGTCGTTTTGCCAGTCATAGGGTCTTCCAGCAGCCACCCTCTTGACCCAGGGCTGCACTACCTCCTCAAGGCACTTGATGTAGGCCCTTGTGTTGAGTCTGAGCCCTGTGGGAAGATGAATGAAGGCATAATGTTGCAATCATTAGTGAGCACTCCAAACACCATGATGTTGACTGGATATATCACCCAATTCTTTCTGAATCCTCTGTACTGTCCTCAGATTGACACCCAAACATGCTGAAATTTTCATGCCGGAGCATGCCGTTTCTAAATTTCTGACATAGTGAATTGTGTCATTGTGCTCTTTTCTCACAGATGGTTCCCAATTGTCCCTATTATACTGTGCAGTCAACAAAATCAAAAGCAAACAAAGCACATGCATGAAATGAAAAATATAAAATGGCAACAATTTACTCATCGCTCCCTATATATATATAATGGATAAGCTGTTTAATCAACTTAGTGATGTGAAAAATGTAAGAAATCTACAATGTTTTTCCTGAAGAGCAACAATTTATTTAAAAATTGGAAAAATACAGTAAACACACCTGTTTGTTTATATATTAGTGTTAATGACTTTTTTTGTAAAATAATTGATTTCCTGTTTCATAATTTGATGAATTTTTGTTAAAAAGTAATGAAAAATGGTTTAATTCAGTTTATTTTTTTATAAATGTCACAAGAACATAAAATTTCTGAAATATAGTAGTACTATGACTTTATGGATCCTTCTAGAACTTTCTGGAAATTTATGACATGCATTTTGTGGGATTATATAAGCATGAGAACTGGCTGGGTTGTCATTTAGATAAGGCAAATGAGAAAAGTGTGTTGTTTTTCTGATCAAATATTTTTTGTTTCAGAGTATGTAAGCTTCCTGATTGAGCAACACTAATTTATTTGCTGAAAGATCTCCAAGTATTCATTTTTAACTATAATGTCTCATGAAAAAAAATGTGCTTCAACCACTGAAAGAAACAAGATCTGTATGAAAGATCTCATAATATTTCAAGAAAAGAATTCTACTAGAACAACAATCGCTGGAAAACAAAAACCAGTTACCACTCAAAATCCAAGTTGCTGGTTGCTATCTGTTCCTTGGAGCATCCATCAAAGGAAGGGAAGAATGTATAAAAGAAATTGCTAAAGAAGTAACAAGTTTATGGCAAAAGAAATTAAATTTCACAAGTTTATTAACTTAAGCCATACAAGCAAAACTGGATCAAATGCTGAACACCTAAGATGCATGTGTGAAACAAGGAAAATATGATCCACTGAATTAAATTTTTGGCATCACAAAAAAAAATATTGAATGGTTGTGTAGTGAGGATAGGCAGTTATATAATCTTCAAACTGACAAAAACTACAATGCAGATGATTATCAGAAGCTATGCAGCAGCTCACAGGCTCACAAAAAAAGCATTAAACTCTGTAAAAATGTTTTGGAATCCAGAAACACCAAAACTAGAAATTCCCAGAACAAATCAGTGTGCAGAATGAGCAATCAAGTGCCTTCAAAATCTTCATGATGCCTATAAAAAGAACAGGAAAGTTCAGATTACATTTATTTTGTCTAAGAAAATGGAATAATTGTATATTATGCTATAAATATACTAAATATTCAACATTCTTTTTCTAACTGTATATGCAAGTTTTCAGTTTTTCTTTATTTGCAAGCTTGTATGTTATGAAACTGTTAAATATATTAAAAGTACATAAGTACAATCCAATTACATAATTAGCAAATTGAAAAATAATGCTTCTGAAATATTTTGATTTTTTTTATCCTTATAGTGACTGTATGGTAAAATTGAATTTTCTGTTCAAGGTGACCTTTTTCAAGAACTAAAATAAATTAATACTTTTTCATTACTTTTGAATAAAAGTTCATAAATTTTTGACACAGGAATATGGAGTTACCTAAAAGTCATAACCCTATTATATATACAGGGTGAGGCAGAGGGGATGAACATTTTTGCAAAATTCATAACATCATTAATTTTAGCTTCAAAGATTTTTTTATTGACATCAGTGTGTTTGTATTGAATTAGCATTTGACAAAATCAAGGGTGAAAAACAACATCCCTCCTCATGTGGTAGTCATTTTCATTGATGCATTTCTGAGGGCATTCTTGGAAGTTGACCTCCACTCTTTCTAGCATTGCCCTGTTGATTTGTGTGACTTCTATTCAAATAGCTTCCTGAAATGAGTGAACTGCAATGTACAGAGCTTATGCTCATGCACACATCCCTAGAAAAGGTTACTGAAAGAGGAATAACCAAAACAGAGGTTGTTAATGAAAATGGTAATCTTTATGACATCAGTAAAATACAATACTAGCCAGCCACATGAAGTAGATAAACCACTGCTCGTGGTGAACTACTTAGACAGCATATTACCCCCACTAACAAGTGTCCAATGTATTTATGAGGATTGGGACATATCCACTAGTGTTCATATGTACAGTATATAACATCACCCATGCAAGCTGATTTGCACCAAATTGTCTTGTACCAAATAGATAACTACTAAAACAGTTATGAGCATTGTTAGCTGTTTTTCTCTTAACTCTTAAACAAAACCTTGTTGTTCAATTTTTTTAAAATCTAGGCAGTATTTCTAACCTATATGCACAAACTCCTAATCTTTGATGCAATGATAAGAATATTTGTTATTCTGTCATGGGATACTGATTAGAATGCTTGACTGGTTAACCATTTCTATTATAATGAGTTTGATTTTCACTGGGTTACCCATACTTATGCTTTATGACAGACTAAAATAAACTTATTAAATACCTATTATTACAATGTTTTGGTCGACAAGCTTCATGACCATTCTTGAGAGTATGTTACAATCAGTAATCAGTGCATTGAATTTTTTAATGTTGTTATCTCCTTAATAGAATTTCCACTTTCTCACTATTTACAGTGGAAAAAGTAAATATTCAGATTTTTTTCTGTGCCATGTCCCTTCAAAACACAAAATGATCATGGCTCTCCACATCTTTCTGTTCCTCTTTGTAACATTTGTCTTTTTACCATCACTTACACCTCTAGTTCTGCCATCTATTCATATAGTCTACTTTCCCTGCATTTGCGATGTTTTGTGATGGTGACTGATGCATGTTCAATGTTTCTATTGAATATATTTGTTAGTGTTATTATATAATGAAAAATATATGTAGAATATTTTAGTTGGTATTATTTATGATCCTTAACCTGGCCATTTTTTGGGGATGCATCCCATATTTTTTTAAGGGACTTTTAATTTTTCTCTCAATAATAATTTATTATCTAAGCTCCAGAAAATTTGATCTAAACATGACTAATTACAATGAGTTTTGTTATGATTAATTTTCTGCTTAGTACTATCTTTTCAGCCATCTTAAAAAAAACAGGCCTGTATTCTTTTATGGTAAATATTTTTCATCAAAAATATCTTTGTGAGTGTTTAACCTTGCTTTTGAGCTAATCTACTATGCTATTTGAGTGAACTGCAATACAATGGCATTCAATTTTATTTTTTTTTACTATTAAAAATGTTATGTTTTTTCTTGTTTTGAGTAATATTTTACCCAGAGTCATGTTAATAATCATTACAACAGTGATACAACTGAAATAAAAACAATTTTCTTAAAAACTGGCCTCTTTCTTGGCTAGTAATCAGATTTTTGCCCAGCTGATCCTCAAAAATACATAAATTGGGAAAAAATGCCTGAAACCATATTCAGCAGATTAATATCTTTAAAAAAAAAATGGTAGCCACTATATTCTGAAGATAGATCCACAAAAAATTGTTTGTACATTCAATCTATGCATAGAGGTGTCACCATTACAACCATAAATATGAGTACAAATGTCAACAAATCCATTTATATAACATTATAAAAGATTTATTTCCCAAAAATGAAGAAAAAAAATAAGTATTCATTAACAATTTATAAAAAGAGTTAAATAATAATACTGGAGAATCTAAAATTCTAGGTAATTGGTTCTAAACGAGTGGTTCCCAAAGTGGGGGACATGCCCCATGGATGGAGAAGACATTTTGATTGGAGGGCAATTCAAGAATGAGTTATTAACAGTGAATTTTTTTCAAATTAGTCTGTGAGTATGAGTGTATGCATGACATGTGTAATTATATATATATATATATATATATATATATGGCCTTTTAGACTTCCTCAAACATGAATAGAATTTCACTTTTTAATAATAAGAATGATATGTCACAGAGAGAGGGCCATCAGGATTTTAGCGATGCTTAGGTGGCGCATGCCCCCAAAAATGTTCTAAACAGTTGTAGCTTATTTTAGAATATTCTAAGTAATAGTTAACATGGTATGGTGTATCAGTTGACCGTTATCTGTCATCACACTAGCAATCATAACATAAAAATCTAAGGAAGGTTCTACAGATATCAGAGATACCTTAGTTAGTCTTTATCATAAAGCTTACAGAGCCATTAGTAAAGAGCTGCAAATTCATTTGTGCACTAATGGTTTGATAGTTTACAAGTAGAACTAATATGGCTTGACAGTGAATTGTTTTCAATCTGGTGCCCATTGAAAGATTTCCACCTGTACTCCAAGAATGGTAAAAAAGCAGCTGAGGATTACTTGAAAAGACATGGTAGAAAATCTCTGAGCATCAGGAACAACAGTCAGCCAACATAGCTTGCAATCTTGTAGAGCATGAAAACTTATATTTCTGAACAATCACATGTGGAGACACATCTGAAATTTGCTAAGGAGTATTTATGTAAGTTAGATACCTCATCATCACAGCTGCTTCAACTTGAAAGCACACTGCAAATATGTGCAATTTCTCATGGCTGCTTGTTTCTGAGCATGCCCATCTAGCTTATTTGTGGTTATTCAATACCTACAGAGCCAACCTGTGGTTTATACTGCAACTATCTTACCTTAGTTATTTTTTTAATATATGTCCAACCTGGGATATATATGGTTTTGAATTTTGAGTTTTTCCTTCTCCTAGACTGATTGCCAACCAATCTACCCTGCTATTTAACTCATAGCTGGAGGAAGAAGATGGATTCATACTTTTCCCAAGTGAAAGTAACAATCTCAAGCAGAATTTGAACTGCTTGCTGAATTCTTATTTCAAACTTCTAGTGATATACTGACTGGAATAATATTCTTTCATCTGATCAAACCAAGGTACAGTTATTTAGCTTCAGTTCACATTGACACTTTTGGTGATAGAAGAAGGATGTATTCATGAAGAACAGCTGAAATATGAAGGTAGCAATGTAGTGGTATGCAGTTATTTTTCATATGTTAAGACAGCTTCACATAATGGAAGAATGAATAGAGCCTTGTAATGCGATATATTGAACAAGAACATCCTTACATTAGTCTTGTTTTAAAAAATGAAGTGCAATTAGGTGTTTCAGCAAGACAACAATCTTAAACATACTGATAATGCAAGAAAACAGTGGATTGAAAATAAGAAAATCAACCTATTAATGTGTCTCAGTCAGTTCCCTGTTCTAAACCCGATGAAAGATTTGTGTACATGATCATCAACCTAGAAATTTGAATGACCTAAAGAATATCTGCAAGGTAAAGTGGTCCTAAATACCAGCAGAAGAGAGTTTAAAGCAAATGGCTACTTATTTAAAGCAAATGGAAGCTGTCATTGTGAACAAAGTCAATTTCCCAAAGTATTAGGATCTGTTTGATTCTGCTTTGTACATTTTTTTGTTAAATCTTTTAAAATTTTATATAAATGTATTGATTGAAAATTTTGCCCATATTTACTTTTGTAAAATTGAAATGTATATGTGGTACATGTTTGTGCTAAATAATTACTATACATGCAGGTAATTAATGTAATAACTGCTTTTTTTATAGCATATATTAAATATTTATTTTCCCGATTATATAATACAAAGAACCTGAATTTTGAACAAGTAGCCAGAATGGTGCATTGCAACCAGAGATAATTAAGCTATCAAAAAATGCAAAAACAAATAACTGGGTGATAATAATTTTAAATAATACTGTCTTCATTTGCACTTAACTAAAAAAATTAAAAAAAAAAACATATGTGATAACGATTAACTGCTAATTATTGAATACTATCCCTTATTTATTCCTTTATTTGCATATGAATAAAAAATTGGGTGTATAAAATATATTTTCATGTAATAACTCCGTCTATCATCTCTAAATGGATCTCCTCAAAGCTTGTGAACTTGATGGTATCCCTGTAATAGTCCTTAAGAAATGTGTTCCTGAACTGGCTCCTGTTCTCTCTAAACTTTACAATAAGTACCTATGCTGCTTCTTGCTTGTTGGAAATCCTCTTCTGTAGTTGCAGTTTTTAAGAACTCAGACAAACCATCTAATTCTTTTAACTATCAACCTATTAGCCTTCTACCTCTTTTTGGCAAATTCTAGAGACTCTAATAAACTCTGAATTTGTTAAGCATCTCACCTCACAGGGCCTTCTTTCAGATAAACAGTATGACTTTTGTTTCTCTAGGCCAACTGCTGATGTATTAACAATTATTGCTGAAAGAGCCTATCAAGCTTTAGATAAGAATGGTGAAATACTAGCTGTTGCTTTGAATTTCTTGAAGGTATTTAACAGGGTTTGACATACTGGTCTTCTTCACAAGTTTAAAGGTTATGTTATTTCTGGAAAAATATTTTAACTGATTCAGTCTTTCTTATCAAACCATGAAATGAAAATTGTCTTGAATGGCCACACTTCTTGATCTTTTTGCATTAATTGGACCTACGTTGTTCCTTACTTTCATAAATGACCTTCCTGCTGGCATCATATTTCAATTCAGTATCTCTGTTGATGAAAGAACTATTTACTCCTGTCTTAATAGTAAATCTGATTGGTTTTGATAAGAACAAATTGGCAGCTGATCTCAAAAATGATCTACCCTACATTCAGTTGTTACCTGGGACAAGGAATGGTTTGTTAATTTTAATGTCATCAAAATGAAAGTTCTCTCTATTAACCATCATCTTTCTGCATTCTATCAGCATGGCTAATGCTAACCTCCAAGGAAGTGATTCATTGTGCCTTCTCTGGTTAATTTTTTCTGCTGACATGAAGTGGAAAGATTATATTGAATCAATTACTAGGACTGCTGCTAGGAAATTTGGTTCACTGTGTCAATCTAGACAGTTTCTTTTGCTCAAATATTTATAAGGCTACCCAACCATGCTTAGGATATTGCTGCCACATATGTTCTGGTGCTCCTGCTATATATTTAGAGATATTTGAGAAATTCTAAAGAAGAAACTACAATGTCATTGGTCCTGACCTGGCATCTCAGCTTCAGTCCTTTTCCACTGCCATAATGTAACTTCCCTGTGACATTTATATGAATATTTTAATGGTAATTATTCTGATGAACTCTCCTCTATGGTATCCAGACTCTATGAATTCAAGAACAGTACAAGATTGGCAGCAAGATCACATCATTTTTGCAGTTGAAGTGGCTAGATGTAACCATAATTTCTATGCTAACAGTTTCTTTTCTTGCATTTCTCGCTTGTGAATTTCTCTTCCAGCTTCTTGCTTTCCAGTCAACTTTGATCTTCAAAAATTTAAATGCAATGTCGGTCACTATCTTCTGTTTTCTCAATTTCTGTTCTTTATTATTCAACTCAAGATCTATGAGGGAAAAAATTCAATGATACTCATGTTTTTCTATCTGAAAATCTTTTCTTAAAGGATTACTCAACAAGTTGTGATACCTAATTGTTTAATACACACCCCAGTGTTGGTCCTCAAGCTTCTTCAGACCACTGTGGTTACCATCTAGCTGACTCTGCTACATTGTGTTTTGTTTTTTTTATTATCTCAGAGGAAGGGAAGATCACTGATAAAGCAAACTGAAGTGACAGGTCGATGGCTGGGGGCTACACAAAAAAATGATTCTTTGGAATAAAGAATTAACTCTGGTTAAAAATGTAATACCAATTTGGTTTATATATGATTTGTTGTATACAGCAGTTTTAACCCTGCCCATACCATTATAAACAAATGACACTGGTATCCCCTGTTGAAGTTTGATGCTTGTGTTAGTAGCAATTTAAATTTCTAACATCAACCTTTTTCTAAAATTCTATTTTCTCAAAATATGTTTATTCAAGTAATTTTCCAAATTTGGGTTGTCTAGCCCACTTTTGAGAATGATCATAAGAATCAAACCATACTTTAACTCCAACGCCCTTCACATCTCATCTCACACCATCACTCCATACAGGTGGTGCTAATCTTTCTCTCTTCCTTCTCCTACTTTCTCAGCATCTAACTTCAGCCCACTTCAAGGGCCAACACATTGTTCCTGTGGTGAGTCCAAACTTTCAGAATGCATAGGCAAAAGGGGATTTTCCAATAATTAATCTTTCTTCATCAGCTCGTTTCATGCTGTGGTTTTCCAAAGCCAGGGACTTGTTTGGAGTCCATCCAGATACCCCCCTCTACCAGCCAGTCTCAAGAATTGTCATGGGTGAGAAAGAAGAGGAAAGAAAAATATTCCCAATCTTTTTAGTGATATAAAATGTTATCTTTCCTCTGTTTATGCATTTTCTCAGTCTGCACAGCCTTTTTATACCCACAGTCACTCCAAAATAGTAATTAATTTTTCTTTACCACTTGTATCCAAAGGAATCCAAATTATTGTTGGATATAAAAAATTTTTCTTGACAAATGTCATAGAAATTAAAATGAATGAACCTATCTATTTTTCTAGGTGACTGATTCAAATTAGATGGTTTTTCCTGGTTTATTGTCCAGAATGATCTTTAAATGTTATTTCAGTGACTATCCAGGTTTCTTTATCAACAACATATGTTTTTTCTGTTCTTTGAGGATACATTAATGGTCTCTTTCTCATTGGCGGAAATGGGGAAGGATGGGTAGTCCTGGTTTTGCTTAATCTTACTGAATTCCGTCTAGTTAAATTTGGGTTCAACTCTCCTTGGAGCCACTCCGAATTTAGTTCACTATCTTCCTGTGAATTTCACCAATTATTATCCATTTAGTAGACGCTTTCCTCTTTTTTTCCTTTTTGGTTTGATTAACCACCTGAGATCTCAGTGCCATAATTGTTCCTATTGAGGAGGCAAAAAGTTATTGTGCAATAATCAAACATTACAAGAAGTTGAGAAAGATCAGAAAACTTCTATATACTGTGTCACTTAAGGATGTTGCCAATTATGGCTCTGCACAATTTCCTGTCTTTTATAGCTCTTCATAAATTTTGTCTTTTTTTTATCTTTCCTAAACCTTGCTCTATCATCGATTTACTCAAGCTTCCTGGGTAGGTTATGTGTTTGTTTTCCTCTGCCCCATTTGCCTTCAGTAAGTCCTGGGAATATCTTATTTTTCAAGCCACCCCTTTCCTCATTATGTGTTTTAGAACTTTCAACTAACTCTTTTTAATGTTAAATATAACTGTACTTTAGGTTTTCATTTTCTCTAAAACTGTGTTGTTGGTTATATATTCGGTCCATTGTATTCTCAGTATCCTTCTGCAGAACCAAATTTCTGTTACTTTATGTCTCTTCTTCATCAGCAAAGAGATGGTCCAGCATTTACTGCCATATAGGAGGATTGATATTATATAACAGTTCTGTACTTTTTTCTTTGTTTCTAGAAAATTTATTTTTTTGTTTCTTAATAATTTGTTTAGCTTTCAGAAGACATCTTTCACTATCTCAATGTGCCTTTGGATTTCAGTGCTGCACTTTCCATCCTCTGTTAAAACATTTCCTAGATATTTAATTTTCTGTACCTGTTTAATTTAGGTATCTTCAATTTGTAATTTGTATGTTGGATTGTTCCTTTTGCCGACAACTATGCATTCACTCTTCTTGCAATTGATGTTTAGTCCTTTCTTCTCACTTTCCTTCACTACCTTCTGTAGGAGTTCTTGTAGTTACTTTTCTATGTCTGCTATCAACACTATATCATCTGCATATTTTATGTTGTTAAGATTGTTGCCACTAATAATGAATCTTGGTAGGACTTCTAATTCACTCAGAATCCCCTCACTGCATAGGTTGAATAAGCCCAATGAGAAGATGCAACCTTTCTATTTTTGCATATTTGCTGAATTCATTTTCTATCTGCATACAAGCAGTTTGCTGCCAGTATAGGTTCTGGATTATTCTAATAACCTTCCTAAATACATCAAAGTTACCTAGCAGTTCCAACAGCTCTATGTAATGTACTTTATCAAGTGCTTTAGCATAATCAATAAAACACATAGGTACACATCCTTCTTCATTTGTATTGCTCTTCTTGATATTCTGAGTATAAATATCACATTTCTTGTTCCAATGTCTTTAATGAACATACAGTTCTTGTCCTATTTCCAGTCTGATTCTGCTGCATGCTCTATTCATCAGAATTTAGATAATAAGTTTTGTTATATGGCTCATTAGGCTGATTATCTGATGGAGATCACACTCATTTGCACCTGGCTACTTATGCAGTGCTATGAAAATGGATTTTCCAGCATATCACCACTGTTATATATTTCATTTATTATGTTTATAATCTTGTCAATGCCAAAATCATCTGTCTACCAGCATCTCCACTATAATTCCATCTGGTCCTGCTGCTTTGTTTCTGTTTAGTTTGACCAGTGCTGATTTCATTTCAGATTTTAATATTTCTTGTCCTTCGGTATTTGTGTATATTACCAGTTGTTCTCTTTTGCCATGGAATAGTTCTCCAATATATTCACTCCATCTCTGAAGTATTTTTTCTTTTTTTAATATCAGTCTCTCAACCTTGGATTTTATACATCCTGCTAATGGGCATGGCTTTTGTCCTGTTATTACTCTTATTTTACACACATACTGGGATAGAAAACAACAAAGATGAGAATATGAGTCCAAATAATTCATAGTATAATAAGAATGTATGCAGTGTACATGCCATAGAATACAAAACAAGACATTAAAATCTATTTGTTTTATATTTATTTTTATAGCATGGACACAAGATTAAACAGCTTTTAATAGTTCCCAATAAAGAAACATTTTTCTCTGAGCTCTTTTCAAGGTTAAGTTGAATCACTTGAGGTTCTGGAAGATCCTGCAAAAGAATATTGCTGGTTATATCAATTTTATGAGAACAATGCAGCCAAATATGTTCAAAGGGAGATAATTAATTGACAGAATTCAAATACCCTTAGGGGATGCATCAACTTCAAGGCTTACAATTAATCATTTGCTCATGGCTTAAAAGCATGAAAAGTGCTAACACGCAGAAATCTTTTTAAAAAAAATGTACAAAGAAACAAATATTAAAATAGAAGAGATAAAACTCAAAAAATTATGAAAATAAATAGTGACTAAATAAAAAGCACACTATTGCATATGTTGTATGGGCAAAGATGTTCTAAACATTTCAAATGAAAGGAGAAAGTAACCAAATTGTACCTAATTTGTGTGCTGAGGAGAAATAATTTAAGATTGCTGTTCTGCAAAGAGAACTGGTAAGAAAACAGTTAAAAGTTTCTGAACCAAGAAAGCTCTAAAAACCATTGTATGTGCCTACTACCAAATGTACACATTCAGTCACTTAAGAATGCATGCATATCTGCATTGGTTTTTTTATATGCTTCAATAAACACCAATATGCAGGTGCAAATCTTGCATGCATAGGTAAACTATTACATTTTTTAGGACAGCTAGTGCTGCACAATGCAAAATTCAATGTGCCTTCAAGGTAGAATCTCCAGAATATAAGATGAAGCCAGTTTTGTAGATATGAAAGTTTGTGCCAAAAGAGAAACTGTAGAAAGTTACATTTGAAAAAGTATCTATAATAAGGAAAAAATGAGTGGAGTAGAATAACTCACACAAACACAAACTCTTCCAAAAGAAATAAAAAACAAGAAAAAAAATATCACAAGTTTGTTGTTATTTAAAATATATATATGTTCACATACATACCTTATATATATATATATATATATATATATATATCTTTAACGGTAAGTTCCATTCTAATAGTTTCTTCTCTTGCACTTCTTACCTGTGGAACTCTCTTCCAGTTTCTTTCTTTCCTGCCAACACCAAAATTCAAAAATTTAAATGCAATTTCAGTTATTTTCTGACTCCTTGAGTCCTGTCCTTTTATTGTCATTAACATTTTCTCAATTTTCTTTCACTCTCACTAACCCCTTGCATCTTAGTGGCTTTATCACCTTGGCTGGAGTGAAATGTTTAAAAAAGAAATATCTGTCATAAGGTCAAATGAAGGTATAAGAAAATTACAATGCACCAGTTTTCAAAATAGGGAGAAGCAATCTGTTTGATTGCCTTGAAAATCAGCATTTGAAATCCTGATATTTATCTGGGTTCACACACTAACCATTCACATTAATGAATAATACATGATTATATGAAACATCAAACAGGTGCAGATTTGTGCCTGCAATGGATTCTCTTGTTAGCATGTGCTATCTGTTAAAAAAAAAAGCCAATCTTTTCATATTTGATAATACAGAAAGTTATCTTGCCTTTCTAGCTGAAGTTCATGTTAACAAGTCAGTGCCTTGACTTTATCATCTGGTCAGTTAATTCAAATCTTGCCTAATTGAATTAATTTCTAGGTTCATGAACAACTGATTGGGAAGTTGTGAACAGAAAAAGAAAAGAAATATATAATGAAGCTGCATTTTCATTCTACACTAACAAAAAAGCCAAATTATCTGGTAGTATTATAAGGTACTAATTGGGGATGCAGTGTGTTAATGGTTAGGATGCTTGACTTCAGAGTCATCATCTAATGAAGATTTTATCAGTAGCATAGCCATTATTTTCACTGCAGATTGTGTATAAGCTCCTTGCTTGATATAATTTTTAAAGTGACAGCAACCAACTTGTGCACTTTTTGTCAATGTAATCAATGGACGTATTTTTTTAAATATTTCACACCAAGCAAGGCAATAAAGCCACTAAGACACGAGGATTGAGTGTTTGAGAATATGGCAAAAAGAAAACATTATTAAAATGCAAAAAGAAAAAAAAAACAAATTAAGACAGAAGATACCAATTGACATTGCATTTAAAGTTTTGAAGATCAAGGCAAGAAGCAGAAAGAGAATTCCACAAGCAAGATGTGTGAGAGAAGAAACTGTTAGCATAGAACTTACGGTTACATCTAAGCATTTCGACTGTAAGATGATGAAACCTTGCTGCCAATCTAGTATCACGCTTAAATTCATAAAGTCTAGGTATCAAAGAAGTAAACACATCAGAACAATTACCATGAAAATATTTATAGAAAAGGCACAGGGATGCTACATTACAGCAGTGAAAAACTGTCTGAAGCTGAAATGCCAGATCAGGACCAATAACATTGCAGATTTTTCTTTGGATTTTATCAAAAATCTCTAAATACATATCAGAAGCACTAACCTCAATATTCAATAAATCTTATTAAAGAAAAATATTCACCCTCCAGTAGGATTCAAACTTGCATGCCACTGGGCAGAGGGGTGAAAGGTCTAACGCACATTGGATCCCTTGTCCAGTGGACGCAGGTTTGAATCTTATTGCAGATCACATATTTTTCCTTAATAAAATTAAATATTCAGGCTGGTGGACAAAAATAATGTTTAAAGTTATAAAATCTGTCAGATTAATAAACAAAAACTCCATCACTTCTTTAGAAATTGCTTTGTTTACATTAGGATACAAAACTGAGCCAATATTACGAGAGACTGGGAAATATTTACATTTATAAGGCACTATTCAACTTTGCCTGATCATCGATGCACTTTGTTGCCAAGAGGTCTAAAGCAAGTCGGATCTAACAATGATTTCCTCCTGCCCAGGGGTGCAGATTTGAATCCTACTGAAATGCATATATTTTCTTTAATAAAATTTCTCGAATATTCAGGCCAGTTGACAAAAATAAATAATATATATTTTAATAAATATATGGAGCATCTACTAAAATATGGATATCCACTAAAAATAGCATTTTACTGGCTTATATATATATATATATATATATATATATATAACCTGTACCTATTTGCCTTTTGTCCCTGAGCTTTATTTAATCAAAACTTGCTTGAATGTACAAAAGTCTCATGGGACAGACAATGTAGAGATGTGCAAAAGACATTGTCATTTGATGAGCAACATGCTAAAATACTAAAATAGTCATAACAAATATATATATATATATATAATCTGATACATCAAATAAGAACACTACACTTATGAAATTATGTTTTTAGTAAATTCTTACTGCTGCTTTTTCTCTTATGTTTTCTTGCTTCTGTAAACCGTTTTAGTAGTGGTACTAGTAATATCGGATCGTCCACTTCTCACAGCAACCACCCGCTGTGACTGAAGTCGAGGTGGAATAAAAACATAGCAAATCTATGATTTCTTCTTGGGCCTAAATGACAGTTCCAATTAGAAACACCATATCAGTTCTTTCATGTGCCAACAAGTTTATTTTATTTCATTTTTTCCCGTCTCAGTAACACTGATTGACAATTGTTATTATCACAAAAACGGCGAAGTTACCACTTTCGGCAGAGAATTTCTTCGTGCAAACCCGTCCCTGCTGCGATTCAACAACACAACATGGTCTCAGATGTTGAGGTTCACAGGTCAGATGAATTTGTTTATTTTTCCAATATGGGTGTGGCCGAAGTGGGTATTTTTAGACGGAACCACTGTTATGTACGTTTACTTACTTTGTTTACTCAACTGTGTCTTAGTCTTGAATAATATTTTCTTGAGTCTATTCAATTTTTAAAAAAAATAAGTAAATTAATTCATCTTTTATAATATTTTTAAAAGTAAAACTACCACAAAAAGTCTTATTTTTTCTTTTCCCTTTTTTTATCGCTCGATAAAATGTAGCTTTAATTTTAAGATCCATTGACCATTTTCTCTTGCTTTTTTCCTTTTAAAAATTGTTGGGGTGAAAAACACCAGCTTTTTCAGAAAATTAAAAGAATGATATTGTTTAAAAAAAAGTAAAGTAAAACGCTATTTTTTTTTTTTTTTTTTTTTTTTGAGTAAAAAACATGTCTCATTCTAAAATTCCAAATTCTAGCTCAATTAACGTTTGCTTAAAAAATATTTAAAAAAAAAACTTTTCCAATTGAAAGTTGAATATTTTTTAAGTTTTCATTTCATTTGCCGTTCTGTTAGTTAACGTATATATTCAAAATCAGTCTTAAAAATTTTTTTTCTTAAAAATGATGTGATGACAACTAAAAAAGGTGAATTTTGTTTTGACTTTTGAAATTTTCATTTAATTCAGAATTATTTTTAATAATTCTGTATTAAATTAGAATTTTTAACTGGTTCCTATGCAAATCTGATTTTTTTTAAAAATATATTTGCAAATATTTTTTTCGGAATATGAAATTTAAAGTAGAGAAACAGGCAGGAATTTGATTGTTTTTATTTGTTAATAATAAAATTAAAATTAATTTAACATCAAGTAACTGTTGACTGTTGAGTGAGTGCTGATAAATTCGAAATTAACTGTTTTTTTTCATTTTTTTTTTTAAATTTTTATTTGATAAGTGCAACTTTCCTTACTCTGTCTTGTAAAAAAGTATTTTTAGAAAAAGCTATGGAAATAAAATTATTTCCACCGAATCTGTCAGTAATTATAGCATTCTCAAAAAACAAACAAATTAGAGAAATTTGTTAAAATGTCTGTGGCGGTGACAATTTTGGACACATGAGACATTTATGGATTAAAAAAAAAAAGTGACCTGGAGTTTACAATGATGTTGAACGGTAGAGAACAAATCCTCAACCTCAACGATCTATATTTCTTAAGTTGTTTGTAAGTATTCTTGACTTGTTATTCAATTCCAATATTACGCATTTAGAAATTTGTTGTAATATTCCTCTGAAAAATCTAAATAAATGCTCTATACTTGTGTGTGCATAGGGGGGTTCAAAGTGGGGGAGTACTCCTACGTCACGTTTCATCACTTTTTTTAACGCATCATAACGTAGGAGATTTGTTTCCATTTTGTCATTAATTTACTCAGTATTAGTCTGAAACTTGTCTATCATAACTTCCATATATATATTTTCCTGAAGATCATACATTCATGTGTGAAAATGACAGTCAACATGCAGTGTTGATCCCTATGTCCACAAACGCTCTTTCTCTGATATTGAACACTCTTTCCAGATAAATATATACCAAATTTAAAGTGTGTGTGTGCATACATATCTATATATATATATATATATATATATATATATATATATATATGCAGGTTTGAACATAGCTTAAGGAGTGAAACTGACAGTCACCATGCAGTGTTGATTCCTATGTCCACACTGCCTATAGCAACAAATACTCTATCTCTGATATTAAATACTCTTTCCCAATAAATATAGCAAATTTTAAATATATAGGTTTTAAAAATTGTGTGAGGGGGTGAAACTGACAGTCACTATACAATGTTAATTCCTATATTTACAGTTTATCTCTACAAATGCTTTATTTATAATATTAAAGCACTATTCAGCACTAAATATAGCAAATTTTAAGCAATATGTTTATACATCTTTAATTTTAAACTGAAGGGATCCAACCGATGTCTCTGTCAAAGACCAAAAAAAAATCAACAATTGGTGGGTGGATCTACCTACATACATACAAAATACTCAACCTTCTAATTTGAAATACAGCTTCTTGGATTTGACATTTTTTTTTCTTCACTTGATTAATTATATGCTCCACTAATTTGTATAGCAAGAAAAAGAGTTAAAAATATGAGATAAATTTAGTGAAATTTTTTATTTGCCCATTTAGGCAAATAAAAAACGTCTCTCTTTTCTTTGTTAACCAATGCGTGTTGATAATTTATTCAAATTTACAATCTGAATAAAATCTCTTTTTAAGGGCTCATTTTTAATTATTAAAAATTATTTTCAGGATCAGAACATTATATCTTTTCATCATTAATTGCTTATTAAACTGACTTTAGTAAAAATACCTGGAAAACAAAAAAAAAAAATCTAAGAATTTCATAGCTAAAAAAAAAATTGAAGTAAGATCTTAAAGAAAAAAAAGCTCCTGAGAATGTTTATAGATGTAAAGGATTTTGATTTGATTCTATAAGGAATTATTTAAAAGGAAATTATTTTTAATGTCCTTCTAAGTTTCATGTTGTGTGTAACAAATTTAACTGACAATCATTACAGATTCAGTGAATTAAAAATTATATCAAAATTTGCTTGATAATTTTTGAAAAACAAATATAATAGTTCTCTGATATTACAATTCCTTTTTCACAAAGACATGCAAATCTCCTGAAAGCTTTGTAGACCTTTCACAAATTTTGACTGCAGTGAAACCATTCGATGAATTATTTGAATTAGTCGCATATAACAGCCATGTTTGCTGGTTTTTCTCAGGTAAACCATATTTATTTACCTCCCCATGAGCATAGAGCATGACACAAGCCTGTTTTTTAACCCCCTTTACCATTTACCAGAGACATTTTAGTGCAATGCTGCTTGGGAGGTGGATCTCAGGCTTTTCTAGTCACATGTTACATTCAAGAATATTTGAGTATATTTATCTATTGTTAAAAATTTAAGAATCATTATTATATACTTTGCTATTTGTATCAACATACTACTCTTGGTTGTGATACTGACAGTGTCTTGACCATTGTGCTTCCTGGCCTTCTTCATCAGAAAAAGACTAGTGAGCGTAATGGCCTAAATATTGTATAACATTTGAGGGAATTGAACCTGTATTCACTTTTTAAAAGAATATGGCTTTGATTCCTACTGAAGCCATTATTTTTTTTTAAGGTGGTTTCTAAGATTAAAAAGGGAAAACTGTTTTTTTTGTTTTTTTCTGCAAAGAATCATATTTTCTTTAATAAGACTTGTTTGATCTCTAGGTCAGTAGATATTAATTTCACTGTTTAAAAAACAAAGATGCCTTCTCAGACATGTGTATAAGAATTAAATCCCATATATGTTTTTCAACCAATAAAATCCCATCAGAAGGTTTGTTTGATAAACAATAATTACTCGGTCAAATACTGCCAAAATATTTGCTGACATAGTTGTGGACCTACTACATGTTATTTTGGACCATTTAGAAAATAACACTAACTCCTTTCACCACTCCCACACATTCAAGAAAAAGGATTTTCACAAGCCAGTATGAAATTATTTTCTAATTCACAAAAGTTCACACTTCTACATGAAATTAGATTTTTGATCCCCCTTAAGGATATAAAAATAGAAGCATACTGCTTCTCAGGGTTCAAAACAATTTTAGAGGCCTGTTTGATCTACATATGTGTACACATGCACACAATGGAAGAGATGAGCCAGTAGCTTCTGACTAAGGCCTGTTCTACAAAATTCACTACAAGAAAAATTGAACATTTTATTGTTATTGTATATTTCTGAAAAGAATCTATGAATGTTATTTCAACTGACATTCTGCTTCTACTTTTCCTTCAAAAAATAACCTTTTTTATGTTTCATTTAAAAGATGTGTTATTAAATGTTTGGAATCCTGACACTCAGATAAAATCAAAAACCTAGGTAGATGGATCCCAACATGTGCAACCACTCTAAATATAGAACTTATAAGAAATAAGTAATTTACTTACTTAAGAAATATTGTTGGATTAAGAACATCCATTAATTGCTTCAAAATTTAGGAATTATGTAATGGTCTTAGAAAATAATTCAGTTTATATTTGCACTTCAGTAATCTGTATATTTACATTATTATATTAGTACATGTGTACATAGGCAGGCATTTAAAATTAATAAAATCATCCACTGTGCTTATTTTTTAGACCAAGTAAACAAGTATAACTATAGAAAGAACAGTTGAGTTATTATTAATAGATTGAATAGAGTCTGTAAACTAAAGTATGCTTGTCTTGCAAGTCACTGGAGTGAATCATCACTGGATTCTCTGAACATTTGATTTTATCTTTTAAGCAAAACAAATTTGAGTAAAAATTGAAAGTGTATGAGATTAAAATAGTGACTATTGCTTTGCAGTTCATATCTCAGTCAATGATTGAAAGTAAATTTTATCAAATAGCAAATAGGTGTTACAGGTTGAAATGGACAAGGCTGCTGTTGGTCACCAGTTACTTCTTGTTATGGCTGAGGTGGAAAACTTTTAAATGAAATGAATTCAGCATTGTTCAAAAGAGAAAAATAAAACATTTATGTATTTATCCTAGCATATGAGAGTGTTGTTAATGTCCACCTTTTTTTATTTTTAATTAAGATGGCTGGGGCCTGCCAGTGGTGGGAAGAAGAAACCCTGAAAAGTCATGTTGTTTTTACTGCTATATTCTGGAGTGAAAGGAGGAATAAAAGGTTATGTCTATTCTTTTATCATACTGGACAGCTCCATATAGCAGTCATCTTGGCAGAGAAGGTGAAGTTAATCCCTACAATCCTGCAAGATATCATTCCTTTCTTTGTTTCTACTATTATATCACTTCCCTTTTTATGTTGAGAATGTAATGGGAAGTGGGGGAGGTCTAGTTATGTGAGAGTAAAAGAAGAGATAAGGGCATCAGAGGAGGGAAAGAGAGTAGAGAGGTATGTTTAAAGATCAGTGTTGATAAGAAGCATGGAGATCACATAATCTTTCCCTGTTTATGTTATAATAATTAGAGAAACTGATTTATCAAGATAATTAAATTGAGTAAATAAATCAATTTACAAAAACATATGTAATATGTTATCTAAAAGCTTGGGGAATTTCAACCTGAAAAAAAATGTACTTTAATACCTAGTCTGCATGCTCTTTATCTCCTTTGAAGTAGTTACCTTGGGCATATATACAGCAGTCTCACAAAGCCTATATTATAATGGTGTTTTCTTTTTTTTCTTGAACATATAGACTCTCTGTGGAGTATAAAGCTGTAGCCAAATCATGTTATGTGGCAATGCTCTAGTTTCAGTAGCATGTAGGGTTTACAGTTTTGAATTCAGAGTTGTCCTTCTCTCAGACTGGCTGCCAACCAAGAGAAAAGATTCCAGTCTGATCTACTATTTAAGCCATTACAATGAGTAGAAGAAATGGATTCATAACTTTTCAAGAGTATTTGTGTGAAAGAATGCAATGACCAGAATTTGAACTATAATCACCAATTCCACTTTCCACGCTAATAACTGCTATGTTACACACATCCAATATGATATTGGTGGATATTGTTCAAATCTCTAGGTTGACTCTTATAAGTAACCCTTAAAATAGTTGGAGAGATACATTTTGATTTGTTTAGCTTCTGTTAGTGTAAGAAAATAAGTTATAAGTACTAAGTTAATTTAAAAAAATGCTTTACTGATTAAAAACCATGACAGGGATTTCTTTAATTCTAGATCCTAATATCAGTGCCATTCATTCTGATTAACTCCTTCTTTAAAAACTTTGTTTTTAAATATTTTTCCTCATTATTTCTGTTTTCTTTTCTATTGCTGATCTTCATTTATTTATCACACACAAACATAAGAAATATTATTTTATGATTTGTTCTTCAATAGACATAAACTATACAAATTAGATGATGTTTTATTTGTGATTGTGCCTTATATAAGAAAATTTCTCTCAAAATCAAAAGCCAAAATTTGGCAGATTGTTTACTTGTATCCATAAAATAACAGTTATGTACAGTGGTCCCATTTTGAAATGGCTTCTCCTATAAATAACCAACATGTGTATGTAACTGCTTATATTTGGATTGAATGACTTAGAATGTTCATGTATGGTCATTCTGCTTGTCAACAGTGGAAACTCTTAACCTCACTTTTTCTGAGCAGTGAAAGATTTCCAAATCCAGTGAATATATAAATTGAGTTGAAGAAAGTGAAACCTTTAAAATATTTTATTTTTTTATTGCTTTTATAAATTTTTCATAAAATATTTTTTCTTGCCCATTACCTTTAAAAAGAGACAAGTTTTATTATAAAACAGTGGCATGGCCAAATATACATGAAAATAATTTATTCAAATTTTTATCTATGGAAATGGAAGTGGGTGCACATTATATATATGTATATATGAAGAAATACAGTTTTAAGGTGTACTATATTTAGACGCAATCAGCAGCCTTACGATTTTGTCTAGCATGAAACAGCCTGTCGCCTCTGAGTGTTGACTTCAATGTTCACTTTTATATTTATATATGTATATATACATTGAATATAGGGTACAATGGATAAATTGTCATCCAAATTATGTAAAAATGAAAATAACACTGACATCTCATTTTAACAGATATATTTACCAAAATTACACAAAATATATTGAAATACTAGAGTAAATTTATTCAATAAAATCGCCATTGCCTTCAACCATGGCCTCCAGTTGACTTCGGAATCTCCTGCAACTCTTCTGGATGGTCTCCTTGTTTAAGTTGGTGAATGTTGCTATAATCCTTGCCTTCAGTTCATCTTTGGTGTTACAAAGAGTTTTGTTGGTCTCTCTCTATCAGTTGCACCCAACACATAATAATCAAGGGGGTTGCAATCTGGAGATTTAGGTGGCTAGATGTAAGGGGTGGTGTGGTCACAGAAATTGTCTGGTGGCCATGACTGTGTTCTCCTGCTTGTGTGGCATGGTGCAGAGTCCTGTTGCCAGACATAGGGTCTTCCAGCAACCTCCCTCTTGAACCAGGCAGCACTACCTCCTCAAGACACTTGATGTAAGCCTTCGTGTTGAGTTTGAGGCCCTCACCGGGAGTTCTATTCTTATCAGAACAATCAGAGTGAGTTTTCTGAACTACAATATCTTTCTAATCACCATTGAATTCATCCAACTTTTTCCGAGTTCTCTGAACTGTCTTTAGATTGACACCCAAACACTCTGAAATGTTCGTACTGGAGTTTCCAGTGCAAATGCCAAGCAGTACAGCATGTCATTTCCAACTTTCTGGCAGAGTGAATTGTGTCATGGTGGTCTTTTTCTCACAGACAGTGCCTGACTGATCCTACTATACTGTGCAGTCAACAAAATCAAAAACAAACAATGCACATGTGTGAAATTAAAAACATAAAATGACGACAATTTACCCATCGCACCCTATATATTGGTTTATATATAATTTACGCATTCACCAATGCTATTCAAATTAAATACTTTCACACCTGAAAAATTATAATCATGATATTTTCCTCTAGAAGCAAAGATCGAAGTTTATCTGATTCTGTGCAGGTATTATATTAAACTAGCTTTCCCTAAGCAATTAGATTTGGAGGGTATAAGCATTATTTTTCATTTATTTAGTGCTTAATACTATCCCAAATTTTAAGATGGTGTAATGGTTACTGATAGAGAAAATGGAATCAATGAGCTAAGTTCAAGTGGGTGTTATATTCATATCTTGGAATAGGCATGAATTTATCTCTTCTTCTCCCTATAGATTAAATATCAGGACAGATTCAGTTCTCTAGTCTTAGGTGTCAAACATTCCAGGAGAAGGAATCTCTCAATCCAAACATGTTGGGTGTAAACTTTCTATGAAATGCAAGAACTGTATTCTTAACAGTTTGCTGCAGCTCATCCTCTGTCAGCTGTCCTGGACACCATCTTGCCACTGGATTCTGAAGGGGATGTCAAGAGGGTGAGTTTGGATCTGTGTGACTTCTTGTTTACTTAAAAATAAACCACCCACGGTGTCTTTGAAAGGAACTATCATCATCTCTTGGGATGGATAGAAATAAAAATACATTGAAAGTGAATTAACTTCACCCCCTCACACATACACAATGTTAATTCAAAAAGGTCTCCTTTAAAATGCAGAAAAAAAATTTACTCCAGATGTCTGGTGTATGAGATGCACTATGGTTAAGAGACCATAGAATGAAGGTTAATGTCTCTATTTAAAGTTGATTTTCATGTTTTCATGCAATACATTCAAATGTCAAATAGCCAGAGAAAACTGAAGATCACAGTATTTTGAAAAGACAGACAATTGAAAAACTGTAATAAATAAAAGTCTTGATTTACAAACAAAATTTGCAAATAGCTTATGGGAAGTGGTCAATATCTTTGTTTATTATTTAAAATGAATGGAGTGTCATATTATATCATTATATTAATATATTTTTCTCTCTAAAGCAAATTCTGCGGTCAGTCATTTTAGCTCTGTTTGAGGTTATAGTTACCATTTCATTCTCTCTCACACATATGTGTGTAGGTATGTGTATCTACCAGAGAAATTTCAGTGCACATAATTCAGTAGTAAATATTAATCACAAAGATTGAACATTATGATGTGAAAATTCATCTAATAAGTGCCTCAGATCGCTGACACTGATCCACATTTGTACCTGATCGATCTTTTGTTTTTGTTGACCCTTGTTAATTTCTTGACTTCTTGATTAATACATTTAAATTGTATTTGTTAGAATCAGCTTCAAAAATAGTTTAAGAACTTAGACAACAGTTTGTTTAACAAATACCTTAATCATCAAAATAATGGTGTATTTAAAATGAAAAATTATAGATGCTGATATTAGCATCAATTATAATTTCAATATTTTTCTTTTTTATCTGTATTTCTAGCATGTTTTTCTTGTACTGTCACTTATTCTTTTATTTATATATTGGAAGACTTAAATTTGAAAATTGCTATTTTCAAGAACTGCTCTCAGACTTCAAACACAAAATAAATTACTTCACAATGAGGCAATTTTCAGCAATTAGAAAAATAAATAATGCTAGGCATATCTTTTGAATACAAGGTATGGCTGATATTAATTACCTTATTCAAGCTAACGTTTTAATCTTTAATTGTAGATGAATAATCTGGTAAAGTCTTTCATGTTCAAAATGAAATGTACGTAATATATCAGTGAATATTGTATGTTCTAATGAAAATGTCTGAATAAGAACCAAATAAAGCTTGATATAGTAATCTAATTTAGAAAATCAATTTTTGGAAGAAAATGCAAGCTGCTGTTGAATTTACTCACCTCTTTTTAATATATGAAATGAAATCAATGCAAGGATCTCAGTCATTATAAATCTCAATAATTTGATTTCTCTGACTTGAAGTTTCCAAGTCAGCATGCAATTTCTTTTGAGGAGAATTTGTTCTTTATAAGATAATTAAAAGTTGTTCTGATGCAGAATTGTTTTAAAAATGTTTTAAATTATTTTTAAAGATATTTATAATGATTGCAACAAAATTATAACCATCTTTTAACAAGAGAATTTACAAAACTATCAAAGCATTAACCTAAAAACTCAAGACATGTACTTAAATAGCTTCATCAGATCGAAGCTTTCATATGGATGTTGGGCATAGCACCAAACTCATTCAGAAATCTCTAAACTCTCAGTTGTATACAACCATTTTCTAAGATCAATTGTTAAAAATGGCTTTGAGTGAATGAAGCCTGCAAGCTTTAGTGAGGACCATTCTTCTTCAAAACACATGGACTTGTTCTACAGAATCATAAAGAACTGTACCAAATAAATGAAACCATATCCCTTGATGGCTTTCAACAGCAGCAACAACTAAAATTCATAGCACATGTAACTTGAAGAGAAATCAAGATGTGAACATTCTATACTACTTCAGATAAAAGGTGAGAAAGGAATCTTCCATTAATTCAGTGAGCAAAAAAGAGATGGCTTTTATGTCCTCCTTTTTATAGTCCAGATTAGAATGACACCTACTGGCTTTCTTGGCAAACAAAATGGGGTATTCTCCATATTAGTCTCTTAGATTTGTAGTTGGGAATCTTTACATTTTTACTCACACTTTGATTTAATACACTTCTTCTATTTACTGTTTCGTTTCAAGACTTGGATGATCATGTCTCTCCACAACTTCATATCCTTTGTAGCTCTTAGTAAGATTAGGGTTGATTCTAAGTAAGTGTTCTTTCTGTTTCCATTTTCCTTAAAACTTCCTCTTTGCTCAAATGCTCTGTCCATATTTTTCTCAGCATTCTTCTACATGACCACACCTGTTTCTTCAAGTCTCCTCTTTACTCACTGCCATAATTAAGATTGATATTTATTTACATAACAGTTCAGCACTTTTCTTTGTTTCTAATGAAATGTTCTTGTTTCTTAATACCTTGTTTAACTTTTTGAAATCAATACACACTTGAAATACACTTATTAAACATTCTAAAATCAAGTAGTTAGATAATTTCTAAATTAGGAATTATTGGATAAATTTGTAATTTTCTTTGACAGATACAAAATGTGGTTGATTTTGTAAATGTGTTGATATTCATTTGCCACATTTGTGCAGACTTTGATTGAATAATAACAAACATTGAATTATCAAAAAAAATCAATTCATGATCATTAAATTTTGTTTTCTTTAAATTTTTCTATAAGGATTCTAATCTAAATCATTGATTGGTAAGGAAAGTCCTGTATCACATGGTATCACTAATAAATGAGACAAACATATTTGAATAGGTATTTGGTAGTATATAAAGTCCTGCTCAAAGATGCTCAGTGTTATTTTACTGTATAACAGCATTGAGTAATAGTGTTTGTCAGTCACAAGTTACATTCTAAATGGTGATCAAGAAGGCCTTCAGACAGAATTTCAGCCAAAGAGTATGATGATTAATTTAGTAAAATATTAGGAAGTGTGGGTAGCATAAAAGTTATTGGTGCAGAAAACAGAATTGGCAAACTGCTTTCAAATTCCCATATGGTCTTTTGCATTCACTTTTGCACAAATATCCTTAAAAAAGGCATGAATCTATCTCTTTTTCTCCAAACAAAGTAGAATGGATGCTTTAGTTTAAGGAAATGATTACTCTGAATTCAAATCCATGGAGAAGACAACAGGAAATTACTATATTTCTCAAGAAGTCACAGCAATTCACAGATAATATAAGAACTGAAATGGTGTTGATCTAAGGTCATCTACATCCTGAAGGGACATGGCATTAAAAAAAAAAAAGTGAGACCTTGCAAACATTCAAAAAACATAAGTAGAATAAAACCTGAGCAGAGATTTTTTTTTTCGTATCATGGCACAAAACTACATTAGAGTCAATAACTGATACAAGAAGCTATAGTCATTGCATATCCTCTGTACAGCACCAATTTTGCACCATCGACTGTTTCCAAAATTGAAAGAGACACTAAAAGGTCAACATTTTTTCATCTGATACTAAAGTTGTTGTGTGCAATTGCATCAGAAGTAAACCAAAACGTTCTTCATGGATGTAATGAAAAAGTGAATGTAATGTTTAAAAAATGTGTAGCACTAAAATAGAGACTATATTGTATATAAACATATATTTTTAAACAGAGATAAATTTACTTAATTTTTGATGAGTTTCTATTATTAGCTAATCCAAAACTTGTTTTACAAGAATGGAAACCTTATTTAGCAACCCCTCCCCATATAATAATAATATTACATCTTAGAATTTTAAATAATATTTTAAGGTTCTTATAATAAAATTTTCATAATTTTGTATTGATAAATATTTTCCTTTGTTTTTTCACCAGATATTAGAATTCTATGTTTGCTGTTTAACATTTGGTCCAGTGGGAATAGTAATGATCAGAATTTAGCTTGTTTAATATTACTGGATAAAATAATTTAAAAAGTGTCTCAATTTTTTTAAGTAAAAAGAACCAAAATAAATTAAACTTGAGAGAAAATGTTAAGTTGTTATACTTTAATAAAAACAAAAAAAAAAGAAGTGTTCAAAGTATTTTTCAATAAGATTTCAATCTGTTACCTTACCTGATGCCTCAGAATCATTTTCTTGTAGCCAAAAATGTGTAACTGATATTTTATACTTTTATAATTAGTAAAGTGCCTTGGTGACAGATGTATATTACAATAATGAAGTTTTTATGTTTCTGTATGTTCTAACATCATGGTCAAGCAGAAAGTCCTATAGATCTGTTTTTTTTTTTTTTCAGAGATATCTAAGACATCTAGTAATAACATAGCTCATGTAAGATTGATCTCAGAAATCATTCAAGAACATAGCATGTCCCTATTAGCCAAAATTGTTTGCTCTCCTGGCATTATATTGGCATTAAGGCTTATAAAACATCCACTAGTGACAAGATATGTAAGGTTGACCTCAGAAGTCAAAGAGACTTGAGATCATCAAAATACATGTCATTTCTAGTTAAATGAAGCAATTTATAGAAAAATGGAGTGGGATATTAGGCTTGTAATAAAATACAAAGATGTTTTTGATCTCACAAATAGAAGGGTAGATAAGATCCAATTTGACCACTGAAGTTACCATAATGAATTAGACAGTTGCCTTCTTGATCTGTATTGTAGACAGTTATATTCTTGAGAGTAACTTGAGTAGAAATAGATAAGATTGTTACAAGGTCAAATTTGGATTAAAATAGATTTTTAAAGCAAAAAAAAAAACAGCAAAAGATTTTGAATTTATTTTCATTTTTATGTTTGAAAAAGTTGGTCAAATTGTTTTAAATATTCAAGCTTAATTTTTTTAGCTGTAAAAAAAAAAAAGGCCTTAAAGTTCAGAAATTACATCTGGCTCTGTCAGCAAGGAATTCTCATTCCAAAGAATAATGTAACTGAAAAAATAGAATGAAAGCTATTGCAACAGATTTCTCAGTTAGTTCAGTTCTGTAAGTCAATTGGTGCAGATTGGGGACTTCTGAGATTATTCAAAACACAACAGAGTTTCTTGACTCTTCCCTGCAGGCTTCTCAGATATTGACCCTTTAATGCTGTGCAATACAATTTGTCTTGCTGGCAAATTGCTTTTCCCACATGTCATCAAGGCAATGATCCTAACTTGGATAGGCAAAAAGGAGGATGTTTGAATTTTCAGGATTCCTAATATTCTAACAGACTTTCCCTTTGAATAGAAATGGCTTCAAATCCAAGTTAGGATTAGCTTTGTTATGGCTTTTAACAAATCACAAGAACAACTCCTTGAGATCTGATTTTTCTATGCTTTTCTCATGGCCAACTCAATTCATCATTCTTGGCTTGGATCCCCAAAGAAATTTTCTTATGGGTACCCAATGGGGGAACATCATTTGTTTTGGGCATCAGAATATTTTTTCAATAGTAGCACCATTTTCATGTGTAAATGATGTATGTAATCCTTTTCCTTTCTTATGTTGTATGAGGAAATATGTTGCATTGTGTCATATTGGAGTTATTTTTCACCAGGCAACACCAGGTATCTCTGCTAGTACTTAATATTTCCATGTATCTATTCTTGAAGATACTTTGAAAATCTGAAGAAAAAGTTTAATGAGGTAGAAATTCTACAACTCAATAAGTCTCTTTGTTGGATGAGAGCCAATGCTTTCATTAATATTCTGTTGATAACAGAACAAATGATTTCTCTTGTGTATTTTTTGAAAAGACAAAGTTGAATGAATGGTGCTTATCATAAGAGTCATAGTAATGGTTTGGAAGCAAAGTGACATATTTTGGTTGGAAGCAATTTCCAAAATGATCAACCTTAGAATGTTACACTTTCTTTCATATACATATCCCCAAATAAATATTACTTACACCATTTTCCAATGGAGATATTTATGTGCAATTCATATATATATATATATATATATATATATATACATACATACATACATAATTTTTATATATATATATATATATATACATACATACATAGAGAGGAGATAGTGTAAGGAGACAAGGAAATGATGAAAAGTGTGTGCGTACACTTAAGAACAAAAACAGCCTAACACCAATAATAAGAGCATCCCAACTGGCACAAATTAATTACATCACACTTAATATATATAAAGATAATGAAAAATGAGAAAAATGGCAGTCAATTGCTGAAACCTCCTGAAGAGTGAATTGAGGAATGACAAAAACTTCATTTCTGAAAATCTAGATTCAAGATACTGAATATAACATCAATCAGCTAAGTGCCGAATTTTATTTGTATTAATCCTTATATATATATATATATATATATATATATATATATATATATATATATATATATATATACATACATACACAGAAAAAGAATATGCTGAAGTTTTGAGATCGACCCAATTCCCAAAATCAGTATTTTGATATTTTTATCCTTAAAATACTACATTCGAGAAGTGGGTCAGAGCAAGAACTTTTCAGCATCTCTTTGTGTGTGTGTGTATATATATATATATATATATATATATATATATATATATATATATATATATATATATAAATTGTGTTTTTGTGAAGTAATCCCTATCTAATATATGTTTCATTAAAAATGATTGACAAGGTACTTCTATTAAGTTTTTTTATTCTTTTGGGAGAACAAGCAATTTATTTTTTTAGCATATTGTATGTAGGAAACATCTAAATGAATGTTCCTTGTGAGTGGTTTCAGCTAATTGGCCATTTTCAAGTATTTGGGTTATGCTATTGCAAATGGTATACAGGTTGCTGAAATCTATACATCATTTTAATTCCTACAAAAAAGAAATCTCTTGTTAAAGCACAAGAAAAATAAATAAAAAATCTTAACAGGAACACCTTGTCAAGTCCTGTTTCATCCTCGAGCAAAACTTTTTGCTTGAGGATTAAACAGGGCTTGATACTTTAATTCAATTTAATTTCAATAATTTTATTAAGGTTTGTGGCTCTTGTTTTTGAAACATGAGAACTCTTATGTAGTGAAGGAATCGTATTTTTTAAGAAGTAATTATAATTTAAGCTCTACTTCTGTATGGAGAACTGCTTTTTAAAAATAAAAACAAAAATACTAAAGAACCCCGGATTATTTATCTAATGTGTTCTTTCCTATTTTTCTACATATTTGCACACACACACACACACACAAAGATTTCAATTAGTATTAGGGAGTAAGTGAAGCTGATTAACTTATATAAAAGGAATTCAACATTAATGCATGTAATCCTTTTAGTTGAATTTAGCAATCACTATTCATCTCGAGGTCCTCAATAAAATCCAGAGACAGATATACGACATGGTTGGCCTTGATCTGGCATTCCATCTGCAGTCACTATCTCACAGACATGTTGTGGTTTCCCTCTGTCTTTTCTACAAGTACTTTCATGGCAACTGCTCTGATGAGCTATTTTCACTGGTTCCCAAACTGTATGAATTTAAGCGTGCTACTAGGTTGGCATCTCAGTCCCACCATTTCACTATGGAAATGGTTCAATGTAGCCATCTCTTCTACTGCAGTAGCTTCTTATTTCGCACCTCCTGTCTTCCCTGATAGCTGTAATATTCAAATGTAATGTCAATTGACATCTTCTGGTGCTTTGACCTTGATCCCTGTTTTTCTCTTTATTCTTTTCCCAAACACTCTGCTTTACTCTTACTTTCACTTTCTGTCACCCCTTGCATGCTAGTGGCACTCCTGCCTTGCTTGGGGTGATTTACTTAAAAACAAAAAATATTACACAGACATATATATATATATATATATATATATATATATATATATATATAAGTGAGTTTGTGACCCTGGGTTTCATGCTTTAGTGATCGTCAGACAAACTGATTAATTTTTTTTTAATTTTGGGTTTATGTAGATTGCGTGTATTAGTGTTATTGTGGAAGTGGTGGGGGAAACGTTGTCGTTTTGTCATCGTACTAATGCAAACTTCGATGTATGCAGACACATATACATACTTGGTCGTCCGTCGGGACTCATACATATATAAACATATGTGGGCAGTTTTGGATATGACATGTATGTATACGGGTGGTGTTGTGTCTATACATATGCATTTGTATGTTGAAATTCAAAGATTGGGAGTGTTCTAAAATTTCTAATGAATGTATATGTCATATTTTTATTTTTCCAGTGAATAAATTTCCTCGCATGTATGTATATACATGTGGTGGGGGTTTTGTGTAAAATTATGATAGGTAAAAAATTATTATTATTTATATTTATTTTAAAGTTTTGATAAAAAGGGGGTTATTTGTTATATTTAAAGCTGGTTATTTGTTTTTGATGACTGTGTATATGTAACAGGTAGAAATTTGTAATCCTTATTGGTTATTTTATATGGTGATGTTTAATATATATATATATATATATATATATATATATATATATATACACACACAAATAAAGATTAGCAGCATTAATGTTGAACTCCTTCCATATGTTGATCAGACTCACCTACTCTCTAATAGTGATTGGAATCTTGGCCATGTTCACTGCTGTTTCGTGCTATAAATATTGGTCTGCCACTTTGATGTTCTTTCAGAGAAAGCTAATTGAGAAATATGGGAATTAATTTCACAGGAGTAGCTATGGAATGCATCAAGGGTCACTTCATTGTTTGATTGAAGATCATAAAAATGTATAGCAAATCTTAGTGTAGCCTGGATGTTTATTATGTATGTAACTTTATTTCTCAGCAAAAGAAGCTATACAGCAATCAGAGGATAATAAATTAACTGATTGATCCAGTATGTATATATATATATATATATATATATATATATATATATATATATATATATATAAATCCTATCATGATATTCACTGGAGATATTTATATTTAAACATTATTTACATTCTGGAATCTTACTATTTCAGATTCCAATGTTTTCTGTTTATTTTCTTGTAATACCTCATATTATATATTCCTTAAATATGTGGATTTGGGATTTACTCTCCCCACACCCCAACAAATTTATAACTAGCAAAAGCCAAAAATTATTCTTTCTTCATAATGAAACCATAAATTGTTACTTTATCTTTATGGAAGACTTTGTCAATACTAACAGAAGAAACTGATATCTTTCTTATCATTATATCATGTGATTAAAATAACTGACAATTTTTACAAGTAACTTTTTAAGCATTCAGAGTGCGGGTGAGCATCATTTTGGTTGGCTATTATCTTTAAATAATTTTTTGTCTCCCACTCACTACTCTTGGTTGAAAATGATGCCTGTTGAGTTTCATGACTGTAATATGTTGATTTTATTTGTCAGAAATGTCCCTGGCAAACTGACAGACAACTTCAGTTAACTTTCTTCACCTTCAAAGACCCAAAACAAGGAATACCTTTGAGTTTGCCATGTCTTTTCTGATATTTTGAGTAACTTTTTCAGGTGTTAGAGCAGTATATTATACTTGGTTTATTTTTATTTAGTGTTACGTTGAGTTGTTAAAATTTCTACAAAGATTTGATTATATGTCTTTGTTAGTGTGTGTATAATGTTTCATTATTTGTTGCCTTTGAGAAATATCATACAAAACAAATAAATGAAAAGCATATATAGATTTCATTAACAAAATATATTTAATAACAATTAAGAAAGGGAAAAGCCATGCTAAAAGAAATAACATTTAAAAATTAGAATACAGTACAGACTTGGACTCTGTGGAAACACGGCAAACAATAACTTAGCAGTATGAAAAAATGAGATATCCGTAAACATGGACAGTGGAACAAGAATGATGTATCCTGTAGATTAAACAAAGGGTTCAGTTCAAAATTTCTTGAAGGTTATCTGGATTGACAGACATTAGAAGACCTGAAGATATAACAATTAAAATAAAACCAAGATGAAGACAGTCTGAATGTAAATAATTATAATATATTTGAAAGAAGATCAAAGGAAAAATACAAATAGACTTATATATAAATAATGACTAAATAAATATCAACATGAATTTGCTATACAACCCACAATAAAATATTAAAAAAAATAAGTCTGAATATTGGATACATATTTTTATTTGATGTGATGATACATTTGGGGGAAAAATAACGAGAAAATTATTCAGTTTTACATATTCATCTCCTGTGTAGAAATTTCAAGAGGCAAAAACTCAAAATAAGGATACAAGACTGAGCAGTAATAATAACCAAAAAAACAAGATCTTTTGTGGGACAGAGGTATAAGAACATACCATAGATCAAATAAGTTTCAGTTTAAAATTCTCAAAAGGCTACTCAGGTAGATAGCCACATAAAGAAGGCCAGAAAGTATAATGGTCAAAACATTGTTTTGTTTTTTTTACTATCCTTCACCCAATACAAGACTTAAGAGCCACTCAAGGTAGAGGGTTAATACATGAAATCACTATAAGGGTGTACAAGAAATAAATAAAAGTTGCATATTATGATATGTATAATAAATAATAAATGATGAGGTTAAGATTATAGCAAATGGGGAAGCATTCTTTCAGGAGTCTGTTCCATAAGGCAACAGTTCTGGGGAAGAAGCTCTCTGTGGAATTTCCTTCTTACCAATGGAATACAAAGGGAATGATGAGCTGATTCAATGTATGACATCTCGGCAGTTCTTAGCTTTGAAAGTCTGGACTGGTGAAACATTTGTAATTATAAATGTGTGCAGTGCTACTTAAAAGTTTCAAGGATTTTATCATGAAAAGAAAAAGACTTTTATCCTAGCATCAAGTTTCCAATGTTTCTTTTGAAGTACCTCGCCTCTTGTTTTCATACTGGCTCACTGAGTACTACATTTAGCTTGTGTGTTATTCAAATTTCACAAACATTTGAGTACCACCTGATTTATGGTATCTATATATTTCATCAATATTATAAAGACAGAATATCTAGATACATTCATGTTATAATGGTTAGCAATCTTATCTTGCTAGATCAATTACAACTGAGTAGTGAGTTTGATCCACACTGAGTGCTCTATTTATGAGGCCTTATGCTACATTTAAGCTATGCTTTGTAAACCATTATATTGCAATGGGTGGGTAAAATCGATTGTAGCAAACCACTCTCATTCCCTTCATATTCCATTGGTGACATAGTAGTTCCACTTGAGCAACATCTTTCCACAAAGTGCTGCTTTGTGGAACCAACACCAAAGAGGATGCTTCCCTGACCACTTCAATTTTAACCTGTTTAAGTCTACGGTTAATGGTTATTTTCTCCAAATATAACCATAAACTGTTCCTCTTGCTCTGTAACCCTCTACATCGAGTGGCTCTTGGGCCTTGTACAAGGTGGACATTATTGTAAAAAGAAAAAAGAAAAATTTCCTTGAATGTCATGTTTTTGTAACCACTTCAACTCTGAAATATCTAAAGTACTAAGAACTGAAAAACTCATAGAAAAGTAAATGCTACAAAACAGTACATGTATTTGGTTGTGGTTATTATAGTCAAAAAATCTGGTGGTGTTGTAAGATATTGTTCAAGTACTTTGATATAATAGAATGTGTCAGTCCCCAAATCCTCAATTAATGTAGACTTTATTGTGAGTACTATTACTGCAGATATATTTCTGCACACTACAAATATGCATGTAATATTATTATGGTATTATAACATTGTTATTTTTGTATTTTGCTAAAATATACTCATGGACATTCTTAACTAAAAAAACTCTTGAACTGAGAATTAAAAAATTCCATTTAAAAGCTGCTTTCAACTGTAAAATAAATTGGGAAATTGTCCCAAATAAACTTTCTTTATTATAAGAAATAATAATAGAGAGAATAGACCTAGATTAACATAGAAGAATGTGAAGATACTTTTATTTTAAGATAGAATCTAGTTTATTAATGTTATCATGAAAATATAGCTTTGCTTAGAATCTAAGTTAAATATCTTTGCCAGATCAGTTTGGGACAAAAGCTAGCATTTCTTAATTTCTCCCTTTTTTTTTTTTTTTTCAATTGAATTCATACAAAAATTTAAAAATTTGAATATCTGATTAAAAAGTAACAAATAAAAGTAATAAAGTCTACAAATAACCAGTTTATGATCATTATTTAAATAGTAGTGACACATACTTACACAAAACATCTTTATTTTTCTGTGTTCTTTAGAAACACATTGAGTGAGAAATTAATTTGAAAAGGTTTCAAAAGCCATAGTGTTAAGTGTATGAAACTGTATAAGAATGTATGTCACAAAATCAGGCTGAAGAAAAAAAACAATAGGAATAGAGAAGGAATTTATCAACCAAAATGGAAATGGTACCAAAAGACAGTCAATATCTTGACAAAGTTTGTTGCTACTTTTAAGAGTCAGAATGATGATGTCAGTCACTATTAAAGTGATGATTCTTATAAATAGGCTTATGCTTCCAAGTATTGTCAATTGGTCATAGAACAACATCTTGTTTTTGTTTTGTTGTTTGATTGTTTCTCTCTCCTAACCGGTAGCTCTGTAATCAGTTTTTTTACAATAAAAAAGGAAGCTTTTTGCCTTATAGTCGGACTTGTAAAATTTATAATGTTTACAGAATATAAATCTCAATAAGTCAAAATTAATTTTTAGCCTACTGATCAAATTAGGCACACTCAATTTTTCTGACCTGATCTGACTAAAGCCAGATGTAGATATTAAAAGCAATTAAATTTAAAGATGAGCTACTCAAATAAAAAAAAATTCTATGACTAAGATGCCATGCTGAATTTTTCATAGCATATCTCAAAGCACTGGGGTGACTTGGAGGAGAGATGAGATATTAGAATGATTTAACTCTACCAATATCCTTATTTTTGTCACTTTTAAAATACTTTTGGTTGACATCTATTCAACATTCATCCTTTACATGTTGAGTTCAGTAAACTTTGAAAATCATTTGAATAGAACCATCTATTCTAGTGACTTCTGTTTCAGTGGTATTCTCCTTCAAATATGTAATAGTCAAGTAATAACTGCTTGTTCAGGAATGAATCTATGGTATTTAGTATTTGTTCTTGAAGCAGATTAATATAGCAAAACCACCTTTTTAAATTGATTAATTTGGGATAGTTAATTATTATATGTGTGATTATATTTCCAATAGCAATTACTTAACAATATTATTGGGAATTAGAATCTGAAGTGCTGACTCTTCAGATGTTTTCACCCATTAAACTAACCAAGAATAGTTGTTAACTGGAATGGGGAAAATTGTAATTACTAGTTGATTTATCAATATTTTCAACAGATTGAGTGTATATATATATATATATATATATATATAAAATGATGGACTCTACCATTGTCTTTAACATGAGGGTCAAACAATTCAGCTCCTAGTACTGAACAGTCAGACAATCTGTATATATGATTTGATTATAGTGGTAAGGGCTTGTGCAAAATCAGCCTCACTTTTCAGAACTCAATACAGGGAACTGGTTACATCATGTATCACAAGCCCCCCCCCCCAGCTCTCCACAAGTTTTGAATTCAGAATTATCCTTCTCCTATACTGGTTACCAACCTCAAACAGAGCTCAGTCTACTTTGCTATTTAAACACTAACTGGGGGAAAGGAGAAAAGATGGAGTCATAATTTTCCAAGGTTATTGTATGAATATAACAAACACTACTGGAATTTGAACTTTTTCTCATTCCAAGTCACTGTCAATTACCTTATCATTATTATACAGGGTGTGATGAGTAAATTGTTGCATTTTATATTTTTAATTTTGTGCATGTGTATTGTTTGTTTTTATTTTTGTCAACTGCACAGTATAATAGGGTCAATTAGGCACCATCTGTGAGAAAAATTGCACCATGATATAATTCACTCTGTCAGAAATTTGGAAACAGCATACTGCACTACTTGGCATTTGTGCTAGAAACTCCAAGTGTTTGGGTATCAATCTGAGGACAGTGCAGAGGATTTAGAAAGAGTTGGATGAGTCTAATGGTGATTACAAAGGTATTTGAAAACTCCTTGTAACACTGAAAATGAACTGAAGTCAAGGATTATGGCAGCATTCACCAACTTAAACAAGGAGACTGTCTAGAAGAGTTGCAGAAGACTCCAAAGTTATGTGGAGCCCATGGTTGAAGCCAATGGTGATTTTATTGAATAAATTTACTCTTTTGTATTTTGAGATATTTTTGTGTAATTTTAGTAAATATATCTGTTAAAATAAGTGTTATTTTCATTTTTGCATAATTTAGACGACAATCCATCGCACCATTATATATATATATATATATATATATATATATTGTGTATATTTAGGCAGCAATTTTTCATTAATGCTTGTTTCATTAAATAATATAGACAAGTTTTGTCTGTTTATTTTAAGTTCCTTTCATATTATCTGATAAGCTTAATAACATTATCATTGAAAGACAAAAGTAAATCACCATAGTGATACATGTTTAAATCCATTCTAAGCTTTCAGCTTACATAAGCCATTATCAAAGATGACAATTACATTTCAATATATCAAACAACACATGGATGAAACAATAATGATAGTTTGTTTTTGTTGCATGAAAAATTTCAAAGCAAAAACAAACTCATGAATACGAGACATGGAAGAGAAAAGCGCGTCACAGCTCGTGATGACACACATGACCACGTGAGAGTGAAAACAAGAAGTATTAAGTATGGGAAGCCATTGGTATAAACCAATGGCTTCTGTTATCAATTATAGGATTTTAGGATTTTTCATAGTTCATTTTGTTCAGGTTAGGTTTCAACAGTTTTATGTATATAGCTTCAAGAATTTTTAGTTTTTGTTTATTGTTTTCATGTTTAAGTATAGTTGTGTTTTCAACAAGGATTTTCCGGAATTGTGTATGCAGCCATGCATGTTGTTTTAAATGCCTAAAAATGTTAGAGTTATCATTTAAATGTAGAGTCAAGCGTCGTGAAAGCGAGCTTGTGGTGTGACCAACATAAATATTATTTAATCCATTGGAGATACAATCACCCAAAGGGCACTTGAATTTGTAAACTATGTTGGTTTTTTGCAAATCGCTAACGGGTATTAGTAAATACTAATATATCTACTACAGATCCCAGCAAAAAAATTAGGTTAATCATACTACACTAAATCTAGTATATCCAACTTAATTATTCGCAATGATTCTTCACCCCTACCCGTTAACAATTTGTCTTCCATTGATGGCCCATTAAAGATGTATTCTTGTATTGCTAGAGCACTCTGTATAATATATAGATGTCTGTAATATATACACACAAACATACAATGTATAATTCAAAAGATCAAGGTTTTTGACAATGCAAATAATTACTTATTCTAATTTCTCCTTTGAGGTTGTTTTCATAGAACAATCTCATAAAAGACAGTGGAAAAAATCTGTACTACATTATGTTAAATTTAATGCTATTCAAATTCCCCAGATTTTGAGTAGCAATTTGTATAATGAAAATAGAAAAAAGCATTAATGCATGTGGATTAACTATATATTCAAGTTGATGTTATTTGAAATAATAAGCATGACTTTTCATGTCCAAGCTAACTATACAAGGCTATTGATGAACAATGTAAGTGGGGAAGAAAAAGAATTTCAACTGATAATTGTGTAGAAATAATCACTCAAAAATAATTTATTTATTGAAAACTTCTCATGTATGAATGAATGATAAACTGTGTCAGGATATTTTTTTAATTTCTAAAATTAATTTTTTTAAATTATTGAACAGTGTACTTTGCTGCTTTTCATAATTCAAATGAATAATTTTTATGATGTAATAATGCAACAATTTTGAAATTTAAAAAATTCTGTTGTCATTTAATTCCTCTATTTTTATGTAATGCTTCTTTTTTAATAAAAACAGTTGTTTGTGGCTTAGAAAATAGGTTAGTAGAAATCCAATCATTTCAATCACATTAACCATAGTATTGTTACTGATATGACATTAGTAAAAATAACAAAGTGCTCTAAATAAACTAAAGTATTGCCAATCATATGGTAATGGTAATATTAGTTAATTCCTCATGAGGAAACATTTAACATTCATTGGCCAAGTAGCCAGTACCATTGTTGGGTGAAATTTATAAAATCTTTCTCTTAAAACAGTTTTACAGGAAAATAGGTTTCTCAAATGTTAATGTCGAGTATATATTTTTGCTATTGCAAATAAATTCAGGTTTTGTTGTTTTTGGTCACTCATAATTTAAATATTCCATGAGATGCTCAGAAATTTCATCACATATTGATAAAAAAAGCTAAAAAGTTAATCATATGAGTTGTGTATTAAAAAGAACTGGATACTGGCTTTTTACATATATATATATATGTATATAGTTCTAAGGTATGCTATATTTATGGGTTAAAGTGCTCAATATCAGAGATAGAGTGTATGTAAATATAAAAGTCAACACCCAGAAGCAACAGTATATTTCATGCTAAACGCAATCATCAGACAATATGCGTTGTATTTTTACTCAACTTTTTGTATATACAGGTCAGGTTTATTTAGTAGTTTGTTTTGGTCTGGGAAGGTAATTATAGCTATATTTTCTTCCAGGCAGAGCTTACAGTTTTAGGATTGGTTGTTATAAATTAATGTTCTCTTCCTTATTTTCCATGATATTTTTGGTGTGATTTGCTTTTTGTTTTTAAAACTCATCTCAAAATGTAGCCACAAAAAGAAACTTTTACTATGTTATTTAAAAATCAAAAACTGAAAACAAATAAGAATAATGAAAATAAATAAATAAAATAAATTAATCCAAACAAATAAACAAGTAAATAAACTAAGTAAATAATAAACAAATTAATAAACCACACTCACCAAAATAATCACTAGAATAATACAATAGACTACCCACAATGTGTTAATGACCTGTATATATAAAAAGTCAAGCAAAAACACAATGCAAAAATGACCTGACAATTCTATTTAGCATGAAACAGACTGTCACCTCTGGGTGTTAACTTCATTGTCAACTTTCATATATATATATATATATATGCATTCATCTTTACATATGAATTTCTCATTCAGAATAGTTTTAAAAAAATATAAAAGTCATCCAGCGTAAAGTGAACTAAATTTCGTTCTTTGAACTTTTTAACATATCTTTAAATATCAAGGACATTGGTTATGTATCTCAGCATTTCATAAATGTTAACTTGATTCTCAATAATTTCTTTTCAGATTTACTTTATCATGAGATAAAAAAGTATTGGTAGAGAAAAATGATGCATGCAGTCTCTTAGAAGAAGATATCAAAACAAGGTATAAGAATGTATTTCTCTGAATAAATTAGGGTTTTCTATTCAAAATTTCTTGATGGTCATATCTTCAATAAGAACTATATATGAATTTAAATATCAAAGATTTGCCCAGCATTTGAAATTATGACAATTTATGGCATACAAGATACAGAGACATATTATATGCATTATTTTGTCAGAACATATTCAGGAAAAAAGTTCTTAGTGTATTTAAGCACATAATCTTTAAAGCAAGCTATTAATACATTACAAAAGAGCTTTAGCTATAGCAGAAAACATTACTTTGTTAAAAAGCTAAAATTACAGTTGAACATAAAAAGCACCCATTCCTCACCAGTTTTTCTTTTTTGGCTGCTCTATATGATGGACATATCTGTGATCTTATTGTTATGTTTCCCAGGTTAGTGTTTTACCATTACTGATATTTCCTTTCAGTTATATTTTTTCTTCTATAGTTTCCAGTTATTTATTGATAGGAGTGTGTTGAGTCATATTTAGGTAAGATAGATCAACTTGTACTGAGTTACATTGCCCATACTGTTACAATAATTCCTTTTACAGTAGTAGTAGTAGTAGTAGTAGTAATAATAGTAAAGTTGTTTGTGTAAATAATATTATGGAGTCATGCTAGATAGTAACCATCTGATGTAAAATTTTAGCCTATAGTAGAAAGTGTTGGTGATAAAATTAGCCTACAAAAAGCTGATCTTATATTTGTATATAAAATGCAGGTTAATCTTACATTTATATAGGTAATGCAGATCTGTTCTTTTATCTGTTTTTTAGGGGAAAATGCATCTTATATGCTGTCAAATATGGTGTATAAAAATAAATAATGAAATAATGAATATAATAATTCTGAATAATTAATGGAATAATGTTTACTATAATAAATAGTCATTATTCTATTATTTATGATTATTTTAGATAATTAATGGAATAATGTAAAGTAATTATAAATAATGAATATAATGTATTTATGCATAATGACTATAACTAATTATTATGAATAATTAATGAAATAAGGAATATAAATTTAGAATATTTGTTTTTATTTCAATGTTTAGGTCAAGTGATAGTTCAAAACTGGAAATACTGAGAGTAAAATAATTCCTTTGTAATAATTGTAAGTTAGCCTGCTTAATTCAACTATTCATAATAAGTTCAATCTACGTCTTATAACAAAGTGAAATGTAGAACTAAGGAAAGTTTATTTTACAATCTTTGTTGTTACTTAAAGATTTGTTAATGTCATTATCCATATGTCTCAAGTTTAATTTTCAGTGATATTGGTCACAAACAAAATGCAAAACAAAATATGTTTAATTTGTTCCAGCTCAGTTTCCAGTAAAGAATTATCATATCAGGCAGAAAATGTATTTTGAGAGAGAGAATTGTTGTGTTTTAGTCCTTTTGAAAAACACACAATCATTTTTCTTATCTGGACATTAGTAATTAAAGAGAAATTGTAGTCTTAAACTGATTGGTTACAAATAGTAATTGTTACTGTTAAAATCCATCTTACAGAAAAGAGGTGCTCACCTCTTTTCCCCACAAAGAATAAAAAAGAAAATACTCTCTCCTCAGTCCAATAAATATGCATAGCATATTTAAGGGCTCTATATGAAAAGTCAAACTGTTTCCAATTTCTCAGTAGGATATAGCAGCTATTACTTCTGCATGTTAAACACAAAACTAGGAAGTTAACTGAACTATTTTAGAGTTGTCTTTGGGCATAATAGCTTTGATCTTCTGTTGTATAGAATTGTTAAGTGGTTATGGAATAGTGATTTGCCACTGAAAAACTCTCTTTATCAACCATCTTGGTATGAAGCAATGAGATATTTTATAAAGTTATCTTGCAACAAAACAGATTGTACTATGAAGTGGATTCATGCTTTTCCAAAGGCATTTTCACAAAATATAAATAGCTTTAAATGTGTAACGACAGAAAGCTATAGAATAAAGGTTTTATTCTCTCATTTTATTTCCCCCATTATGAGCATTATTATATCCCCAATATAATAACACCATAATTCACTGATAGAATGGAATGGCTGAAAGAAAAAGGAATGGAAAACATCCTTTGTTCTCAGAAAGATTTTTATACCACTAAGACATGCACAAATCTATATATACATATATACACATGTCCCACACAGAGAAAAATATATCACAAATGTATACAGCAAAGTAGAGTGTAAGTAGAAACAAAAAGGAAGGGTTTACATATAATATGGAAATTCTTCTTTGTTTATAAAGAAGCCATGTTTAGGACTCCAGGGGCAAATGGGCCAGATTCATATCTTATGTCCCAAGCAAGGGCACATTCCATGAAGGGTAAGTGGCAAGTCTTGGGTTTTCTGAAATTGAGAACTGCGAGCCAGAGTTTCTTTCTATATCTGGGAAAGATATGTTCCCAAAGGAAATCAGCACCATAGACTTGTAAACTGTAGCATTTGCTAGAGACCCAAGGTCTTAGCACAGGTTAAAAAAAAAAAAAGCAACCACTGAATTTGGCTGCTGTAAATAAACTGAATGACTGGCCACTTTCATCACTGTATGAAGTGATATCACTAAGCAAATGTCATGTGACTTATCTCCACCAAAGGCAGATAATCGTCTTTTGTATCCTTAAAACTGGAATCTTAATCTAGTTTGCTGATTTTATTATTCCATGATGATAATCATACTATTTTCTTATCTCAAAAACTAGAAATACTTCAAGGAAGCCAACAAAATATCAGACCAAAGACAGATGGTTCTCATTATTTTATTTATACATAAATTCATTTTCAATAAGATCTTTTCAATTTAATGATTTTTTTTATAAAACTGGTACTTTGCATTACTTAAAATATATAAATTCTAATAAGTAAATTATAATAAGTAAGTTTATAAATAAATTTTAAACTTTTTCATTACAGAAAAAACATTTATTTGAATAATAGTCTGGAGAGGCTGGTAAAATAATTCTTATTGCAACAAAAAATTCTTAGAAAATTTTATCACTTGTTTTTATGCCCAAATAATTAAATGAAGATCGTTAAAGTTTTATTCCCATTCCATACAAAAAGTACAAATAAATAAAATGAAAAATGTTTTAATATTCCTGTCACATTAATAATTTCTATAGAATAAAAATAAATTGATCAATTTTAACACTTTTAAAAAAAAGTAACAAACTCATTGATAATAAGTAATAAACTGAAAAGTTCAGATAAGTATAGTTTAATATGGTCTGGAAAAATAAGTAAAGTCTTATCCTTATAACAAATAAAGTGGATTTTAAGTTTTCATACCTCATTGTGATGAAATCAATAACATACTTAATATTATAATCTGGTTAATTAGGAAAATTGTTGCCAGTTGTATAAACTTATAATTGTTTTATGAATATTTTTTGTTTTTTTTAATGTCTATAACAGACAAGAATTTTTCTGCTACTAATTAAATGCACTTTTCTTTTTCTATTAATTGATTATTTGAAAAAAAATCTATTTATATTAATGTAGATTGTTTCTCAAATCTATTTTTTTCAATGCAATTAACCACTTAGATTAAACGTAATTGTTCTGTAGAGAATTATGTTATGCCTATTCTACTGAATAGAAAGTTCTCAGTTTAATATTTCTTTTTAATCAAATATATAGTGGTCTTCAAAATATGTGGGTTTTTATATTTATTTTAACTATGTTTAACAGATACTATACCTTGATCCTAGCCAAAAAGTATGGTTTTCTGCTACACTTTTAAAAGAGTAAAAAAAATTAATTGTGTTTGTATTAGATAAATTATGGTATAACACAGAATTCATGATTATATATCACCAATAAATTGAATTATCACTGTCTAAAAGGATAATTGAAATAAAACGTTAAAAAAGAGTCATTTAAAATTTTCTTCTCTTACTTTCAAAGGTGATCATGACTTTCCACCGCTTTCCTTTCTAAATTGTTTATTGATATCACTCTTTTTGCAAAAGATTGTGGAATTGTATTCCATTGCCTTCTCCACAATTTTGATTCAGAACTGTCCTCCTAGATTAGATGCCTATTCTGGTCTGCTATTTAACCCATAACTGATGAGAAGATGTGAATCCATGGCTTTCCTGGGTCCGTTAGTGCAGCTGTCTCAGCTTGACTTTGAAATCTGCTTGCCAATTCCATTTTCCACATTATTAACACATCACACCTCCCCATCTCTAAAACATTGACAAAAATTGCAAATTCAGGAATCTTGAGTCATATGTACTTCATACATAAAAGTTAGAATTTAAATTTAAGGAAATATGGTATTTTTGTTTAATGAAGTTAAATAACTGCTTTTATCTCTCTGTGAAATACAAGCCTTAAACTAAATGGTTAAAATGACAATAATATCATCAAAGCACAGAAGAGATTTATACCATTTGTAAACATTTATTCTGTTCATAAGCTTTCAGACCACTTTTAATAATCATTTAAGTCATGCATGAATGAGAAGAGATTTCTATGTTTTGAAGCTCTTTATAAAAAATATTGATACAACAGACTATAAGATGGAAATGAAATTTACTATTCATTTCAATCTATTAAAAAATAAAAATTCTAAGTAATTTTAAAATTTAAAATTTTAATTTTGAAACTTCAACTGAACTACTGCAGTTTTGTAAGATTTCTACTAAACCATCCAGCCTGATTAAAACTGTGGGTTTCTTTAACCCATTATATGTGATGTGCCATGCAAAACAAAAAACATCAGAATTAAGTACCTTAAACCATTTAATGTTTACTGCTACTACTACTATTAATAATGCTATCATCAGTGTATAGTTATGTATGTTTACTTTTATTTTTTTTCTAATACCTTGTCCCTTTAGGATATAGCTGATCATAACTCTTCACTGAGTCTTTTTTTATTATCTATGAATTGCCTAAATAGCACATAAACTTTATTCTCGTTGATACATAAAATTGCACATAAAATTATAAAGTAGTCCATTGTGAAAGCAGTGATGTTATTCTTTATGCCAAGATGAAATTTTCTTAGACAGTGACATCTTTATTTTAAAAGCACTATTGCTTCTGTTTACTTTTTTATGTTTAAAATTTTGAAAATAAATGGCTTGTACTTGTTTAAATAATATCTTGCTATTGTTCAAGGGCATTTAAACCTCTGTCAGTGCTGTCTTTAAGATTATATCAACATTCTGTCAATGTGAATTCTAATTAGAAATCTGTGATTAATTTAGAAGCAGTGAATAAGTAGAAATGCAAATTGGCACAGCTGATGATTATTCAGAAAGTAACTTAGAATTCCGTTGACATTATTCAAACATAATCTGTGATTATGTCACTGGTATATCATAATGATAATAAAGAGAGATACTGAATGAATGTATGGACAGTCTATGCATGATCAGTAATATAGCTGCTATATTCCTTGCTAATACTGATAAATGAATACCAAAGCAAAATAAATTTTACAATAAAATATAATAGATGTCAGGATTGAATTATTTGTTTGTCACAACTCTTATCTTAATTAACTCTGACAGTGGTCTTCAGTATTGCCTCTGCTAAAAAAGGAAAATGGATGATATATAAAATTATTCTAGTCAATGTATCAAAATATTGGAACATAGAACTTTCTATTGAATGTAATTTCATTATTTGTCAGAACCATTGGGAAGTATGACAGGATGCCGAAAAGTTCTCTAACCTGCTTAGCTCTAGCTAAATGATCAAATTTTTTTTATTTTTATTTTTTAATGGCTTCTTAGACCAAAAATCCTCTCATGAGAGATATCATTAGCTGAAAGTTTATGGCAAAATCTCAATTGGGTGTTGATAATTCTTTGGAAGCTTTTAATATATACTTACAAATCTGATTTGGAGAATAAAGAAGACTTAAGACTTTGCAAGTGATTTTGAGCTCCAATAATCTTACTAGCAACTGATCAAAGATACAAAGATGAGGAAAGTCTGTAAGGAAATGAAAAACAAGCAATTGAAGTGAAAATGGTAGACTGGAATAACTTACATGGCTTGAACACCAATAAGATATTTAAAAAATAAAGAAAAAATTATTTGAACTCATAGATAATGTTCGTTCTTTGAAATAACAACACACCAGCTAAGTCAAAATTACAAAGAATGAACATTATCTATAAGTTCCCCTTAAGGAACTGTGTTCCTGATCAAACCGGACCTATAAATAATTACATCGGTTACACAACCACATGCTTATCCAGATGTCTTACGTTACACCTATCTGATCACAGCTCCATTAGAACCCATTTAAACACACACACAAATTACCAGACTCCATTAGGAACATACTAGTAGAAAACACAAATATATTAACTGCATCCACCTGCAAAAAAAGACTAAAAATAATGAAAGCTTTAATAATAAAAAAGAAAAAGCCAACTCTTAACAATATTAACTAAAAACAAAGCCACAATGTGCTAATCATATTCGGAAATTAAAAACATCCCTACAAGACACTAAGACATACACATAACGCACACACACAATTAAGCTGAAAAATCAAATCATCCGTGATAATGGCTAAAGGTATAGCCGAAAGTGCTCGGAAATATAAAACATTTGGACAGTTCTTACACACCCTTTGTCCAGAAAAGGAAGCTCTTGTTTGAACACAAGAAAAATTAAATAAAAAGCTTAACTGTAGTACCGTGTCTGTCGTTTTTAATGAAACATGCATAAAGGAAGGATTGCTGCCTAAATATATAACTATATATATATACACACACACACACACAGAGAAAATGAATCACAGTTCATTGTATCAATTGCTTTTTGTCATTTTATTCAAAGCTGCATGAGTTTTTGGTAGTTTTTAAGTTCCCAACAGGCTTTTGATAGCAAAGTATTGTTATATCATGAGTTAAAATCAGTTTTGTTATTCATAAATAAATATATTACAATGAACCTTACAACTGTAGCACTCATTCTATCCCTGCTTTTTTAAAAATTTATTTAATTTTCTAACCAGTTGTTTTATTTACTATATTTTCTCCAGAAATGTAAGATAACAGATTATGATTTGCACTCCTGATGATTGATTTTGATAAGGAATGTGATAAACACTTCTATGCACAAGATTCCTTCTTCATCTTCTATGTGCCATGTCCTTTCAGGATATAGGTGTCCATATCTTCCTATGCTTTGTAGATCTTAATAACGTCTGTCTATCTCCTCCCAATCCCTGTTCTGCCATCTATTTATAAAAGCTCAATAGGTAGGTTAATTTTTGTTTTTCTCTACTCCTCCTGCCTTCAATATGTCTTGTGAGTATCAAATTCTCCAAGCCCTTTTTCCTTAGAAATTTAGAAATTTCAACTTTCTATTTTTGATTCTAAATATAAATATGTTTCCATTTTCCTTAAAACTTTGTCATTACCCATATGTTTAATTGATGGTATTCTCAGCATCTTTCTATAAAACCACATTTCTGTTGCCTCAATCTTTTCTTCATCTGTGAGAAGATTGTCCATCATTCATTGTCATAGAGGAAAACTTATATTACATAACAGTTTAGTGCCTTTCTTTGTTTCTAACATTTTCTTGTTTCTTCATACTTTGCTGAGCTTTTGGAAAACATCTTTCACTATTCCAATATATATTCACATTTCAGTGACAAAGTTCCCATCTGCTGTTAAAACAATTTTTATACTTACTTCATTTTAGTATCTACAATTTGTACTTTGCATCTTGGGCTGTTATTCTTGCTGGCAAGTGTACATTCTCTCTTCTTACAATTGATATTTAGTCCATTCTTCTTGCATTACTAACTACTGTAGGAGTTTCTGTAGTACCCTTTCTGCATCTGCTATCAACACTGTGTCATCTGCATATTTTATCCTGTTAAGATTGTGTCCACTAATAATAAATTCTGGTAGGACTTCTAATTCTGTCAGAATCACCTCACTGATAATTACATGTAATGTTTATGAAATCTTATAGAATTAAATGGCCTTGCATTGTGCAGATTTCAAAATTTAGTTATTTTAAGAATCCTTTAAAAATGGTAAAAAATTTTAAATCAAGAATACTTGTATATTTGCATAAATACTTAGGATCTATCTAAAAATTACTTAGTGCTATTTGAATATTGTACTTAAGGTCAACTTTGAACATTAGAATAAAAATGTAAAGATATACATTTTCAGTTTCAGAATTGAGTATAATATGATGAAATTATTAAATAGTTGATGTAACTGAAAAATCGAATATGCCAAATAATTATTTATGGACAAAAGTTGGGAAATAAAAACAACATTTAATGAATAAGGTTTCAATTATTTTAGAATGCTCAGTCAGTTGTGTGCCATGTGTGATTCATAACTTTCGATACATGACTGATGCGGCAGATTTTTTCCTGCAGTAGGTTGCTATTTCTTTCTGCAGTAGACCAATTGCCATCCAAGGCTATAGAACCCAGTCTGTCCTGCTATTTACCCATAGCTGGAGGGAGAAGAAGTGGATTCATACCTTTCCCAAGAGTATTAGCACATAAGTGAATGGAATTTGAACTCGGCTCTCTGATTCTTTAGAATGGTACAATACAAAAATATGGTCAATTACAACTAAAAAGAAACACACTTCAAGGATTCTTTTTGAACTTAATGATTTTTTTCAGTATGTTTTTCAGCCATTTATTAATGTCATTTACTTTAAAGGTGAACAATAACTTATTTCAGGATATGATGTCCTCTTTTGCTATCAAAATTTGTAAGTGTATTGGCTGATAAGAAAACTTGAGCAGCATGACTCATATTCAATTTTTCTTTAAAGTAATACTCATGATAATATCAGGGCAATTATTATTGGTTTAAAGAATAAGGAATGTTTGATTTGTGCCTTTTACAAGAATAATTATAGATAATGTAAAAATGTACTAACAGAATTTAAACCTGTTTCTTCGCTTTTATATTTTTAATGACCAAATACTCTAATTTTTCATTTTTTTAATATATATTTTAAATATAGTATTGTGTCTGGGTATTGAACTTCTGAAAGCTTTATTAAAATTGCAATCAATACAATTCAATATAGATATTTATATTTATATTTTATTGGTCCCAGATTGAGAAGTAGAATAAAGGGGTTCTGCCCTGGTCTTAAATCAGAACATTCTTTCTTCATACTATAAATAGATACTAGGGAGCTCATTTTACATTAATAACAGCTCTGGTACTGAATGTCACTTAACCAATTCCTGTAAAAGAGCCTTATTCTTTAATACTGAGCTGCATCTAAATGTTGTAGCATCATACAATATTTTATTTATTCAGCATCTGAGGGTAACCTGATAACAAATCATTGAATTTGATGATAAAAATAAGAGAATGTTAAGAGAAATTCCTGCTTGGAAATTTTATAAATTAAACTACAAAGGCTTTATTAATTCCCTCACTTTAAAATAAAAGCATACAAAAGCTAAAAGTCATGATCAAACAAATTGTTATTCATAAATACTTTCATCTGATAGTCTTGAAGAAACATAAAAGTAGTTGTCTAATTTGTAGATAATTTCCTGACTCACCCATATATGCACCTTGAAGTTTCTGGTCATTAGATGAGGAAAAAATGCCTGATTTTCTTCTTCAAAGGCATTCTTCATTTTCTTGTTTGTTTTTGTTCTAGAATCTGATAAATAATTGCACTCACTGTTTTATTAGTTCTAACTTAACAAATTGTGTTTTGTACAAAAATGTTTGTTAATTGTTGTGCAATAATGCAATGAGGTTGTATAAACATCAATTCATGGAGGATTACTCTCATTTGTGATCATGTTTAACAGTGTACAACTATTTTTTTTTAAAGATTTGTCTGTTATATAGCAGAAGTACAATGTAGCATCTATTTTGGCAAGTTCTCGGTTGTACTTAAAAATATGACTAATTAGGTACTGGTTTCTGCAAATAATGCAAAGAAATGTTTTATTTCTTTGTCCAGAAATGTGTAGGCAAATCATTTAGCAATTCACTTTTGCTTTCAGTAAATATTATTTTTAAGAAAAATAAAAAAATGAAACTAACTTGAGAAAACATAATTGTTATCCTTTAATATCCTCCTGGTATCAGTTTAAACTAACACCTTTTTTTTTCATATATTGTAACCCTTTTCTTGATTTCAGATGAAAACTTGGAAATATTTCTACATTTTTCAGCAAAATTTTCAGTATTATAGTTTAGATATATAGCAAAAGGAAAGGATCAAGTTAAGGTGTTGCCAAGAGTATATGGATTAATTGACAATTTACATCATCATTAGTTAAGACTCAATTAGCAAGTATATAATTATTGCACAATAAATACAGTGCTTCTGCATCTTAATGTTTATTTATATCTACCTACCTACAGTGCATATAACACTTCTCACAATCATTCAGAATATGTTGACTCTGCTACCATTACCCACAGATCCATTAATACTTTATACCTACAAAATTCATAAAATGTTCAGCATTTTTACATCCAGCAGTAACATTGACTGTTATTACAATTTACTTTGTTATTCACAAATTCACTAATATATGGGGAAAAAATCTCTTTACTATTCACAAATAATATCACCCAGTCTCCTGGCTTTTTCAATAGTGCATCTTAATACCACTGCTTCACCAGGATAATGAGGCACATATCTCCAAATATCTACCTTCTGAAGAAAACAAGGTTAATAGGAGCAGATAACCTTTTTCTATTGATACAAAGTTTAATTACAATACTCATATGTATATTAAAGATGTTTTTGGTAGTGAACATGGTTAGTATTGGGACTTTGATTGGTTTGCAGCAATGCTACTCCATACACAAGAAAAATCAATATATTGTGTGTTGTAATGCATTCCTTTTTTCACATCAATTAAGGGTATCTGAAATTTGTACCTGAATAGCCATTCTGTTGGTTCATACTTGTTAGGAAAGCCTTCATTCACTTTTTACATTGATGAATCTTGACTACCAAATACCTTTTTCCTTCCTTTGGCTGCTGTTAATAGGCACCCTCTACAATTGAATGTGAGCACTCCACAAGTCATGGCACTTCAGAAAGGTTCTAACTTAATCTTCTGGTTGTAACAATTTAGTTTTTATCAAATTCACTCAAACGTTTGTCTTTATCATTAATTATGGCATTCAATACATAAAAAAAACTACTTGAAGCTGCTTACCAGCTTATATACTACAGACCCTGTCATGTGCACATGTTATGAGAAAATAGTTGTCATTCTTGCCACATGTTAGTGCTCATAATCTAAAGGATCATACGTAAAATTTTTCATGCATGTATGTATGTTTCTTATCATACACATATCCATATATATATATATATATATAGATATATATATATATATGAGACACACTGGGTTCTATAGCCTTGGATGGCAACTGGTCTAGGAGAAGGACAACTCTGAATTCAAAACCTGCAGAGGGTTGTTTGGGGAACTTGTGGCACATAGTGCACCAGGTCTCTGTATTCAGTCCTTCAAAAAGTGTGGATGGTTCTAGACAAAATCTTCACCACTATAATCAAATGTCATGTGCTGGTGTTGGGCTTTCGGTTCCTAGGAACTGATCTGCTTGACCCTCATACATCGAATTTGATGGGAGAGTCAAGTATATATATATATATATATATATATATATATATATATATATGAATGATAAAATATAGTTTTATGGCATGCTATATTTATGGGTTAAAGTGTTTAATCTCAGGGATAAAGCATCTTTTTCTGATAAAGATCATTATAATACTTGGATTATGTCAACTTTAAAAACTGAAAAATATTGATTAAAAAAACAGAAAAATTCAGTCTATCACAGATGTTTTAATTGCAAAGCATAATCTACATTTTGATTGAAATTTCTCTAGCTGTCTTTGTTGGGTATTCCTGTATAGATATTTAGCTGTGTATGATAGTGTTTAGAGTTAACACCTCCTTTCATTACCAGGTGGGCCATTATATAGATGTACAGTGATAATATATTCAGTGAATGTGTTATCTAGATTGAAATTGAGCATTTAAGATATCACAGCTGAAGTAAATAATTAAAGCTTTCCTATTTTGATAACATATATCAAAAAAGCTCACACAAATTTACGTATCTATGCAACAATCCTGAAAAGTATGAATAACTTCTTACAATGATTTCTATATATTACAATGACTACCACTGTTTTTTAGATAAATCATTTTAACCATTTTAAAAATATGCAATAATCAATGGTCAACTCAGATGTAGGTAATGAATTTTATTAACATCATGTGATGTTACAAGCTGCTGCAAATCTCTTTTCTATTCTACAATATATTATTTTCAGCCAAAAGAAGAAATTTAGTGGGTGTCTGCTTATTCCATGATAATCCTATAAACATGACCAAATCGAATTAGATCCTCGTGCATGAATTTTAGGAGAAATAATTGAATTCTTTTGTTAAGCATTTAATTAACTGAATATAAGTCCTTCTCATGCAAAAAGCAATAGCATCTGAAGTAGATGAGCAGACAAGTCTGAAACAATTGGCAAGAGAGATAAAAAAAAAACGGATGAAGGAAAGACTTTTCATAAAATTCAAAGAATGACTGACAAATTTTTCTTACATCTGTATTTTTTATTATTACTGGCTGTCACTCTGATGATAAAGCAATGTCTATATACTAGGGAAATGTGAAAAATATAATCAAATGGGCTGAAAATGTGTGTGTGTGTGTATATATATATATATATATATATATATATATATATATATATATATATATATATATTATTTGAGACAATACATTTTATATGTATATATTTTTTTTGCAATACTTTTTAATATATGTATATATATATATATATATATATATATATACACATACATACACACATTTTAAAGAAAATTTAAGTAATTTTATTTTTGTGTTGTTTTTCAATAGTTAAGTAAACCTTAAGTGTATTTATCATATCTGGTAACATTCATGTGTATAATTCTTGTGTGTTTGCGTATCACAATTTTAGTTGGTCTGTGCAGGATTTGGTTGATAATGTATGTATTAGAATTTACTATATTAATGGGGAGAAGTGGTCAATATTACAAATAGAGCTTTTGTAGATAGTGTGGACATATAAATCTACATTGCTGGATGTTAATTTCATGGCTATATGCAGTGTTGAATTTTATCTCTACTCACTCTCCCGATATTACAGGCCAAACTCTGGATTTTAAAGAATTATCTAAAAATTGAAGGTTCTGTGCCTTTTCAAAAATTAATTTACCAGCTTACTTTGGGCCAAAAGGACTTTCTTTCTTTGAGGGATTTTATCATATATTCAATGCAATATAATAATAATAATAATTACTGAATAAAGTTTCCATAAAATTTACCTCTGTTCTTTTTGCTGAAACCCACCTTACTGGCTCATAGTAATCAGGGCTGGTGAATTTAAATTGTAGATAACCACCCACTAAAAAATTGGATATTATGCACTAATGGATTCAATGATTTACATTTAAAATGTTGCAAGACTGATTCTGGTGAGAAAAGTATCTGGCTTGATACAGTGAACCAACTTTCCTAACATCAGACGTAGCAGCTGATTCATTATAATTGTTCCACTTCATGTCAGTGGAAAACATGAGACTGAGAAGGCGCAATGAGTTGCTCTTCTGGAGGTTGGCATTTTTAAATGCAGTGACTTGTCCAAGGGATGAATTCTTGGTGTCCAGGCAAATTATGTTTTGTAAGTGAGAGATGTACACCTGAAGACTTGGGTTTTCAAGATAATGGTGTAATATATCCTTTTATTTTATTCAATCAGTCACTTATATGCTATGTGTGATACATGCTTAGGCAATCATGTATCTTTCGATACATGACTGAGAAGGTATATTTTTTCTGCAGTAGATTACCATTTCTTTCTGTGGTAGACCAGTTGCCATCCAGTCTGTCTTGCTATTTATCCATAGGTGGGGGAGAAGTGGAGGATTCATACCTTTCCCAAGCATATTAGCATGTAAGTGAATGTAATAGATTCAACTGGAATTCAAACTCTGCTCTCTGATTCCTCAATCCGAGCCACTACCCATTACTCCACCATAGCAACGAAAATCTCTTTTGGTTGGGTATCATGATTGTTCTGGAATTTTTATGAGGCAACAAAAGAATTAACAAGATTTGATATGTCAAAAAAAAAAAAAAAAAAAATGATAATTCAATATTTGTATATTTTCAGCTTTACTTTTAAAAAACAAAAGTTGTTCATTTTGATTTAATCCTCCTGTTTGGGCATTTTTTTTTTTTTTTTTAGAAAAGATCTTTGCTCCCAAAAATAATTTTATTCTTTAATATTTTTATATTTATTAGAATATTATCAAAACACAGCATGAATATTCACATTTTTATTGTCATGAAGGATTACATTTGTATTTTGAAGTTTCTTTATTTCTTTTAGTTAAGTGAGGTAAAATATGATTTATTCAGATTTTAAGTTTCCCATGGGTTTATTTTTACTTCTTAATTTGCAGTGTACTTTCATTTACTTCTTTTAACCTGCCAACTCATTTTCATTCATTGTTAGTTTTTCTTATTAACAAAATATCAGTTGAAGCAGTAATGTGGTATTATGTACACATATTTAATTACCTTAATAATAGTTTACCACCCACGATCATAAAATTAAATTCTCACAACTTGTTCTATCCTAAAGTGATTAATGGGAAATTAATTAAAAAAAGATTACAATCCAAAACATATTTCAGCTTTAAATAACACATAAAGGGTCGATAAGCTGTAAAAACCAAATCAATTAATGAATGTAGAAATAACTGTAGTCTTGTTCACTTTCATGCTGAAAAACAATCATATTTTATTAAAGAAAAAATTATATTTGAATTTCTTACAAACTTTGCAATAATTTTTTTAATATTAAATAATTGGCTTAGTTCTCTGATAACAAAAATATTTAAAAAATAAAAAATGTTAACACCAGCCCTTGCATACTTCCATACATTTTGCATGTAGTTGTGAGTGTGGTTCCCACAAATGTATGCATTTCTATTCAGTCTATTATCAACTTTAATCATTATTCAATGAAAACCTTAATTTTTCTCCCACTTGTTAATATTATATTTATCCTTATTTGAGGTCTTCCTTACTGCAGTTTTGAATTTTATTTACCCTCACAAAGTTGTAATACAATATCTATTTTAATGTGGGGATCCCATATGCATACATATGAGCCAAGGACAAAAATTGTCAAGTCTCCATAACCACTATCCTGCTGACATTGATATTACACAAACCTTACTTCTTTTAGTGCTTATGAGGAAGGTGATGCTACAGAATTTGAATACATAGAGGCAAGCACCTTCTTCCTTGTAAAATGAGAACAGATACTCCACACTGAAACAGAGGTTCATACCCAGGTTCAAGTGCAGAAATAAACAAGTTTTACTTAATAATGTTCCCAAAGTACAAGAATAGTAATGCTGGCAATTTTGATATGTCACAGAGAAGCCATAAAGCACTTCTATTATGTGAAAACAGTAAAAGTTCTTGAATTAATAAGGAAAGATAAAAATCTCATGCTGAGGTTGCTCTATAGTAAAAATGATATAATACACTACATGTATTTGTATATTTTTTTATCAATTTATTGTTCACATAAAAGAATATGACTAAAAAATTATTACTATTTTAGAAATGTTCTGATGAACTTATCTGTGGTACCTAAATTTTAGGAATGTAAGCACAGTAATAAATTGGCAGCAATGTCTCATTATTTTACAATTGAAATGACTAGATATAACTAAGTTTTATGCTAACAGTTTCTTCAATCACACTTCTCACTTGTGAAACACTCTTCTGGCTTCTTGCTTCCCAGTCAAGTTTTATCTTCAAAAATTTAAATGCAATGTCAGTTGTAATCTTCTGTCTTCTTAACTCTTGTTCTTTTATTGTTCTTGCTCATTAATAGTGTTTGTTAGAGAATATGAAAAAAAAACAAACAGTAACCCATTTGCATCTTAGTGACTTTATTGCTTGGGGTGAAGTGATTAAAAAAACTTTCTTCTGTACTGGTGACATCATGTGGCAGTGACTTTGTTATGACACTGGCATCCTCTTTAAAGATGTTTATGAAGTCAATAAAGAAACTTTAAGACTTTGTGAAAGAGCAGAGTACAATAATAATAATTGAAAATAAAAACTATTTAAATATTTCCATTTGAAAAGCATAATAATAGTAAGAACTTAAAAAATGTATTATTTTCATATATACCATCATTTTTGACAGCATGAGTAAACTAATATATTTGTACCATTCTGAAAAACACTTCTTCGAGACTATTATTAAGTAAAACTTTTTAATTGTTTATCCCTGGGGTTGATCAAGAGTAAATGATACCGTGGAAAGCATTACTGCATATAAAGGGGTTATGACTGTATACATATATGAATTGGAATTACTATTGGTTGCACTCCTACTACAACATCAGGAGTTGAAATCAATACCTTCTTTTCCTTTCCTTACCATTTGACGATTCTTGCTATATTGGTGTAGGTGCATAAGCTGTCAAAAAGAGGCAAAAAAACTATATGAAATGATATGACTGTAGTTTAATGGAAGAAAGTATTAACCAAATATTTTGATTGTTCAGTGTTGGATTAAGACAAGTTGTGCTCACACTAATATATGTAATGTGCTGAGTGCATCTATATTAATTTGCCATGTTTTTTTTATATTAAGAAATGAAAATTAGGTGGTGATGAAATAATTGTACTTAGTCATAAATCTTTTCAGGTTTTAGTCACAATTCTTATTCTAGTGAATATTAAAATGTTTACTTGATAAAAAAAACACACTTTTCAGACTTCCTGTAGACTTGAAAAAGACAGCTGAAGAAGAGCATCTGTTATCTTCAGGAAGTTTGAAGCTACACACAAATCTGAACCTGTTCAACCTTGATGTTGTTCCCCAAACAATTTCCTATTGGTGCTAAATATAAGCCTTCATTGTATGTTTCTTTATTTTTATTTACAACCATTTTACAGAAGTTGTTAGTTTATCTGGTTGTGATGGTATCAATAGTTGTACATTTTTTTAAAATATGTGAAAAGTATCTCAAAGTCTTTTTACCTGCCAGCAGTCTACTCCTATCTGCTATGTCCCAATGTCTAAAATAAAACTATTCTTTGAGAAACTATATCAAGTAAGAAAATAGATATAAAAGAAACAATAGCAATAAAATCAAAGGAATCACACAAGGATAAATTTCATCTATAACAAGTGACTTTAATAATCATTTTATTATATTCATTCAAAATATAGTCATTCTCAAACCCAATCCTTCTTCAATATTCAGGGTGTATTTTTAAGCTGCTTCATCTTACAACTAATATTTTTTTTTATCTTAATGGTCAGTATATTAGCAATAAGTGATGGTAATCAGTCTTAGATGATATTGATAGCTATCTTTTTCTGTTTTATTTTTTACTCTATTTCATATAAAAACTTTGAAAATACATAGAAAAAAGGAGACATTTTTAAAGACAAGGCAAACACTCAAATGGTTCTATCATATTTTTCATTTGCATTTGTTATGCACAAAGGCATATGAACTGATATTGCTGATGTAATAATGATTATTATTTTCAAGATCTAATGTTGCATAGAGACGTTTGAATCCTCACTAGTTTTTACTCTTGATAAATTAAACCAACTGTAGAATGGTCACTCTTGCAGGAGATATGTTTTTTTAAAATACTGCTGTCTGGGATAACATAGGATGTGCAGTAATTAAGCTAATGTGGAACCTTTGCAGACATCATCATAAATCTTTAAGATCATTATATCCATGTCTTGAAAGGACATGGCACATTAAAGAACATAATGTCTATTCCCCTGTACCAATTATCACCATGACCTAAATACTGTCTGCACTATTATTATCATGCATGCATGCACACACTTCTTGCTACTGCATTGTAAGTCATAGTATGAAACAAGAACAAAGATTAAATTTCAAATAGAAACTTCTCAGTGGCTAATCATTTAATGAATGTAAGCAGAATTTGAATTTATTAATAGTAACAGAAATTTTTTTTTATTTAGAATTGTCTGTGAATGCTTTTGCTTTTTTTTTCTTGAGCAGTAGGAATATTTTGCAGATAGTGGAAAATTCCTTCAGTTAATTGAATATTTTATTGATGAATTGTTGTTAAATATTAAGATAACTGTCATTTTAAAGGGCTTTTTTTAAAAGAATATTCTGTTTAATGGTACAAAGGTTTAAAAATAAATTCCTCCTTTCTATATTCACTTTTATCAGGCTCTGCATCTGTCTTATAAATAGTAATGGCAATATTAATGGTTTCTTTATAAGGTTATATTTAGCATTCATTGACTGAGCAGCCAGTGCAATTGTTGATTGAAATTTATAAAATCTTTCTCCTAAAACATTTTTTCAGGAAAATAGGTTTCTCAAGTTCAATAGAATTATTGCTTTCCAGTGTTGATACAGGCTTCCTTCATAAACTTTTACTTAAAAGTGTAGCCTCAACATCTGATTATGTCATTATTTTCTCTTCCAGTTACATGTGATATCCATTTTAGTTGTTGCTGCTGTTGAAAGTCTTCAAGTAGTTTCTTTTATTTGATAAAATTCTTTGTGATTCTATAGCTCCAGTCCAAGATATTCAAAGAAGGGTGGTCTTCACTAAAACCTACAGGCTTCATTTGCTCAAAGCCACCTTTAAATGTTAGAGAAAGTGGTTGTATACAGTTTAGATATTTCTGAAGAGGTTTGATGCTATGCATAATATTTATATAAAAGTCTCAATTTGACAAGAGTTGAGTTTTTAGGTTAATGTTTTGGTTTTGTTGTAACTTTCAGTATTGGGAAAAATTACACCTAGCACAGTTTATTCTGTTGAATTTCCTTATCTGCTATATAATAAATTTGTTATAACTGATTTATACACCAAGATATTTGAAGCATCACAATTTACTAGTTCAACATACTGAATTTTTATGAATTCAGGGTACATGCCATCACTGCTTTCATTCCTATTCCAGATCATAGTTTCTATTTTATAATGTATATATTAATTTCAGATAGCTAAGATTATTGACATACTGTGTAATAGATTTAATTAAAGCCTGTAACTATTCATAAGTTTCAAAAGAATCCAATCTTGAAAATGAAACATAACACAGCAAACATAGATAAATGTGCCCACAAAAAGGGTCAAAAAGATGGTTTTTCTCATGATACTGCTTTTTTAACTACATTTAATCTTCAGCAATGTTTGTTTTAAAAAGTGAATGATTAGAATGGGAATAAAACCTAAACATGATGAAAGTGAATTTGTACATTTTTTTTGTTCTTAAGAATTGACAACAAAAATATTAAATGATATTTATATTCATTTATTAGACTGTTTATTTATAAGAATAATTCTATATTTTCAACATTCTAAAAACTAATACAATGTAAGATTTATCATTTACCAATTTATAAAGAAATATATGTGAAAGCAATTTATATTCATAAATTTATAAGCATTTACTAAATTATTAAAATGTATCTAAATCTTTATTTACCATTTTATAAAGTTTGAATCAATTGGCAATTAGCCAATGTTTTGCCAACCATTCCAATAAATAATAATATAATTTAAATAAACAATCTAATAAATAAAGTATTTATTATTGTTCTTGTCAATTCTCAAGAATAAAGAAAATTATTACATTCACTTTCAGATATTTAGGTTTATTACAATTCTAATGATCGCTTTTTAAAACAAAAATTGCCGAAGAGTGAAAATAGTTAAAAAAAAACAAAAAAAAACAGTGGTGTCATAGGGAAAAACTGTCCTTTTGACACTCCATCTTATTGCAGGCACATTTATCCATGTTTTCTCATAACTATATAACCAGAGTACCAGCCTATAAGATAATTGGTTTACAAGGTATTTGGAGGATTACCATTCACTGCAACTTATCCAAACCTCATAGTTATTTCACCAGCACATTGAATGTATTTATACGCAGTGTTTGTTTTTGCATATCTTAAATCAGTAAATACATTGAAATGTAAATATGTTGAAAGTTCAATATTTAAAATAGCATAAAAATGTGTCTAAAAACACAATGTTTCAAAATTTATATTCTGCTGGTTGATTACCTTGGAGGCAGTTTACTTCCAGAAATCTAAACTGTCTTCTATTAATTTATTCTCAGTGGACTTGAATCTCAAATGCTGGTGGAAAACAACTTTTTTTTTTTTTTTTGATAAAAAAAAACAAACAAAATACAATGGATGCTATAAAATAATATAGCCTTTTCATTAGGCTGCAAGCACTATATGGTAAGAGACACTTCCAAGCAATGGATCTGGACATGTGATGAGGTCTGCAGATTACTTATCTAAAGAGGAATAATCAATAGTAATAGAGAACATTGTCTGTATGCAATCTGATAACCATGTGGAAGGTGATTGCCTCTTCTCTGGCCACAATTTCTTTCTCATGAAGCTTCCAGGCTAAGCAGCAGATTGCTTATTTTCTGTCCAAACCTCTTATTAAAAAAAAATACAAACTCTGTCCTAAATTATATTTAGATAAGAATATTTACTGGGAATAATAATAAAAAGTTAGGATGAAGAAAACCTTTAAAAACTTGAGTTAATCAAACCTAATACAAGCTTGTCTTCTAATAATTTTTTTTTTCTTATCTATTTTCCTGCCATTTTTGAAAGCAGATAAAAAAAAAGCATAATCATTTGGGACAAGTATTCATGTTGATAAAATAATTATTTACCTATCTTTCTTGTCTTGCCTTGCCTTGCCTTTTGTTATGTCAATAACAAAATCAGATTGTGATAAAGATAATAATCAGTAGCACAATAAACAATAAGTTCATGCCTTTTTTTAATCATTATGCCACTAGGACACAAGTGTTTACTGAGAGTGAAAGAGAATGAGAAGACTGGAGTGAAGAGAATGGGCAATAAAAGAACAGTGTTCAGAAAGACAGAAGATGGTAATTGGCACTGCATTTGAATTTTTGAAGATTTTAAGTTGCAGGGAAGCAAGAAATTAGATGGCTGTTCCAAAGGTGAGAAAAGAAACTATTAGAATAGAACATATGTTTGCATCTATCTTGTTCAACAGTAAAATGGTGAAACCTATTTACCAATTTAACAACATGTTTAAATTCATATATTCAATACACCAAGGAGGAAAGTTCATCAGAACAATTGCCATGAAAATATTTGTAGAAAAGACAGAGGGAAGTCAGATTATGTCAGTAAGAAAGTGACTGAAGCTGAGATGCCAGATCAGGATCAATGACAAAAAAATTGCCTAGCACGATATAGTGAACTAACTTTCCTAGCAGTAGACCTAGCAATATTGATTTGATATAATCATTTCAATTTATGTCAATAGAAAATATGATCCCAAGAAGATGCAATGAGTTGCTCTTCTGGAGGTAAAAATCAGCCATGCTGATGGCAGGAAGAAAAAGTTCTCTATGGTGATTAAATGAAAGCAGTTTTGTTTTGCCACCAGATATCTACAGACATAACTTGCATAACTGCAAACTAGCTGTTAGTTTGCAGAATCTATTTTCCAAGTTGACAATTTCCCTAAATTTTAATTATGAATGTAGAAATAAAGTATTCTTTTTACTATATGACTTTTCACATGCACACACACTGACATGCCAAAAGTCATAGGATGCAGTATATAAAAGTAATAGTAAATACCAACACCATACCTTAATATCATGGAAATATCTTGACCTATATCAGTAGTGGTCTGACATCTGGTAAGCATGACAGTGTGTGCCAGATGGACACACTAGGATATTCTATTTCTACAATGGTAGAGATATTTGACATAGCTCAGTCTATGATGCCACATGTGTACTAGAAATACCTGATGGAAGGCATTACCACACACCATGGACAGCACTGTAATCTTTAATAATCAAGATCAAAGACTACGGGACAGAATTGTATATAGTAACAGACAAGCAATACTAACTCAAATCATATTCACATTTAATGCATAAGATACAAGAAAAATTATCCAGCAGGTTTGTTCCCTCTTCTGTAGCTTCCATATGATATAGGAGCAGTAGATCCATGAGATCCATCATTCAACCTGGGCTTGTGACATTACTGCATCCTGCAGTACTGGCATGGCCTGATGTGTCAGTTTCACTTGTTTGGGATTGATGGTAAGGTTTGTATATGGTGGAGACCTAGTTGTTAACAAGGCACTGTGCAAGTCAAGGATGATTGCATAATAGTGTGAGGTGTGTTCACATGAAATGAGATTGGGTTGCCTAAAAAAACATCATTGACTAGTGACTGCTATATTGTAATGCTTTAGGAAAATGTGCACTCATTCATGGATTTTATTTACCTCAACAATTATGTGTTATTTCAGCAGGATAATGTACCATGTCATTAGGTTCAAGTTGCCCAGAATTGGTTTTATGAACTGGAGACTGATTTTGGAGATTTTTAGTGAATGGTGTAGCCATTACATTTACTCAAAATTAGCCCAACTGAGTATTTATGATATTTAGTGTAGAGATCCATTTGCATACAGAATCCTGCACTTATATATATCAAGTAGCAATAGACAGCTATAAAGATAACATGGACTAACATCTTTTTATAGGTCTTCTGTTTAATTGTGGAATTGATACTATATTGAATTACTGCATTTTACTGAGCAAGGCCTCCACCCCACGATTTTTGGCAAGTTAGTGTATGAGTGTGTATTTAAAAATTATTACTGTAAATACAATGAAAATGATATAAACTGATTTTGCAGTGCATACAATCTTGCTAAAGATTAAAACTCAGAAACCAAAAGTTATTGTTTATTCTTATCATTTTGACACCTATCTTTCAGTTGTTACATTTATGATAGAATCAGACAAATATACTGTGTTATTATTATGACATTAAATGATTTCATTTCATTTCATAAATTATTGTTGGATAACTTTAGTAACAAACAGTCAAATAATTCACTAGCATGTAATGTGTAATAATCACTGTAAATCAAACATAGATATGAATCCCAGATGTTTGTCTTGAACTTTAGGTAGATTGCAGTTCGGACAATTTATACACTTTTAATGGTCTAACTTAATATTATCTTAATTTTTTTAGTAGATAATACATTGACCAACCATCAAGATTTCTATTATCATAATTTCAGTTGCTTTTCATTGCAATTATCCAGACTGTTATTCTACAGCCAAAAATAAAAAGCATTGATAAAAAATAAGATTATGTTTTCAAAAACACACCATTTTTGCATTGGGAAGCCTATCCTACCATGACAGCTGCTCTGCCACTTAAGCTACAAGACCTCAATGGATGTCAGACAATCAAACTCAGTTTGCTCACACATTTTTACATGTTTGTTTTTGATGTTATTGTTTCCATATACAATAGTAGTATTAGTATTATTATCTGGCATATTTTGGGGGCAAGAGAATGATGGTCAGTGCTGTTGCCATAAAAAGCAATTAAACTTATAAAGAACTCTATAAATTTTTTTCACAGTAATTATTCTGATGAGCTTTTCTCCTTGGTAGCTCGGCATACCAGCTAGATCTCATAATTCCACTAATGAAATTGTTAGTTTTTCTATGCTTATCGTTTCTTTTCCTGCACTTTTCATTTATGTAACTCTCTCCTGGCTTCCTGCTTTCCTGTCAACTATGATCTTCAAAAATTCAAATGCAAGTTCAATCATTATTTTCTGTCTCCTTGAATTCTGTTTCTTTCACTCACAGTAACCCCTTGCATCATGGTGGTTTTTATTACCTTGACTTGAGGTGAAATGATAAAAAAAAATTACAAGAAAGAAATGAAATTGACTTAATACCACCAGATTTTATCCAGACCCTCATTTTTAATGTCACAGATATAATTTTTAAGATATCACTCTCATAACGCATTACTGATGAAGTATTTAGCTTCATTTTTTTCATTAATGTAATTTATGAATGTTTTAATTTTTTTTTTATCCAAACTATATGAAGTTTTGAAAAATTCCATTGTTTATTTTTGCTTTTTAAGAACAAAGTAATTGGCATTATTTATTAATGAAGCAAAAGAAACTTTCTTTTGTACAATTCTAACTCGGGACTTATCCACTTGTGACACTATATTAGATGTTTAATGTAATTCAAAAGTGAATGCATCATAAAAACATGTTATGTATGGTAATATTAATATTAGCCATTTCCTTACAAAGAAATATTCAGCATTCATTGACTGAGCAGCCAGTATTGAAATTTATCAAATCTTTTTAATAAAATTTTTGTCAGGAAAATAGGTTTCTTGAGTCCAGTAACTGTTATTGCTCTTTCCAGTATTGATAGGGGAAGCTTCCTCCCTAACCTTTTGTTTGAAGTAGTATAGAGTGTCAACATCTTCATTATGCCATTCAAGAAATGAGCCTGTTTGGGAGAAGAAAAAATAAAATAATACCAACTGGAAATGTGATCAAAGAAAAATATTTAATAGTAATGGTGATATTAACCATTTCCCTAAAAGGAAACACTTGGCATTCATTGACCAAGCAGCTAGTACTTCTTTCTGTTAGAATTTATAAAATCTTTATCTTAAAATATTTTTCAGGAAAACAGGTTTCTCAAATCCAGTAGCTGTTATTACTCTTTCTAGTATTGATGGAAGTTTCCTTCCTAACCTTTTATTTGAAGTACTGTGGAATGTTAACATCTCAATTATTTCATTATAGCAATGTTAATAAAATATAAGTTTAAAGAAGCAAAAATCTTGTGTATAGTATAATGCAAACAAGTTACAATAAGAAATTTCTATGTGTTAGAAGTTTGGATCCCTAACGTTTGAAATTATTGATGTTAAAACTTAATTGTAATTGTTCATGTTAAATTAAGAAAGAGAAAAATAGTTATATATTATTTAATAAAAATTCTTTTTCATGTAATCTTTAGTGTCATTAAAATCCTCTGAACATTATCAATGAAGTCCATCGACTGTTAAGTCTGTATTTTTGTCTTTTTTGTATTTGTTTTTTATGTGGACGGCTGCCTCTCTAAGGGTGTTTTTGAGTCGACCCGCAAAGTCTGTTAATTTTTCGTCGTCTCGCCGTTCCAGGTCCCAGGCTTGACTGAGGTGTTGGAAGTTAGTCATCTGGCTTCCGTGGGTTCCTAATAAGTATTCCTTCACTTGTTCGAAGGTGGATATGTCCTTTTTTGAGTCAACCATCTGCTGAAAGATACTTTGGTCCAGTAAATCTTTAGCAGACTTGAAGAATTCACATTCCAGGCTGGGATAGGTGCTGAGTTCTGGCGTGATGTGGATTGTGTATGCTTTGTTTAGGGCCGTGATGAATCGGTTCACGTCGTGTCCAGGGTGAAAAGTTTTCTCTAGCTTCAATGTGTCGCGTATAGTTTGTTGGCGCATCATTAAGCTGTAATCGTCGTTTGTTTGAGCAGTGGGCGGTGTTGAAGTAGTTTTTAGGGCAGTCAGCATGTCGTTTATGTCAGTTTGAATTTCCTGTATCGTGGCTTCGGAAGGCTGTGTTGGTCCCGTTTTCAAGTTGAATAGTAGTGTTTTCTGTTCCTTGATGAGAGTAAATAGTTCGGTTCTGGTGAAGCTTGTGTAGTCGGCCATATTTCTCTTGCTGTACGCTTCTGACACCAGTGTTATAGACAAGCGTATGGTTGCAAGAAAGAAATACGACAACAGCAGAAATAGATTTACGTGGTTTATTTCAACAGAAACGTGTGTGTTTGGGACAGCTACCTTGTGGTAAAGTTCATAAGCCGGCTTCGGATCTAGGTCAATCTCTCATAGTAGTTCACACATGTTGACGGTGGTTGATGCTCTCCTGCTGCTGATCACTCGGCCTGACCGTGACGGTCTGTTTTATGCGACCACCTGTGGACTGCCTGTTGAACTTCCGTGTGACCCCTTTTATAGCGTTTTTTATGGCTTAACAGGCTCGAAAACGAAGCAAGTATAATTAGGAGGGAAGCATTTTTATTGGACGAAAATTAGAGCACTTTAAATATTATTTTATTTTTTTGACCGAACACGTGTGTCGGGAACATTTGTAAAGAAAGATAATGGTCATTTTGTGACGGGGCTTTGTCCCATTCACATCCGGTTCTCGCTCTTGAGTATTTGCCTGTAAATCAGCCAAGATATGTCTTATTTTATTTTATAACATCAAGCATGGTGGGTTAATGGATAGCAGTGTGGATTAAGGAATCGGAGAGCTGTGTTCGAATTCCAGTTGAATCCATTACATTCACTTATGTGCTAATATCCTTGGGAAAGGTATGAATCCTCTTCTCCCCCCTCTATGGGTAAATAGCAGGACAGACCAGGTTCTATAGCCTTGGATGGCAACTGGTCTACCACAGAAAGAAATGGCAACCTACTGTGGAAAAAAATCTGCCTCGTCAGTCATTTATCAAAAGATACATGATTGCCTAAGCATGTATCACATATAGCAAACAAATGACTGACTGTACATTATCAGGTTACAGCCTCACCATACTAGGTGATGCTGATGTGGTTTCCATAGCAAGTAGGTTTTTACAGAGTTGCTAGTCCCATGTCCAACAAGTTTTTAATTCAGGGCTATCCTTCTAGGCTGGTTGCTAAACAAAGCTAGAGAACCTGGTCTGCCCTGCTATTTAATGTATTCATAGATATATATTCATACCTTTCTCAAGGTTATTTGTTCTAAAGTGAATGCAACAAACTCAGCCAGAATTTGAACTCAGTTCATTAATTTCACTTTCTGCACTAATAACCACACGCATGTCCAAGCTGTTTATGTAACACATGATATCTTAGGTAAAATTTATCAAACAAATATGTCACTAATGATTGCATATATAGTAACAGTAAATATTAAAAGCATACGCAAAGTCTATTTGGAAAGAATTCAGCTATTTTGAATATCTTGAGAAATGGTTGTACAACTTTGATGTAATTTGGCAACCAAAGGGGACCTTACTGCTCATACATGGAACAGACACTTTAATAGAGTTATTCAATTGGCAATGAGATGTCACTGAGTGAATGAATATGTATCCAGTTTCACTTGAGATTTGAACATTTATCTAGAAACAATTTGAATGATCAAGATGCTTTTCAGAGATGATTCACTGACTGAATTCCAAGTAAAATTTTGGTAGCAATGCTTCAAATTTCACCAGGAGTCTGCTGAAAATCATTCATGTTCTGGAAAGCCTTTAACAAGCAAAACACCCAACAATGATGAGAGTGTGTGGGACTGCAATCACAATGAAATTGGTGATCAACAGTGTGAAAATTAAGGATATTTGGGGATTCCTTGTACTCTCTGGAAAGTATCTAGTATTCCAAATACCCATTCTTATTATCTCATGCATGGTCTTTTTCGTGAAAGATCACATTGTCCAGATCAGTTAATTGCTTAAAAGTTCAGATTTGACTCCCTGTAACTTCTGAGTTTTCTCAAAGTGAAAATCACTATTGAAAGTGAGAAGATTGTAGACTAAATAAAGGAAACATAGGAAGTAACTGATATAAATACTGAGAGATGATTTTGCAGACTTTTTTTTTTTTTTTTTTTTTTTAAGCATTGTGCCCCAAGCAAGGCCTGAAGCCACTAGGGTGCAGGGGGTTGCGGAAGATTTGGAGCAAGAGCAGATAAGAGTGATAGGAGAAAGGAAGAGGAGAAGGATAGTGGGTAGATCAAGGTAATTGGAGATGTCAATTGACATTACATTTGAATAGCTGGAGATTATAGCTTTCAGGGAAACAGTAATTGGGGAGGGTGTTCCACTGGTGAGAGGTGCGAGGTATGAAGCTATTGGAGTAGAAGAGACAGCTACATTTGAAGGTTTCTATGGTGTAAGGGTGAGAGCGGGATGCCAGCCTCATAGGGCACTTGAATTCATGGAGTCTGGGAACCAGAGAGAGCAGCTCATCAGAGCAGTTACCGTGGAAGTATTTGTAGAAAAGACAGAGAGAGGCGACGGCGTGTCTGTGAGAGAGTGACTGCAGACAAGGCACTAGATCAGGGCCAATTAGATTACATATCCGTCTCTGGATCTTGTCAAGAACTCCGAGGTAAGCAGAAGGTGCTCCAGCTCATATATGGCAGCAATACTCCATGCAAGGGCGAATGGTTGTTTTGTATATTTGAAGTATCGATTCAGGGGAGAAAAATTTCCTGGCGTGGCACAGAGAGCCAACTTTCCTCGCGGTGGAAGAAGCAATTGACTCAATGTATTTGTTCCATCTCAGGTCAGCAGTCAGCGTGAGACCAAGCAGACGCAGGGAGTTGCTCTCAGGAAGTTGACTATCAGACATTTTAATGGGGGGCAGGGAAGGGTCTCTATGGTGGTTAATGGAGAGTAATTTAGTTTTTGTGGCGTTAAAGTTGACCAGCCAATTCTTGCCCCAGTTAACAACCGATTGGATGTCCATTTTAAGACGCACGGCAAGGTTAGTTTTGTCGCCGACACTAGATTTGTTTTGAAAAGTGAAAAAGATGCTAAGATAAACATGTGAGACCTCAAGGGGAGAAATAAGCTATAATCTGACTTGGGTCACCTGTGCTTTTAATTGTTACAAATAAATACTAACTATAGAAATTGCCACTTTGAATCATTGCATCATTATGCCAAATTCAAAGATGTGGTTATTATACACTGTGACAAATATCTATATTTCTATTAGCTCTACTTTCACAATATTAATGCCAAAGTTAGAGGAATCTGAGAAGTGTTTTTGAAGTCTAGGAGAAAAAAAACTGAATTCAAACAGGATTGCATAATCTTAAAAGTATGTATACATGCAGCTGGGGACCACTTATCAATCCAAATTCCCACTAAATCTCCTACTATAGATTTGTACGTCTGAATGGACATGACCCCTGCTATACTTGGTGAGATTTTGTTTAGTTGTGGTGGGTTAATTTGACAGAGCTAGCTCAACCAACCAGGTGAATGTCAAAACAGGTAGATGGCAGTCATTTCCTTCTTGTATTCTTTGATGTCACATTCAATACAGCATGATTGAAAAGGAACAATATAGCTTATACACATGCATTCTGTAACTATCATAGCTTATCCATACCTCTGTGTTTTTTCATAACATATTTTTGCTTTCTGTTTATATTTAAAAACAAAATAAATAAAGCCTATTTTAAGAAAGGTTTAACAGTTTCTAATGCAAATAACCCATTTTTTGTTATTATTTTTTCCACCTTTGTTTTTAATTAAACCAATTTAGTGTACAAATATTAATCAAATTAACAAATTTATTACTTTTTATAAAAGGTATAATTACATGTTCTTGTTTGGAACCATGATGGGATGCTGAAAATTTCTTGGTCCAACCAAGAAGTTCTTCATAAAATTCTGATGTTCATTCATCTGACCAGATTTTAAGGAGGGGATTGTGTCAAAAACTTTTCAGCACTCACTCATTGTTTCATGTATAAAATAAGTAAATTCTGCTTTAAATACACAAGTGTAAAGTAAATAAGATATGTGTGTGGACAACAGGAAATTAGAAGTGTAATATATACAGTTCTACACATAAGTATAATCAAATTTAAGTATTGCAAGAAAATGTGGATGCCACCCACCCTAAAGTCTCAGTTCATTTGTTTATATACATACATATAATCTGCAGTCTTAGTTTAAAAGTATTTTACTCACAAAAATTTAGTAAATAGTAAGGAAATTTAATTGAAAAGTATAAATTTAAATTTTTATCTATTTTTGATAATAGAATAAATAAAATTGAATATGGTTCAGTTTTATTATTCAAATTATTCAAACTAATATCCTAAGCTTTATTATTTTTATCACTATATTTCAGAGAGTGTGCTTTCTAACCTTCATATGAGTGTTGCTTCTGGTTATGTTCAATAAGTTTTGAATGGAATCACTTGTTTTACTCGGAATTAAAAAAATAATTTTTTAGCAATGGATGCTTGAATCTGTGAATTCTCATTATTGAGGGAGCTATTTATTAAAATGTTCTCCTCCTTAGGGTAGCCATATTTATTTAAAGTAAACAACAAATAAATAAAACAATGGTAATACTAATATTATGTGTTTCCTTATGTGGAAACTTTCAGTATTCATAGACTGGACAGTCAGTGTTACTGTTAATTGAAATTTATAAAATCTTTCTATTAAAACAATTAAAATTTTAAGTCCATTTTTATTGTTCTTTCTAGTATTGATGGGTACTTCCTTCCTAGCCTTTTGTTTGAAGTAGTGTGGAATGTCAACATTGTCATTATTTTCTCTCAGAGTTACATGTAATATCCATTTTAGTTCTTGCTGCTGTTGAAAATATTCAAATGATGTGGTTTCTTCTATTTGGTACAGTTCTGTATGATTCTGTAGTACCTCTCTCAATAAATTGAAGGACTATTCAAAGATCTTTGAAGATTACTGGATCTCACTTACACCTATGGAAGGACATACAGATCAAAACATGGCAAACAACAAATTTGAAGATTCTAATCCAAATAATGGAATTGACATTTCTGACCTGAGAAAGTAATTAATACAATGAAGGTGTAATTAGTTTAGTTTCAGCAATTAACTCCTTTCTGGCTTTCAGTGTTCTATTAAATATCCTTTCAAAATTATTATATTAATTTAACTGAATAACAAGTCGCACACTTAATTTTGGGTATTGGTAATACTATATTTTGTTTGGAATGATTACTTTGTAAACATTTGATAACATTTAAATAAAAGTATTTGATAGTTTCAGTTGGTGTTAAGTGAAAGGAAATTATAGTAACCTTTAGGTAACTGCATACCAAAGTCTCAGTTGTCAACAGTTATCTTCTCATACCATAGAACTTTAATATTTTTGTATGAAAAGAGAAATTGAGACAAACTGTGAAGAAATGATTACACTCAGGAAATTACATACAAGTAACTTTTGCCTTGACCTCGTCAAAGAATTAGTATATTTTTTAAACTCAAATATTCTGTCTGGTAGCTTTTGCAAAGGTTTGATAAAATTCAAGTCAATATACATTACTGTTACTATTGATGACTTTTATTTACCACAGCTACTTTGTTATATAATTGCTTGAAGCTATCAGTGGTGTTGGTGGTAGAGAAATATCCATTACAAACTCCTGTAATAGTATTCACAGCTATAGTTCTTCAAATGTTTCAGTTAAATTATTATTACCCTATTAGAAGAAATTTGGAATTGATAGTTTCACCTTCAATTTTCAACTTATCCTTTTTTCCTCCTTAATCACACAATGCCTGTCTTTACACACACTCACACAGTATTTAGCTTAACAATTTATATAATATATATATTAAAACATTTGCTTTTACTTACCTCTTTTCTCACAAAATACTTTGTTGCTGTCTGATGTTCCCTTATTACAAAAGGGTTCAACTTAGTTTTGATTCAAGTATACTGATAATATCCATGTTGATACAATTTTCTCTTCATGTGGAAAATCAGGGCTATTAACAAATTTACCAATAAATGAAATGCATTAAAAAAAAAAATTTCTATCTGTTCAGTTTATTTGGTTTAGTTTGGTTTGTTTCACAACATATCAACCTCAATGAGTTATTTAATATCAAGATTTTTATTGGTGGCAATATATTTTTTTTTCAAAAATGAATTGCTGGTAACATTTTTTTTCAAAAATTTATTATGGGTAATAATTTTTTACAAAAATGTATTGCTAGTCCTAAAATCTATTTTACACTTTTATAGTGTTTTGACCCCAGTTTGAGAGTTAACTATTTGCCCATAGCTGGAACCCTAACAGGTGCTACCACCCTGGGTCAAGGTAAACCTGGGAACACCAGCAATTAAGAGGTGGTTCCACGCTTCTAAAAACATCCTGATCAGAGGCCTTGCTGTTGGATGTAGTTTATCATCATACCCCGGACGGCCAGTTTATTTGATCAGTTTTATACATACAGGGTGTGACTGGTAAATTGTCACCATTTCATATTTGTTATTTCTTTTTGATTTTGTCAACTGAACAGTATAGTAGGGTCAGTTGGGCACCATCTGTGACAAAAAGAGCACCATGACACAATTCACTCTGTCAGAACTTTGGAAACAGTATGCTCTACTGCTTGGCATTTATGCCTGAAGATCCATTATGAAAATTTCAGAGTGTTTGGATGTCAATCTGAAAACAGTGCAGATGATTTGGAAAGATCTGGATGAGTAATGGTATGGTAGCTCAGAAAACTCATTCTGATCATTCTGATAAGAAAAAAAACACACAAATTTGTTGGTGAGGGCCTCAGACTCAACACAGAGGCCTACATCAAGTGCCTTGAGGAGGATTCTGGCAACAGGATTCTGCACCATGCAACACAAGTAGGAGAACCCAGTCATGGCTGTCAGACAATTTCTATGACCACATCACCTCTTACATATGGCTACCTAGCACCCCAGACTGCAACCCCCTTTATCCTTGTGTTAAGCACAGTTTAGTGAGTGACCAACAAATCTCCTTGTAACACAAAAGATGAACTGAAGGCAAGGATTACAGCAGCATTCACCAAGGAGACCATCTATATATTAGCATTTCACCCCATGTGAGGCAATAGTGCCATTAAAACACAAAGGGCTAGTGAGAGAATATGAGAAAGACATTAGTGAGGAGAATGGACAATATAAGCACAGAATTCAGGAAGATAGAATATGGTGATTGATGTTGCACTTAGATTTTTGATGATTGTAGGTGGTAAGGAGCCACAAGAGAGTTCCACAGGTGAGAAATTCAAGAAAAGAAACCTTGAAATGGAACTTACTGTAGTTCAGGTGCCAAAGAGAAAAGATCATCAAAACAATGACCATGAAATTATTTATAGAAAAGAGAGAGGAAAGCCACAGCAGTAGAAAAGTGAATTAAGCCAAGATGCCAGGTCATGTCTGATAACATTACTTCTTTGGATTTTGTCAAGAATCTTTAGATATATAAGCAGGAATATCAGACCATATGTGGCAGTAATATTCAATACATAGTCAAATGGTAGATTTATAAACATGCAAGATAGATTCTAGTGAGAGAAATTGTCTAGCATGACTTTAAGAATTTCTAGTGTAACCTTTTTTTCAAATTTACTTAAGATGAAATGATTTGGTTCATTACTTTATTCCTTCAAGTCTGACTGCCTGCATTTGAATGCCAAACTTAATTTTTAATTAATTATAGCTATTACCAGAAAGTTAGTTGCATAGTCTTAGTTTTTACATAAATTGGTATCATTTTTTTTCATGTTTGAAAGTAGAACCAAAAAAATCCTTTGAGAAATTTTTTTTTACATTTCTTTTTTTTTTTTTTTTAAGAGTGAGAATGTTTTATTTATGAAGTCACAAAATACTATGCAAATTTTACCAAAGGTTATTGCTAATATTTTAGCCTGTTACTCATAATTAGTGTTGAGATTAAGTCTACTTATTTCTCTTGTTCAAATGCTCCTATTTAGATGAGAAATAGTGCAAAGATTTGACCAATGAAGTGAATACATATTGGATTGGTGACATCATCTCAAGCTTAAGGGCAACTTCAATTTTTTTTTTTTTTTTGTAAATTTCCTCTGGGAAATAAATTATGTTTCTGTACTTGCATCTTTTTCTGACACACATAAATACTAAGTTGTAAGTTTTGGCCTGTAGCTAAGAATGAATTGTGTTTATTTATATACCTGCATCATCTTTGTGGGTAAGAATATAAAGAGATTCCTTTGTGAACATTTTTACTTTACCATTCTTGTTACACTGTTAGTAGGGTAACTATTGTCTTTCTGTCTTCTCCAGACTATTAGAGCAAATTTTTCTTACAACAACCAGATCTGAAAACACTTAAGTTGTTTATTAATTTGAGTTATTGCTGAATAGCTCCTTTCAAAATAATGTACTTTTGTTGGACGGTTTTTCATGCATAAAACTTGTAATATATACTAGTAAAGATTATTAACCATTGCTTATTTTATCATGTATAAATCCAAGATATGAAATTTATAATTGCATTTTGCCTGATAAATTTAGATTCTCTTTTTATGAAATTTTGTAGGCAAATTTAAAATATTATAGATATCAGATGGATCATTAGATGCAAACTATTCTGAGTGGGGATTTTTTTTATTTGTTTTGTTTCCTTGAACTCAGAAGAGTAGTATGAATTCTTATTACCAGGCAAAAAGATTAAGTTGAAGGATTTGGAAGTCATTATAAAAAATATATGTAAAATTGAACAGGTTTCCTTTTTACTTCTATTCAAGCTTCATGGCAAATAGGTTTTTAACTGAAACCATGCTGAATGATACTCTTAACAGATAAGAAATGCATAATCGAAAAGTGTGTTATTGGCTGTACATAGCTTATATTAAAATAAATTGAAATTAGATGTGTGTAATTTTAGCTATGTTCCAGACAAGTCAGCCAAAGACCAAAGGCTACTGAGAGAAGAGAAGACTGGTTAAAGGTTGGGGTTTTACAAGAATGTCTTTGCTTTGTACTGTTATAACAAAAATGGACCATTAGCATCTAAAACACAAATATCTTATGACTCTTTGTGAATCTTATCTGATTATCTATCAATCTATATAATGGGAAGCCAGAAAGTTCTCAGCCTGACCCACTTCCCAACATTTGGCCAAAATATGTTTTTGGAGGAGGGCTTCTTGACTGGGTTGAGAACAAAAAAAGTAAACAGAAAAGGTGCTGAAATGATTCTGGCCTAAGAAGCCTTTTCAAAGAAGGTCTAATATTTGGTCAGATTTTATAAAGTGAATAATATATATATAGTGTGAAGAATGTGTTCAAGCATGAAAGAGACTGTTGCCACTCAGTGTTGACCTCAGTGTCAACATATATATACACACACACACACACACACAAAACTAAAAAATATATCTGTAAAAGGACAATTTATGTTAGCCAATGCATTTCATCCTCTGATGGACTTTATCAAGGCAAATATAAGGATTTTATTTTTCTACAAGTATTTAATGTCAGCCAAGATAAGTTTTCCTTTCCTTTATTCTATTATATATATATATATATATATATATATATATATATATATATATATATATGTGTGTGTGTGTCAGTTATGTGCCATGCATGATACACGCTTAGGTGATCATATATCTTTCGATACATGACTAACGAGGCAGATTTTTTCCCGCAGTAGGTTGCCATTTCTTTCTGTGGTAAACCAGTTGTCATCCAAGGGTATAGAACCTGGTCTGTCCTACTATTTACCCATATCTGGGGGGAGAAGAAGAAAAGGATTCATACCTTTCCCAAGGATATTAACACGTAAGTGAATGTAATGGATATGACTGGAATTCAAAATCTGCTCTCCAATTCTTCAATCAGAGCTGCTATCCATTACTCCACTATGCTCTCTCATGTATATATATATATATATATATATATATATATATATATATATATATATATATATATATGTGTGTGTGTGTATGTTACCGATGTTTTCCCCATTCTCCAATTATTCTTTTCAAAATTTTAGAGCAAGAATTCATTTTGGAAAGATTTATATTATCATGGAAGATAGTTCTTGGAGATAAAGTCTTTCACTTACCAACTATGTAAGAATAAATCTATTGCATAATGCCTTGTTGAAAACAAAAAAAGCATTTATATAATATCAATGTCAATTTCTAGAATTATTTCGCAAGAACCAAATGTTACACACCAGCATCCTTATTGAAACACCTTTTGAATAACCTTTTATTATATTCTCATTTAACAATCCTGCTAAAAATGCAATAAAAATGGTTAAATAAAATCAGAAAGAAAAGAACTGTTTCTTTCAACTTAGAAGAATTTTGCATTGTACCATTTCTATCTTACCTTTTAAACAATTATTCTGTGAAAAAAATCAATAGACAAAGAAATAGTATGAATTTTTGCTTGGTGAAATTTTTAAACACTTTTATTTGGTTGAACAGAGCAAAGTTTTAATGTTTTATCCAGGATTTCAACATCATCAGATATAAAAGAAAAACATTTAAATAGCTAATTTATGTTAAAATGCCTAACAGTTTTCTGAAAAATGATTTGATAACATATGAACATTTTAAGTATTATGGTTATATATACAATTTGAACTGAATGTAAGAGAAACCAACAAGTAACGTATTTAATGAGTTTGTGGGAATGGATAACAGAACAGGGACAAGGAAGGATGGTAAAGGGTCAAAAGTTATTTAAAGCAAAAAAAAAACCTGGAAATGTAGCTGTAGAGAGCCATGATTGCCTGAGGTGTCTTGGCAATTAAAAGTTGTTGCTAGAAGAATGTGGCTATTGCAATGAGGCAACCCTAAGAGAACTAGAAATCTTACCATGATTTATTATTGGCTGGCACAATCTTAACAACATAGGATATGTAAATGACAGTGTGTTAATGGCAGATATAGAAAACTGCAGGAACTAGACAAGATAGTAAAGGAAAGTGAGAAGAAAAGACTAAACATCATTTGTAAGGAGACAGAATATTTTGTTTAATCATTTCACCCCAAGCAAGGCAAAAAAGCCACTAAGATATAAGAATATGAGAAAAAGAAAATATTATTAAAGACAGAGAACAATAAAAGAGGAGGAATTAAATTACGAAATTGTAAGAACAGCCCAAGATACAATTTACGCATTGGAAATGTCAGATTCAAACAAGTATAGAAATTTAACTATCTGGGTAGTGTGATAACAGATGTGTGTTTAGGGTTTTTATTAAACAAACAATACTAAACATATTTAATAAGATGATATTTTATGAGATACTTGATAATGCATGTTATCTACCAGATTTTGAATGTATGGTTGAATACCAGAGAGTGAGAGAGAAAACACAATGCAAATCCACTCCAATATTTATCTTGTTTCTGTACTTGCTATTGACAGCAATGCATATAGAAAATGCAGCATCACAAAGATACATTGATTCAAATATTATTAGAATCTGAAGAGCTTCATGTGAGATCAAAGAGTAAACAGGAAACTACTTGACCCATAACATCTTGAGATCCAGTTTTTTAATATCTTTTCTAACCAAGGAACTTTAACTCAGTACCTCATACACTTGATCCAAAATATAAGATAATTTACATTAAAATGGATTCCTAACAAATCGGCACTTTTCATCTTTATGTTCAGCTTATATCCACCCCTAAGAATGACTAGTTGAGATCATACTCATTGTGAACTTTATGATCCTTTTATTAGCTGCATAGTATGTGCTTCACCATGGGTACATATTCTGAGTTGTCCTTCTAGACTGGTTGCCAATCAAGGCTGAAAAGGCCAGTCTGCTCTAAAGTACAGCTTAGCCTGCTTTTTAAATACAGTCTTTTTATTTCAAAGACAAATTTGGGTTTGGAAAGTAGAGTAAGATGCATACATTCCAAATATGGGGTCTGTATGTAATCATTGCTTGGAATCTTGTAACATATTTTGCACTGGGCTACCTCTGTGCCTTCATCTATTTGGAAGAACACAAATCCAAATCTAATATATTCATTAAGATACTTCCATTTTTGTGAATGATGTAGTTTGAAAGGGTACCTTGCAAACCTGTGTAAAAATGTGTTATGTTTTACTATTATGTTCATGATGATATTATTCAAACACTTATTAAGAAACTTTCAAAAAAACAAATTTTTACTTTTCTTTCTTCAGATGTATACCCCATTTCCAAGGTTAAGAATCCCAGTTTTATATGCTGTGAAAAGAAAAGGATTTACCTGACACTAAATTTCAAGTAAAGACAATTCAACAGGATATTTTGTTCATGTAGACTTATTGGAAAAAATTATAAATTAAAACAGCTTTTACATCTCAATCAGCAATTAAATATTTAGCAACATCTTTTGCTAAGATTGCTTTTATTAACTCTTTCAGTGGCATTGTACAATAAGTTCTGTGAACAGAAATAATCATTTCTTCAAATTTATTTTACATTATTATAGATTAAGCACTCTAGATGGCAACTATCAAAAATAAAATCTCTTATTAAATTATAAAAGGTAATAGTGGGGTCCAGTTTACTATGCAAATTAATTGTAAATTGATCCCTCTATAGAAGCTAAAACAAAACATGCTCATAGCATATGATTTCTTAAAACTTGGGATGTGTTGCTGTATGCCTAGAATGAGAAATTAGAGAGCTGAGTTTGAATTCCAGTTGAGTTCTTTACATTCACTGACATGCAAGTACCCCTGGGAAAGGTATAAATCCATCAACTATCCCCAGCTACTGGTTAAATAGTAGGATTTGTATTCTCAGAAACATTCTTAATGCAATTTACACTCACAAAAATGTATTATTCATACAATCCCAAATATGTTTTGGCTTTAACCAGGGCAATTCTAAAACTTTAGGTATCACCTTAACTTGTGGTTAGCAGGTTTTATTATGACATCAACTATGAGTTATCTCATGCTTGGCATTTATGTGATACATTTTCATCTACAGGTGCCAGTGAGTTTGTATGCAGTGATGCTTTTAGTTTGAAAATAATGTTAAGACTTCAGTTGTAGTTATAAATCAACTCATAAAATTTTTTATTGTTGATTATTATAAAGCTAGCATTTCAAGTCAAATTTCATAATTGACATCTGGCAGTCAACATGTTAAGTGACACAGAAAGGGTTGATCAGCCATAAAAATCAAATTATTTAATCATTCAACCAATGATTCTGAAAATTTAAAAAAAAAAAAAAATCAAACAAACGTTTTTGCAATTCATAATCAGAAATCATTTTTCATTTATTACTATCAATTTAGCACTTCAAATTATGATATTACTATTGATTAAGCACTCCAGATTGCAATATTTCAAAAAAGTGCTAAGTTTAGTTTATAATTGAAATGATTTGATTACAAGCAAACAAAAGCATTTACAATTTTGTGTTGTTACAGATCAGAAGAGCCAACTTTGTTGTTATAGATCATTAGAACTGGTTTTGTTTTTAGTAATGACCTGTTTTACAAAATGTTTACCTTCTATGGTGTTTACTCTGATAATATAAACATGAGATTCAATCTACTAATTTTAGAAATAACTAAATTTGCTGAAAGCATAATGAGTATAAAACATATTTTTGGATGTTGTAATATGTAATATTGAAGTAGGGAAATGGGATCTCAGAGTATCTAAAATAGGATGTTGATTAAAAGGAAAACTCAAACAATTTGCCTGTTCATTTAAGCAAATCTAAACAGTTTCCCTCCATTTCCTCTCTCTTTCTCTCTCTTGAATGTGCCAACTTTCTTATCAGCTTCTGAGCAACTATTCAGAAAGACAGAACTAGTGTTGTGTTCAAAGGTTTTCCATGGCAGTTAGTGGTCATGTTATTATGGAGACAGATACCTGCTGTCAAGTGAGAGGGAGGAGGAAGAAGAAAATAAATACACTGGGCAACAAAATAGATTTTTTTTAAGTTGTGTATGTTTTTCCAAATGATTTAGGACAATTTTTCACCACTGAATCTGAAAATGTCATTCCTTTCTCTCTGATCAAGTGATGTTTTTGTGCTAAGTTGAGTTTTCAAAAATCCAATCTTCTGACTAAATCGATTACATTTTTTTGACATTACTGATTGAACTTTGTAAATATTTCTCATACAAAATAACTTTTTAAGAGTAAAAAATTGTTTTCTAACACAAGTTATTAATTAAAGATTACAAACATTGATTACAATAAATTGAATTCTATACATTCATAAATGTAAGTACATGTAAATTGCATGTTACGTCATCATTGTTCAAAATTCTGGGCTTGAAATTCCATTTATTTGAAGCCTTAGAATGATCACCAATAGGGAGTCTCTCTTCAAAGTCCACCAGTAATCAGCCATCATGACTGCATCCCAGATACCTGGTCTCCATCTCTTTCATGTCCTAATGGAATCTCTCCCGCTGTTTGTTACTCATTGATCCCAGACTATCAGGAAATATGAGAATAAATAATGCATTTTGATGCTCATGTTGCATCTGAGTTTCTGAAATTAGTCAGCATATTGATGGCAAGTTCTGTCTAGTTCCTGGCTTTGTTGTTGCCAAGAAAGTACCTTACAACCAGAATAAAAGCCTTCCATGCTTCCAGTTCCACATCATACATCTGGATCTCTGATGAGCTGACAGATTTGAGGACCATCAAAGATGCCAGCTTTCAACTTCTTTCAGTCATCAATCCTGGAAAAGCCTGGCACAAGTAAGTGAAGCCACCACAATCCTTCTCCAGAACTTTGATGAACTGCTTGGTCAAGCTGAGCTTGATGTGGAAAAAAAAAAAAGAAAAAAAAAGTATCCTGTCTCTACCCACCAGAGGCTTATTGATGATGCTCATTACTCTGCAAGGTATCAGTTCCTCCTGAACAGGCCAGTTCTTTTTTGTACAATGCTGAGCAGTGTCCCTACTATCCCACATGCACAGAAAACATGGGTACTTGGTGAACCTCGACTGTTGTCCCAACAAAAAGTACATCTTCAGGTCAACACAAATAAACCACTCATTCTGATCATAATGAATTTTCTCCAGCACATACTTCACTGCTTTATATTTCTCATTCAGTGTAGTTGAGTGAGTGCGGAGTACAAAGGCAATCTGGCTGCCGTCGTGCATTTTTCAGTGATCACTTGCTGCTGTAAATGAACAGTCTCCAGCCTTTGGGTTCATACTGTGGCACTCCAATTTTATGCAGAAGCTACACAAAATCTGTACAGTACATCAGAGAAAAAAAATGGAGGTACTGTTGATGCTTGTTGTGATAGAAGGTGATGCAAACACTGTCAGAGGAGGTTTTTTTCCTTCAATCTGGATACCAAGAGTTCAGCTGAGGACTGTAAACTACATCATTTAGTTCCTTTTGGGGAAAAAGGATGTACAGCATCATCATCAAAAACCACCACTACTTCTTCTACAACAACACCACCACCACTACGCCTACTACTAATACTACTACTTTGTATTCTATGGTTTTGTATTGTACAGTATAATTGGTGTGTTTTGAGATGTAAAAACTTTCGTGCATGTTATTGGTGTAGAAATATTTTGGAGGTGTGTTTTAATATTTATGAAGCTATATTTAGCTGATAATACTTCTGATTGGTTAAAATTAATACGTTTATAATTAAAATAATAATTAGTTTTATTGTGTGAAATATGTTGTATATTTAGATATTTCAATGGATATGACAATGTAAACAAAAACATAAAAAGCAGGATGTGGCTATAGCTTTAAATGTTGATCTGATTGAGCAAAACCAATGTGATTTTTGGATTCAGCACATTAAAATTGTCCTAAATCAGCTAAAAGATTTAGACAATAAATTTGGTGTTGACCAATGAAATCTCACATTTAACTTATGAAATAGCAGTCCTCCACATCCTTTTTCAGGTACCATCAGTTGGCTGTGTTCAGCCTGACATCTCCAAAATTTTTCTTTGGATAGCAGGGCTAAAATTGATCAGACTTCTTAAACAAAACAGAAGTGTGAAAGATTTAGAAACAGAAAATTGTTTGATTTTTGGCTTTCTTTTTGAGATGTTCTTTCTTTTTCTCTTTATTTTGTCCCAAGTGGCATGACAACCACTTGTCTGAATTTGAAGCTGTAGTGTCTGTTTGTTAGCAATAACATTTTATTTTTTCCTTCATCCTTTTTTCTTCAAACCTGCACTATTATTTACTGCATATTCACAAACTTATAATTTGAGGGTTTTTTCTTGTTAGTAAAACTACCATTTCTGTTTTCAAATGGATGTGTGCATTAATGGCAATGTTTTATCCACCATGAAAAGAAATGACTAAGACATTTTTTCACTAATAATAATTTTAAAAAATATCCTAAAACATTTCCATTTGTATTTTCCTGTAAAAATGCACATTTGTATTTATTCACTTTTTCAAACTTTGTCATGTGCATACTTTAGACAAAAAATTCCTTTCAATGAAAATTTTGATGGATTTTATTAATATTCCTCTTCCCCCATTTTTCTGTTTTGATATTTTAAATGTACAATAATTTTTGTACCAGATTTGTTTTAATTATTTTTTTTTTTTATTGTTTCCTTTGTTTTTAAGAACATTTCCACTATCAAATGGAACACATTTTTAAAATGAAATGAAACCTGACAACTCTAAAACCTCCCATCTTCACAGTCCTGGTGTTTAATCATTGGTTACCAAAAAACGCAGTTATGACATTATTAAGGCTAAGGCAAGCGTTAATCAGTGAAGCATAATTGTTTCCCTCCAACCTCAATTCAAAGCTCCCTTTTCCGCTGCCTTTTCCTTTCCCAGGTGTAAAGAAGAGGGAGCAAGTAGTAATAAGGTCGGGAGTAAATAGAAAACATAAAAATTTGGGGGAGGGCCGTAGAATGGGCTCAGGTTTTGTTAGGGGACTTTTTTTCCTTTTTTTTTTTTTTTTTTTGTTAAAAAAAACAGCTGCGGCAAGTGGTGGAAAAGTGTGGGGGCTTTGATATAATACAGATTTTTGGATAGGTATAGGTAGCGACAAGAAGCAAAAAAGAAGAAGGAATAGTGAATTAGGAAAGAAAAAAGAGAAGTAAAAAACAAAACAAAGAAAGGATTTAAATTATATGAATGTAAGAGAAAAATCTCTAGAAAAAGAAAAGTAAAACTAAAAGTATTTAATATTTATGAGTCATTGACGCATCGTTTCTCTCTCTCTCTCTCTCGCAATAAGAATTAACGACAATATAGAGAAAGACACTACTTATTTACAGTTAGCCACAATCTTGATCTTTTTGTCCACAAAAAATAGCTTTTTGTCACTTTCTTTTGACATACCAACCTTGGATTTCCTTCAACTCTAAATCTATGCTTAGTAAACAACATTAAGAAGGCCTGGGGTAGAGACAGAATGTGACAAAGCAAATAAGAATAAAAGAATCAAAACCAAGCCGGTGGGGAGAGAATGGAGCAGGGTTAGAAACAAGAGGGAATATGCAAGAAAGAAGCAGAGAAGGGGTTCATATTCCGACTGGGTAGGATTTGGTGTCATTCATCATCATCACAGACTTGCATCTCGACCAGCAGCAGTAGCTAACAACAACAACTATATTGGCAAGCGTCAGTCGCATTTTACCGTCGTTCTGCGGTGAGGTTGGCACACCTACTAAGGACGGTGCCGGTTTTGTTCCTTCCATCCTTCTTTACCACTGACTATTCGTCTTAACCTTTTTATTTTTGTCTCATCTGCACGGCCTTTTTTACTCTGACGAGAAAGTATCCCACGCCGAAATGCAGACGGTGACCAGCCCGACAGTGACCACACCAACTCTTAATACGTAAGAAAAACGAAAATATTAATTTTTTTCTCTCTTTTTAGGTTTTTTTTTTTTTTTTTTTTTTTTTACACATTTGTTTTTTTTTGTATTCCTTTCATCGGAAATATTAGTTTTTTTTTCTTTCTTTACTAGTCTATTTTAATTTACTTTTTATTAAAAAAGTTAATCGATAAAAAGAAAAACATTTCGATTTTCATCACGGAAACTCTTGAAGAATGATAAATAAAATTTCGGATTTAATTTAATTTTTAATTCTCTTTAAATCTTGGAAGAAAAGGTTTTTTGGTTGTTTCATTTCTTTTTTAAAATAAACTTTTTTTTGTGTTAGAACAAGAATTGATTGTAATTTTTACGTTATTTAATTTTATTGATAATTAATTTCCTTTTAGTTTTTTTGGTATACAAAAAATCTTGCATTATTAAAAAATAAAAAGATGCATAAGAAGTGGATTTAATTTTTATTTGCATTTAACGAACCTGATAAATCATAGCGACAAAAAACAAATACGTCGCAAAAATCTTAATACATCAAGCAGATGTTTGTTTTTAAAATAAAATTGTTAATGTTTATTTTCTATAACAAATTGCAGATGTTTCGTTCAAATTTTGTTTATCAAAAACAAAAATCATCCTGACATCTAAGTTTTACTCTTCTTAATCGATCATTTATTGACAATCACGTTATTTTTATCAATACCGTGATTTAAAAGTTGTTTTTATATTTTATTTTTAAGCTAAAATATATTTTTTTAACTTAAGGATAATTATCATAACATTAGTTAATTAGCAAAAAAAAAAAAAAAAAGTAAATTATTTTGTTGTAGAAAGTTGCTAGTTGTCAGATAAAGCGTATGTTAGACTTTGCAAAAAAACAAAAAAAAAAGAAAAGAAAAAAGGTTTTCTGATTGCTGCAGTTTTTTTTTATGAATGAATGAATGAATGATAGTGAATGGATACTTCAACGAAAGACGGAACGCTGGCAACCTTCTACAAATGAATGACCTATCAAGAAGAGAGAGTATTATTAACCAGGATTTGAGAAATATGAAGGTAGACGGAAAAAATAAAGAAAACAGAATCAGGAATATAGAAATCGGGAATTGGTTTTAAAAAATAAAAAACCCTAAATCTTTCAAAAAATATAGAAATTAAATATTCCCACGCAAAAATACTTAACGTTTGTTTTTGTTTTTTTTCAAGACAGTTGTTTAGTTTTTTTGTTTTATTTTAATTGATTTGAAAAAAATGAGTTTTCAATTTTCGTTATTAAGTAAGTAATTAATTGATTAATTCAATACTGAAGCGGTCTATACCACTAATGAGATGTTTAATATTTATTATTTTAATTTCTTCAAATTAACCCCCGAGACCTTTCACTAGTAACTCATTGAAGTTAATCAATATTTGAGTTTTTTGCTGATGCGATTATGTAAAAAAAACCCATCGAAATAAATCAAACAAGCTTTGCTGTTTCTTAATCAAATATTTCAGGTGCAAGTAGAGCTTTGTGTAAATTTAACACTTTTTTTTTACATAGCATCTTCAAAAAAGCGTGTTTTGTTTTCGGTTTTTTTTTGGGGGGGGGTTGTTTTCTTTGGCTTTCACTTTCCACAATTTTAAAACTAAAAAAACTACAAGTGTGGAACGAGGAAATAACTCCTACCCATTTCCCTCCTAGCTTGTTTCATGCCGCGGGAAATGAATTGTCGAAGTAAAATTATGATATCCATATACACAGCGAGAGTTAATTCCAAAGTTTATAAAACACCAACCAACAGTAACAATAACGGAGTACTTTTTAAAGGCTTGGTTCGTTGTTTTCTTTTAAAACAGGTGTCTGTAATCCAACGGCTGGTTCATTTCAGCAGCAATAGACTGTCTATTAGTGTTTCTGGGAACCCAAAAATAATAATTTTATTTGTTTAAATATAAAAATGACTGTGTTTTGTTACAAAGTTACACCAGTCTCAATTGGATTGGATATTTCAGATTATTGAAGTTATGTGAGTGAGTGAGATTAAGTGCTAGTTCAAGTTAATTTTTAACTAATAAAAACAAAAAAAACAAAACAAGAATGAATGACTGCTGATAACAGCTGTTTTTGGTGATGTATTATTGTGGGATATAGAAGTTGTGATAAATTTCCTTGGAAAGAAGAAATCAGAATTATCCTTTGCAGATAAATTTATTCCAAAGGAAAGGAATTCAAAGGAGCATTCAGTTTAACATTCAGTAAAAAAATTTTGACTTTGTTTTTTGAGGAAATTAATTTAAAAAAATCAACTTGATTCTTGTTAGTTGTACAAATAAATAAAAACTACTAGTTAGTGATTTATTTTTGTAAAGTTTCAAATTTCTAAATAATGTTTTCATTGTAATGTAATCACTTGGTTTGGTGTTATAAAAACAAAATAATTTAATTAATAATATCTGACCTCATGATTCTTTTTTAACATTTTTTTTTAAAGAAGCAGCAGCTGAAGCACTAATTTTCATCTGAGAGCAAAACAATTAATTTTCATATGCCATGTTTTCCAAAAGTGACATTGCCATTTTAAAACATTATTAAACAGTGGTTCTTCCATTTAATGCTTTAAACCAGCAATGTCACTTTTGGAAAACATCTGACAATTGTTTCATAGATTCAAATTTGGAGAAAGATTATTTAAAAATCCTCAAACTCAAATGCTCCATATCAACTTTCCTTCCAAATTCATATCAGCTCATACTTTATAGTTATGAATTTGTTAAAAATAATCAAAACCCTTTTTCATCTTGATATGCAAAATAAAATATTTAGTTAGTACTTGGCATCTTGCAATGGTGCAGCTGTTAACAAGCTAGTTTCACAAATCCTCATCAAGTACCCAACACTGATAGCCTTGTTTCATACACAGCTACTGGATGAGACTTCAAAGCTAAATAAATAAATATCTCTTCAGCTAGTACAGCCAATTTTCAGATTAATTTCCTTAGACTTCACCACTGTACATGGATGTCTGACTCCTTGTAAGAATGAAAAAACCTGTTTGTGAATCTCTAGCTGCTCCAAAGACCTCTTTAATTAGAAGCCGTTAATTCCTGTCAGTGGCTACTGGTTGGAGACAAGGAGTATTGCTAAACAGTAGACACTGACACAATCACACAGTCATTTTCAGCTTCATTCTTGACAATACCCGAAATGGGGTTTTGATGGACGCCACCAACAGCAGACATGGGACTAATTGAATTAGTGATAGTGATTGAATGATTATACTATGAACACCATTTTTCATTTCTAATTTTGTGCTTTACTATTTCTCTAAAATGTGGGATCAGCACCCTTAAATTCCACTACCATTTCCCTTTTCTTCTATATAATTACATTTTCTTTTAGTACTTCTATACTGTTTCTTGCTTATCTACTCAATGCTAGTTCAGCTCTTTTGTTGGGTGTTCCATTAATATACCAACCAACCACTCACACAATTTGATAAGGGAAAGAAGAAATGGGGTTCACAGTTCATCTTTTGTAAGCATGAAAATGCAAAGAAAAAATATTGACACACTCAAATTTTAAAAACTACTAATGCTTTGTGTTACTTAAAAGAGAAAAAAAAAAGTTATAATATTGTATTTAAGGTTAATGGTTCAGTTTTCCATTAAACAAAGTTCATTTACTTTAATTTACCAAGAAACAAGGTGATAACTATAACTCTTTGAATTTGCCTTTTTTTAATCATTTCACCCCATGCAAGGCAATAAAACCAGTAAGACATTATGGGTTACTGAGTGTGAAAGAATATAAAAAATTATTAAAGAGCCAAGAACAATAAAAGAACATAAATTAAGTTTTGGTTATTCCTTTTGGTTCTTGTGACAAAAATAAAGCTAAAAGAAAAACTGGTCAAAATGAAAAAATAGAAATATAACTTAACAGCAGCAGACATCCTTTAGTTTTTGGTTGGTTAATTTTTAAAAGGAAATTAACAGATTTGAGAAATGTGTCTGCTATTCTTACTTAATGCAAATTAAAAAAAAGACTTGTTTGACAATGTGCTTTAAAAATTGAATACATTAATTGAAATAGTCAGATATGAATTGCAGCTCAAATTACTAAAGGCCATTGGGTTTAATTGCTTCAAACTTTGTAAGTTCTGAGAATGACTAACCTTAACATTGTTGCTATGAAAAGGCTTTGTAACAAACAGACATTTATTTCAAATTTTATAAAATTGTAAAAGTTTTATGCTATTACATTACTCCTGGTAGTCTTTTTTTCTTTTTTTTTTCTTTTTTAATATATTTCTCTTCAGTCTTAGAATCTATCAAAGATATTCTTTTTAAATGCTTCAAAATGTAAGCATTGTTTTTGTTTGGTGTACACAATTTTTTTTTTTTTACTACTCACAAAAATGGAGGATAATAAGCAGATTCCAATTTGGGTGTGTTCGTAGCCAAAGCACATATTTGAAGTTAAGCAATTTTCATTTTTTGAATTTTCTGATCTAGATCAGTTGCACAAAATATTAACATAAATTACCTTATCAAGATGGGAATAGAATATTTAATCACATTTCCTCTTTTTGCCATTATGACTTTGCCTGGAGGTATTTGCAGTTGATGTGTGTCTGTGATGCTGGCAAATTTAATGGAAATAATATTATTAATTTCTTACTGTTGCTTGCCAAAAACTTGTTTACACCATTACCAAATATGAAGGAGGCTATGAAGATGGAACAACAAATTCATAGCCTAATACAATTGCAAACTATTCAGCTGTTAAACAAAAGTTTTGTCATATTTACTATGACAAAAAAGCTGGAAGAACATCCTCTGTATGTGTTGATTCTATAATTTGGGTCAGAGGTTGTATTAGACTAATTCTGATCTGAAATTTTCACTGTATAATGTTCAGTTTATATGATTAATTGTATTAATTAAAAGGAAAGATTATATTGTAAAATAAACACAGCTTTCATCATTAAGCTATTGACTTATTTTTACCTATGTACTTATATCAATGAAAAAAATATTTTACCAGCAAAATTAACATATTATATATTCTATTTTTTTCATCTTAAAACTAAAGTTAATAAAGATTATAGAATATAAGCAATGAAAACATTTCATTAAATTTTCTTTTATTTAAATATAAATTTGGAATTATACAACATTATGTATAATGATAAGGAGTTGAAATTGTTCTAGATAAGCATTAATAAACTTCTGTTTAAAAAGAAGCTATCTCATGAAGTGAAAGCTTTCTAAAATGTTATGGCTGTGCAATTGATTTTTTTTTAATCATTTCACCCCAAGCAAAGCGATATTGCCACTAGGACACAAGGGGTTACTGGAAGTGAATGAGAAAACTTTAGTGGGGAGAAAGGAAGACAGAAGATGGCAATTGGCATAGCGTTTAAATTTTTTTAAATTGTATATAGTAGGGAAGTAAGAAATTGGAAGTGAGTTTCACAAGTAAGAAGTGCAAACAAACTATTAGACTGGAACATATGATTGCATCTAGCTGGTTCAACAGTAAAATAATGAGACCTAGTTGCCTATCTAACAGTATGCGCAAATTCATGCAGTTGAGGCACTAAAGAGGAAAGCTCATCAGAACAATTGCCATGAAAATATTAGTAGAAAAAGCAGAGGGAAATCAGATCATATCAGTGAGAAAAGTGACTGAAGCTGAAATTGATTACATTACAGACCCTTTGAATTTTAAAAGAGCACCAGACCAGACCAGATATAGCAGCAATATTGGATGGATGGATGGTAGATTTATTATGTGCAAGATGGATAAATTAAGAACTTTTAGGATATTTCAAATATTTTACTCTTTTTGTTTCTAATAAGAACTTTTCATTTGGCATTGAAGATTTGAAAGCATTAACTTCAATTTATCCAATTTAGATATAAGAGGCTGAGTGTATTGTAACAAAGAGGAATTTGGAGACAATCATGTTGTCTCACTTAAGCAGGCATTCTATATACAAAAAACTTCTATAGATTTTTATAAGGTAAAGTCTTAGTATTAGCACATGAATTTTAATATTCTTGGATTTCATGATCAGGCCCATCACCAATGGGTATCTGCACTTTCTCTGAAAATCATTTACCTCCCTCTATGTGAAAATGATATGAACTAATTTTAGTGTGCAAATTCTTACTCACAGTCTGACTGACTTAAAGGCCAGCCCCACCACTGAAAACATTCTGGTGACAGGCCTGGTCATGATCCATTAATTTTGTGTACACAGTTACCCAGGAATATTGATAAATATAACCACAGTGTTTCAGTACCAAAAATCTTGCTGTACCCTTTAAAGACTTGTTTCATTTAAAATAATCTTGCTTTATTTTTCTAACATTATCTCTATCATTCAGCCAATTAATCTAGTTTACAACAAAAATATTAAACACTATTTATTAGAATGCTTATTTACAAGAATAATTTTATATTTACAACATTCTAAAAACTAATACAATTCAATATTTATCATTTATTAATTTATAAAGAAATAAATATGAAAACAATTTTTTATTCATAAATTTATATGCACTTAACTAAATTATTAAATTATGTGAACCAATATTTGAATCAATTGGCAAAGAGCAGATGTTTTGCTAACCATTCTGATAAACAATATAATAAATAGTGTTTATTATTTTGCTGTCAATTCTCAAGAACAAAAAAATGTATAATTTCATTTTCATATGTTTAGGTTTTATTATTATGCTAATCATTGTTTTTTTAAAACAACAAACATTGCTAAGGAGTGATGGTAGTTAAAATAATAACGATGTCAAAGGAAAAACCATCCTTTTTACAGTTTTTTTGTGAGCAAAAAACAACAAACTTGGACCTTCATGTCCAAGTTTGCTTTTTTTTTCTTTATTATAATTATGAAAATGTTTTAATAGAAATGTGAAAAAATACAGATACAAAAGTCATGAGATTGCTTTGTGTTGTAACTGATTTGAACATTAGGTTCTCTTCCTATTTTTTGAAAACAAAATTTACAATAAATTAGCTTTTATTTTATTTTGGTTTTATATTTTCACAAGATAGGTTTGTTTCTGGATCTGTTCTGTTAGAATTACACTTGCAACAGAATAAAATATGACATGTGGAAATTGATAAAAAAGATTAATCAATCATTTTTCCTTTATTTGGACACTGACTATTTAGTAACATCGCTAATTTCCATTCTACAAATTAAAAGAAACTAACATTACTTTTTTGTTTCTGAAAAAAGTTTGGATCAGGACTTGCATTTTAATATCTGATTATATTTTTTAATGGTATACTCTTTGATTCAAGTACATATTTTTATGTGAAATTTTTCTACCTTCATTGAAGAAGATTAAAGTCCCTTTTACTAACCCAATGAAATAACAATATATCATCTCCTACATTGATTTATCTACATTACTACACATTTAGGTGCCTGTTGTAGAGTGATGGCATGCTTATCTGACAGACTGTTCACATTGTATTGAGTTTTATTTTCATTGAATGCCCCAATATTGTGGCCTTGTACTATTCTTTCCAAATTATAAAATCTTGTTATATATTAACTCATTAATGTTTTATGCTACAGAAAGTTTTCCCCTAATCCTGTGTAAGAAAAATGTCAAAAAACTTGCTTTTTTGATAAATTCAGTTTGGAAGTGTCAAAAACATTTAGGAAATGCTTTGTAAACATTTATGAAAAGAACATAAAAGGTTGTTATTGTGACAAAAAAATATCATGTCAAACATTAATAAAATACACAAAGCATTAATGTTTAGAAATGCTTTTTTTTTTAAAATATGATAGAGAAAAATCTAATGTAGAGACATAAATTTATTTAAATTGAAGAAGTCAGTGATTGTGGTTTCTTAGTCATTCTGTGTCCATTTAAAAAAAAAAAAAAAAAAAAATGGACATTAGTTCTACATTTGATTTTGTCTGGATTTTTCAGCATCAACTCATGGGAGCATCCATGTGCACACAGCATTTTGTCATGACTGATCATTTGAATGCTTGATTGTTATTCTAAACAATACAGAGTGAAATAATAAAAAAGAAAGAAAAAAAAGCACATTAAAGACCATCCAATTTTCCATTGATCTTTTTCACTCTGTACGTTCACTTGGAGTGTTTCTCCTCTATTTAAAAATGTGTTGGATGAGAGCTGAATGAGGAGGTTACAGGATAGTGACAAAGCAACTGGAAGAAGAAAAATTTAAAAGAAAATAAGAAATCTTATTAATTCAATAACATTACATTAATGTCCCCTTCACCACCCAGCAAAAGAATCATTTAAATTGAAAGGAATCTCTTATTTGTGTGTATAAAAAAAAAAAAATTGGTCAAAGGATGCAAATGCTCATGTCAACAATGCATAATTTTTTTATTTGATTAGTTGTCAAATAAAAATAATAAATTGTTTGAAAGGAAAAATTATTTTGGGGGTTGAATATTTCATCTAAGCTCTTTTTGGTAAATTGGATAATTTCAAATGTTAAGTTTGTGAAAATCATGAATTTCACAAGTCAACTGCATGATTCTAGTGTATAAAATTATAAACTTTATAGGCTAAGTAGTCAAATTATTTGTTTTGTTATTAACTTATTTCATTACCATTGATGTTTTTAAAGTAGTATGCATTTTATATTGAATATGCAACATATTGTGAATAATTAAATTATACAATATCACAATGTAATTATCTGAAATAATTATTAGATAATATAATTAAATTAATTAATTTAAATATAAGATATATCAGAATAGTAACTAGCCATTTAATATTAAGAAGAAAATAGCCTTCCTAGGGTAGCGGTGCTTTATTTGACTTCAAAATACTCCCATTGAGATTTCATACAGTTATCCCAGTTTCCCATCCAATTTTCAAAACAGTCTGTAAAATCCTTTTCCGAAATCACCATTAGTTCCCATGCTGAAAATTCTTAAATCCCTTCCATGGTCTGAAATATTTTTTTCTTTCAATAGTAATTTTTTGCAATTGGAAAAGTCAATAGTTGCAGTGTGTCAAATTTGGACTTGTGTAGACTAACAGACCAGGGTGATTTTTTTTTTTTTTTTTTTTTTTTTTTTTTAATCATTTCACCCCAAGCAAGATGATAATGCTACTAGGGCACAAGGGGTTACTGGGAGTGAAAGAGAATAAGTGAGAAGAAGAAAGGGCAATAAAAGATCAGGAAGACAGAAGATGATGATTGGCATAAAATTTTTGAAGATTATAGCTGGCAGGAAAGCAAGAAATTAGATGTGAGTTCCACAGGTAAGAAGTGTGAGAAACGAAAGTATTAGAATATAACATATGGTTGCATTTAGGTAATTCAACAGTAAAATGATGAGACCTAGTTGCCAATCTAATACTAAGCTTTTATTCATGCAGTCAAAGCACCAAGGAGGAAAGCTCATCAGAACAATTACCATGAAAATATTTGTAGAAAAAACAGAGAGAAGCCACATCAGGTTGGTGAGAAAGTAATTGAAGCAGAGATGCCAGGTCAGGATCTATTACAAAACAGATTCTTCTTTGAATTTGGTCAAGAATCTAAAGCTATATAGTAGGAGTACAAAACCAGTTATGGCAGCAGTATTAAATGGACGGATGATTGTTGTTTAGCCGAAAGACTCTGCATAAGGTTAAGAAAATGGGCAAGTGCATTGACTTGATGAAGCTGCCAGTTGCTAATTGAATCCATTTTTTTTTTTACTTCTGCTTTCAACTGGCTAAGAAGTTCAATGTAGAACTCCTTATTTGTCTGGCCTGGAGAAGCATATTTATAAGAGACAAAAACTGTGTGATAAAAAAATATCTGAAAGATCCTGTCAACATGACAGTGTTCTGACTTTGTGTAACTCCTTTGAACATTAAGACTTAGGCAATTTCTATTGGGAAGTTTGGACTTTTGGTTCAGTCATTGCCACAGATCCATGATCCATCTCCAGTGATTACCCCTTTTAAGGAAATCCGAATCATTGTTAACAGTTCAACAGCAAGTTCTGTATGAAATTCCTTTTGCTCTTGTGACAAGAATCACATACCAAGGTCCACCAACAAAATCTCAAAAAATATTATAAAGAATACCAAGATATTCTAATTCTGTTAACTGCTGATTTTACTTTGGTGACAACCCAAACACATTCAATGTTTTGGGGCATTTTAAAAGTTTGCTTAAAAATGTTTCCTTTGAAAGCTTTCTAGAATGGGGATCATGTTCAATGGCAAAATTTGCAGCATTGGTATCAAAATTTTATCTGAGTTTTGCTCATTGAATCAACTTCCAAAGACTTCTTAACCATTGAATTGTCCCTCAAAGCCTTTTTAATCATTGAATCATCCACAAAAGCTTTCTTCATCATTTTAATAGTTTCTGCAGAAAAATATCAAGCAAGGTTTCAAGCAAAATTTGATATATATATTCACTGATCTTTCACAATCATTGTGAATATGATAATCACACAGTACAGAGGCTCAATGGCATTTAACTACCCATGAGAGATGCCCTCATTGGTGAATGTCTGTTCATGCAGAAGCAGTAATGTTCATTCTAATTCATTGCTAAGTCTCATCAAAGCTGTCTAACTGGCTTTTAAGACATTCAGAATGGCTGGATACTTTTAAGATAGACCTCATATATTAATTTAATAATGATTAAAATATATTGAATATGCTGTGAAATTAACCACTTTATAAGAACAAAGTAATCAGATTATCTGTTAAAGAAGTTTTGTTAGCTATCAGTGTCATATTAATTCTTATTTCATTAATATTTGTTTTCCATAGCAGTTAATAACTGTTATTTGTACATAGTAATATGATTTATAAAAAAATATAATTCCTTGCCATAATCAAAATGTAAAAGAAATCCAAAAAAGAAAATATTGACTGATAATCATACAGGTTTTAAACATCACATTCTCTTGTATTAGAAGCCAACCATTTTTGATCCTTTGTATTTTACTTGGTTCTTTTATTTTGAATTGTCATAGATTGAGAATTTTTAGAATATTAAATTATTAAAAATATTCATTTGGAAAAATTATTTCATTAAACTTTTTATTTTTAAAACTGACAAAAATGTGTTTTCTATAGATCCAAATTTAGGGCTTTCTCACTCTTATTTACATTATTTGGACTTTTATCCTCATCACAACGTTACAGCCGTTATATGCTCCAGCCTTCTTAAGTGACTGGAATTTCAAACCGAACCCTTTATTTTGTCCACCGGGGTAGATTGTTCTACCTGGATCTAACCAATGCCTTGGTTAGATCCAGTGACTAGATCCAAAGAGTTGTGAGTTCAATACCGGGCTACAGCAGTGGTGAACTAAAAAAACTTGGAGAGTTGAGTTATTCAGAAAGGAACTAGAGCATGTGGAACTAGAATCTACCTGGTGGATGAAATAAAGGATTTGGTTTGAAATTCCAATCACCTGAAGAAAGATGGAGTGTACAAGAGCCAAAACATTGTGAATATGGCAATGAAGATGGGGATAACAGTCTGAATAATGTAAATAATCATAATACCTCATCTCAGAGATATAGACAGATATTTCTCATTCTTGTTGAAGGAAACTCCCCCACCTCCTATCTCTCATTGTACTGGATCATGTGGGGCTGAGATATTGTGTCAGAGTGCCACGCCCTTTTGCCTTTGGCTGCCCTCTACTTCTTTTCCACTGCCTTGGTGTCCATTTTGTCAGCCAAATAGTCCACCTGTTGTCTCCAAGATGAGAGACATGCCCAGCCCATCTATGTTTGTCCTACTTGATGGTCTCAATTAAATCCAGGTGTTGCTCTTCTTGTCACATAAGTTGATGCTGAACATGATTCACTCCATTTTACATTGGGTCAGTGCAAGAGTCTTTACAGTGGTGGTATTGAGTGCCCATGTTTCACTTCCATAAATCATCACCAGCAGTACATATTCATTAAACAACTTTCTCTTGGTTTCAATTGTTGACTTGGAATATCTCAATGTTATAAACTTTTCCAAAAGCTGCTGAGCTAAGTACAATCTATTTTCTATAGAAACTTGAAAAAATTAAGTACACAAGTTTAGTTTTAAAGATTGACTTGTTTTACTTTGTTTTATTTTAATAGTAAATAGGACTTTATTTTTTAAACTCCTATTTAATTGTATGGTAAACATAATTGCTCAAACCTCAAATATTATATCTAAACTAAATAAAAGATACTAAATCTGTCATATTTCTAAAACATTTTGGTCAAATTCTTTTGTGCTTTATTTAATCTGGTAGGAGAGCCACCAAAATTTGTTGATTTCTTTGTCCTTCTTAACAAAAACTGGCCACAGATTTTCTTCTGAATTTGCAGATCCATAAGTCGATATATTGACAAACAAAATGTTTTCCTAAAAGAGGGAAATGTTTCTTTGGGGCCATAAATTCTCTTAATATCCATTCTGCTTTGACAGATATTATTTGTGGGTCATCTATTGTAAACTGCAGCCATTAACAATATAAATTAATAGCAAAACAAATTCCCATCTTATATTTTTGAAATCTGCTTTTTTACCATCTGAACTGTCAGACAATGGAATTAATTTCATTTTTGCTTTATCGTGTTTATTGTAACATTATTTATAGATTAATGTTATGCATTTGTTCTTTATATCTACCATTCTTTCAGTAATCTTATTACATTTTTGTATGATTTTCCTGTTGTAAATATTACATTGTGATTTAGGTGTACAGAAATCCTCAAGATTTCATAATCCCTATTGCCATAAGAGATTTTGTTTTATTATAAAGATTAAGACTAAATTATCCAATTTGGCTTCATTCAGTTACTGTCTTTAGATTTTTTGTTTCTGTCATTTTATTTTGGATGAAGAGGAAATAGATTGCTTGTCTTCAAAACACAATCATGAATTGTTTTTCATTCATGGCTGAACAAAGTCAATATAAGAATAACTTAATTTTTTTTAATTGAAAATACATTTCATCACTGCATAATGTACTGTTTACATTTTATTAAGTTCAACGGCATGGAGTACCCTATGAGGATTAAAGTCAGTATAGTACTAATGGTCTGTGAAGCTATCTTACCAATCGTTGCTTCACAATAAAATATCCAAATATTTAAATTCATATAGAGTTTTCAGCAAACATAGGCCTTCATGCCCACAAAAGACAATGTTTAATTTAATTCAGTTTTTTAATTTTTGAATGAAGATTTCTTTTCACATTTATTTCTTTATAACATTGTCGAGAGTGAATGTAGTTAAAATAATAATTTATAATAATGATGTCAATGGAAAAAAAAATGTCCTTTTTAAACACCAATTTTTGTGTGCACAAAAATCCATGTTTGCTGAGTTTTCGATCTTCAGTAAGATATAATTGCAATTTTTGTTTTTTTATTGATTCTATTAGATATACTAGCCTTGTTAAAAGTTGTTTTGTTATATTTAAATCAAATAAAATACTATCATGAAACATGTGCAGTGTACAACTCAAATTATTTATATTGACAGCAAGGATCAATATAATATTAGTAAATAGGCCATTTACTAATAAATTTATTTATATTTCTGTTTTGTAAAAAGTTAACAAAAAAAAAGAAAATGTCTGAGAAGTTTAAAATTTCAACTTTCAACATTATTTTTTAGCCTGACAAAATTCTATCAGTAGTTTTGGTTTATCAACATTGAATACGAAATGAAAAATAAATCCATTAATGCTTTAAAAGTTGCTTTGTTTACATTTCAGATATGAAACTAAGCAGATATATAACAATCTGAGTGAAAAGGATGTGTTTTCTTCAAAAAAGGAAAATAGTCTTGCTTACTCTGATGTTTTTCATTGTTGAGTGGTGAAGCATGCCAGATCAAACATAGTTTCCCCTACAAAGGGGGATGCAGGTTTGACCCCTACCAGAGAACACATTTTTTTCCTAAGATTTCTTAAATGCACAGACTGATAGAAATAATACACACTGTTTAATAAATAAAATTGTAGCATTTATTTCAAATATGAGGTATCCAGTATAATAACATTGAAATTAATAAATATAGAATACTTAAAAAAATGCCCTGCCTATATTTAGAAGCAACTTTTTACAGTTGTCATATCCAGTGGATATATGAATTGTACAGATACTCAACAGATTTTGGCACTGCTGGTCAAAAGATTTGCTATCTTAATTTTATTCAAATACACAAGGTCAAGTCAATGTTAATTCAACAATACAAGTTTTTTGTTTTTTTTTTCATTTTGGCTGATATAACTTCCAGTCTATTTCAAGTATCCCTCACACAGTAGCATTCCAGAAATGTTAGACAAAACTCTTTATTCAATCTACAAGGTATATTGTTCTCATTTATGTACCTGTTACATTCAATGTCCTTTCTTAAAGATTCTTTAGAACTTGTTAGTTCATATGTTACTGACATGCTTCTTTTCTGAGCTGCTATATATTTTTTCACCATCTAACTCGGAAACTGAATTGTAGTCTATTTAAGCTTTTACTGGTAGTTTTATCCACTAGACTATGTCTCATAGAATACAGAGATATTGTATTTTTATTTTTTAAGCATTACACCCCGAGCAAGGCGTGAAGCCACTAGGATGCAGGGGTTTGCAGAAGATTTGGAGCAAGAGCAGATAGTATTTTGAAGCTTTTAATCTAATGCTTGTTCATTCGTAATAGCTTCTGTATGGTGTTGATTTCTATATTTTGCCTACTGTTTGGAGAGTTTGAGCATATCATGTACACCTCTTCTTTTAAATGTCTTATACTGCAACTGTGTTCTGTATCTTATTTTTAATTTATTTCATAGAGGCTAATATTTTTCCTTTGTTCTCTATAACTGATCAGGTGTACCTGATTTCAAACTTTCTCTACTGATGAAAGCTTTCTGATCAGATATTTTAAGTGGGGGGTTGTAATTTCAACCAAAACTGTATGGAATGTTATACACAGTTCTTAGTTATGCTTTCTTCTAGTGGTAGTTTAACTTCAGTGAGGTATCTGCATATGCTGGAATGACTTGAATCTTTTTCTTATGTTGTATAGCCCGACACTAGATCTTCTGGACTTTCTCTGAGATGTGTTTGTTTTTAACAGTTTTTTTTTTATTGGTGATTGCTGCTATTAAACCTACAGGTTAGTTGATTTTTTTTCTAGAAGATCTTATTTCTGTCTGTACATGACTGAATTATCACTAATGAGTTTTACTTAGATCATCCATTGCCTCCAACACTATTTTTAACACTCAGTGGATGGTATGATTTGACATGCAGATAAAGTGCAGGAAATGTCAGCTTATGGTATATAGATATCTTGGCCCCATGATACATTGTTTATTTCTCCATAGTGAGATTAAGAATCTTGTAAGGGCCATATAAGTCAAGTAAGACTAGCACATCTTCCTTGTGAGGCCAGGACAAAGATATGGAATCTATGTATCTCAGTCAGTTGTTTGGCATGAATAGTGTTAAAACCATTTCTTCAAAATACTCCCTGTATATGTTCCCCATCACTAGAGATAATAGCCATGCATTCTTCCTGATGATATTTATATCAGAACATAATTGGTGTTTTTCAAAAAAAGTTTCACATTTCTATGAGGTTGGTTATCAGATTACTGTTTTGTTCACTAAGTGCTAGATCAGATTCCATACCACTGATACAGCCTTATCCATTGGAACCTTGATGAACAGATTCACCATGTTTTTCTGAACAGGTGTATCTTTAATTATTTTCGCAAAGTTTACAGAGCTCTTTACATCGGATGAACACTTACCTGTTTAGACAAGATCTACCATGAATCTATTCAGCATGGCAAACTGAGCCTCAATAGCCAACAACAAACTTTAGTGAGATACTTTTTTTGTGAGTTTTGAGGTGATCATACATATTTGGTAATTTACTGTGCTGTTAGCCATTTATATTCATTTTTTATGAAATGATCATGTTCACGATCTTTAATAGTGTAATAAAATAAATTTTGATATAAATGCAGCATATAATCAAGTTATCTGCAATGACGAGTGATCATCTGTCTAGCAGTTAGGGACAAAACATATAGTACATTCCACTTTTCTGGAGATGTTTTATTTGGACCTAGAGAAAAAAATGTCAAACAAGGGACAAGATTCCTTATTTCAAGTGTCTGATCACTTTCAACAATGTTGGTTGTAGTATCCAACATCTTGTGTGTAATGTGTTGGACACTCAAAAAGCAAAGGCAAGCAAATGCTCTACGAATGTTTCCTGAGTGTGAAAACCATAGTCAATGCTTATGTATATAGTCCTGGAAAAGTCCACATCAGCACATCATGTATATTTGGCCACATGATTTGTAGTATGTATTGTCTTTTTCTTCATTCAATAAGACATGTCATTGAATGTTGATCACACCATCTATGACTGACATCCCTCATTAAGCCTGTGAGTTCTTTAATTGCTCTATTTGTTCATTATAATAGTTATCTTTATCTGTTGGTATGTTGTACAATTCTGATAGTTGTTTGTTGTTCTCTTAGAATGTTTTGTTTAGATGGCCTAGCTTTCTCTCCTGTTTCACTCACATTCCATTCAGTGGTTTGGGAATCTTCAGGATAACCTCTTCAATTGGCACCTCTTATATCTAAATATAGCACTCACTTGATGATAGTTGCAAAATTTAGCACTAACTTAACTGGCATTTACTAATATTAACTGCCATTAACTCCTTTTTTATTTTAGGTTTGACATCACTATGCCCTCATGTAATTACTTAGGTTAAATATAAGCAAGATAAACTTAAATTTTTTAGAGAACTGAGAGGTCATTTGCAGTATATATAGCCACTATGAAGAAATGCCATGTGTATTCTCACAATTTTGTTTGAACTTCAAGAAGTGCTGGACCATCAGTTACAGATATATCAGTGGTAATTCTGTATTAGTATTCAGTTATGAAATATTTGTCTTTTGAAAATTTTATAATGGAATGTTGGGCAATAAGAAAGAAGAGTTGTCACTATTTCTATTTAGACTAATGTAACAACAAAGATGAGGATATTAGTCTGTAAATAATGTAAAGAAAGAAATTTAGAGAACTTAAGGTTTTGAAACATAAATAATAGATAATTTAAGATATTTATATGAAATAGTTCTCTCTCCAACAATTAATGAAATGCAAAAGACAACTACAAAAATATATTTATTAAAGAATAGAGAAATTATAACATTAATTATAATTGGTCTTGCTTTTATGACATGTGTGGCAGTAATGACAGATTTCATGAGAAAATAAATTGCTTATTATGTAGAAAGAAATAATAGTTTGAGATCAAGAAGTAATTCTGTGTATAATGATGAAGTGTGTTAAAATAATCAGTGTTTGACTGCTTGTATATTTGTTTTTTAAAAACCTTCATATAAATATATTAAACCCTAAAAGGCTATGGCTATAACATATGACAAAAATTTAAATGAAAATATTTTTTCTGTATCTGAAAGCAGTTTTTCTGATGAAAAAAGGGATCCGGGATTGATTCCTGTAGGCAGGCACAATGTTTTCTTTAGTAGAACATCTTGATCAATATTGGTTGTTATTAATTTCAGTGTTTAAGAAAATAAAAATCAGAAATAGCAACTCGAAACATGTGTCAGACTTAGCTCCTCCTTAATTCCCAAATTGTTACTGGGGGTCATTCTTCCTATACTATAAATACTGGGCGACTTCTCGCCTTGTTCTCGTTTTCATTTCTTCATTTCAGCGACTACAATGTAAGCCCTCTTAGATCTGCGTCTTTCCATTTGTGGAAGACACCATGAATATTATACACACATACACATACATACAAACATTCACCAAAGAACAGACAGAAACGTTCACACACACACACACACAAATATTATTGTCTATGTCCATTGTAAAATTGTTTTGTTTAATACATATATTTGTTGATTTATATATATTTCGGTCTTGTTTGTCTTTATCTACAGTTGGACTTAATTCAAGTCCGACCATTTTCTTGTAGTTGGACCTTTTAATATTCTACTAGGAGTTACACATGTGTTTCTAATACAACAACACACAAACACACCCAGTCCTCTACACATGTATACCCATATATACGTTTATAGTATTTCTTCTTTTTTTTAATCATTTCACCCCAAGCAATGCAATAAAGCCATTAAGACTCAAGGGTTACTGAGTGTGAAAAATATGAGAAAAAAATATTATTAAGGGGAGAGAACAATAAAAGAACAGGAATTAAGAAGACAGAAGTTAACACCTGACATTGCATTGAAATTTTTGAAGATCAAAGTTGACTGGAAAGCAAGAAGCTAGATGAAAGTTCCACAAGTGAGAAGTACAAGAAAAGAAATTGTCATCATAGAATTTACAATTCTATCAAGTTATTTCAACTGTAAAATGATGAGACTTTGCTGCCAATCTAGTATCATGTTTAAATTCATAGAGTCTAGATACCATAGAGGAAAGTTCATCAGAACAATTTCCATGAAAATATTTATGGAAAAGACACCGGGAAGTTGTGTTAGGTGGTGGGAAAGTGATTGAAGCTGAGATGTCAGGTAAGTAATAAGACTTATATACAAAAACTGTCATAAAATGTATATGTTACTATATTATGACTGACTGATCACCAATGCTGCTATAAATTTACATTTAAAATAAATTATCATCACCTACACCTTAGCTCTATACATTTTCCTTCTTTTCATTTTAACTTTTGAAGAAATAAATGCATATTTAGCATTTATTGCACTACTTTTAAAATTTTAGTCAATGGACAATACTTATGCCAAAAAGTCAAAGTAAAGTTAAAAATTGTCAGTACTTTATTTTAAAAAGTGAAGAGATATTAAAATGGAACAGTTAGTAAGAAATAAAGTTTTGTCATATCTATTAAATAATAAAATTCCTCTGAATGAATTTCATTTTTTTAAGGTTCTGATGTATGGATTAAAGAGTTCAAGTGGATTTTTTTTGGTTTGCTTCCAAGTCAAACTCTTACACGTATTGAATGAAAATATTTTGTCAGTGGAAAAATTATTAACCATATTTACAGTTATACAAGGTATACATTAAAGCGATAACAAAAAATAAAAAATGCAAACTTTATCCAGCATATTGATATTATGACAAAAGTGTTGTTTACAACGAAATAGATACCTATAGAGTTTGGATGAGTTGCTGTGAGCGTTAAACTTAGACCAATTACAGTATATATCAAAATAGTAATTACATACCAATTGTCCTCCCACCAACCTCAGCTTTAACACATTAATTTGCTCCTCAGTTGTGCAATCAGTCTGGAAAAACATCCTTTTCATGCTGATCACTATTTTTCACAAAAATACTGTTGGATCTAGATCAACCATTTACTACATTAAGTGAGTATCACATGAGAGGACATTTTATGAAATTTTCTATGATCTACAGATATTGATATCATATTTAATCTTCATATATTTACACAAATTGTGAAAAGTTCTTGACCCAAGCAAGAAGTGACATAAATATTCTGATGTTTGATCACTTAATCAGATTGGGCTGGACTGAGAACTTTTCAGCACTATGTGATAGTACATATACATATAATCAAATATTGTGTCAACACCCAGAGGCGGCAGTCTGTTTCAGGCCTGACAGTTGCGTTTAGCATTAAACAGACTCTCACCTCTGGGTGTTGATGACATCAATATCCACTTTTATATTTACATACACTTTATCCCTGATATTGAGCACTTTAATCCACAAATGTAACATACCTTAAAACTATATTTTACCATATACATGTGTGTGTGTGTGTGTGTGTGTGTGTGTGTGTGTGTGTGTATAAATTACTTTCTGATAGTGTATCTGTAAAGGAACAAAATTAATAAAAAGATGAGGAAAAACTATTTCCAACATATTTACTTCTCTGAGGGACTTTATCAAAGCAAATGTAGGATTTATTTTGTTGGACATGTTTATATACCAGAGCAATGATGTCATTGGTTAATCGAGGCTTTTAAATTTGAGAATGTTCATGAATATTCATCAGGTGGTTGAAGGTCAGTCAAAACATGTGGACACAAAGTGCCATAATTCAAAGTTTGGTAAGACAAAAGTAAATAAGTAATATTCATTTACTCTTGTCTCATATATATATATATATATATATATATATATATAAACAAAAGGAAAACTTTTTTTTACCAACACATTTTGTCTCTTGTGAGAGAAGGTAAATGTAAGGATTTTATTTTGCAATATGTATTTATAAACAGAAATTAAAGATTTCATTAAGTTTTCAATTTAAGATCACTTTAAGATATTTTTAAAGCTAATTGTGTAAGTAAACTATGGAGGGTGCTAAATGATGTAATTTAATTCCTAATAAATGAAAGTGAGTAAATGTAATTGAATTTTATTTTCTTATTTGTTTATTTTTTTAAACTAATTATTATTTTATTTTAATTTGATAAATTATTTATGCATGTACTTAGCATGCTGGTCTCCACAAGCTGAAGGGCTATGGAGTCTCCAGCCAAATTTTTTATTTTATCCCCTTTTTCTTAATAAACCATATACTGAAATTTATGTTGTCTGTTCACTCTTGTAGATCCTTTCACATTAATATGCAGCTCCTCCAAACTCTATCATTGGACCTACTCTGTTTTTTTTAACTTCATTAATGGCCTTCCTGATGTTCTTAGTTTCCATTTTGCTATCTGTGCTGATATCTATTATTCTTGTCTTAATTATTAGGTCTGCTGCTAAGAAAGTTGGTTCACTGTGTCATACTAGACAATTTTTCTCACTTTGACAAAATCCAAAGAAGTAATGCTATCAGTCCTGATATCTTCACTTTCCAACAACCACTGTAATGTTGCTTACCTCTGCCTTTTCTATAAATATTTGCAATTGTTCTAATGAGCTTTCTTCTTTGGTACCATGACCTCATTAATTTAAGTGTAGTACTAGGTTTCATCATTCTATTTGAAATAGCTAGATGTGACTGTAAGTTCTATTCTGATAGTTTCTTCTCTCATACTTCTTGCCTGTCAAACTCTCTTCCAGTTTCTTGCTTCCATGCTACCTACAATCTTTAAAAATTTAAATGCAACATCAATTACCATTTCTGTCTTTCTGAATTCTGTTCTTTTATTGTCCTTTCTCTTTACTAAAGTTTTCTCATTTTCTTTCACTCCCAGTAAACTCTCACATCTAAGTGGCATTATCTCCTTACTTGTGGTGAAATTAAAAAAAATAATTTTTAACTTTTGATGAACTTTTTTGTTTTTATTCTATTGTTTATTCCATATTAATTTTTTATTTTTTTCAAATTTCCCTGTTTTATTGAGACAAAGAAATTGTATGCAGGGGGTGCTAAAAAATTCTCAGCCCAACCTATTTTGAGCAAATGACCACACTAAATATTTTTTTTTATCTACTTTTCTTGGTCAGCAGAGAATTTTTTTTTAGCAATCTCTCATCTCTTCAATATACTCTTACAAGATTGATGAAAAATCTGACATCTGGTTTTATTTTGTAGTTTCCTCTTCCCACTTTCATTTAAGTATATTATTGCAGCAATGCTGTTTAGCTCAAACTTCCCTTTCATTACCCCGAAAACAGCATATATACAAGGTGGGCCAAAAGTAGATATAAACATTAGGGCTTTTTTAAAAAATTTTTTTACATTTTATTACATTTACATTTTTACAGTTAAATTTGTTTAACACTGTTTAATCTCCTAAATGCTCAAAATATCCTCCTTCAACCTTGCAACATTCGAAAACACATTGAAACACAGTATGGCACAAAATCTGATCCCCATCAAGGTCAATAAATACTTCCAAGATGAACTCTTAATTCATCTACTTGTTATGAATGCAAGAAAAATTTAATAAAAGACTCAATTGCTGTGTTTTGTTGATCGTCTTAACTGCTGCCCAAATACACAATTATATATATTTATTAGTTGCATTCACTACTTCTAGATCAACTATAAACAGTGGCAACTCAAATTTTATAACATTTTGTTGTTTAAAATAATGTATCTCCACAAAATAACAATTTTTAGAAACAGTGAGGTGTGTCAGTGCTTGATGGTTATTGTAAAATTACTTACATGCTGGGTAGCAGCTGTTCAGGGAACAAAAAAGTGAGAAAAGGAAGAGATTTTTGAAAATGTGCTGTTTTTTATACTCATACCATGTTATATTAGCTACATGGCTATATGTCTAAGGGAGGTAATCTACTGCTGCGCATATGTACCTGTTTATTGTGATTTTGATTCCTATATATATATATATATATATATATATATATATATATATATATATATATATAGCATAACAATATATAAATTTTTATATATCAAGAACAGTTTTGGAGGAAAGATGTATAAAAAAACAAAAACTTTTCATATAACATATTTTGTCCCTTAATACTTCATTGGATTGCTGAAGTCCTAAAGGAACAAAATGTTTCACACAGAAAATATTCCCACTTTGTCATACATCTTTCCTTTATATATATATATATATATATATATATATATATATCTTCAATAGTCATAAGTTTGAAACCTTGCATGAAGTTTACATACTAAGATCAGAAAAATTCTAAAATTAAGCAATTATAGCAAAAAGAATAACAGGAGAAATCAATGTGTTGCAGTAATACATCAGCTATTATAATCCAATGCATTGACTGTATTAGTCCTGTTTATGATGTCACATCAGTAGGGATGAATGAATAATTTACTAATCACAAAACAAACTGGCTGTCCAGTTGGCTATAAAGAAATTTTTTTTTACTGTGTCTGTTCATGGCAATGGTCTTACACAATTCATAGTCAAAACCATGCTACAACTCAGACCAAAAATAAACTATTGCTCCCATATCTAGAGCTGCCCAATTCTCACTTTCCAAGCTTTTAAAAGCATTTGTGTGGCCTTGTGGGCCATTAATTATTTTCAACTCTACAATTCCACTCCCACCAATGAAACATTGCTATTTCTATGGGAAATTTTCAGACAAGCTACATTCCTTAGTTCCACCAGTTCAGACCTGCCATGAATAATAGATATACACAGTCAAATCATCTTTATTTCCTTCATATTTCATTGATAAAAAAGAGTTCCCACTTAAACATTTTCTTGAGAACCACAACTTTGTGGAACAAACTCCCTAGAGGATGCTTTCCTGATTGCTGCAATATTAACCTCTTCAAGTCTATGGTCAACCATTATCTATCCTACATATCCTCATAATCTGCACTTACTTACTCTTCTTACATCCTACTTATGGTTAAATCACGCTGAAAACACCAATTTTCATTTGATCACTGAAGTTAAGCAGTATTGAGCTTGGTCATTACTTAGATGGGGGAAACCACTTCAGATAACAGGTACTGTAAGCAAGCTGCTACAATCTGAAATATGTTTCAGCTTCAAATAAACCACAAGGGTTGACAAACCCTAAAAAAATTCAATCCTCTTACATCTGCACAACAACCTCATTCTGTAATGATCTGACTTGAGTGCCTCTTGGGCCTTGTATTGAGTGAACATTTAGTTAAAAAAAAAAAAAAAAAAAACCTTTAAACAAGGTTGGCATGTCAACTTGGATTTATTTTACAGCTGGAAAAAATCAAACTTTCTTAGCAACCTTTTGTTAAAGGTAACTACTTCCTACCAAAGATATTTTGTATTTACAACATCTCTTTACTCTGCCCTTTGCTTAGAGTTCTCTTCAATTCAACAAATGTGAGTTTATTCAGTTTAGGTATTACAAGATTTGACTGACATTACCTGTTAACATTCCAATCATGCTGAATTTGTGCAGCCATCTTGTGTCAGTTGTTGGAGGGGAAAAAAATCTATGAATTGATCAATTATCAAATACATTGCTTAAAAGAAATATGTATGTATATATATATATATATATATATATATATATATATATATATATATATATATATATATATATATATATCTGCATACTACCCCCCTGAAACTCCTGACAACATTTGCTTTTTTTTTTTCTACCTACATTTATATATGTTACAAATTAAACTAAGCATAACTGGCTATTAAAGGATGAAAAATATTTTCAGATTTTTACATCATTCTGGGGGGGCAAATCCATGAATTTATTTTGCTTATGATAATCCTGAAAAAAAAAAACACTATATAAAATTCACTATTTTTTATTCATAATGTTGAATGTGTTAAAATTATGTAACATTTCAACAAGAAAAATCTCAAGTTGATATTAAAAATTCACATTGTTGATTTATTTAATGATCTATTATGACATTTGTCTAATTTGGATTTAGATCCATTATTGTACATAATTAGGTTAAAATAAAATTTGCATTTTATATGAATGATAGCATATAAAAATTGAGATGTATGGTTCACCTGCCCTGTATATGTGGGTATATATATATATATATATATATATATATATATATATAATGTATGTGTGTGTAGTGTATCTTCTTTCAAGCATGTTTAATTAAATAATATAGACTATGTCTCTTTGTATTTTTATAATAATCCTTTCTAGTTCTATAATTATCTTGATGTTAAGTTTAAATTCATCATTTAAATATGTGTAAACTAATATATATGTATTAAATCTTTGCATAAATAAGTACCTTATATTACTGATTTTATGACTCATTTTAATAAATAAAAAGAACACATTCTAATTGTGTGCATTAACCAATGTGAGGACAACATTAACTTATTAAAATATTCTATTACTATTAATGTTATATTTTTTGTGACTTTTCATACTAACAGAACTTCTTTTGGTGAATATATGAACAGGTACATATATATTTAATTTTAACATATATATATAATATATGTATGAGATATATATATCATATATTGCCTATAAATGACAGACATACTTTGCTTTGTCTGAAGATAATGAATAAAATATTTATTGCAAACATATTGTGTTGGCAATGTGTACATGATTTGTCAGTTGAAAAAGTATTATTTTATTACTATCAATTTAATGTTACACTTTATTATTGGTATTAACTTGATTAAAATATTACTTATTTTATTGCTATAAATTATCTATGAATTTTGCCCATAACAAAAAAGCAAAGTTATAACAGTTTTTCCAAAGACTTTTGTCTGCTGTTACATCATCTTACATAATTTCATGTTTTTTTTTTTGTTTTAAAATAACTTATGATCTGGTTTCTGTATGTCCATGTGTGTGTGTTACTGTAACATAAAAAACACATCATAGTGCAATTTTTGTTAACACAGTACTGGTAAAATTTATTTTCTATAACTTTGAGAGGAGTGATTAAAATTCTAAATATGTTTTCAGACAAATGAACCCCTTCTTTGTTCACTTGATGTTGTTAACACAATGTTTCAGCTCATCCATTATTTAGCACTTGTCACATGTATATTCTGTGAGAAAAAATAAAATCTTTTTTAAGGAAAAAACTTTTTCCTAGATAAAAATATGAGCTATTCTTGTAATGTGTTTTTGTGGGTAATATAGTAACACACACAATATATATATATATATATATACACACACACACAGACACACATATATTCATATATGTCTGTTGGTCTACCACTCGTGAGAACTATTAGTCTTTGACTGATGTTTAAGTAATAATTGCTTTTATCATAGATTAAAGAAACTCTTCTCTGAATAATAGATATACTCCAAACACTTGACCCAGCACCTTAAAAAAGCTGTCTTTAAATTTGTCATGTCGACACTCTTTAGACTCTGCCAGCTTTTGTTTTTGTTCTTATCCCATGATGCTTTTTCTTTTCATCTGAGTGAAGCCATACAGACTTATTCTTTTAGATTTGGCTGATTGTTTTAAGTGTTTCAGAGTATTTTTGTTGCCTTTTTGTAAATATTCTCATCTCTAATAACTCATTATTCACTTTGTGCAATTTTTATAAAAGAAATATAATCTATTTGAATAGTTGTTTGTTACTTTTCACATATGTCTCCAAAAGCAGATGTATTTTGATAAATCTTCATATCCAGTATAAAAAACAAATAATTAGATAGTTTGGTGATTGGAAATATAAGCTTTCTGAGCATTTTGAATCAAGATATTAAAAAAAAAACCCTGTATTTTTCAGTACAAAAATAATGCTTTTAAAACTAAACCTCAACTTTGTAAACTTTTTCAGGTTTTGTTGCACTAAATGGTACCACAACCTTTCAGACTGACAAAATTTCATTTACTAGCAGAAAAAAGGGGCCATTAGTTTCTTCTTTTTTTATACGTAAATGTCAGTCTGATATTAAGTTTCTTAGAGTCAGACTAATGTCCTCATCTTTGTTGTTACTATCACATTGTTTCAGCCATTGTGTCCACCAGCCTTCTTCAGGTGTCTGTCAAACCAGTTAACCTTCAGGGAATTTTGAACAAAGCTCTTTATTTAGTCTATGGGGGTAGATTGTTTTTGTTCTGCAATCCATGTCTACGGATATTTTGTCTTGGTCTCTTTTTAGTACTGTTTCTATTGAGTCTGAGTCTGTAATATTCATCCCAGGGATTGAACTCTAAAATTCTATACCACCAAATTCACAAACCAATGCTTTAATCTTTTAAGCTGTTGCCCCAACCCCAGGCAAAGACCTGAGGGTACATTAGAGCATTACTCTGACTAAATATTAATAATATTATATAATATATTCCAGTTTTGAGAGTATTAAAATATTGGGCCATCTCATCGTTTAGAATCTTTAATTGTTATTGCTGATGCAAAGGCACTTAGCACAAAATAGTAAGCAGATATCACTAATTAAAAATAGGTAAAAACAAACTCTAAAAAGTAGAATAAATGTAAACACATGATTAAATATTTTAAAAAATTAGGTTGGAACAAAAGTCTTAAGACAATATCTAGATATTTATACATAGATTTATTCAACCACATTTGGGCCATTTTGTTCCACTAACCTTATGCCATCTTTGTAGTAGGTTCATGATTCCTTCTTCCTAGAACTTGGCATCTTTCTGGCTAAAGTAGTTTTTACAGGCTTCCAAAGAATTGAAATTCTTCCCATTAAGAGAATTTTGTGTTGGGATCAAAATAAGTGTTAATCTGGAGTTACAATGTTAGGTGAGTATGGTGGGTATATTAGGACACCCCAGCCAAGCTGAATCAATTTCTGCTGTGTCAGCAAAGATGTAAGCTCTCAGTTTCTTGAAGAAGACAACACCTTTCGAACTAGCCAATTCTGAATGCTTTTCATTTATTACTGTCTTTAATCTGTCCAACTGGGAACAGTACTTATCTGAATTCAATATCTAATTTTGGAGAAGGAGCTCAATTATATACAATACCCTTCCATGGGAGGGCTAATATTGGCTCATTTCATTTTATCCAGAACTTTTTACGTTTCACATTGTTGTAAACAGTTCATTTTCTTTTTTCGTTTTTTTACATTAAATCAAGAAGTACCTAAGCATCATAGCAATCCGTGTATCCAAGTGTTTTCAAATGTCTTATAATGCTCATATGAGATATATGGAGTATCACTCTGATGTCCAATGTCATGTGATCAGGATTATTTTTAACCAGCATTTTAATTTGGTCATTATCAATGACTACAGATCTGCTGGAACATTCTTTGTGTTCCAGATCAAAATTTCCAATTTTGAACCTAGCAAACCACATATAAACAGTTCTCTCTGCTATGCTACCATCTCCATAAATGGCACATACCTTTTTTTTTTCTTAACTGTTTGTACTGTGTTTTTCCTTTCTGGAAATAAGTGTATAAAATGATGAACTTCATTTTATTTTCTACCATTTTCACTTTTAATGAAAAATATTTAAAATTCACATACCATACAAGTCATATAGAAAGATATATTGAAATATTACCTTCCAGAATATGTATATATATCATAAATTTCAGTCACATGTGAAACAAAATCACATATTTAAATGTTCCCAAATATAACTGTTTTATCATATAATCAAAAGTAGGAACACACTATTGGTAGCTTTCAATGCTGTTATGTTAAATTTCAAACTTGAATAAAAATGCAAATAGCAAATAAAAAAAACATTGGTATTATTGAAAAAAAAAAAAGACTGGAAAGTATTTTTTATTAGATTTGATAATCCTTTTGATGAGAAGTCTTTTAATTAAAAGGTCATGCTGTATACCAAATCACTTCCAACACTGGATAAAGAAAACAATTAAAGCTTTTTCCCTATTTTTTTTTTGTATTGAAAAAAAAATGTCAGAATTTACCTGAGCTATATCTTTATTTTTTACCCTGAAAGCAGACTTTGACTGTATGAGGTTCATAGAAATTAAATTTTTTATTTCTTCTGTCATCTTTTGCCTGATAACCTCAGGACTATAAACTATATTTACACTAAGAATATATATTTGAAATATCACAGTAGACTTTGCAATTCATTGAGTTAAAAGCTTTTGCATAATGAATAATTGATTAGTTTCTCACATGCATATTTCGCCATTGTAATGACAATCAGATCATAACACAGAAATCTCTTCCTGCATTTTATCTTTAATAAAGAAACATCTCCAAAGGATAGTTACAATATTAAGGAAGCACTTTCTTTGGTGTATTAAATGCTATAAGGCATAGTATTTAATTCACATTTGAATATATCTGCACTGTAAAAAGTGTCCAGATATGAATAAACCTTTTATTTTTTGAGTTATTTTTATACATTCTATTTTAGCCTAGCAGAAAATTTTATTATTGAACTTTTCACAAGCAGATTTCATATTATTGCTACCAAAATTTGAAAAGTAATTCTGATCAAAGCAAATGTGTCAGATTTAAAAGAAAGTAAAATGAGTTATATATGAAAGTATTTTTACAGCCTGATTAGTTGAAACACAAAATAAATTTATTTGTAAATTGATTCACACATTATCAAGCTTGCACTTGATACCTAGCCTTTCTCTCAGGCTTGATTGAGACTGCATAAAGTGAAAGATGCTTGGTCCCTGGGGATCTGTCTCCCAGGTAGCATCCCTCCATTGCATGAGCAGAGTTGGATCAGTGGATAGCCCTGACATCTGCAGCAAAGCTGGTGGTACTGGACAGCTTTTGCCATTGCCTATAGAAAAATATGCATGAACCTCTTATTAAAATAATTTCATATCATATTTGTACTCATAAGGAAATAAGAACCATCACTAAACCTTCATTAATGTGTTTTATTATGTTTGTGCTAATTTTAAAGACTGTTACCCCCTCTCAAAGCTCAATGTTGTTCTCAGCCAACTGTGCTTTGCTTGTTGTTAATGAAAACATTTTAACTCCAAAACACATTTTGTTTTTATTCAAGCTGGCATGAGAAAATATTCTAGAAATAAAATTACCAAGCACTCATTAGACAATAACAATAAAATGTAAATGTAAAAGGAGGAAATGCCAAGAGATTTATTAAAAGCTTTTCAACTGTTTATTTGTAACCTCTCTATATGAGAAGACAGGGATTTTCATCAATTATTTAATACACAATAAGAAATCAGTATTTGACATTAAACAATATCAGAGTTTTAATTATGTCTCAGTTTTATTACTTAATTCAGCTTGATTAAAGAGATCTATGAATAAAATATTTTCTTTGATAGTTACTAAACTGATGATATATCCACTGGAATAGTTGTAGAGATGAAATAAAATGTCCAAAAATAGACATTTATCTAATAACAGTGACTGTTCAACATACCATGGAGTCTATGAGGTACTGGAAGTTTTATATAATGTATCTATCTAGGCAGATTCAAGGGCTGTCAACAACTGAGTTGTGTTTGTTGGGTGTGGTTGCAGGGAATTTAGTTAGATCTGCAACACAAGCCAAACATGTTCAAGGGTGGTTTAAAGCGGGGAAAACATGAGTGCAAATGAAATGCCTGCAAGTCAGCAGAGTGTTTCTGGAACAAGTTTTGTGTCATCAGTGATTGATAAGTAGCTGCCTTATTTTCTTTAAAAAAAAATAATACCCTAGTGACCATAAAGGAATTACAGATGGTTTGTAGATCTGTATATATCACACTTGTCAAAAATCATTTGCAGCAAGATCTGTGTATGTCACACTTGTCAAAAATGATTCTTGCAAAATTGCAACATAACACACACACACACACACAAAACCATTACAGAGCTGCTGTTGATAGGATAAAAGTTGCTACTATAGTATAATATCTACTGTCCATTTTCTACTGTAGTATGATGCCTACTATTCATTTTCTACTATGATATGATATTTACCAACTGTTGGAAGTATGAACTAATGTTAGTGTTAGGATTAGAGTTAAAAGGTACTGAACAGTGAACTGATTATTTATTAAAAATCATTAATAATTTATTATACAAAAAATAAAAAAAAAAATCATCAAATAGCAATTTTAATGTTTGTAAACTGATTTGATGTCATTTAAAAAAAAAAAAAAAAAGTAAACAGGTCATTGTTTTTCCTGAGCATTTTCCAGCAATAATGAGTGCATTGTCATTTACAGTAGATCACAAATGCCTTAATAGATATCATATTATATTAGCACCGGATAAAATATAGGCTTGACTCATAGCCTTATGTGGTTTCCTCCATCTGTGAACTTGATCATCTACTTGAATCTGAAAACATGACTCAGCTGACATGACAATAAGATGCAGATAGGATGAGTAACTCCAGCATTGACTTGAGACTTTAATGCTATGTTCACCTTCATTAAATGGTTACCATTCTGTCACTTGGCATTTGCCACTTTTTTTGCATCATCTGAGGGTGTCTACAATTTTCCCAAGAACTGTCATTTTATAGAAAAGATTCTTGCATGGTTGCTTCTATGGACACTTCAGTCACTTCTGGTCATGGTTCAATCACTACCATTCCTGCTTATCATCATAATCTTCATTTCCTACCACCTTCTCTTCCATTTATACCATGCACCTCATTCATCATTACCATTCTGACTGTGACTCTCGACCCAGAGTAGATTTTATGTAATTAAAAAAAGGATCCCATAGCTACCACAGTTACACTACTTCTTTACCTATTATGTATCAAATATACAATTCAACTGAATTAATTTCTATAATTATATGAAGTTGAAACCATTCAGTGTACTGCTGTTTCTAAATTTTTGGCACTTACTTCTTAACCCTAATCATTATATTTCCAGTCATGTATTCTCCAAGTAGGATCTTTTAGAAGTTGCTGCTGACAAGTGCAGCAAAATGTTCAACCAAGTGTAGAGCTCATCTCAACTGCAATAGTGTTATTATCATTGTTAGTATTATCTTACAAAGACAATACTTTCGTCTACAGCAATTTAAAAAAAATGTTAATTACAAATTGATTCCATTAGCAGCTTGTACATTATGTACAGCTTCAGTGAACAAATATAGAGCCTGAGAAAATCAATATAAAAAATAAGATTATATATAAAATAAAATGTTATAAGTTACCTCATTTAAGAAAAACACAAGGAGACTTTCAAAGTTTTCAGTCTAACATTGTTCATGTCATGACAACAGGAAAATACTTTTATTTTTTTTTTTTTTTTGACAAATAATTTATTTTGTAACAAAAGTTGTTTTTATTGACTGTCCTGACTGAAGCTAGTTTTAAAGTGATTTCCCCTCCTAACAACACTCAGCAAACATTCATTTAACAATTGCATAGAATCCAGACCTGAAGTGGAACTCATACACATAATTAATTGCTAAAGATACTGGAAAAAATAGTTGGTTCCTTGTACTGCTCCAGTAAGTTCCTAACTCTTGCTATCTTCTACCTTTACAATTAGGTTGAAAATGGAGTACTGCTGTCAGGTATAGGAAAGAGCTGTCCAGGTTTCATTTTCCAGTCTCTGTAGAGTCCACAAGCAACTGTACATACTTGTGGGTGATGAATTATTTTCCACCATTCCTTTGTTCTACCAGTTCTAACCTTCACAGCTAAGATCTACCATGCCTTGTACATTGTAGTAAATCATCCTCTTCTCTTCATATTCCATTGGTTCCACTTGAGCAGTTTCTTCCCACAAACCTCTGTTTTGTGTAGCTTACTCTCAAAAGGATGCTTCTATCACTACAATGTTAACCTGTTCCAGTCTAGGGTTAACTGTTATCTTCCTCATATATCACCATAAACTCTGCCTCTGTAACACTCTATCTCAAGTGGCTCTTGAGCCTTGTACAGGGTGAACATCATTGTAAAAAAAAAAATAAATAAATAAAGCCAGTCTCATGATAGACATGATTTTCTGTAAAATTTGTTTCAGAATCATAAATTCAATAACAGTTCAATAGTTTTTTTTTCAGTCATCATCATTTATTTCAGTTTATTTTTATTTTTTTGCTTCTGAAATGTAAATTACAAGAAAATATCAAGAGAAATGAAAATGTTCAAATTTTCTGAAAACAAAATATATGTGCAATATATTCTAATAATAGTAAGGAAATCAAACAAAGCAATAATTTGGAATCCCTGTAGAAAGGATGCCATTCAGGCTAAAAACTCTTAGAACATTGCCCGATATAAAGAGTGCTCAAATTTATGACTTAGTGTTGAAACAAAGTTAGCTATTAGTAAAAGATCTAAAGGATTTATTCAACTTAAACCTTTTTTTTAATTTTTGCTATTATGATTTCAAAATGAACAATATGCTTTCATAGGCTGAACCAAACAAAGTACTACCATCTCTTTTACACATATACTGAACATGTAAAACAAACCAAAAGGATACTTATATTTAGAATCAGGAATTTCAAGGACACTTAATGAAGAAAGAGAGCTTGGAGAATTTGACACTCACAGGATATACTGAAGGTAAAAGTGACAGAACAAAAGCAGTGAGTAACCTACCTAATCAGCTTGTGTAGATGGATGGCAGAACATGAATTTGGAATAATAGCAAAAAACAAATCTTACAAAAGAAGACCTACAAAATATAGCAAGTTGTGAAGGGTCACAGCACGGAAAAAATGGATTTATATAATATAATGCAATGATCTTTGTTTACAGTATCTTAAAGGATTCCATATGGAATGTTAAATTTATAAACGTGTAAGATGGATTTTGGTAAGAAAAAAAATTGAACCAACTTTCCTAGCAGCTGACCTAGCAATTGTTTCAATATTATCAGTGGAAAATGGTAGTCCAAAAAAGCATAATTAGTTACTTTCCTGGAGGTTAGCATCAGCCATGCTCATAGAAGGCAGAAAAGGTCCTCTAAGATAGTTAAAAAGAGCAGTTTCATTTTGGAGGCATTAAAATTAACAATCATTTGTTCTCCTATTATAGCTATCCAATACATTATGTTAGATTTTATTGTGCAAGTCAATGTTTTCACTATAAAATTTGTAGTAACCAATGTTTGTAAAATTTTCAGGGTATACATAAGTTTATATAAATATATCGCATGAATTTTTGCTTACACTATTGAAGTATGCATGAAAGAATTTTCTTTTTGCCTTTCTAAAACTGAAAGCTATGAGAACCAGATGCAATTTGTAATGTACTCCACTTTTGGCTCATGCATATTGTTTTCTTGCAGTTCAGATATTTGGCTTCTAGACTGTTTTGTAAAAAAAATGTAAACAGATGTTTTTTGACTATAAGAAAAAAATAACAAAAGTAGTTTATTTTTTATTTCTTTCACTATAAGAAAAATATCCAAATCAAGAAAAAAAAAATCACAAAAAAATAACCCTTTTGACAAGTTAGCATTTACATACTTATTTTTTTAAAATTCTACATGTATAAAACTGATTTAAGAAAATTTTTACTCTTTTTGTATATTTTGGTATGAGGATTTAAACCATGGATTTGGTTTTCATTTTAACTCTCTACTACTTAACTAACAACCTAGCCAACTAATTTCTATGTACTGTGTCCCTTCAAGACATGTGTTATGGCTGACCACTTCCTATCCCTTGTAGTTATAAGTAATGTTTGTCTTTTTACCATCCCTCCTACTATGTTACAATCACATAAACTAGTTAAATAGGTGACCTGCAGCTTGCCCATCCCTTTCTTACACACACACACACACACGTGGGTGTGTATTCAGCCAGAAATCATTTTGTACAGGTTTTATTGAAAATGACTGACAAAGCACTGCAAGCTTTTTATTATACTTCTTACATTCACACGATTTCCTTTTTTGGAAATAAAGTATGCAAGAACTGTACAAATGATTTGTGGATCCGAGTACTTTCAGCTAATCTATTAGCCATTATCAAAGATGTTTTTTATTTGTTTGAATATATAGATTTTTTTTTATAGCAATAGAAATATTTTAAGCACATTGTAGCAGTGTTCAAAAAAAATTTTTTTTAAATCTATATATTCAAACAAACAAAAAACATCCTTCATAACAGCTCATACATTAGCCAAAAGTGCTTGAATCCACAGATCATTTGGATAGTTCTTACAAGCTATGTTTCAAAAAGAAATCTCTTGTATGAATGCAAGAAAATATAATAAAAAGCTTAATCGCAGTGCCTTGTCAGTCATCTTCAAGGAAACATGTGTATGTATGAAAATTGTATTTTTTAATTCTTTAATAAAATTGGTTTCATAGAAAATATGACTTCAAACTAACATTCATGTGTGTTCTTGAGTGTTATGTTGCAAATGAGATTTATTTACTTTTTCTTTTTTGTAATAGTAATAAATTGAAATCCTTTCATTCTACATGTGTTTCTAATGTCTTTTATGATAAATTGTGGGTACCATACAGCTTTAATCAAACCCATATGCAGACACTATAAGCATGCATTTAGTAAATTTTAGATGAGTCATTATTATTCTAAGAGTTGTTTGGATTCTTGATTAAACTGCTACTACTTTTTTTTTTGTAAATACACATTTTGTCCTAATCATTCTTCAGCCTTTTTCAAGTGTAAAATCCATATGGGAAGAATAGGGGTCATTTCTCTTTTAAATGCTTACCTTCTCTCTTTACATATAGCTTATACATAAATAAAATCAAAATGTCTTAGTAGCAACTAAAACAACAGGAATTGAATCCTTTGTCTGAAACCCTTTGAATCATAGCATTTATAAATTCATACACATGGAGCCGACAAAAACACAGCTGTTTCATGAAGAAAGCCTTCATTAGGGATTGGACATGGTTTCATGAACCACTAAACCAAAGCACCTGAGCTCTATCTAATGCCACAACCACACCTTTTTGGTTTTCTATTACAGAGGGAATTCCAAACGAACATGCACTCTCTTCATATAATTTTATATTCACAACTTTGCAGTCAATATTCATAAACTTGTAAATCAAATATTAATTTAGTGAGGGGAATTTTGAATTCAGATCAGATGCCAATTTTAAGTTTCTGGTAGGTTATGTAAACTTCAGCTGAACATTCATGTATTGGTCTTTAAAAATTGGTAACTTATGATAATAAAAAGAAAATGCATATAGTAGTCTTTTCCTAACATTGGTTCTTTTCAATCAATTTACAAACTCACTTCAAGAATTACACTGTTGTTAACACAGATGAACTATTTGGTCCAGCATACTTTTTTTTCTTTTTTTTAACATGATGACATTCTTCCTTCACTTTTGGAACATTGTGGCAGAAATTCCATGCTATTGCAAACTTTTGAGAATGCACATTGTGTGGGTACTATATAGGGTAATCCAGATAATTGAGAACAAATAAGATAAAGACAAAGATATCCAACAGAGAAAAATCAGTATATTTTCACCCATTATTATATATGTGTTCTACTTAACAGAAAAAGGTTATATAATGAAATTTTTCTTGACTTTGTACCTGGTGGTTCTAATTCATGCTAGCCATCACATCCATGATAACTGCCTTTCAGAGCTTCTTCCCAAAAGCTGCTGCTTTGTGTTACAGACTCTTGAGAGGATGCTTCTCCAACCCTTACAGTCTTAACCTCTTCAAGTCCACAATCCACAGTCATTTATCCTACATATCCCCATCTTACATCCATAAAACAGCCCCATTCAGTAATCCTCTACCTTGAGTGGCTGTTGTCCAGAGAATTCAATGTATGTCGATAAACTACATCCTCGTCCTGGGTAAGACAATAAACTACATCCAACAACAAGGAGGTTTTGAGGAAGGTGGAAACACTTCTTAATTGCTGGTGTTCCCAGGTCCACCCTGACCCAGGGTGGTAGCACCTGTTAGGGTCCCAGCTATGGGCAAATAGTTAACCACCAAACTGGGGTCAAAACACTATGAAAGTGTAAAAACAGGTTTTAATACCAGAAATACATTGTAAAAAATTATTATCAGCAATAAATTTTTGAAGGAAAAAATGATTACTAGCAATACATTTTTGAAAAAAAAAAAAAATTACCAGCTATACATTTTTTGAAAAAAAAAAAAAAAAAATTACTAGTTATACATTTTTTGAAAAAAATATTACCAATGATATATATTTGAAGGAAAAATATTACCAGAAATAGATTTTTTGAAGGAAAAAAATATTACCAACAATAAAAATTTTGTCGGCATTAAATAACCCATTGACGTTGATATGCCACAAAACAAAACAAAAAAAACCAAAACAAACCAAACCAGAGAATTCAACTCACAAGAGCTACAAGGCCACATTTTAAGGATGACATGACTGTGAAAATTCCTGAACATGAACTATGTGGAAAGGAAAAAAACTCCTTCTAAGATAAGTATGATATCTCCTAGGTCACCTCTTTGATCCAGGGCTTGACTGCAGTGTCAAGAACCTTGATACATGGAGTGGCATTAATCCTGATATCTTGCAAAATGTTTGGGTAGCATGACATGAGCTTCATTAATCATAACCCACAAGACAATATTAATTTGATCTGTATCACCATGGGGTCTGTGCCAAGCTGCCATTCTTCCTGTTCACCTTTTGGTCCTGGTCAAAGTTTTCCTCATCAGAGAACAAAAACATGCTTCGGATTCTTGAGCTTGTTCAGAATGTGATTTTATTGGATAACATGGTGTTTACATGTCTTGTTGACCATTAATTGTGCTCTCATGTAGGATTTATAGCTGATAAATTTGTACATCATGTCTGAGAAAGGATTTCACGAGTTTCAGTTGCTTCAGATCAACATCAATTTGTTGGTGTCATGGTTGATGATGTCTTGCACCTATTGGATGAACTTGACTATCATCATTACATCTGACTGTTCAAAATGATTCTTTCCCTTGACCACAAATGACATATCACTGCCAGAGGCCTCCAGATCATTTCCAACATTAAATATGGGAATCATCAAACCACTGTGATTGGCAATGAGTCCCGCAAACAATTTTCACAGAAATGTAAATGGTAATAGTGAAATTAGAAGTCTCCATACAGGAAAAATTCAGCGTTCCTCGACAGAACTGTTAGTGTTACAGTCAGTTGAAATTTATAAAACCTTTCTCTTAAAACAGTTTTTCAGGAAAATAGATATTTCAAGTCTGCTAACTATTATTGCTCTTTCTAGTATAGATAGTTTCCTTCCTAAATGAGAATCTTAAAATTTGGCTAATATCAGATGCAAGGTGTACATTTATGGCCTACTAAAGGTGTATTCTGAAATAGCTAACATAAACTACACACATTATATATATATATATATATATATATATATATATATATATATATATATATATATATATATATATATATATAAATGATAAATATAGTTTTAAAGTAGTATGATATATTTATGGATAAAAGTGCTCAATATCAGAGATAGAATGTATATAAATTATAAAAGTGGACACTGAAGTCAACACCAAGCAACAACAATCTTCAAGCCATGAAGATTGCATTCAAGCATGAAACAGACTATCACTGGTTGGAATTGACCTTAGTGTCTACTTTTATACAAACACACACACCATCTCCACTATTGATCAATTTTTACTTATAAATATAGCAAATTGTAAGCAGTATTTATAGAATGTAGAATATTTGTAATAAAAACTTATAGATGAATTTTTATTATCAAAATGTTTAATACCTCAACTTTACACTGTTGCTAAGATTAAATTAGTCTGGCATAAGGTCAAATGTTAGTAGGGGGATTTTATGTAAATTTTTGAGTGAATTGTACTTGCCTGGTATGAAAACCAGCATTTAAAATTTTAGTTTTTATTTGAGATTGAACACCAACCCCTAGTGATATATATCTCGGGCATGATATCAAAGTAACTTATGTTTCTTTGACATTTTGAGAATAAAAACAAATTAAAAGATTATTGTTTCTTTAATTAAGCTATCAAGAAAGAAAATAAAGTATTACTTGAGTTAATTTAAAAACTGTTCCATCATGTCCAAATAGGTATGTCCAACCTTTCAGCAGATAGAAATGAGTTTGTATAATTTATAATGTTAGATAAAGTTATTTTAAAATTGTATAAATTTAATGATTCATCATCATAATAATAATGTTATAGATAGATAGATATTTAGGTTTAGGCATGAGGCTAAATGAAGATAGAAAGATTGTGCTGTGCTAATCTTTCAAGTGGGAAGATCTTCCTGACTGTAAAACCAGCAGTTGATATTCAGGCTTTTGCTTGAAGTTAACTAGTAGGATATCAACTATATGGAAAGTTCTGTAATATCAGTATTTTTCTTCGGTTTGAAAATTTGTACCTTTTTGGATTTTATTCACAATATACCAAATAGTTTTTTTTTAATCATTTCACCAAGGCAATAAAGCCACTAAGATGCAATGGCTTGCTATGTATAGAAGAATATGAGAAAATTAAAAACATTATTAAGGAGAAAGAGCAATAAAAGAAACATAATTAAGAAAAAAGATAATGATTGACAATACATTTAAATTTTTGAATATTTAAGTTCACTGGAAAGTAAGAGGCCCGAAGAGTTTCACAAGTGAGAAATGCAAAAGAAGAAATTAGTTACATCTAGAAATTTCAAATGTAAAATGATGAAATCTAGCTGCTAATCTAGCTTAAATTCATAAAGTCAATCTACTAATTTTCCAGTGAATTAATAAATTTCAGGCTTCTCTATATTTTGAGATATTTTAATCAAATTATGTATTGCAAATGCATAAATTTGTATTACAAAATTTTGAAGTCAGCTTAATGGGAAAAAAAGGAATTTGGTATCAAAAAAGAAAGAAGATACTTCAATTTGAGTTTTTTTTTCTCTTGTGAAAAATTTTCATGAGTAATTAAGTAATTGTCATAGACATGAGATCATCTTTTAAGAGCTTCCTCTCTTTCCTCCATTAACTGTCAAGAAATAACACGGTTTGTAGCCAACTTTAGTGCTAGGTTCTTGCATTACCCCCAAGCTCCCATCAGCATCTTCTACTGAAAGCCAGAAAGTATTGTACTGTTAGATCACTAACATGATTATGAGTCACTTTTTTCAGAGAATGATTGCAATTTTTGTTTATAAAACAAAACTGGGGTTTGTAGAAAACAATAACAGCATTTATTCTGCCACATTGTATGAAATACGATTTGAATTAATTTTCAGTAAAGGAAAATGGAGAAAGAAAACTTAGGATAAAATTTCTTAAATTTATTTTTTTTTTTGTGTCACCATGGAAGTGCAAGTGGCATAACGGTTACTGGCAATGGAAACTGGAATCAGCAGGCTACGTTCAAATTCCAGCTAAGGCTGTTGCATTATGACCTTGGGAAAAAGCATGAATCTATTTCTTAACCTCCCAATTATAGATAAAATAGCAAGAGAGATCCTGCCCTTTCACCTTGGCTGGTAACTAGTCTAGGAGAAGGACAACTCTAAATTCAAAACCATGGAAGGAGAAATTGGAACCACTCCAATACCTTCTTCTAGAAAAGCTATGGCAATTCATAGATATTAAAGACACAAGAGCTGTGGAGATCCATAATCACCTATGTCCTGAGGAGACATGTAATAAAAAAATTGTTGTAAAAATGTTTTCTTACTTTTAGAAAATGACACATACCATCATTAATAAATGCTGGATTTGATCTTTATTTGTATTCTACTGCTCAAAAAATAAAAATAAAGATATAGTACCCAAGTCACAACTTTAAAAGACTTTGGGGATTTAGCTGAATGAAAGATATCAATATTTTTATATGAAGGTTAGTTCAGACCAATTTTTTTTTTTTAAATATTTCAGTTTTAGAACCTACAGCCTTCTTCAGGAGACACCCAAGGAAGACTTGAGATGAAACAATCTGAAAAACACAACAAAAAATTAGTCCCCATCAACTTACATTTCTTCTTCTATGTGCTGTGTCCCTTTATGACATGGAAGATTATAGCTCTCTACAAGTTCCTATTCTTTTTAGTTTGTATTTTTATCATCCCTCCCATTCTCTGTTCTGCCATCTATTTACATAAGCTAGTTAGGTAGATAACTTACTGTTTCCCTCTGTCCTCTTTGCCTTCATTATGTCCTGTGAGTGTCAATTTCTCCAATCCCAATATCTTCTTTAGGTACTCTATAAAATACAACTCTTTTTGATTTTAAGTATAAGTGTCCTTCCATTTTCCTTAAAACTTCAATCCACAAGTTAAATACAATAATTGTATGTATGCTTTTTCTTGTGTGCGCTGTGTCCCTTCAGAATATAGATGATAATGGCTCTCCACAATTTCCTGTGATTTGTAGCTCTTCATAAATTTTGTCTTTTTATCTCTCCTAAACCTTATTCCGCCATCCATTTACTCAAACTTGCTAGGTAGGTTATGCATTGTTTTCCTCTTTCCCTCAATTAGTCCTGGGAGTATCAAATTTTCCAAGCCCTCTTTCCTCTTCATGTACCTTACAACTTTCAGCTTCTTGATGTTAAGTATAAGTGTCCTTTTTGCTGCCATTGTCTCTAGAACTTTGTTGTTGCTTATATTGTTTGGTTTATGTTATTTGCAGCATCCTTCTGTAGAACCACATTTCTCTTGCTTCAAATCTCTTAATCTGTGGGGAAACTGTCCCATCTTCACTGTCATATGAAGACTGATATTACATAACATTTGTTTCTAACAAACGTTTTCTCTTTGTTAATTCTTTGCTTAGCCTTTGTAAGACATCTTTTGCTACCCAAAAGATCATTTGGATTTAATTGTCACCCTTTTTCCATCCTCTGGTAAAACATTTCCCAAATATTTAAATTGTTGTACTTGTTTAATTTCATTATCTCCAATTTGTAATTTGCATGTTGGGTTGTTCCTTTTGTTAACAACCATGCATTGTATCTTCTTGCAATTGATGTTTAGTCTTTCATTCTCACTTTCCTTCACTATCTTCTATAGGAGTTCCTGTTGTTACCTTTCTATGTCTGCTATCAACACTGTCATCTGCATATCTTATGTTGTTAAGATTGTGGCCACCAATAATAAACACTGGTAGGACTTCTAATTCTCTCAGAATCACCTCACTGTATAGATTAAATAAGTTCAGTGAGAAGACACATCCTTGTTTTACATCCATTCCTATTTTTGCATATTTACTGAACTCATTTTCTATCCATATGCTTGTGGTTTGCTGCCAGTGGAGGTGTCTGGATTATTCTAATATCCTTTATAAATATGACAAGGTTACCTAACAGTTCCAACAATTTTACATTATCAAACACTTTTGGATAATCTATAAGACGCAGGTTCACATCCTTCTGCATTTGTATTGCTCTTTCTGATATCAAACTGAGAATAAATATTGCATTCCTTCTTTAAATGTCTTTAACAAACACACACTGTTCTGTTCCTATTTCCAGTCTGATTCTGTTGCACACTCTCAGAATTTGGATAAGTTTTGTTATATGGCTCATTAAGCTGATTGTCCAATGGAGTTCACATTCATAATAGATCTATTTAGGTCGTCCAGTATATCACTACTGTTGTAGATTTCTTTTATTATGTCTATAATCTTGTCAATGCTGAAATCATCTAAGGCTGTCAGCATCTCTGTTATAATTCTGTCTGGTCCTGCTGCTTTGTTTCTGTTCAATTTGGTCAGTGCTGATTCCACTTCAGATTTTAATATTTATGGTCCTTTGATATTTCTGTATATAACCCATTGTTCTCATTCATTGTGGATGAGTTCTCCAATGTATTCATTCCATCTCTGGAATATTTTTTTTTAGCTTTCTTTAATATCAGTGTCACGTCTTTGGATTTTATGCATCCTGTTGATGAGCATGTCTTTTGTCCTATTAGTTCACTTAATTTTTTATGTATATCAGCTTTATTTGTGATACTCATTCTTCTATTTCTACAATTTTTTGTTAAACCATTCCTCTTTAGCCTGTCTGCATTTGTTCCTAATTTCTTTGTACAGAATCCTATATTCTGTGCTCTCCCTTGGCATTATTTTTCTTTTCTTTTTATCATGTGAATTTCATCTATCATCCATTTTTTTTTCTTTGTCTTGATTTGTGTCTGCTTTTGACACTGTCCATATATTTCTCCTTCACATTCAAGTCATTCAGAAGTCTGGTCATATTGCAATTTGGGCTTTGCCTTAGCCCTCTTCAATTTCTGTAATTTCACTCTAAGTTTATATATCACAAGAATGAGGTCACTCCCACAGTCGGCTCTTGGGTATGTTTCACAGTGTAAAACTGAATCTTATTGATAGTTATATAGTTAATTTGTTTTTCATTTCTCCTCCTGAGCTTTTCCTTATCAATATTCATTTTGAGTGTTCTTGAGACCAGGTGTTGACTTGATTAAATTCTATATTATGTAATATACACTTATATAAATAATATATAATGTGAGTTTCAGATCATCAATATTTTTAATAAGGATAGATAATATAACTTGTTTTGGTAGTAGCAGGTTTTATCATGTATATAAACCCAGTGCAACATAAGTTTTTATTTATAAATAAACCCAAAATGTATAGGGCCACAAAATATATATATAAATATATAATATATAATTGTTAAATTATAAATAATTATAAATTGTTAAAAATAATTATTATAAATAATTATAAATTGTTAAAATATATAATTGTTTAACATAATATCCTATAACACCAGAGAAAATTATTTTTTATTTTACTTATTAATATGGACTCCTTGACATTATATAACTTACAACAGTAAGGCCCATGGATCCAGTGACTTGAACCAAACAGTTCTGAGTTCAATACCTGGCTACTGCAGTGGTGAACAAAAACTTAGAGAGTTGAGTTAAAGGGAGATGACATATCTGGAAGAGGCATGGCACATGAAACTAGAACAATCTACACAGGTGGACAAAATAAAGGGTTCAGTTCGAAATTCCAATCACCCGAAGAAGTCTGGAGCATACAATGGCCAAAACATCATGAATATGGCAATAAAGATGGGGACAACAGTCTGAATAATGTAAATAATTTAAATCAATATTTTCAAAAGGAATAAATTTTAACATGTGAAGGATTTTTGCATGTATAGATTTAGCAATTAATAGTATATTATATTAATATAATAATTATGTATTTAGCAGTTAATTATATTTAACAACACAAGAGAAAAATAGACTTCTGTGTACACTACTGTAAAAGAATAAAACATTATAGGCTTTGCTGTTAGAAGTTGTGTCCGTATGGGTTAAAATTTAGTTATTGGCTCTCGGGGTGAGTGTCATTTTCCCCAGCTGGAACAAGGTTCATAATCACGATAGTACCTTTTGGAATAGCATTTTATTGTCATGAACAGTTTCATCTAACAGGTGTCTTCACAAATAAGGTGGGAGTAATCCACACAAAGTAAAAAACAAATGCCAGCTTTCAGAAGAAAAGACAATGGCATATACAGATTCTTGTTTCTATTTTTTATTAGTAGTTTGACTTTTCTGAAAGAACTTGTTTTTAATTTGAAAAATTGTTATCAACATTTGCAATTACTATTTATTTAAAGAAAATTAATATTTTTCAGGTTCCTGGAAACCAATTATTCTAACAATATTCTAGAAAAAAAGAAAGAAAAATCATATAACTGAAACTCATATCTATTATTACTTATTGCTTTTGTTTTGATAAGTATGGTCTGATCGCTATAATCCACATTGCTTATATCTACAGTAAGTAGACATTATACCAAACAGACAAACCTAACAGCAAGTTTGTTTACTGTTTTGCTCGAGGAACAGCTAAAATTCATTATAACTTAGACATAACAAATTGTTGGAAGTGAACAACACAGATAATTTTCATAGTTATTGGCTGGCAGATATCATCACTAAATCACTTATTCATGCCATTATATAAATGCTCGATGAGACTGAGATCTGATGACTGTGGTGGGCATTGTCCTTGTATAATTCATTATCATCTTGAAATCATTTCCAGACAATCCATATCTTACATGTGGAGTTTTATTCTGCTGAAAGATAGCATTTGTAGACAGATACACTGGAATGTAACAGCTTAGAGAACGGCATTCACAAATTCTGTTGTATTTTAGTATTGATCTTTCAGTTAAGAGACCTTTTCATACCAATAGGTAACTGACACCTGACAAGTCAGAAGACTGGTAATTGGTGCATTTTAGTTATCATCATCAATATCTTAGAAATATAAGGATGATACAAGACTGATTATTTTATTTGGTTGGTTGATTAATTAACTTTTTATTTGTTTCTCAGTTCAAAACAAGTATATTTCCTTATTTTAGCAATGACATGTGTAAAAAAAAAAAAAAAAAAAAAAAAAATAATGTAAAAAATATTTCTAATGGTAATAGTAATATTAGCCATTTCCTTATAAGAAATCATTTGGTATTCATTGACTGAACAGCCATTGCTACTTTCAGTTGAAATTTATAAAATCTTAAAACAATTTTTCAGAAAAATAAGTTTCAAGTCCAGTTACTATTATTGCTCTTTCTAATATAGATATGGGTTAAATAGCAAGACAGACTGGGTCCTGTAGCCATGGTTGGCAACCAATTAACTGCAGAAAGTAATGGAAGCTTATTGTAGGAATATTTTTGCCAACAAAATCACAAATTGAAGAGACATGATCACCCAGTTGTGTATCAAGGATGGCATTTAAGGAAAGAAGTAAGTATAGATGTAGGCATCCTTCCTAACTTTTTGTTTGAAGTAGTGTAGAGTGTTAACATTTTGATTAGGTCATTTCCTCTCCTAGTTACATGTTATATCCATTTTAGTTGTTGCTGTTGTTGAAAGTCTTCAAGTAATATGGTTTCTGTTATCTGCTACAGTTCTTTGTCAGTGATTCTGTTGTGCCAGTCTATGTAGTTCAAAGAAGGATCGTCCTTACTAAAATCTACAAGTTTCATTTGTTTGAAACCATTTTTAAACATTGATCTGAGAAAGCAGTTGTATACAGCTGAGTTTAGATATTTCTGAACAAGTTTGGAGGCCATACATAATATTCATTTGAAATGAGGTTATGACTAGAGTTCTTAGTTAAATATTTTGGTTTTGTAGCAACTTGTGGTGTTGGGCAAAGCTACCCCTAGCACAGCTTATACTATGTTCAATTTACTTATCTCCTATACTAAAGTTGTTATTACTGATCCATGTACCAAGGTATTTGAAGTGTTTAGCATTTACTAATTCCACATCCTGAATTCTTATGATGGATTAAGTGATGGAACATACACTTTATCTTTCATAAAAATTCAGGATGTGTAATTAGTAAATAGTAAACACCTCAAATACCTTGGTGTATGGGTCAGTTATAAGAATATATTATCTAACCTGACTGATGACATTGTTTCCACTTAACTGTTAAAATGATAAGCTTATTCCCCCAGTGATTTATTTCTGATCATTATTGATTGATTGATGATGGTGACCAAAAATTGGAGTCAAGATACAATACTTTTATACTTGACAATTGTTTAATAGACATTTGTGATAATATTTAAATTTACAGATTGGACAGATAAAAATAGACACCATTAATCCCTGTGCTAATTTTCACAAACAAAACACTTTCTATTTGCTAAAATAATACTCAAGTTCTGACTTGATAACATTGTGTTGAAAATATGGTTGTTAAAACATAGAAAAGTGAAGATAACATAAATAAAAGTTAAACTTCAAAATTTAACCTTCCATTAACAAAAACTGTTTTCTAATAATAGAAATAATATATGTTATGTTTGGAATTCATTTTTTGTAAGTAAAAAAGCCAAATGATAAATACATGTGTTTATTTTATAAAATTTTAATTACATTTTAATTTAATTAATTATATAATGTAGAATAGCACTGGGTTCATTATGTTGCATTATGGGAATTTGTAGTACACAAACTTCAATATAAGTAATTGCTTATTCATATGTATTTAATAGATATACAAGACACTTATGGGTTGAACATGCTTGATTCCTGATCTTAACAGATTACATAAACCAAATAATAATGGCGGCAAAACAGATTTTTGTTTATTATTTTTGACTCCATAACTGTAATGATGTTTGCCCTGAATTTAGAGAAAATGTGAAAATGCAATTAAAAAAAAAGCTGTTTATTGGTTTCCAGAAGAGTTGGATATAAACTGAAAAAGAGAGCAAATACTTGACAAAGATAGGTTGCTAAGATTCTAACATTATAGGGGAAGAATATAGTAAGAACTGGAGCCAAAAATAATTGACACAGAATTGCTTGAGGATGAGGGAATAAATTTTATAAATATTTATTTACCCTTGTATGATTCACATTGCCATCAGATAAAAATGTTAATGTATGTTTGCATTTGCAATATTTTATATATACAAATATCCACATACATACATCAGTGTGGCCAGACATCTGATTGCTTCAAGCCGGGATCAAAACACGACTGATTTGGCATCATTCAGAGACTCTACCACACGGCAGAGAAAAGAAATCTTCTAACGTATTATATACATCATGTATACAAACGCCAAACTAGTAGCCAAGAGCGCTCAATTCATAACTGAAGAGCAATGAGTTAATAGCAGGAGCAGCCACTGCTGAAAATTTATATATATATATATATATATATATATATATATATATATATATATATATATATATATATATGGACAAATCCTTTCATGCCTGTTTCATTAAAAATGATAGACATGGAAAATCTTGCAAGTTTTTTTTTAGACTAGGGTGTGGAAAACTTGTCTTTAGTATTGGTTTTCCCACTAATTTAGCCATTTTCAAGGGGTGGGTTAATTTTCTCTGGAAATGTGGATTAATAACATATGTATAATAATGCACCATTGACCAGAATATATAAATAGCTGAACCAAAACACAACACACGTGACCTGAAACAGATTGTTGCCACTGGGTGTTGACCTCATTGTCCTCTTTTATATTTATATATATTTATTTTTAATGTGGTATGAGGGGTGTTTTCTTTTTAGTGGAGTTTTTTTCCCCCAAATATGGTCAGAACATTCTGTCCATGTTCATATACAGTGCTATTAAGTGAAAGTTTGCTGTAGTGTTTTATGTTTATGTGTATGTATATTTATTAATTTGTGTGTGTGTGTGTGTGTGTGTGTGTGCATAAGTGCACATATGTATATGGTGTGTGTACATATATAATATACCGATAATAACCCTATTCTATCAGTATCACTGGCAATCCCTTTTCTCCTGATTCTCAATGTGCAACAAAGGTTAATGGATAAAACTTGCTCAAAGAAACTTGAGGTTGAAAATTGTAAAATTATGTTTAAATATTCCTCATGATATGAGAAAATGCATGATTATTTTTTTATGCAAAAATGACTAAAGATAAAAAGAGGAGTGATTGAGTAACAAATCAATACACAGTGATAAAATGACTGAAACTTTGTCTATGTATCTTTCTTTTATGTGCTTTGTTTCTTCTACACGTAGATGATCATTACTCTACAACTTTATGTCTCTTGTAGCTTTAAGCAACATTTGATTTTTTTTTTTTTACTGTCTCTTTGTTTCTACTATCCATTCACATTTCCTTTTTCTATGTGCCATGTCCCTTCAAGACATAGGAAGTTGTAGAGAACCATGATCACTTATCCCTTGTAACTCTTACCAGCACTTCTCCAATTTCCCAGTCTCCTACCATTTATTCACACAAGCTCATCAGTTAGTTGACCTGCTGCCTTCAACTATCTTTCTTGCCCTTGATATATCCCATGAAAGTTAAGTTTTCCAAGCCTTCTTTCTTATTATATGTCTAAGAAATTTTAGCTGTTTCTTTCTAATTCTGAATATAGGTATTCTTTTTGTTTGTTTCTTTAAAATATCCTCATTAGTTGCTTACTCACTGTCCATAGAATTCTCAATATCCTTCTGTAGAGCAACATTTCTGTTACTGCCAGTTTCCTCTTCATCAGTGGTGAGATTGTTCAGTATTCACTGCTATACAAGAGGTTTGATATCACAGTTCACAATGCCTACTGAGTTCAAATGTAGTTGATGTTTAAATATACAACTATGATATTGTTTCAGTTTTTCCCCTACTATCAGAATTTGCAGTGTCACTGTGTATTGCTTAGAGTGATTGAAAGTTTTAACATACTTAATAAATCCCACCTGTGATATGATATAGTTAATACAGAATGATGGAAAGAACCTAAAAAGAATTCAAAGCTCATAATCATGTAAATGCCATTAAAAATGAGAATCATTAAGTTTGAAATCCTAGTGAGAGACAATTTTGGGAATTTCAATACTAGCTGTCTTGAAGAATAAACTTTTGAAATAGTCACTTGAATTCAAATTCCAATTTACACAACAAAGAAGAAATTTTCTTCTTTCTTTAATTTTTGAACACTTTTCATAGTAATTAATTGGGCTGTCTACATCAATGTTTCTCTTTTTTTTTTTTACTTCAAGACACACTTGTAGAATAACTAAAACTCTAGGGTGCTTTTTAAATTTTAATAAGGAAAAATTAGTCATAAAATTTGAAAATAGGAAAATAATAAGGAAGTCACCTGAAATATGATAAGCATTTATTAAGGTTACATTGTATATTTAAGTATGCTTGGGTGAAACCTGTGCTTGATATGCTTTGGCAATCTCTTGTATTTTATGCCTTGAGGAGAGCAAAAGGGAAAGGATTATCCACTCCTTAAAGATTAAAGAATTTAGTATCTAGTTTAAAATATCAAATGACAAAGATTTCACATAGATATGGAAGCTATATGCTTGATCTGTCTAGCTTTTTAAAAATAAAGATTTTTTTTTTTAAAATATAAAAATAATTCATAAATTACTCTTCTGTTAACTTGGAGCACACCTAGCTACTTTTCAAGATGCATTACTGCACCTGGGTGCAATGGTTGAGAAGCACTGATATACAGTCATTCAAAAATACTGTGGATTAGAAATAAAACAAACTCAACAAGACATATTCACACCTTCAGGTAAAAAGTATATGAGTTTGAGTCTCATGATGAAAAAAAATAATTGAAATTAAGATGAAAGAAATTGGTAATGGTTGACAATGATTCATCTAATAAAAATTCAGGTTCACCATCACATTAGAACTCTTGGGATATTGTATTAAGGGTTTTGTTGTATCACAGATTGACTAAACGATTTTACTCTCATGGCCAAACTCTTTAATAAAAAAGAAAAAATCCCTGAAAAATAATTGAGTTTTTTTATTACTAAAAAGGTTATTTTTAATGGGTACAACATGTTTGAGTTGCTGTCCCCATTATTTTTTGTGTTTTTTTTTTTTTTGTTTTTTTTAAAAATGACTACAGGTTAGATTACTGTCAGAGGCACAATTTTTCTGTAATAGTACTTCTCAATTTAGGCCGGTTGTTTTTTATTTTTTTAATTAAACAGTGAAATTAATAAGAACAAGGATAGTAACTCAAACCCATTTACCCACTGAAAATAACTTTTTATAGTAATAAGGAATAATGTTGGATTCAAAAATGAAGTGTATATAATAAAAATTAATTATAATAAGAAAATTGATTGTTATTCAGGTAATGAGCAAATAGCAGAGAACTTCATTCTGCCACTAAAACAATAGCAGTAAATCAGTGTAATGATCCTTGAAATATGAAATTGTTAGCTTAGATTAGCAGTAGTACTGGATTAAAACTTAACAGATTAGACATAGTCAGTTGATGCTAAAATACAACAGCATTAATGTTTTAAGTGGTAATTTCAGTTTAAAACTTAGAAAGGTTTTTCTCTCACCAAAGAAACTTAAGTAGCCTGATTGCCAAACTAAGTCCATTAATCCTATTCATTGATAGTGGATAAAACTAGATATTAATTTAGATTCAGGATTGTTTAAATAAACAAAAAGTAATATTTTTAATCCTTTGTGTGTGTGTTTTATCCTGTGTGTGTGTTATGACAAATTAAAAGAATTATGTTGGAAAATTTAATTAACATAATTTTGGGGCCTTACCCAATCTCTTTTTTAATACCAATCATCAGATGGCATTTTGAGAAGCTCCTCAGATTTATTTTCTCTTAGAGATTTGTTTCTGATAACAAAAGCACTGCTGTGAAACACATAGCGTTTACTGTTGCTATCAACTCATGATTGATTACCTTTGTATTATTCAGCTGGACAAGGTATGCCAGCATTCAATCTACCAACTTTCCCTTTAATCCTTATTAGATTACAATTCAGATTTTCTCTGGCAGGTTTTTTTTCCTATAATTACTAAAAAAGTAATTACTAAAAGTAATTCCTCTTGTATACACATATTTTTTTTAGTCATTGGAGGAAACTGAAAACATTGTTTAATTGAGATTAACTCTCTTGAGAAAGTGTTTTTTCTTTGTTATATCTATCACACACACACACACATATATATATATATATATATATATATATATATATATATATATATATATATATGAATGATAAAAATATAGTTTTAAGGTATGGTATATTTATGGGTTAAAGTGCTCAATATTAGGGATAGAGTGTATGTAAATATAAAAGTAGGCATTGACATCAACACCCAGCAGCAACAATCTGTTTCATGCTTAAATGCAAGCATCAGGACATTTTTATATATATAATTTTAGATTAAATGAAAACTCTGACATATTTTCTTCCATTTCTTAAAATTTATCATGTATCAAACAAATAAATTTATTGTGAAGTAAATAAAAGATAATATATCCCTCTCTCATATACATACATTTAATAATTTGATTAGATTTCAGTTAAATCTCAATAAAAAAAAAATACTTAAGAATGTTTTTGTATTTGGTTAATTCAGAATGCTTAATGGTACCACCTAAAAAAATATTTACTTTTTAATGTTATACAAACTGAACCTGTTTTCAACAAGTAAATGGAAATTGGTTTCTAAGCTATTTAAATTATCCCAAACATTGTAAATATTATTTTGTTAAATTTTCATCAGTACTGACAAATGAACTAAACAAGTTAGTCATCATGATGTTAAAATCAAGACCAGGATTATTGTACCAAACTGAATTAAAAAAACAAAGTAATAACTGCTAAACTTGTAAATCTGCCTAAAACTTGAGCATATGTTATCTGCTTTTTTTATGCTTTTACTAGTTTTTTTTTTTAAGACTCTTCTGTGCATACCATTTTTTTGTTATTAATAAAAAATACTTGCAATAATGCTTCTTTGATAATCAAAAACATTTCCTTTCCAGATATAAGCACGCACATTATTTCTTTTTACTAGAGTCAGTTACTCAATAACCATTGTGTTCTTGGGCAGCCTGAAAAAATAATTCTTTCCCTGTATGATAAAGAATCATTATTTTTGTAACTCCTGTCAAAAATTTTGAATGAATGTAGAAAAAAAAGAAAAAGAAAAAAAAATATCCTGGAAATTCCTATTACTCTGTTCAGAAGCCAAAAGGCCTGGGAGGAAAGAACAAATGTAGCTCTCATTGTTTTGTGTAAAACGAAATATTGGTTGTTGCACAATGGCAAAGCTGCTGCATACTGAGAGACCCTTGATAACATTCAGTTGTCTCACAAACATTTCTGCTTGACACAACTAATTTGATTTGGTTACTAGTTTCAATTACAGTTCAGTCAAATGGAAACTTTCAGCTATGATCTCAGAAGTGACTGTTCAACACTTTATATAAAAGACCTAACTGATTCTTAGGGGTTTGAAACCAAAGAAATAGTGTGCTATGAACAAGTGTGAATAGATTTAAGTGCACAGAAATAGTTTCTTGCAAACCAAACTTTCAAGAATACTTAAGATAATGTTTATTTATTTTATTGTCTCCACATTTAAAGAGTTTCATTTAAATTAAACATTTCAAACAGAAATCAATTCTTGTGACATAATCATTGGTAGATTGTTTAAAGTTTCAGCCTAAAATTCATTGCATAAATTAATGGTAAATAGGCTAAAGCATCTATTATCTTATTATTTCATATGTTTAATTTAAAAATATAGAAACATTGCTTAGAGCTATAAAGAGTAGGAATTTGGACAGACCTAGGATTGCTCACATCCCAAAGGGACAAGTTACAGAAAAGAAAGAAAAATATTTTTTAAAAATAAAAAAATTTTTTTTTTTCAAAATGTAATGCAAAAGTTTAGAAAAAAATCATATTCATTGATTTTGTTACTTCCTAATTGTTAATATCTTTAATATGAAACAGAGTATGACTACATATTTATCAGCCATTCAACTTGATCTCTTTTTAGCAATGAGATATTCTCTTATTTTAACAGGAGTCATTACTCAGCATGAAAGGTGAGCATGTTTTGCATTCTCATAATGACAGAATCATCATTTTCTTTTTATTGACCGATTTATTTTCTATGGCTTATCAACCCTTTTGCAGGTTATTTAAAGCCAAAAAAACATTTTTATTGTAAGAATTTTTTTAATGGTTTAGTGATACAAGTCTTACTAATTAACCTATAGCAAGGTCAAGAAAAAGGTGGATTCATACCCTTTCCAAGTAAATATAACAAACCCAACAGGAACTGAAACAGCTCTCCGATTAATAAATATGAGCCATTGTCTATTACACTAATTGTACATACAAGCTTACAGCACCTGGTATATCCATGCAGTGACCCATCTAGGTACTGACCAGGCTTAATGTTGTTTAACATCGGTGATTGGGAAACACTGTTTCAATGTGAGGAATCTTCATTATTATATAAGAGAGAACAGCATGCTAATGCATAGCTTTTTATTTTAACTCTCTTTAAGTATTCTTTTATATTTAATAATTTAAAAAAAAATTTTTTACAATCAGCAGTGAAGTTAACTGCATCGATAAAATTTTAAATTTACACATGCAGAAAATTAATGTTACAGACAAACTAATAATTTCAAACATTCTTGTATTAACATATGATAATGGAAATTTTTTTTAACTGAATGTACAAATTTGTTTAAATTTTTTTTTCAGAGGAAAATATATTGGTTAATTGCTGTCTCAAAATTTGACATGAATTGTATAAAAGTTATTGTATTTTAAGACATGGTTTTAATTCCTTAACATGTGGAAGTTAAATTATTATTGCTTAATAAAGTTATATGACATCCTTGATTTATTAATATAGAATAAAAGAAATGACCTGATTTCTTATATTTTTGTATTAATGAATGATTTTAGTTATGAAAAGTAAGTCTTTTAAGCATTTGTTGTTCCTTTCTTTTTTTCTTTCTCTATCTCTTCCTCCTCCTCACATTATTGATTATTGCATTCCTCCTATTCTCATCTTCATAATGATGAATGAAAAACAACTTTCTTGTATATTTTTTTCATAATGACTATATAGTTGAGAAAGGACATCTAGGGTAATTCATAGATAGTAATAATATTGTCTTAAAAGAAACAAGCAGAAATTATTTATCTGATAGGATGAAAAATTCTTAGAAATAAAATGTGAATGATAAAAAAAATTAATGCTTCTATAGTCTTTATCATTTGAAGGATGGAAGAAAAACAACCATTAAAATCAAACTTTGTTATTGACAAATCACAATCTTCTTTTTTCATATAGCCACTTGTAAATATCTGGTGTGTTTTTGTTTGTTCTGGTTTACTCATTTACACTTCTTCCTGTTATTATTCTCTTTCTCTCTACCAATATTACATGTTTCTAGATAGTGTTATTAATAAGTCAAATAAATATGATCACTTCCAGATTGGATGAACAATGAAGTTTACATCCCATTTTATACTCAGTTTTGTGTTGGATAAATTAATATGTAAATGTTTGAAATTCATAAACAAAATATTCGAAACAAGTATTTATGTTAATGGTGAAAATAACCGTTTCCATACAGGAAACATTCAGCATTCATTAACCAAACAGTGTTTGAAATTTATAAAAAATTTTTTCTTAAAATAGTTTTCTGGAAATTAGTCTTCTGAAGTCCACTTTTATTGCTCTTTCTTTTGTTTAAGGTAGTGGAGAAAATCAACAGCTTGATATTATTTTCACTTCAAATTACATTTGCTATCCGTTTCTGCTGGAAGTGTTCAATCTACCACTTCGTCCCCAGCCTCTCAAACTCCGGCATCTTCCTCTTTGGGTGGAAGTGTCCACTCGGTCTGAACCGAACTTAAGGGTAACTGGCCGTATGCTCCCTGAGTACCTGTAGATTATTTTGACCAGTCAACTGGTCAAGTCCTGCTTGCTGCCCACGCTGTGTTAGTTTTTAGATCCAGTAAGCAGGGTGTTATCCATATGTTCATGGTCAACTGGGGGTGTGGACACGGCTGTGAGAGTTGGCGGTAGGAAGTTTAGAATGTGGCAAAATAAAACAAGAAATAATATCTGCAGAAGCCAGACAACAATGGGAGAAATATTGACGTCTTTTATATAAGAAGATAACATCAGAACAGAGGTTACAGGGAGTATAAAAACATTTAACATAAATGAGAAAAGAAAAAGACAAAAGGCATCCAGCGAATTCCCAACAGAGAGAGTTTGTGTGTGATAAACACGTATTGAATCACCTGGGGTAGGTTTATGATTAGTAGTCCAGTCTCATACAGACTTCTCAGAACAGGGGGCAGTTTTCCTTCTCTAATTCTCCCACAAATCTCTTGTGACTCTCTCTCCCGTTTCCTTTTTCATCTGTCTTGTAGCGCCGCGACCCGTATCTGTCTCCTGCGGGTGCTCACACATGTGACGCCGATGTGCCAAGCGATCGCGGTCTCTCCCGTCTGGCCTCTTCCATCTCGCTCAACCATCTGCTTTTCTTCAGCATAACCACGCTGGTTTATATAGATAAATCTGTTTGATCATGAATCGACCCTTGGCCCGGCACGCAATTATCATGAGTGCCAAAAACTATCCCTTGACATGTAAACCGATTCTCCAATTATTTAGCACGAGTTCTTCTCACTTCCCCAAAATTATACTTTGGGATATCTAAACATTGATTCAACCTTTTAATCAAAACAAATACTGTTAAACAAAACCAAATATCTCGTAGCCTGAGTAAGCTCTATTTCAATTTTTAACTGATAAATTTTATTTAGATTATTTTTCATTGTTTTTTTTTCTAATGACCCAGATTTAAAACATCGCTTCCTGCCTGAGATCATGTTTCTCATCAGTAAACATGCATCTTAACCCAAATTGTACTTTGATATTTAAACACCATTTCCACTTCCAGTCAATAAAAGTTATATTTGCGTGTGTGTATTCATGTGAGTGTATATGTGTATACCTCTCTGTTACATCAAGCATGGTTGTTTTCATTATTCAGTAAAGTTCTTTATGATTTTGTAGTGCTAATTTGTAGGGTCTTTTTGAAGACAAACTGATTCATTTGCTTGAAACCATTTTTAATCATTTATCTGAGAAAACCATTGTATATAGATGATAGTTTAGACATTTCTGAACAAGTTGGGCATGATATCCATATAAGAGTCTAATTCTGAAAAGGCTATTTAAGAATATGGCTTTTTATGTTAATATTTTGGTTACGAGAAAACTGAAGTTATACTATGACCACAAAAAAACTCTTAGCATAATTCTTGTTACTTCTGAGTCTAAAGTGAGCTTGCCATGAGATGCTTGGATTGTAAGAGAAATATAATCATTTTGAGGAAGAAAGGCTAAAAAAGAAATATTCTTTTTGATTAGCATTAAGATTTTTTGTTTGATTGTCTCTAGCTGAAAATACATATAGATTTATGTATGGATGAATTGTAGCTTAACATATCAGTCACAGTTAAGCAAGCCTAATGATCTGCCAATGAAGAATCCAACATGATACACTACAATCATGCAATATTTTGATTGAAACATGTCAGTACATCCTTTGAAAATAATCAAAATATAACTAAACTTAATTATTTTTTTAAATATAAGTTATAATATTTGTACAAAACATGGAAAAGTAATATTTTAAGCATTATTTTTATGCAATTTATATCATATTGATTTCATCTTTGTATTGCTCAAAGCAAATCCTACAAGATTATCTGTTAGAGCTATTTTTCCATTCTTGGTAGATATTTTGTTATTGTCTAAAAAGGTTATCAATTTTGTTATTTCAAGACTTGTGTATTGTCTTTAACTTTGTTCAGAAAATGTTACTCCTCCTTTGGTTTGTTGTTACTACATTTTGACCAATCTGTTCTACAGTCTTCTTCAGGGATACCATAGATAAGAAAAGAGAAAGGTCTTTCTTATTGATCATACAGATGAAATATAACACAAGAGTTTTTTAAAAGTGGGAATCTACACACATTTGCATGTAAATTAGATGTAAAAATAGACTAGTTCTATCAGCATATTGCCACAGATATCAGCATGTGAACATTGAAACTACCCTTTTAGTACTACCTTTCATAAACCAGGTACCCAAAGGAAAAATAATCCCCTAGCAACAAAGAATGATCATACCAACAAAATGAGTTTATTTTACCAAATACATAGACAGTACCATTCATTGCTCCCCACTAGCATGTACATCAGGAAATTCTAATTTCTACTCTTATGATATTTGTCTTGTTTTCATTTTAGCTTATAACATCATATCAAATTTTTAATTATTTTAATGTAACTGAAAAAATCTCCAAAATTTGTATTCAGAAATATTAGGTGAAACTTTCATTCAGTGATTTTCATTTAATTTTTTCAAGTCAATAATTTTGGTGAAAAACCACTTGTGTCTATGCATATTCTCACTCAGTAATTGATTTTTCATCCTATTTTCTCTTTTTTCTTCTTTTTCTTTCCTATTCTTCCTTCATGCAGCAAATATTTGTTACAGTTTTGAAATATATTTCTTAGTTGCGTTTTTTGTATTTAAAAAAGTTAATTTCACAAACAGTTATTAAAATATTTTTCCAACCTTAAGTATCTATAAAGTGGTTAACACTTATCAAGTAGTTCCTTAGTAGATATCAATTTATCCAATTATGTATTAGCATGGAGTCCATAAAAAATGACTTATTTGTCCCTTGGATGAGAGAGTGTACACTGACTAAGGTTAAAAGTATCATTTCCTGATATTTCTGCATATGATTCGATTGTAGTATCTGTGCACTTGAAAAAGTCTTCCACACACAAAATATATATATAGGAATGGGTAGGATAAAAAATCAGTATGCACACACATATCCTTGCACTTTCTTCCCTAGATGTTATAAATGCAGTGCTCAATGTTATGAAACAGAGCTATAAGTACATATTAGTGAATATACATAATATCTAACGTTGGTCATTGATCATGAAGTTAAGCTAGGTACAAGTACGTGTAGTTCACAATTTATGTATAAAACTTAGCCTACCAGATATCTTAGTTCTTGATACATTTTGATGGATAAAAAAATATCTTATATGCTATCATATGCAATAATCTTTAATTGATCAAAATTCTTTTGGCTTATCTTCTGATTATCTTACCCTTCCATTATTCTTTAGGTTCAGTTCTAAAGTATTATTTTTAAAATTAAATATTTTTGTTTATTTTACATTCAGATTTATGCAAAAACAGCCATTTCTGCCCCAACAAAATCATCTAATGGTTAAACAGTTATCAGCTATTTTAATTTGAAGAACTTTTGCAGCATTCTTTATGAAGATAATGTTGTATAAACATTATTTTAAAAGATGTTTATTGCTACTGACATTTTATTACTCAGAAAACAAAATTAGATTTGTGAAATGATTGCAGAGGCAAAACATGCAATTTGTAAAGGTTTTGTTCACAGGAATTTGGGTCAAATTTGACATCTGCCCTTTAGTAAATGTATGATAAATCTATCTCTAGCCCCATACTTAGTATTCATATGTGAAATAAGAAAGTAATGAATTAATTTTATTTTAGTTTTCCTATGCTTGCTTTTTATCAACAACATATTTTGGTCCTGTGTCCCAGATGAAGATAACACATTACTCATATCTTCTGTCTTAAGCTTAGCTTTCAACTTTTGAATATAGCTAAACTTTGCAGAAAGATGAGAAAAAGAAAACTCAAATTCGGAGATAACGTCATCAAGTCCTGATGATACCTTTTTAACCTCATCTTCATTGTTTTAACTTTACAGAGATGTCCTTGTTTTTGTTATAACCGGTAACTTTAAGGTTTGAACTATTATGCCATTTTTGTTATTTTTCATAGCAACAATTATTTGAAAGCAAGAAAGATAAAGATAGTTTTCTGTATAAATCATCAAATTCTGGGAATTATCATGAATCCTAAAACAAATTAGAGAATTTAATACTTTTACATAGTAGAGATTGGCTTCAATTGGTACAAATCTACAGTAGTGGGACATTTTAATTAGAACTGAACTCAGTAACAATAGCCTGTGAGACGAACCTGTTAACTATTGCTCTACAAGATAGACCCTATTTATTTTATTTTACAATGATTGACTTTTGTGGGGAAAAAAAAATATTACTCATCCTTTGCTTTCAAATTAAAGAAAATTGTCTTTGAAAATTTTTATTTTCGTCTTTAAATTTTGAGTAGATGTGTGTATAAGAAATTATCTTTTGAGAAACTGAATTATTATTTTATCAGAAAGAAATTATTATATTTGCTTTTCACTCACATTATATTTGGAATTTAATATTGAAACAAAATAGTTTTGATTTTTGTACTTCAAACAACATAAATTGTGATAAAATGTACTGGCATTCTAGTTTCAATTGCTTATTTATATTTTTTTTAATGTGGAAATTGATTCTTTGGAGAGAAACTTCAAGACTGGATAATTTGGTTCAGAAAAAAACTTTTAACTAGGAAAAATAAGCCATAAGAAAGATAAAATGGTTAAGTATTATAATTTTACTTATTGATTAGGTTGGATGCTGTGACTCTTTTGTTCTACTGTTATAGATTCTTTAATACACATACATTCTCTTTCTTTCTTTGTTTATATTTATATGTAAGGTCTGTCCAGAAATGATCCAGACTTTTAATATCAATGAGAAATTAGCCTGCCTAGGGCAATAGAAACTTAATTTCTTTCAAAGTACTCCTTCTGGGACCTCACAGTTATTCCAGTATTCCTTTCCACTTTTTAAAACAATAATGTTTTCTCTGAAGACCTTGTTACTCATCTGTATTTTACAATCTTCTTTTCAACAGCAAATTTAATTTTGAGAAAAAGCAGAAGTTACAGGGAGCCTAATCTAGGCTATAGTGTATGACTGACAAACTTGAGTGATGTGATGTTTTGCTAAAAAATGCTGCATAAAATATAAAGAATTGATAGTGTATTTCAAACAGTCTTCATAATCCCCAAAACTTCTAATTTTTGCATTGTCACTCATTGGACTCCTTTGATTGCAGCCTGAATGCTTTCAATGAGTTCATTGACAAAATTGAAGCATTATTACTAAAGTTTTATCTGGGCTTTGCTTATTGAATCATTCCTGAAAGTCTTTTAATCATTCATTCAAATATTTTCTTTTGTAAATGAATGTCCAGTTTGAAATAAAACTTGATAGCAATTAACTATGAATCCAAAGGTTACACAATACAGAAGCTCACCAAATGCTGTCTGTCAAATACATACTCTACAAGAGAGTGTCTGTTCACACATGTACAGTAAGATCCCATAAGCTAAGTTACTTCAAGTCTATATGGCAGGTTCTGTGTGGGTGTGTAGGAGTTGGAAAGACAGACAGACAGCATGGACATTGAAATAAACACTACATAGTGACTGTCAGTTTTACACCTCAAGTGATCACCAAATTATAGTCTTCACAAAGTATAAAACTGATAGTCACTATACAGTGTTGATTTCTACACTGTCTATATCTACAAATGCTCTTTGATATTGAACACCCTTTCCACATAAATACAGCAAATTTTAAACAAGATAATTTAGCTATATCTTATATCTGATGAGTGGTATGTCTGTGAAACTGACATCAATTGAATGATAAGTCAATTGAACTTTTATTAATTTATTGATTATTGTTGCTCTAGTTTTCTATTGAGCACTTGAGAAAAATTATGCTTGCATTGAATTATAAGAATGTCATGTATTTTGTTAGATGTTATTGATTTACTGTTATATTCCATTCTAATAGGAATATATTCTTGAAAAAACAAGGTGGATAAAATAAGTAAAGGTTTATTGTAACAAACCAGTACAATAAGAATAAAGATAACAGTTATACACAAAGTCATCGCAAGTCAATCCAATTGTGAGTGCTACTACTGGAAGGTCAGTAGTTCTTGCATAAGTCGGAAACATACTCAACAGATCCCAACTAGCCTCTGTAGTCCGTTGACTTCCAGATACTTATAGGTAGTTACTACCTATAGTGTAGTCACTCCCGGGGGGGGGGGGTGACAGGTTATTCCATTACATCATATATATATATATCAGGTCATCCCATAAGTTCTGTCTAAATTTTGAATAAAGAAAACAAGTGACCAAATGTTACATTTAATTACAGATTCAATCAACAATGTATTTTCCCTGATTATCTATGACTTCCTTCCATCTATTAACAAGCTTACTAATTCCATTACTGTAAAATTCTTTTGGTTTTGATTCGAAGAACTCACAAATGTCAGTTTTAACCTCTTCCTGTGTTACAAAAGCTGTTTCTTCCAAATGATTTTGTAAGCTACAAAACAAATGGTAGTCTGAAGGAGCAAGATTGGGAGAATAAGGTGGATGAGGAATTTTCTCCCAACCAAGTTCTTCAATCTTTTGTGATGTGATTCTTGCTGTGTGGGATCGCGCATTGTCCTGATGAAACATCACCTCTTTTCGATTCACTAGAGCAGGTATTTTTTTCCTCAAAGCTTGGTTCAAACACTAATTGCTGACAATATATTTGAGCATTAATTGTTGCATTAGGTGGTAAGAATTCAAAGTGAATTATTCCTTGGCGATCCCACCAGATTGAAAGAAGAACCTTTTGTCCATAAAGTTCCCTTCTCGGCTGTGGCTGGGGTCCTTCTCCTTTACCAAGCCACTGTCTACGATGCTTAACATTTCAATAAAAGATCCATTTTTCATCACCAGTCACAAGTCTATCCAAAAAAGGTGAAACAAGTTGGCGAGAATGGAGAGAAGAGCAGATGTCAACTCGGGATTTGAGGTTGTTTTCAGACAATTCATGAGGCACCCATTTTCCAAGTTTAGGAACTTTTCCAAGTTGTTGAAGATGATGATGAACAGTTGTATGGTTTGAACTGAGAACCACTGCCAATTCCTCAACTGATAAAGCAGGATTTTCTTCAAGGGCTGCTTCAAGAAGCTTTTCATCAAACTCAACTGGACGTCCAGTTTGATCATCTTCAAGGGTGAAATCTCCACCTCTGAATTTTGCAAACCATCTTCTGCAAGTTCTTTCATTCACACATTCCTCTCCATAAACTGAGTGAATGTTTCTAGCCACTTTGGCTGCTGAGTTTCCTTTCTTGAACTCATAAAGCATTATGTGCCTCAAATGATTCTTGGGTACATCCATGTTAGCAGGGTTTTAATCAAACAAAATTTAATTTTATTGTTCTCTGAAATAAAATTTGATCAGTTTAAATGCATCTAAACAAAAAAAAATAATGTTCAGCTCCATTAGACATTATAAAATACTCTTTAAATTTTGTTCATTTTAAAAGTTAAAATTCGGACAGAATTTATGGGATGACCTGATATATATATATATATATATATAAAATAAATTTGAGAAACAAAAGCATGCAATATTAACTTTTGTAAGATGTAATATAAACTTATTGTTCAGTTTGCTGCTTTCATAACTCATTTTTATTTATTGTCAGTTATTGATAACAGGTGCAGCATAATCTAATTTGAATAAGAATAATCTATAATTACAGATTAGGTTCCAGTAATACAAACAGGATTTTCATATTTTGTTAATTAAAAAGAAAAAAACACTGTATTGGAAATATTAGTTCTTTGTCATGAAATATTTTATATTAACTGATTATCACTGCTCTTTTATCAAACAGGAAACTTTAAACTACTTAGCTACAAGATGTCATTGCTTTTAAAATAAAAGCTAATTAATTTTAATTTTCAAATGATATTATCACAGACCCTGTATGTCATCTACAGCCTGATAGAATTATTTTTTTATTGTTTTTTTTGTTTTTTTTTATTAGCCATTAATTTCAATTACAGTTTCCATTAGCTTATGGATACCAGTAATTTGTTTCATTTGGACAAATGTAAAAGTTTAAAGCAAAATCTAAATTTCACATTAGATTCAGAGTTGTTTTTAGTGTTTTATTATAAATTCACTTGTCCAATATTATGTGAAAAATAAATAAAATAAAAACAAATTTAATTTTTTTGTTTCAATTAAAAGAAAATAGAATTACCTTTTAATCAACATAAATCTGTATTCCGAAGTTAAATGAAAAATACAGGCCTATGAAGTAAATCATAAAAATTCCAGAATTTATTGAATGTCATTCACACTGAAGCTAAAACCTCTTAATTAATATATGATTTAAGATGGGAATTAGTTGTATTTTGTGTATAGGACACTAAAAATAAGATTGAGTCAGAAGTCATTTCTTAGTAAATATAATCCTATAAATCCATTGCCACTCATTCTTCTATCTTGCTAAAACTATTTTTTTAGTTTTATTCATGCTATTAAGAATTTTGATCTAATTTTTTTTTTTTACATATACAAAAATAACAAATCTTTTAAATGTCTGATAACTGTGACTCCATTTGGAATTTGTGTCAGTCCAATTTGTTCCAAGCTTGGATAAAAAAACCTTTACATCACCTTTAAATATTTCCATTCCTATTTCTTCCTTTTATAAAGAAGCAAAAAAGCCCTTTTTTGTATATTTCTTCTATCCATGGAAACATATGTCAAAACTATGGTGAATGAAATGTATATTTACAAAGCCTCCTTGTACTCTTTGTGATTTCATAGTAGAAAAGTAATCTTTGAGTTCCTGTATGGTTTCCATCTGTTATTTTCTTGTTATCTTTTTATCTTTTGATAGAACAAAATTTATAGAATATATATATATATATATATATATATATATATATGCATGTGTATTTATACAGCCTTTAGGTCAGATTTCATATTATTATTTAAAAAAAAGATTTGTTCCATTGATTGTTCAGGAAAACAAACTATATGTCATTCTTAGTGAATACATCTTAAAGCTATAATATAGCTTGATTGGGTGATGCTTATAATGCTTGAATTTTACATATGTCAAGTTTTTTTCTTTGATTTTCAGTGATTTTGCTTTGTTTCCTATTTTAAAAGATTTTGTTTTGTTTCCTATTTTAAAAGATTTTGTTCTTTTATTTATGTTTTATACTTATGTTTGTTTATGACAATCCCATCAACAATACTTAAAAAAATCTGTGATTGACACTAGCCAAAGTTGAAACTGGTTATAACAGAGTTCTTATTGCTTTATCAACTATTATAAAATGCCAGTAACATGATTTTTTTGTCAAGATTCCTGTCAGTGAAACATAATGCAGGAATGGGAATTCATACCTTTGTTCAAAGTATTCATCCTTAAGGGAATGCAAACAGTTTTAACTTAAAAATTAAAACTTGGCTTGCTTATTCCATTTTCTATGCTTAATAACCATTTCACTATGGCTAATACAATAGACACAGTATTTAAAAACAAACAAGAGAGTTACTTTTATCAGCTCTTAGATACAATATGTGAGTGTAAGAATTCCTGAAAGTAATGAAAGCTGTAAGTCTTTTGGAATGTCTTGTATATGTGATAGTGATGCAAAAGTTACTAGGAATTATTTTTGTTTAACAAAATCTTTTATTTATATAAATTCATAGCATCATTATTCAGACTTCAAAATATTTCCTTGGCTTTCTATAACCTTACACCAACTTTCAGCTAAATTACATATTCCATCAGAAAACAATGATTCCAAGTTTCTTTTGATGAATTCTTTCAAGTTTTGAACTTGTTTGGAACAATTAATCCAACAAAGAATGTTTTATAAAGTGAAACAGTGATTCCCATTTTAGCTCCATGATCATTTGACATGTTGTATTTGCAGCATGAAATGAGAATTAACATGTAGCACAATCACCAGAAAAGGCTTTCTTTCTCTTCTGTTGGTGATTTTCTAAGTGTAACTTAGATGTGGCACAAGGTCGAAAGTATGGAGCAGCCAGTGAGGCATGAACTCACTATTCAGTCGTAATTGAGCTAGCAAGACAAGCTTGCTAACAATTACACCACATCGAAGTGCCCCTTTTTTTTTCTCTTCTAATGAAACTTTAAAATAAACAATTTGTTCACTTGACTTTTGAACAGTAACAGTTTGTCCAGATGGAATTCCATATGTATTCTCTAAAACAAAGAACATTTTCCCTCCATTAAGATTCTATGATTTTCTTCCTTTTACATTCTCAAAATGAATCCATTATTCCTTGTCAGTGATCATCTTGTTCAATTTTTTTTTTATTTTAAGTTGAATATAAAGAGAAAGACAAGTATTTCAAAGAGTATTTTTTTTTTGTAAATTCATTGGGAAACAGTTTTCTTAGTTTCTAAATTTTTCCTTAGAGTTGTAAATGTCAACCTACATTTGAATGGTTATGCAAGCAATAAAGAGTCAAGTAAACTTCAAAGACACAATTTTTTTCATAATATTTTGAAAAATGATGCTGCAGAGAAACTTCTGCATCCCTCGAATAGATTATTAATATTTTATTTATAATGTGTATATTATCATAAATAATAAAAAGCTAAATAATAATTTGTTCATAGAGATAGATTTTTTCTTTAGCACAAGAACCTGTACTTTTCATGCTTCTATTTTTTTTTACTCTAGTATTTGTGGAAACATTCAATTAACAACCCATTTTTAAGTTTAATATTTAACACTGTTATTTCCTGACACCCTCACACATAAGGTCAATTGTGTAGGGCAGGTGCTTAAATGGCAAGTCTCCATCAGCTGATGAGACATTACTGATATAATTTTCTTAGTAAAACTTTACTCACACTATGATCTCACTCAGTCATGACTCTCTCCCTCTCTCTTTCCCTGTGCACTCAAACCTACGTAAAATACCTTTTGCTACTTATGAAGGCACTTGTAATTGACCAGTTCTTTTGCCTCTGTAGCTGGGCAGGCCAAACCCCATTTATCAGCGCCGTCTCATTTACATTCTTCTTGCTTCAGCTGCTAGTAACAAGAAACACTTGCTGCCAGAAGGATTACTTAGGTGGAAAAAATATATATTTACCTTAATTTTTGCTCCATGGAACCACCTAAAGAAAGGTGAGAGTTTTGTCATTTTAAAACTATTTAATGCTTTTGATCTAGAGTTATATAAAATTTAATTAGAAGTTTCTTTCTTGATGTACCTCTTTTTCTAGAAGATTGTCAGCTGTGTGAAAAATCTGAGATTTCAACTTCCAAACCATAGAAGCTGAATTTTTCAAAAGTTTAAAGCATCTTATTTTAAAGACACTCAGTAATAGAAACAGTTTTGACTTATGCAGTTATCTCAATTCTATAAAGTTTTCCTAAAAAAATTTTTAAAATTAACACTTTATAATAGATTTATAAAACATTTTATAAGTTTTGATCTCTATGATTAATTTACCAGTGAATTAATTGCACTGACAAGGAAAGAGATCATGTTGAAAATATTTAATGTGTAAAATAATTTTTTTTATCATGTTTGCTGATTTATTAATGGAACAGCATTCTAATATCTTTGATTAGAGCATAGATATTTTTGCCTTAAAATGTTTGTTACCATTCAATCTTAAGACTAAAACAAAATGATTTTGATGTAAACACATTACTTACATATTTGAGACAGTAACTATATTTTTGGGTGAAGCTTTTTAACACACAGAATTACAGGAATTATTGTTTCTCATAAAATCAAGCAGAATATTCTCAACACTTTGGTATTAAATTCTATGAGGCATTCCACTTGGGCTGACAGAAAAGTTTGTGAAATTCCATGAAAGAATAAGCCAAATTCTATCAAAGCTGTTATTATTGAGTTCAATAACAAAAGCTGCTATAACTTAGAAGCTAAATATCAAATGCTTTTAGAAAGTATCAACATGAGCCTGTCATGAAAAATCATCCTATACCTGTTTTACAGTTGCTATTTTGATACTGTATATACAGTAAAAAAAAAATAAAAAATAAGTGATATGACTAGAAAAATACTTTAAAATTTTGTTGATTTATGATTAAGTCTTCTGGAAAGAAAATTGTGAACAGATTGTTTATTCCAAATCTATAAATGTTCAGGAATTTTCTTTCCAAACAAATGACTATTTAAATTCTTAAACATTTAAATTCAATGAAGTGCTTGGATCAAAATTCACAAAAGATTATCAAATATGATTGACACATCCCAGTGGAAGGTCCAATTGTACACTCTCTGAAAATTTTTATTTATAGCAATCAAGAGGAGAACACAAATACAGTTTTTATAAATAATGATAATTTTTCATCTCAGAAATTCATAAACTTTTTATTTTTTTAACAACTCTAATCCTTTTCTCTTTATACTCACATGGCTAGTTTGTCACACAGTAATTAAAAGCAAAATAAGTAATGTTTAATATTAATGCAAGGAACTTTTATTGGTTTGGGTTAAATATATTAACTGCTACATCCTTAAATAGATGTTCCTTTAAATATCCAAGATAATTCTTACTCATATCTAGAACATTGAAATATTCTGAAATATAAAATAAATTATCAATATTGATATATATATTATTGGTGTTGATAAAATTAAATGTAAGTATAAATTTATCAGTGTTCTTCATTAAAGATTAAATAGATGAGATACTGTCAAGAATGAATCATATGTTTATTTATGACACAAGATTTAAAATGTAATTCCATTGAAAGTATTAAATATTTTGTTAATACTCTTACTAAAATAAATAAAATCCTTATGTAATATTACTCGCATATCATTCCTTCTTAAATATTCATAAAGATAAACAAATGTTTTTTAATTGATTCATTCATTTTCTATAGCTTATCAACCTTTGCAGGTTATTTAAAGACAGAAAATATTCTTTTTTAGATTGTAAGATTTTTTTTTGGAGACAATAATGTTTTAGTGATACAAGTCTAACTATTTAATCCATAGCTGGTAGGGGGAGAAAAGGTGGTGTCATACCTTTCCCCAAGGGTATTTGCATGTAAGTAAATATAATTAACCCAGCAAGAATTGAAATTCAGCTCTCCAATTAACAATTCAGAGCCATTATCCATTACACCACCTGAACATCCACATTTACAGCACCTGGTATTCCCAAACAGTCACAATCTAGGTAGTGATATAGCTTAACCAATGATCATACAGGAACTGGTGTTTAAATGTGATATAAAAAAAAAAAAAGGTTTACCAATTCTGAACTATATGGACAATAATGTCTGCAGTATGATTCCAAATCATATTGCTTGAATTTTTTTCTAATAAAGCTTCATGTCAGAATTGTAATATTTTCAAATCCAAAGAAGAGGGTGAATTAAATGAATTTTTTTTTAGTTATGGTAATTACTTAGGCAGCAGTAACTAAAACAATAATTTTCCTAGGAATTATCATTTATTCTTTTAATTAGTACAATTACTGTTTTTTTTTTCTGTTTGTTTTGTTTTGTGACATTGTATTTCAAAGCTTCTCGAAAATATGCAGAATTCATTGGTTTATTCTTTTTCTACAGCTTAACCTTTTGCAGGTTATTTAAAGCCAGAAAATATTTTTAGATTGTAAAAATTGGTGAGGGGGAGGGAGATAATAATGAATTAGCAGTACAAGTCTCACTAATTAAACCATAGCTGGGAAGGTGGATTCATACTTTTCTCAAGGGTATTTGAATATAAGTGAATGCAACAAACCCAACTGAAACTGGAACTCTATCATCCAATTAAAAATTCCAGACCATTATCCATTACAACACCCACCCGCACGTTCAAGCTTACAGCACCTTGTATTCCTAAGCAGTCACCCATATATGTACTGACCAAGATCGATGTTGCTTAACTTCAGTGATCATATATGTTCAACACTATATGACTGTAACCCTGAAATTATGCAGAAGAATCCATAACAAATTTTCTATGGCTAAATACATGTAAAATTTTAGTATTGGATCTTATCACTGAATAGTAAAGATAAGGACTGAATATAATTGGTAACTTTAGTGAAACTTGTAAACTTCAATATTTTCAATGGAGAAAGTCATCCTGTTGTAACACTGAAATTGTTATAGTCAAAAATAGATCTGAGGGAGAAAAGTGAACTGTGCTAACAGTCAACATATTCTGGGTGTGTGTCAAGAGTGATCTATAACCTGTAGTAAGATAAGTATAAAAAATGTGTTAAAAAAATTCACTGATAGAAAACAAAATTACAACACCTTGAATGTTGCAATTTAATCAAGATTAAACATACAAATAATATCGCTTGATTACAGTAAATGATCATATGTACAGAACAGTATGTATAAAGGTCCCAAAATAGAAGTGTATCCTCTGTGGGCATTAACACAGGTTTGTATTTTCAAAACATACAATCATATTATTTCATGCCTCTTACTCCTGTTGACACAATACAGCAAGTTTGTTAATTCAATGACATTGTCTCATGCATGTTCAGAGGATAAACAGGTCTAGTGATTGTGCCAGCCAAAGAAATTGTTGAACACCTTGCAAAGCATGTTAAGTTATATAGGTATCATCTGGGCAAGCATTATCATGCTAGAGCAACACACTACCTTCTTGTTGCAAGAATGGCAGCAGAATGGATTGAACAATGTTCTGAATTTATATGACTGTTCAATATTCCTTCTACAAACACCAAATGTAAGCAAGAGTTGTAACTTATGATTTGATATCAAGGGTTACTTATGGTAAGCTGGAGTTGTAACTTATGGCACCCCATGAAATCATATCAAGGGTTGGGCCTGTATGTTGTGGGAAAATTCACACTAGAAGATGCCACTTCTCAAATGTACAAACAACCATCACTTGTATAGAGACAGAGTACCATTTGATCCCCCAGGTAACCCTTTGGCAATACCACTGGAAACATGCATGATGGTATTTATGTGTTAATGGAAGTCTGGATAGTAGTGTATGTGCCTCTATTCCTGTTGTAAGTAAACAATTCCAAATGATTTATGTTGACACTCTTGGGTATCACATTTGCTCTGCATTGTACCGTGGCTGTCACACATTAATCTTTGTGAGTGTCTGTACTAAGTTTTCATCTAGAACATGGTCTACAGATATAGAAATGTTTGTTTGACCATTGTTACCCACATCAAAGCAATACAGCAATTTTCTGAAATGATCATCCAGCCTCTTGTAGGACCACAACCTAACAGCTGTTCTCAAATGGGTCTACTTGAACAACAGGAGGATGGTATGACATCTGCTTGCACTGGGCTCTTATACCATACTGAACCTTATTACCATATGCATCAGTCTAAGGTTCAAGCAATGGTGGTGTACTGGTATATATGTTATTATATCAGAATATGTACTACCTCCAAACATGCACACACTATACCAAAGTGAAAATCAATATTATCTTTTGGAGTGTTGCAATTTTATTGTGTATGTGTGTTAAACACTTATGGAAACTAAAAATGAAAGGGAAAACACCAGTAGAATGGGATATATAAAAAAAGAAAAATGAAGAAATCCAAAGGAAGAAATTGTAATCAATGTATATCAGAAAAACTGAAAATCAGAATTTAAAAATATGAATTGATTAAGAAACAAAAGGAATTAAATTATTTCCAACTGTCAGTATACTGATGCAATGCTTTTAAAAATGTGATAAAGTAGTATAGGGGTTGGGAGCATCGAAGGGAAACAAATCCCCATTGTTAATAGATTAATAATCAATTCATATTATTTTTATGTGTATTAAAAAGCTCTTTTAAAAGTATTTAAAATAGAGCACTGTACACACTTTCTTAACTTGTCCTTAGATCACTGTTCTTTTAAACTTTGAGCACTTTTTTAAAATTTTTTACAAGGCACAATCATTTTATACTGCTGGAATAACTGATATTATCTTATATATCTATATACTGTGTGTGAGTGTGCATACATATATGAAAAATTCTATAAATTAAAGACAAACAATTTTCTTTCAATATTTTCAAAAGTAAACCCCCCCTTCCCACAATGTGCTATCATTCTTTTGCATTGTATTGTTATTATTATACATTTTTATACTTTACACAATTTGAAATTGAATGATAAACATTTTCCTCACAGGAAGCCCCTACTTAATTCAAGTCAGTACAACTTGAGGAGTCAGCACTCAAAGGCCATTTGAAAAAAAAAAAAAAAAAATATAACAAATCTGGAAGGTTGCCATTTTGCGACAACAAAATGGAAAAAAGGAAATATTAAGATAATCATTGCTGCTAACAAAAAAAATTTCTCACTACCTCAATTTTAAATTAACCTTGGAGAAAACAATCTTCCTTGTTGTTTTTAAAAAACAATATAATTTTATTAGCTCTTCATAGAGCTTCTATAAAATTAAAAGCTGAAGAATAAATTTTATCAATTTTTTTTTCTTTAAATGATTTCTTAAGCTGTCACCTGTTTTATAGAATGATGTTAACTACTCTTCATTCTGGAGATTGAAACTTGCCTGTGTATTGGATAATATTAAAAAGTGAATTGTGCACCATTTCTCTCTCTCTTTTCCTAGTTCACTATATGAAGGTGCTACCCAAAAGTATGGCAAATTTGTCCATAAAACTATTTATCCCTGATATCTAGTTTCCACCATCTTTTTTGAATTAGCCCCCCCGCCTCCTTTCCTGATGTTTACACTGACTCACAAAGGGGAGTAGTTCACCCTAGATTTATTTCATACATGTTTTTCTAATTACTTAAACTTTTGTGCCTCATAATAAAGATTCCTGCTCAAAATGACTTGAAATAAGACTGAAAATGGCATAAATTCAACCCACTCAAAGTCACTTTTATAAAAGAGACTTCATTTAGAATTTGAACTTAATTCTCTGAATACATTTTTCACATCACTATCAACCACTTCAGTTTCTAGAGGGATTTTACTAACTGATCTTTACCATTTTTTAAAACAATTTTAATACAAAATGCTAAACATTGAACAATTGATAAAAAATAAATTAAAAAATAATGCAAAAAAGAAACTTATCTTTGTGGTTTCAAAATGTTAATTTATAAGCTTTCACAGAAATAGTGAATGCTGTAAACATAAAAGATTTGACTCAAATTTCCCAACTTAAAATAAATTGCTTCCTTGGTTTGAATTTATTATTTTTAAGTGTTTATTTTAAAACCAGCATACAAGAAGTGATCAGATTCCAAGTAACTTGCTCAAAACCATTACTACTAGAGTTCAGATGATATACTATTAGATTTTCTAATCAGTAAGATTTTACACATCTAGGTTCTGGTGATTTTCACCAGAGATCAAGTAATAGCAAGTTTCCTCAATACTTGCTGATTTTAGTCATATCTTAATAGTTTCAATTTTTCTTTAGATTTTGAATTATTTTCATCTTTTCTGCAAAGTCTATAAATAATGTTGAGCACAACTGTCACTTTCATTTCATATAACTTTTTTCCAATTCTCTGGGAATGTTTTACTCCTTAAATTTCACCTTTTAGCATCCACTAACAGTTTTTTTTTTATTCTTTGTTTATGATGATCAAATACAGTTTCCTGCTTTAGATTTGGTAACCCATTTGAATTTAAATGTTATACATTCTATTTTAAGTTTCTGGTTTGTCTATATATATATATATATATATATATATATATATTCAACTCTTATTGCTTTGCACAATTCCCAGTAGGCCACTCTTCATGCCCAGTCTAACTTTCTTTTGAACTCCTGAACTAATTTGCTGAATTTACATTTTTTATACTATTGTTCACCCAATACAAAGCCACTCAAGACAGGGAGTTATTGAATACGGTTCTTCTAAGTTTAAGGAGTAAGTAAGGAGTACATGTTATAGGGATATGTAGGATTGATAACAGTTGACCCCAGACTTGAAGAGTTTAAAATTATAGTGATCAGGAAAGCATCTTTTTGGGAGTCTACTCCATAAAGTAATAATTCTGTCAAAAAATCTGTCTGAGTCTGTCTATCTTGTTCTAGGAATTCTGTTTCCATTTTCAAGTTTCCTCTGTACTGCCATACCATTTATCTCTTGAAATCCTCAGAGTTGTCTTTCTTACCATGTTTTATGTTTTTTTTGTTTTGTTTTCTAATCTACCATTTGATATATACAAAAATAGATGCAAACAGTTGAAAAGTGTTTCCATTATTTTTTTTCTTACTATCAATATAAAAAATACAAAAACCTATCATGACAAATGATCTGAAATTTTAGTTTTCAAAGTTTGATATATGTATAAAGAATATTTTGTTTCTAAAAGAAATATTTGCAATAAAGAGTTAATAATTTAATAGCAGAAAAATTAAATTCTGCATCCATAAATAATAAAAAAATATGGCTTCTTAAAATAGTTGGCTGCCAGAGAAAATATTTTAAAATTGCTTTGATGTATAAAATAGAAGTTTATAACAAATATTGATTGCTTTCGTTATTTGTTAATCTTCCATCATCATAAACAAGAAGTGAAATGTATTATTATATGATCCAAGAGGGACTGATGAATTGGTTGGCAGCATTTGCATTGACATTGATCAACAGTTCCTTGAAGGGAGCTTTTGAAGTACTTGAGTTGTTCACTTGGCAGATGGGCTTTTGTTATCTGATTATGTTGACTGATCACCAAGCTACTTCAAGATTATGTCTTTAATTCTACTGTTTTAGCACAGTCTAACATACAGGGTCTGCTGATTTCACATCTTACTTCATAACAGATCAAGTCAGAAACTTGTGATATTACAGCAATTACAGTAGTAAGATCAGGAAAAAGCCTCCTACTGCCAATATTTTATTCTTGTTTGTTTTTACCAATGACACTTAAAATGTTATCAATCACTTGGTAAAATTGCATAAGACAAATGCAATACAAAATTTAGAAGATAATTCCTAAATCTTTAAATGAAAGCCATTAACTCTGAAGGACAGATTCTAGGAATTTAGAAAAAAAGATTTTTATAGGATTAATTGTCTATTCTATAATATAAAATACAATGTGACTATATATTTATCAGTCACACAGTCTGATTCTCTCTTAATAATGATATTTATGGTAGCAGGAGGCATTACTTGAAACCAGTATGCAAACATGCTTTGTGTTACCATAACAACGAAATATCTCATCACTAAGGAAGTTTAGGCTGCTAATATATTATATTTTTTTTTATTTGTTTCATGTTTGCATTCTCTGAATATTTTTACTTTTTTTTTTAAGCATTAGGTTACCTGAATTTATATACACTTGATGAAGGCCTGAGAGGTACAACAACCAAAATGTTGTGATGACAAGATAAATGGTGTAAATTCAGAAATTCAGACAGAAATTACTTATTTTCCACTCTACAGCCTTTTTCCCCACAAATATAACATTGCAAACCTATCACTTCTTTATCACTATTTCCATAGCAACTGTTCAGATGAGTTCCACTCTTTAGTCCCACCAGTTCAAACCTTTACACCTAGGACTCACCATGATACATTCATGGAGTTGAATCACCCACATTTGTAAAGAGGAACTTCTGTTCAGATAGCCTTTTACCAAAAACTGCTACTTTGTGGAACAAACTCCCAAGTGAATGCTTCCTTGAACACTACAATTGTAACCTCTTCAAGTCAGGATTCAATTGCTATCTATCCTCCTTTTCCTTCACTCTCTTTTACCTCCTCTTGCATTCATATCACACACACCTCATTCAGCAACCCTCTACTATAAGTGGTTCTTGGGGATTATACTGGTTGAAATTTAGTATAAAAAATGATATATATGCAAAACTTCTAGACTCTTGTAAACACATTAATACATGTTATGTGTATAAACACATTAATACAGGTTATGTGTATAAACACAAGGTATTAAATAAGGCATATATATATATAAAATCATTGCAACACCAAAATTCCCATGTTTCAAAATTAAAACTTCAATTTAAATTCAATCATACAAATTAAACTTAAAATACAAAGTTCTGTTCCATTATCAAGTGATGCTAAGAATAACTTTTTAGAAACTGATTCACTTAATTTATAAGTCCTGACAAATTTGATATTTTGAGATATTAGGGGGGTTAAGATTTAACTTATTTAGAAAATTCATGTATCTAATGTATTGTAGCTATCAAGTCAGTCAAGTCAAGGTGGGATGTTGGGGTATATATATCTATTAATACAAACTTCCTTTCTCCAAGTAGAAATTTGTGGTAGTGTCTGTGTTCTAACATATTGTCTGGATTTCAGTAGCAATACATTTGGCATTTTTATTTTTTTATCTAATTTTTATTTTTATAAATTTCAATTATGATATTTTCAAAAGGGGCATTCAAATATTATTTAGTCACATTTTTAATATTTATATTTTTATCTGTACTGACTTAAGATATTATATTTAATTTATTTACTAATTGAGTACATATATGGTAATGTTAAAATTAATATATTAGAATTTAAACTATTATATAAAACTTTAAAAAGTATAATGGCATCGAAAAAAGAGCAATATTTTTTATGAGGAATATTGTCTTTAGTGAAGTTCTTGAAAATTAAATACAACTTCATTAAGTGGATATGAAAAATGTGAGTCATCATTGAAATTGGTAAAGGGATTTTTTGCATAAACATGAAATACTTAATATTCTAATCATAGACGGTAAAAATTCTGTGGAATTTTAATGAGTCTTGCTAGTAATTATTTTACTAAATTTACACGTTAAATCTTTTATGTGCATTGAATGAACATTAAAATGGTTATAGAAAAATTAAGAAAAAATGTCATCTACATGTTAGAATACTGAGTCTTGGTTTACTTAGTATGATTAAGTGTAAGTAGTCTATGCCAGTTAAAAGTCAGAATGCTTTAGACAAGCAGACATTTCTCACTTAACACAATTTTCAGAACCCATATTTCATCAATTTTACCATTTGGCCTTGTGCTTTCCTATATTGAGTTTAGCTAGTGTCAATTGTGTTAACTCTACATTTCAATTATTTTTTCTAAAGCAAACGCTCTAAGATTTTTTTTTTCTTGCTGTTAGATGTAAACAAGATGATTAAAACCTGGCAGGATTTGACTGAAGACTTGTTTCTAACAAATGCACATGTGGTGCTTTAAATTTTTCTGGCAACAATTATAAATCTTCTTTTTATAAATGTTCAATTTTCCTTTCCTGTGAAGGATAAAAAAAAAATCATTAGCTCAAAAATCAAGACCAGACTGTGTGACATCATTAAGTTAATTAACAGTTGCCTGCAACCATAGGGTTTTATATAACTAACCACTCCTAGTTGATATTATTCAGTTGATAAATACTAAGATTTTTTTAACTGAAAAGGAAATCTTGATTTATACAAGAGATGCTTAGCACACGCACAACAGATTGGAAAGTGATTTTTTTTTCTGTGAAAGAAAAAGTAAATTAAATCTTTTTATAATATAAAATTTTTAAAAAATGATTAGAATTGTAATAAAACCAAAACATATGAAAATGAATTTATACATTTTGTTCTTGAGAATTGACAACAAATACATTAAACTATTAGATTGATTTACAAGAATAATTTTATATTTACATTTTAAAAATTAATATAATTGTATCAAAACTAATACAATGCAATATTTATCATTAACTAATTTATTCATAAATATGAAACATTTTTGTTCATAAATTTATTAAAATATGTGGACCAAGTATAAGAAAATTCTCATTATTTACCATTTTATAAGTTTTGAATTTATTGGTAATCAGCCAAACTTTAGCCAATCATTTCAATAAACAATATAATAGTGTAAAACACTAATAGTGTTTATCATTTCAGTTGTCAATTCTTGAGAACCAAAAAAAATGCATAAATTCATGTTGATATATTTAGGTTTTATTCCAATTTTAATGATTGATTTTTAAAACAAACAAACATTGTCAAGGTGTGAAGGTAGAGGTAGAATAATAATGGTGTCAAAAGAAAAAAACGTCCTTTTGACACCGAATTTTTTGTTGGTGCAAACGATAAAGATTATCCATTTTACTAACTTCCTGACTATCTTTTATAAAAATGAACGAAAGTACCTCAGATCTGTTTAAATATCTTTAAAATTCTATGAACAAATTTTTAACATTTTTTTTTATGGAAGTAGTAAAAATACTTCTAAAACATACTAAAATATAATTTGTAAGTTTCAAATATTTATCAGAGTATGTAACCCATTTAATTATCAATGAAAAACATGAAAGGAGAATTCAGTTTTAAAATGAACTTTTTTTAAAAAAATCACATGTCCCAAGGTTGGAAATAAATTTAGACATCAAAAAAAGAAATTATTTTCTTACCTTTTGCAGAAGTTTCTAGAACTTTCTACTTTGCTTGAAGTAATTCTAAAAGTTGCCAGTTGAACACTACATGTACAATACATAATTCATTTCCTTGTTTTGTTTATGGCTTGTCAAAGAAGAAAAAGGCAAAAAATTTCAATTATTATGAATAGAATAGAAAACTGATGCTATTACACAAAATTTAAACAGATTTAAAATTATCATTAGCAATTTTTGAAGAATTTAGAAATATAGCACTTAAAAGTGACATGGAAGGCCACCCAAATTGACTGCTGCTGGCTGTTATCACTTTCAGGAGACACCAAATGGTGAATTTTCCTCCAGGGAACCTAAAAATAAATTTGCTTAATATCACTGACATAAAGGTTCTGTTGTCAATTAATTAAGTAACCTTGTGTTTTGGCTCATAAAAAAAGGTTCCCACTTAGATGCTCACAAGAAAAAACATGTTGAGTAGACTTGTTGGGTGGTGGTGTTAAAATGTGACTTGAAAATGAAAGTATAACTTAATATTCTTCTTTGCATGTACTGTTTCTTTTAACATTAATTCTTGAAACTTGTAAATCTTTGGCTGGATTTTGAAGATCTTGGTAAAGACTATACTTCTTTGAACAGTGTGGCCTGACTCTGCAGAATCACAAAGAATTGTACCAAATTACAGAAACTGCATCACTTGAGAACTATCAACAGCAGCAACAACAATTAAAATGGATAACACATATAACTGGAAGAGAAAATAATGTTTACCCCATATTATTCCTCTTTATCATTTCCATAAAAAAAACTCAACATGCCCACTGTGTGTTCCGTGTTTATTAAATGCAATAGAATATATCCATTTCATCCTCCCTCAATACATTACAAATGACAACAAGTCTTCATAATTTTGAGAGGTAAGCCTTTAACAACTTTACCAAATATTTTGATTGATAAAAACAAGTTTAACTGTACTTATACAATATGGAGATAAACTTGCCTAGACCCGACACGTTTGATGAACTGATGGAAAACTTTCAGAACTATAAAGAAAGGCTAGACACACATATTGTCACAAATGACATTTCAGAACACATACATCAGTTCTTCTCTCTTCTATTGGTCCCAAGACATGTGTGACTTTATGAGCTTTATCAGCCCTTGACTTGCCCTCAAGCAAAACATATGATGAAGTTGTGCGAGTTACTCCTTCAACACTTTAATCCAAAACCACTTGAAATCACGAAGCAATATAGATTCCACATTAGGAAACAGGAAAATTCTGAAACTGTATCAAACTTTATCACAGGTATAAAGCAATTATCTATTTATTGTAACTTTGGTAATTATTTAAAAGACACCTTAAGGAATGGACTGGTGTGTGGTCTAAGGTGCGAAACAACCCAAAAGCGACTTCTTTAAGAAGACCCTCTATCATTTGATAAGGCTTGTTCCATAACTACCTCCATGGAAATGCTCGAGAATGACACCAATGAAATTAATCAATAAGGAGGATATACACGTCCTCAGGAAGTCAGAGACTGATCGAACAAGACAAAGACATCAAAAGAGGAAAGTCCTTAATTTTCCACCTTGCAGTTCTTATGGAAAGACGAACCACAAACAGGCAAACTGCTACTTTAAGGAGGCAGTTTACTTAGTATACTACAAAAGTGATCACATCCAGCCAATGTGTAGATCTAAGCAAGCTTACAATATAAAGAGACAGCAACAGAAATTTCCACAAGTTACAAACGAGGGTAGCAGTGAATTCAAACTTTTGTATGGCTGGTTCATACAAGATATTTGTCACTGAAACTTTGGATTCTAAATCTGTGAGGATAAAACTTGATACAGGGGCAGTAATTTCAGTGATGACAACTAAAAGATTATAAACGAATATTTTCCACAACCCATGTCCTTGAAAGAACCACAATCCAACTGAAAACATATACCAACAAACTCATCAAATCTTTAGGTCAGCTGTCAATATTAGTTGAACACAAATGCATCCAGTTACCTCTCACCATCTTAAAAATTGGCAATAATCCCATCTTAGAAAGAGACTGGATGTATAAACTTGAAATATACAAATCCCTCCACAACTTCAGCAGCACAGAAGAAAATGGCTTGATTGCAAAACTAAGTGGAATTTCCACAAGTCTTCAGGGAAGGTATAGGTACAATCAAGGACATGAAAGCACAATTGAGTCAACCCCATACATGAGAGCAAGAACTGTTCCATATGCCTTAAGGACAAATGTGGGGGAAGAATTGTACAAACTAACCAAGGAACATATCCTGTTGCAGGTCCAATCAAGTGAATGGGCCACACCTATCATCCCTATAATAAAGCACAATGGTAGTACCCACATTTGCGGCAACTATAAAACAACAGTCAACCCAAATTTAGAAGTTGAACAATGTACCCTCCTCAGAATAGAGGACATGATAGCAAAACTCAAGAGGGAAAAATTCACCAAAATAGATCTAAGGCAAGAATACCTACAATTAATGCTTGATGAAGAATTAAAGTCACTGACAACCATAAACACCCATAAAGTATGATACCAATTTAATCATCTCAGTTATGGCATCACATCAGCACCTGCAATATTGCAAAAGACTGTGTACCAAATTCTACAAGTTGTGGAAGGGGTAGTTTGTAACATGGATGAGATATTAAGCACTGTAAAATCTGACAAGATACATTTTTAAAAACTTGAAAACATTCTTTCCTGTCTTCAAGAATTTGGTCTCGAGGCAAATTTGGACAAGCGCACATTCTCCTTTCAGGACTCTGTTATCTTCTGTGGAATAAAAATATCCAAAAATGTGTTCCACAAGCCAAAGACAAAACTGAAGCTGTGACTAATGCTCCAGACCCAAGTGACAAAACACAATTATACTCATTTCTAGGGCCTGTAATTTTTTCCCCAAATGGTTTCAAAAATGTTGCCCATGTCACAAAACCACTCTATGATCTTCTACAAAAGGATATTTCCTTCATATGGTCTGAAGAATGAAGACATTCAACAAAATCAAGAGGATGATTGCATCAGACATGGTCCTGATACACTTTGATGCCAACTTCCCTATACATCTGGCATGCGATACAAGTCCATATGGCATTGGTTCGATCTTGTCACACATCATCAATGGAGAAAAAAGAGCCATAGCATACACATCTTGCACCCCCCAACAAAGCAGAATCCACTTATTCCCAACTTGACAAGCAAGTCCACACAATTGTATGATCAGTGAAAAAGTTTTTCAGCTATTTGTGAAACAACCACAAGCCACTCAAATTGATCTTTGGCCCAAAAAAGGGCATTCCAATAATGTCTGCAGCAAAATTTCAAAGATATGCTGTTTTTCTCACAGGCTTTGATTACAAATGCAGATGGTTTATCATGCCTGGCACTTCTAGAGTCAAGCAGAGGCATAGATGAAGAAGGTGACACTCTTTTCTACAAATAATTAGTGGAACAATGTCCAATTAAGACAACCACAATTGCCAGGGCATCAAGAACTGATCCAATCCTATCCCATGAAATTTATTTTCTCCAAAATGGCTGGCGAAAATACAATGTGCCAGAAAAATTTCATACCATTCATCAGAAATGATATGAACTTTCTATCCACAGCAACTGTTTGCTGTGAGGAACAAGGGTAGTTATACCAGAAAAATTACACAAACAGGTCATGCAAGAGTTGCATGAAGGCTATTTTGGGAGTGTCAAAATGAGAGGCCTGGCCAGAGGAATCTTCTGGTGGCCTACTCTTGACAAGGACATTGAAGTAGTCATGAAGGCATATGTGATGTGCTCCATCACTCAACCAGACCCACAAACCCTTTGTAGTGACCTGATAGGCCCTGGCAGAGAGTACACATGGACTATGCAGGTCCCTTCCAGGGATCAGTGTTCCTTATAGCAGTTGATGCCCATTCAAAATGAGTAGATGTAATTCCTACATCTAATGCTACAGCGACTACAACTGTGGACATCTTAATGACAATGTTTGCAAGATTTTGCATCCCAGAACTATTAGTTTGAGATAACGCACCAACATTCACATCTGAAGAGTTTAAATGCTTCTCCATATGTAACAGTATCAGACACATAAAAAGTGCCCCATACCATTCTGCAAGCAATGTATTAGCAGAATGAATGGTGCAATATTTGAAAACAGCCATGCATGAAGGTGACACCATCCATACAAAGCTCTCCAAATTCCTAATTTCTTATAGAAATTCACCCCACACTATCACAGGAGAGTCACCAGCAACACTCATGTTTGGTCGGAAACTACAACCAAAGTTGGAAATGCTACAACCTAATATCAAAACCACTGTGTCAGCAAATCGGAGCAGAGTGATTTCTTCCCAATCTCAGGCAAACCCACCATCACTAAAGGAAGGTAACACCGTCTTTGCTTGTGATTACCATGGACACCAATGCAGGCAACATTCAAGGATCAGCTCCCAACAAGGTGCAAGATCATATACAGTGGAAATCAGCCTGGCAACCACTGGAAACAACACTCTGCTCAAGTGGTACCTACCTCTATACTAACAGAGGAGTTACCTGCAACAACTGCCACCCACAGCACCAACTTCTCTTGGTGACCAGCTGACATTAGTCAGGCCTTCATCACCAGAGTCAGTGCTTCCACGTCATAGCACACCACCACTTCTACCCCCAACACAACCAACTACCACTAGGAGTGGAAGACTTAGTAAAATACCAAAACATTTTAAGGACTATGTTTTAAACTGGAGGAAAAACAAATAATTTACATAATTTTCTTTTCCTTAAAAATGGAGGATTGTGTGATATACATGTAAACAGGATGTTTATGTCCCCTAGTATCATTTCTGTTTACTCCATATTATTCCCTTTTATCACTTCTGTAATAAAAATCCAACATGTCCACCACGTGTTCCTTGTTTATTAAATGCAATTGAATACATCACAAATGACATAATCAAAATGTTGACATTCTACACTATTTCAAATAAAAGTTTAGGAAGGAAGCCCCATCAATATGGGAAAGAATGATAACAGCTAGTGGACTTGAGAAACCTATCTTCCTGAAAAAATGTTTTATGAGAAAGACTTTATAAATTTCCACCAAAAGTGGTACTGGCTACTTGGTCAATGTATGCCAAATGTTTCCTTGTAGTGAAACAGCTAATATTACCATTACTATCAAAAATAGTAGGAGACTAGTTTTGCAGGACTTATCCATTAATTATACTTAGAATAACTCTTCATATTCTTGAAGTCCAGTCAGTTCTTAACCAACATGGGGCCCTATGATCATTTCCTGCCTCTCTTCTGCTTTCCAAACCTAATTCTATTTCTCCTCAATAGCCATCATGCTTTACCAACTTTTCCACCATTCTTTAATAATGTTATCATATGATTTCTGCTGCCTGGACATTTTGGCGGGGAAATATTTTTATTCCAGTCATTAATATCAAGACAAATGAGAACAATTTTAGATGGTAAATAGATATTTGATAAAGAACAGTAATAAAAAAAAAATACAAACCACTTCTATCTGAGCTCCAATATATCTACAGTAATATAAGGTAGTTTTAAAAATTGCCTATTCAAATAAAATATATTGTAAAAAATTCATAGAAAAAAATTAGTTATCCAATCATATTTCCCCTCAGTCTGCACTTATTCCACTGTGGTAGTATATCATCAGTTCTCTTTCTAAAGAATTCATTAAAGGTACTTTTTAAATCTAATCTTGATGATAAAAATACTTTTCTGTGAGGGAATAATCTAAATATGTGAAAAATGTTTTTGATAAAATAGTAATCTGAAGAAGAAATTGACTAGGTAGGTAGGATGCAATAAAGTCTATGTTTCTAATTGGTTCAATTTTAGTAGCATCATTTTTGCAACAAGAGAGAGAGAGCATTATCATGCAGTAAAATGTAACCCTTGTCATTCATCAAAGTGAAAAGAACTTGGTCTTGGAACTGTTCTATATATCTACAATTTTGGTCACTTTGAAGGTAGCTATGATGTTTTAAGTCATTTCTGTTCCACTAAACATTCACTTCCAGGAATGATAATATGGTCTCAGTTGATGTTACAACTTTTCCCTTGCATGCATCAATGGTGTAAATCTTGTCTGGTTATTTTATAAAATCCAGCTTTCATTTTCATTTTCATTACAACTGATAATGCAAGACAAAAATTGTTCAATTTCATACAGTTGAATAAGTTTCTTGATGTTTCATTCTTTATTCCATTCAAGTGGACCTTTTCATCAAATTCTTTTTCTTGTTAATTGGCCTTAAATGATATAAAATGGTTCCAACCCATAGCTTCACAGAATTTAAGTTTTTGGATCTTTTTCATTATTGGTTGATGGTTTTGGTTGAACTCTCTCCTGATTTTCTAAAGTGAAATCTTCACTTGTAAATATTTTAAAATTCAAATTTACTACTTTTTCATTGTTCAACATTGTCCCTGAATGTAAAGTTTATATTTCTTACAGTTTCAACTTCAAAAACTATCAAATGTTAAATTCATGTATTAAAGGGATTTTTATTATTTGCTTTAATAGTATAATGAAAAAATTTGATTAAATAATAATTGAAAAAGTTTTTTTTTTTTTTTCTGTCTGAATTTCTGGGATGAGGAGTTATTGTTAATTACATTTAGATTATTATTCTCATCTTTGTTGTTGTTATTATTACAACATTTGTTGTAGCCTCTGGCCTTCTTCAGATGTCTGTCAATCCATTTAACCTTCAGGGAATTTTAAACTGAACCCTGTATTTAATCTATATTGTAAATCGTCCATGTCTTGGAATATCTCATCTTGTTCTTAATTTAGTACTGTTATGTTATTACCCATTATAATGCTTTAATCCACTAGGCTACTGTGCTGTGATGTAATCCTGATTATAAGAATTTCTAGTCTTCTTTCTTGTTTGCTGCTGTCATCCTTGACTGCATTCACAATAGCTTCTGTTTTCTTGCTGCTGCTGATAATGATGAATCTTTCCTTATTGATAAAGAGAACAATCTACTTCTATAGATTGTATAAAGGATTCAGTTCAAAATTCTTTCAAGGTTTACCAGGATCAACAGACAGTGGAAGAATGCTGGAGGACACAACAGCTGAAATTCAACAATAACAACAAAGATGAGGTCAATAGTCTGAATGTAAATAATGATTTTTTTTTTTATAATTTTAAAATAAGCTATATTGACAATCTTGTGAAAAAAACAAAAACAAAAAAAAAAACAAACTGTTAAGTTTTTTATCAATTAAGTATTTTAATAAAGAGAATTTTTTCTTTTAGTCCAACAAATTAGAGTAAATATGGGTAGAAAATTTTCTTCTACCAGTCTTCCCATTCACTTTGATAACCAACATTCAACATCTTGGCTTTACCTAGGCTTCATGCTGGTGGAAAGTACACAATTATATCTTTATCATCATATAGCAAATGTAATGTATCTTCTGTGTTTGTTAACTTATTCTTAAACTGCATTTCTTTTGTTGGCTTTACTAACAGTATTGCAGCCAGCACAACTAATATACCAACAGCATTGACAATGTGAATTTAGATAATTACATGAATACAAGATTGTCTCTTATTTATTCTTCTGTTTGAAGTGTGTAAGCCTTTTCACTAACATTAGTGACTTTTAATCAAATTACCAATATGATATGCATTCAGTTACAGTCAAGTAAAAAGTAGATGTATTGTTTTGTTTTGTAAGCTGTTAGGAACCACCAGTGATTTCCAATTTTTTTTTTAACTGTGGAGCTATAAGAACACCTATATGATTGTTTGCCTTTTATTTTTATGCTCAGTTGATACCAGTTAAAAATTTAAGAAAAAAGTTAATAAATAGAAGCTGGAATAATTAAAGAAATATGGTTAAATTTCCTGTACTTGTTTACAGAATAAGATAATTATGGGTGTTTTAATAAAAGAGCAAACAGGATTTAAACAATTTCTGCAGATTTCAGTTTAATTTAATCCATTGATTTAGTAGGCATTTCTAGGTATCTACAAAGAGATTTTGAAATAAATTCATCCCCACAAAGGAGAATATTTTAGCATTCTGGCTTAGGTGGGAGTATTTAATTGCCTAAACTAAGTGAGGATAGCCAACAGCTGTCAGCACATTCCAAGGCATGATTTATCCTCTGCTTGAGGGGGACCTGTTGCCAGCTACTTTACTGCTTACAACAAAACAGCCTTTTGAAGTCCAAGGCTAAATGTCTCAAATGTAATGAAACATTGAATTGGATCCAACATGCAAAATGTCCTTACAGGTATGCTTGGAAATGTTAAACCAAAATTGGTGATAATATATTTAAAAATATATGCATTTATGAGTTAACCATATATTTTTTAAACTATCCATAAAATAAAGTGCTTTTGCCCCCTTACATTGCTTGTAGAGAAGGATGTTCAATTGCCAAAACTTAAGGAGGGATGATATTTTAATATCCACTCTAGGAGTGGGAGTAGGTTAAAGTAATCTCATAAAAGAAACCAATTTCATATTTCGATTGAACTCCTAAAATATAGTTAAGCTATTGTAAAGTACAAAAGATTTAAAAAGTCACATTTTCACCTGCTATGAAATAGGAATTCTTTTTTTTTCTTGCTACTACTTGTAACAAGGACAATATTTCATGAATAAATAGGAAAGTATCCTTGTTATTTTGCTAGGATTTATGTGAATAAATACTAAATTACAAATTCTAAGTATATTTCTAAAAGTTACTTTTATCTTTTACTCTTAAATGTATTTGCCTGTATTCAAAATGGTGGAAATTTATAAATAGCAGAGTTTGTAAATTTTATGAGGAAATTATTCTGACTCTACATAGTTTTAACTGTCAAATTTATAACTGCATTTGAATGTGTTTGCTACGATTCCCATTCTCACAAAAATTTAATTTGCATTTTTATTTTTCTAAGAGTTAAAATTTAATGTAATTTCTCCTAAGAAATAAAAATCTGATTTTAATTTCATGCTAGATGTTCATTTTTAGATAATTGCCTTCAGTAAAAATATAAGAAATGAAATGACTTTTGTTAGTTTTTTAGACAAGAGTAATTTTATCAATTTTGTCATTGGAAATCTTTTAGCAAATGTCAATTAAATGATTGCATTATAATCTTACTTGTTGTCAAATTTCTTTTTAAAACCACACTTATTTTCTAAAATTGGTAATATATTATTTTTTTATTTTAACTTTAAGCCATCCAGTTATTTGAATTGAAAATGAACTGATTCAAATATATAAGAGCCTGATGTACAATTAAGAATTTTTAACTCAAATTTCTTGTAATGCTAAAATTTTGTAATGACAATAGTTTTCAGTGTTTTATTAAACAGCTAATATTTTCCTTTTTTATTTTTGATAATAACTTCAAACAATAATATCATATTTCCAAGTTGTATATTAATAAAATAATTTTTAGTTAAACAATAATTATATAATATTAAGTGCAAACATTAAATTCACTGTTAAATATATTATTAATGGCTTTACATTTGGGAAATTGGGTGTGTGGCTAAGTGGTTCCAATGCTCATTTTCTGTCCATAAGACATCTCACCATAGTCAAGAAGGTGACTTCATGATAATTCCAGTGTATGGCACCTTTGGAAAGTGCCTTAAAAAAATAAGTAAACACTATGGGTTAACTGAAGGAAGGTTACTAATAAACAATAATACTAAGGACAAGAACAACACATATAAGATTCGCCAGCAGTGCGTAGAAGAAGTGGTCAACTGCTACAAGTCAGTCAAGTGAATTCCACAATGAATCTCCAACTGCAGGATATCTACCAACCATTCAATGTGGTCAGATGTGGCACAAGGGGGAATTTAATGTGGAGTATCTGAGCCCTTAGGCTCAGCCAAAAATTCCCCATATACCCCATATAAAACAGGGTTGGGTAGCTTTTTCTCAAGATGAGACACTGTCCTTCGACATAGCCTCATTTGGGGATCCTCTCTGCCCTGGAGGCAGAGAGTTTGACCAGCACAGCTGGAAACGAATCTCCAACTCCAACATACATTATTTCCTACTACATTTATGTGAATGGGGACATATCCATTATCATCCGTAGGTATGATGCAACAAGAACTGTTCATTGATGGTTGTGCCAGAACAAAGTCACAAGTCATCATAACTGAGAGCTTGAGTGTACTGATCTTATTCAAATTGCCAGATTATGCACTTTCTCTCATAAACTGTAACTAAGGCCTGCTCAGCATAGTCACAGTATAAAAAATAGGTTGGCTCTTTGGGTGTTGAACAAACATAAATATGCCTGAGCTGACTCGGCATAATTGAAAACAGGCAGCCAGACATTATTTTGTACTAAGTGAAAATTTATTCAACTTTAATTTGTATAATTTGTTAATATTTAAATTTTCACTTATTTGAGTTGTTTCATTTTTAAATTCTCTTTCTAATAATCATTTCAGTTAGAACTGTATTCATTGTTGCCTTTAATTTTTACTTTTGTTTTATGCCAAAGCACATTTTATTCCCTTAATATTTTAATTTGCGATACATTGCTTTTATTTTATCTTCTATTTTTATTGATCTTAAAGATGTCTTGTAATAAAACTGACTTGTTTTATAAGCCACACCAAACCACTCATAGGATATATTAAAGACAAAAGAAACAGAGGAGGGCAACATGACACTTACCTGATTAGTCTGTATGAATGAATGGTGGAACAAGGGGATGGGAGATATGACAAACATTATTAAGAGCTACAATGGATAGAAAGTTGTGAAGAACCTATAAGAGAGATTGTTTTTGTTTTAACTACTGTTTGCCCTAACTTATCCCAATCTCCTTAAAGTCTTCAGTTTTTAGATTTCTTTGCATAATACCAGTGCTTTGAACATATAAATATTAGAGCAGATTTAGGAGGAAAATATTCTAAAGACTAGCAAATCTAGTAAGTATATACCATCTGTGTCTCACTTACTCGTAGACATTCAATAACAAATTTCAATTATTTCTCTTTTGAAAAAATGTTAGATTCAATCTAAATTTTACTCAAGTTTTATTAGAAATCTGAAACCTGTCATTTCATTGACTATTAGCTTCAGGAATTCAACATGAACCAATTTAGTTAAAGGGTAATATTTCTTTCAAATTTTAATGCGGGTGGCTTGCAAATGGTCATCGCTATTGAAATAAGATTTAAGGAAAAAAAAACTTTTTTTTTTTTTCAAAAGCATATTTAAAAAAGAAACAAATTCATGATTAAACCAAAGCAAAGTTATAATTAATGTTTATTCATTGAACACTGAGTGGGCAGCCAGGGTTTTTAAGAGTTGAAGCAAAGTGTCATTGCAAATCATTTTTCCTGATTTTATGTATTTTATTTACAGAAAAATTAATAAAAATGCCAATTTTTTTACTTTATTTTTTATTTTTTATCCATTACAGGAAGCACAGTAGTGGAGACTTACACAGTCGTTTGAAATCCAGAAAACTTCTTGGAGTTGGAGAAACTGATGATGGGGATGTCCACAGATCAAAGGTCAGTAAATTAAAAAATATTTTGTATTAGTTTATAATATGTTGTGCATGTAATATATAATTTCCTTTAAATGCCTATAGATTTGTTTAGAATACATTTATTTTTTATGTATAGGAATAAATTTTTTCTCTAGCAAATATAAATCCAGGAAATAAGAAAAAGTGTTCTTAGAAGTGACACTTGTTAACTAGACACAGAATGCTTCCAGCTTCAAATTGAGAACTAGGTAGAACATAAAATTTTAAAAAAACCCTAACTCTTCCACAAATAAGTCGATCTCATCTTTCCTACTAAGTAATGAGACATTCTGTTTTTATAACAAACAACAAAACCAATAACCAAAAAAAACATACCTCATGTTACCGTAACAATGGAATATCTTATTTTTAGATAATGACATGAGTTTGTTAATAAATTGTTTTTTATTGCTTGCATTTTATGTCTTTTAGGTATTTTTACTTTTAACTGCTTAAAAAAAATAGAAAAAAAGAAAAATTCTTCCTTACAATAGAGTTAATTGCATAGATAAAAATCCAAGATTATATAATCAAAATCAGTACAAAGATGGTAAACTGCAATAGTAATAAACTGAAATATTAATTTTATATTCAATTTTTCATTGCCACATTTTCCTTGACTACAATCCAGTGTTAATCTAAGTTTCAACAATGATTGATGCCATTTTTTTTTTTTTTTTTTTTTTTAAATCAAGAGCATATAGCTTGTAGAAATTTGAATTTGATATGATTTTCAGGTTAATGCATAATGAAAAAGGAACACATACAATGGTGATTGAAAGTAGCTCAAGTCATGTCTAATTGTATTCAGGAAAATATACCTCTCACTTAAAAAAAAATCTACAATGTATTTTTATATTTATCTTGATGGCCCTGCAAATCACTTAAACCTGTTTATCTATTTTATAAGAAGGCTAATTTATTTTGTTATAATCTGTAATAAGGAATAATGAAAAATAGTCAAATGAATTTTCTATTTTAATATTTCTTCTCTTATTTAAATTACTGCAATTTTTTCTTTTTCCCTGATAAATATTAATTAATAGCTTTTACTTGAACTAAATCAAATAGGTGTCTGTATGACCTTGCAACTACTTCAAATGAGTTTATTCTTCACTGGGTATTCTATAACCATAACCTCTAGTAATCTATAGTTATAGTGAATATATTCTCTTCTAATAATTTTGGAAATTTTGCTTAAACTTCTTGGTCAGCCAATTTTTTTTTTTTTTTTAAATCATTTTGCCCCAAGGCACTAAAACTCGAGGGTTTACTAAGTATGAGAGAATATGAGAAAAAGAAAATACTATTAAGGAGTGAAAACATTAAAAGAATGGAAATTAAAAAGAGAAAAATAACTATTGACATTGCATTTAAATTTCTGAAAATCAAAGTTGACTGGAATGTAAGAAACCAGAAGAAAGTTCCACAAGCAAGAAGTGCAAGGGAAGAAACTTTTAGCATAGAACTTACAGTTACACTTAGCAATTTCAACTGTAAAATGATGAGACCATGCTGCCAATTTAGTAGTACACTTAAATTCATAAAGTCTAGGTACCAAAGAGGAAAGGTCATCAGAAAAATTACCATGAAAATATTTATAGAAAAGGCACAAGGAAGTTACATTACAGTGATGGGGGAAGTAAGTGAAGCTGAAATGCCAGGTCAGGATCAATAACATTGCAGATTCTTCTTTGTATTTTATCAAGAATCTCTAAATACATAGCAGAAGCACCAGATCAGATGTGACAGGAAGATTCAATGCATGGGAGAATAAGTGTGTAAGGTAGATTCAGATGAGAAAAATTGTCTTGTACAACACAGTGAACTAACTTTCCTAATAGCAGACCTAGAAAATAATATAATCTTTCCACTTCATATCAGTGGAAAATGTTAGCCTAAACAGGTGCAAAGAGTTACTCTCCTGGAAGTTTGATGGGAAGAAAAAAAAATTCTCATATACAGTTAAATGAGAGCAGTTTCATTTTAGAGGAGTTAAAATTAACAAGCCACTTCTTGTCCCAGTTAACAACAGATTGTAGGTTATTTTTTTAGATCAGCTGCCAATTTGACCTTATCAAACCAATCAGATTAACTATTAAAACAGGAGTAAATAGTCGCCAACAGTATAGATACAGAGTTGAAAACTGATGAAATTATAATGACTAATATTTACAGTCTACCTGATAAGTTACATTAACAGAAATTAATTCTTATAACTGTAAATGAAATAAGATGGTTCAATAGAAAAAGTAATTTTCATTGTTTTGACTTTTAATATGAATTTTCAATTATTAAAAAATAAATTGAATTCATTTATCAGAATTCCATATTCATATTCCAGTTTTCTTCCAAAAAATTATTGAATTTAATCAAAATTCTAGACAGAAAATGATTTCGTGCAATGATCTACTGTATTCTAATCAGTGTATGTTGTATTAAAAATTATTTTCAAATAGAGTCATATAGCACAAAAACCAGTTGATATTAAGAAATACTTCAATGTTATTTATTTCTAATAAAAGTTACTCTAAAATATAAACACAGGTTTGTTTGGGCAATTATTTTCTGAAACAAGGATTATTAAATAAAAAAAATTATTCTTTCCATATATGGAGAGATGTAAAGACATTTTGAGTAGTAAGCATATTACTTTTCTAACCAAATATACAATGGCTGACAATTTTTATTAAAAGCAGCAGAATTTAAAAGGAAAGAAAAGCTTTTTGTCTTCTGATATATCATAAACAGGTGTTATAGGCTTTTTATTTATTCATTTTTTTGTTGTTGTTTTGTGAGCATAAATAAAATTGTTTTGAAAGCTGCTGGAGAAACAAAATAACAGTGGTATATCTTAATATTTTTTCTTCCTGAAGTAGTTGAGAATGGTATTAGAAGAACCAAAGCAATTAGTATGTCCTTTTCTTTCTTGTTTTGCTGCTGAACACTTATAAATTAATTCCTTTAAGGGAACAATTATACTTTTGTGATAACTGATTAAATCTTGCGCTGGGGGGTATTATTTTTTTTTTTTGTTTTAGTAAAAGAAAAATTGTCCTGTCTAAATTTTACATATGGTTTCCAAAAAATAGACATTAACCCAGAGATTTTGAGTTCATAATTTTGCCAAATGTGTTTTTGTCTTCTGAGATTGGAATTCAATCTTATTTCCTTCACATATGTTAACCATTCTGTAGCACTTCCTGTGTGTATGGTCTCTCTATGTATTTATCATCTTACTCCCACACTTTCTTTTTCTAAGGAAGGTTTATTCAAGTGTAGAGAATAAAAACTTTATTTTTGGTGGGCTGAAGAATATTTGGTTGAATTGCTTTCTGAAATTGTTGTACTTTGTTTACATTGCTGAACACTTTAAGGAAAAAAAGATTACCACATTTTATGTGGTTCCTGCTGCCTTTCTGCAGACTAAAGAAAATAACAACTTCATAAATGGTAATTCCAGTTGTGTTACCATTTTTGCTGCATTTGCTGTTTCTATAATAAACTTTGCTTCAAACTAAAACTTAAAGCTGTATTTAATAACAGATCATTAATTTTGCATCATTGTGAAATTTGAGATGAGTAATTTTGGCAGATCACAGGTGGGTAGTTTAGGTTCACACATCTATTTCATTCTATCACTAAAAATTAGTATAAGTTGTAGAACAAAGGAAACAGAAACACTGAATTAAAAGCAAGTGAAATATAAGTGAAGCCAATGTAAATAAAAGTTGATAGTAATGATTATATGGTCATTTCCAAAATTTTTGAAAATAATAATAGTTTAGTGATACAAATCTTATTAATTAACCTATAGTTGGAGTGAGAAGAGGTGGATTCATGCCTTTCCCAAGTGCATTTGAACATAAGTGAATATAATTAACCCCAAAAGAAATTGGAACTCAGCTCTCCAATTAAAAATTTCATGCCATTATCCATAACACCACCTGCACATCCAATCTTACTGCACCTGATATACCAAAGCAGTCACCCATCTAGCTACTGACCAGACTTGACATATCTTAACTTGGTGATTGTATGAGAACCAGTATTTCAACATGATGTGGCTGTAAACCATCAGGACTTAGGAGGTGAAACTTGAAGAGTGTCTTTTTCAGGAAGTACTGATGTCATCATAAATCAAAAACAGTAACAGCAAGTTCAGGTTGTGATGCCAACAATAGGAAATGTTTAGATGAGCAGTAAATCTGAATTACATGAGGTCATATTAGTACTGAGCAGAATGTAATAAATTTGGTTTATAAATTGTTTCAAACAAGTATTAATAATTTTTAGATGGTTTCAAATATTAATTATAGTTATATTCAAGATAAAGAAATAAATATTATCACATGCAAGAACTTTACCAAGCCTTAGATAAGAATGGAATGATATGTTTGAATATAAGTGCTAGCCAAAATTTTGGGGAAATTTAAAGAAAAGGATCAGTCTGTTCAACTGTCATAACTTGGCAGACATTTCACACATCTCTCGAAATCACTCCACCTCAGTATCAATTGTTTTTGTAAGGAAAGTATTTTGATGATTCCCATTCATTAGCAAAATATGTTGGAATAGAATAAATATATCAGTTTTGAAAATTTCTGTGTATATATGGTGATTTTCAAAGCATAGCATAGATGTAGTACACAGAATTAAATTCATTTTCAGTCATTGATCTACCAAGAGAAACTTGCTAACCACCACTCCACATTGAAGTACCCTCTACCCTCATATATATATATATATATATATATATATATATATAGAGAGAGAGAGAGAGAAATAATGTAGTATATTAAATCAAATTAATAATGTAGTAAATTAGTAATAATGTTCCTGGACTTTATACTAACTCAAAAAAGATTTTTTTTTTTTTTTATCTGTAGAAAGACAAACATTATGGGCCACTAAAATGTGTATATATTTATTTATTTGCAATTAGGTGGGGTCCCCCTGTGTTGTCATGCTGTAATTGGTGAGGAGCAGGGTATTTTGGATGTGCTTCCTAACTGTAAATTGAATCAAAGTAGCTTGAACTTTTTATTAATAACCTAACCAATACTCATTCCAACTGATTTTTTTTTTTTTGATTTTTAACATTAATTTCAGACATTTTCCTCCTAGAATCAATAATAGCTGTATTATAATCATCTCTATATTTAATAGAAATTAAAAATTTAATGATTAATCCTGACGTTAGAAGAAGACAGTTTAAACAGATTTAAAGAGATGAAGGGAAAAGAATTAGTAGTAATTCAATGACAGGTTTCTACTTGCAATGTAATCAATGACAGACTTTCTGCAACAGAGCAGAGGTAACACACTACATCTAACACACTACTGTACAGAATGCTGTACTAATATTTCTTTATATTTTGTTGGTGCCATAAGGTTAGAAATGTCAAAAGCAAGAAAATATATTCTACATGAACACTATTAGGGAAGTTGTTGTGATGATATTTTCTGTCAGCTTTTCTCAAATAACTGGTAATAAACAACTTTCATTGAAATGTATTAGGTATATACACGATTCATTCAATGAAATTTGTTGGCTTTATATTGCTTGCCTTTGTTTTCATATTAAGGAATTATTGTTCCTGTAATGACTTTGTATTAGGTTTATTTGAAAATAAATGGAATGCTTGAGTGGAAAAATTTGAATATCCTATGATAACCAAGAACTCTAAATGTAGATTTACTTATATTTACTCATTATTTATTATTAAATCATTTATTTTGATTTTCATTCTTTTTTAGTAATTATTTTTTACCTTTATTTTTGTTGACATTTTTTTCTTCACAACTTTTCAGTGGATTCATTTTCTAGATGAAATTTTCTCCACTGTTTAGTGCATTGCTTTGATTGGCACCAGATAAAATTTCACCCAAAGAAGTCTAAAGAATGTACCAGACAAATTTTAATAGAAAAAGAAAATGAATTGTCAAAAGCATAAATAAAATTTTGAATAGTAACAACTCATCTAGAAAATATCAGACAAAATTTCTCAGTATTTGATGTGTAAAAAGTGATCCATTGTATATAATAGCAAGCCGATTTTGTAGGTCATTATTTTTGATTAGTGAGTTCAATCCTTACTGGATGCTTCATACTTGTTTCCATATGCTAAAAGTAAACCTAATAAAATAAATCTTGGGCTCCTCACTGTGATATAATGGCTGATTGGTTTCAAGGAGCATGACTACTAAGCAGTGAATTCATTGTTTACTGAGTGCTCTATATTTCAGGCCTTGTGTCCAAACTAAGTTATGTCTTGAAAATAATCATTTAATGCTGTAAATTTATTTATTGGAAATGGTAATATTAGCCGTTTCCATGCAGTAAACATTTGCCATTCATTGACTTAGCAGTGAATGTTGCTGGTTTGAATTTATAAAATCTTTTTCTTAAAATAGTTTTTCAGGAAAATAGGCTTCCCAAGTCCACTGTTATTGTTCTTTCTAGTACTGATTGGAGTTTCCTTTCAGGTCTTTTCTTTCAGGTAATTTGGAAAGTTAATATCTTGATTATATCATTATGTTTCCTTCTAGATACATGTGTATCTATTGTAGTTGTTTCTGCTGTTAGAAGTTTTCAAAAGATGTGGTTTTTGTTATTTAATAAAGCTCTTTGTGATTTTATACTGCCAGTCTATAAGGTCTGATGAAGGATGACCTAAAGTATTCATTCTCTTGAAGCCATTTTTAATCATCGACCTGAGAAAGCAGTTGTATATAGAGGATAGTTTAGACATTTTCTGAACGATTTAGGTATGACATCCATATGAGAGTCTAAGTTATTTAAGAACAGGAATCAAATTTCCTGGCTAATATTTTGGTTTTGTAGCATTTTATAGTATTGGACAAAAGTACCTCTAGTGCAACCTACCTATGGTAGATGCTTTTTTTTATATCAGTTGACAAACTTAATCTTTCATTTCAATGAAAAAAACTATATTTTACTGAGGCTCCTGGTATCATTAATCTTTTTCTATTATAAAAAAAGAAAGAATTGTAGTTTCAAATAAATGAATTAAATGTGGGCCAAAAAATGATGATAAAAGTGGAACACAAAGTAATTTGTAATTATTAACAATATTAAATTGAGATAAAGAATAAAAGAATTTTTGAAAAATGTACTTGAAGTTTATATTTTAACATCATATTACTTTGATACTATAGACAACAGCCATTTTTTTATCATAGGACCCTAAGCATTTGTTGGGAAGTGGATAAGAATTATCCTGTTCTCTAGAGATCAGCCCTAACATTTTAAATGCAATAGAGATGTACAGCCTGAGAGAGCAGATCTCCTGGAACTAGCCCTCTCCCCAAATTTAGAAACGACTTTCCAAATTGTGCACTAATGTACTATGAAAACAAATAGGTAATTCCCAAGATCCTCACACATACAGAGATATCTCAATTGAATCAATTATTGTAAAGATACTAATGAACATTGTCTTAACTACATTTTCTATGAAAATCAACTACTCATGACTCAGTTTGGCATTCACTCAGGTAAGGTGTGTTATGATGGCATATATATATATATATATATATATATATACACACACACACACACACACACACACAAGTGTGGATATAAACTGTATAGTTAGATGTTAGCATGCATACACAGATAAATTAAGTAAATATTTATTCATTTAAGGTGTAAACAAAACAGTACTCAATGTAGTTAGACAGAGCTAAGAAAATATATATTAATAAATGTATGTATACCTATGTCTGTAGTGCAATGTAGGTATATATATATATATATATATATATATATATATATATATATATATACACACACACACACACACACACACAGGTTGCGATGGATAAAATGTTGTCTAAATTACACAAAAATGAAAATAACTCTGACATCTCATTTTAACAGATATATTTACCAAAATTATATAAAATTATCTTGAAATACTAAAGATTAAATTTATTCAATAAAATCACCACTGCCTCAAGACGACTTTGGAATATTCTGCAACTCTTCTGGACAGTCTACTTGTTGGTGAATGCTGCCAAAATCCTTGCCCTCAGTTCAGGAGTTTTGTTGGTCTCTCGCTCAACTGTGCCTCACAAATAATAATCAGTTGCAGTCTTAGGAGTTAAGTGGCCAAATGTAATGAGTAATGTGGCTGCAGAAATTGTCTGACAGCCATGACTGGATTCTCCTACTTGTGTAGCATGGTACAGAGTCCTGTTGCCAGACATAGGGTCTTCCGGCAGCCACCATCTTGACCTAGAGCAGCACTACTTCCTCAAGAACAATAAAAGTGAGTTTTCTAAGCTGCTGTACCTTTATAATCACCATTAGACACATCCAACTCTTTCCGAATCCTCTGCACTACTCTCAGATTGATCACTTAAACATTCCATACCATATCCCAAATGAATCTACTAATAGAAAACAGTGTTCTTGCTTCTCCTCCTGAGGCCCATGTACATGCTGATGACATGGGCATTCATAGTTGGGACAAAAATTGATCTTGAACAAAAAAAATATCACCATCTACCCAGTATTTCAAGATAAAACTTTCCAAAACACAAAATGATCTGGAATTGGAATGAAAGCAGTGATGGTGCATACCCTGAATCTTTCATAAAAATTTGGGATGTGGAATTAGTAAATACTAAACACTTCAAATACAGCTGTGCATGGATCAGTTATAACATTAAGTATAGGAGAGAAGGAAAATAAACAGAATAGGCTGCAGTAGAGGTAGTTTTGCCCAACACTTCAAATTGCTACAAAACCAAGACATTATTCTGAGAACTGTTTTTAAATGGCCTTGTCAGATTGAGACTTTCATATAAACCCATTCAGAAATATCTAAACTGTTGGCTATATAGAACCACCTTTCTAAGATTGATAGTTAAAAATGGCTTTGAGAGGGTGAAGTGTGTAGTCCTCAAAAAAGATCATCCTTCCTTGAACCTTGAGGACTGATGTTACAGAATCTCAAACAAAAAACTGTACCAAATAACAGAAACTACATCACTTGATTACTTTCAACAGCAGCAACAACTAAAATGGATAGCACATATAGCTTGAAAATAATGATATAATAAAAATGCTAATGTTCCACATACTCCAATCAAAAAGCAAGAATAGAAGCTCCCATCAATGCTGAAAAGAGCATTAACAGCTACTGGACTTGAGAAACATATGTTTCTGAAAAATTAATTTTAATATAAAGATTTTATAAATTTCAACTAAAAATAGAACTGGCTGCTTGGCCAATAAATACTGATTGTTTCCTTATAAGGCAATGGCTAATATTACCATTGATTTTTGGCTCCAAATGACTAAAGATTAAGCAACAGAAGTTTTTAATAAATAAGCGCTTCTTTGGTTATAATATTTATCTCAAACTTTGTTCAGACATACCTTTTTTGTGCTGTTGGTATTATTACAATATTTTTGGTCAATCCTTTCTACAGCCTTATGGATCATCTGATATATAGTTACAGCATCAACTGAACAAAGGCAGAATTTATTTGTTTGAATAAATCATGGAGTATTAATGAATATTTTTAATACCTATAATTAAACAATATTTCAATGTTGATATTCACAAACTTATCCACAATGTTTGTTCTTTTTTTTAATTCAAAATATTAATTTCTAATTAACATTTGAAAAAAAATGTTTGATGGACAAAATTTTATTAGACTAAAAGCTTTAAGTTTGAAAATTATTTTTAAGAATCATGTATTACTTTTGTATTTATTATCATCAACCTAAAAGAAAAATAGCAGAATCTCATTATTTTTCTGTCTGAGATGAAGTATTGTAGTCATTCAATAATTTCTTGAAAGATTGATATTTTTAGCTTTTCTTATATTGTTAAGATGGTATAATACTTACATTTAGTACCTTTCAAAAAGTTCCAAACAAATTTTAATTTCATTTTGGGTGAGGGCCTATTGTTTTTATTCCACTTCATGATTCTTTTCAAATAAAAGGTTATTATAGAAAGAAAATTGATGATGTTAGTTGGAACAATAAAAAAAAAATCATTGCATGAGTATCAAAACTCAGTATGATCAGTAAATTTTGGTGGTGTGGGTTATTGAAACAAAAAGAAAGATGTTTATAGTGATAATAGAAATGAACTCTAAGAAGAAAAAAAAATTATTTTAATATTTACTTTTAAACCATTTAGGATTAACTTTGTTAATAATTTCTAAATTTTAATTAATTTCTGTAAGATGTTTTCTTATTTGAATTATTTTTTTTCTATCTTTATCCCCTGCTGATTTTTCATTTTTCAAATAATGAGTAATTCCTCAGAAGAATGGATCAAGTTAATGTTTCATTGTTAAATTTTAGTTACTTTCCTTTAAAGTTTTTAAAGGTGTTTTTTGTAATTCCTTTATATTTATGAGAACTGTTTTGATTCATTTCATATTGTATTTAACACTGAAGATTCCAGTAGCAGTGTGAGGATCTTGTTTTTTCCTAAAGGCAGAATTTGCATCATTCTCTAATCATCTCTTATAAGGCGGTATTTACCTTTTGTATGCACACTATTCAGTCACAAACTAATGAACATAATATTGACAAGGAGACTATGGCTATCCATTATGCTTACATTCATTACTTCTTGGCTTGTTGGCAGCTTAGCTGTGGGCAGATCCACTTACGATCCCTTGTTCTCATTATTCATTTCTCACTTGGCAAGTCTACTTTCTACTTGCAATGAAGAGTTGACTCATAACCTTCAAAGTCTGTGGCCTCAACAACTTAATGATGTGCATATTTGATGGTCGGCTATGGTTTGGCACTATTACAATGCTCTCATCTCCAAAGTAGTCATGTATAACTGACACTTGGATCTCACCAAGCACATTCAGTGAATGCCCACTTCAGTAAAAATAACAAGCTGACTAGAGACATTTTCTTCACGGAAACAGTCCTTATCATTTCCATTAGTGGTCATTAAAGATTTTTTTCAAGTAAATGATAGCAGACCCTAAGTCTATACTATTCTTTGATTTACAGGAGTCTAGTAAAGTTTGCTTTATTTTTCTGGCACTAATATGAAATTGATATAAGGAAGTAGGTGACTAATTCCTCATATATAGAGAGGAATAGGCTTTGAGATTTTTAAGAAGGCAATTGCTACAGAAGCTAAGGCTGTTCAATTTATGGCTATAGTCTTTTATGGCTAAAGAAATCCAAATTACTAGATGTAAAATAAAGACTTTATATTATGAATATTATACTATTTATAAAAATAAAATTGGAGGCATTTATTTTCATGCTTCAGTTAACTTAATTTTTAGCTATAAACAATGATAATAGGCCACTTGTAAAACACCATACATGTAAGTTATATAAATTTAGTAATCATATGAAGGTCACGCATGGTGCCAAACTTATTTAGAAATATCTAAACTGTCAACTGTATACAGCCGCTTTCTTAGATTGATAGTTTAAGGTGACTTCAAGGGAATAAAGCTTGTAAGTCTTAACAAGGATAATCCCTCTTCGAGTCTCATAGACTGCCACTACAGAACCACAAAAAAGAATAGTACCAGATAACAGAAATCACATCACTTAAGTTTCAACAGCAGCAACAATTAAGATGGATGACACATGTAACTTGATAGAAAATAATAATATAATCAAGATGATGTTCCACACTACTTCAAAACAAAAAGTTAGGAAGGAAGCCCCCATCAATAATGGAAAGAGCAATAACAGTGGACTTCTTTTCTTTAAAAATTGTTTTAAAAGAAATAGTTTATAAATTTCAATTGACAGTTGTACTGGCTGCTCAGTCAATGAATGTCAAATGTTTCCTTATAAAGAAACAGGTAATATTGCCATTACTCTGACTATATTAGTGCTTGTTTGTTATGTGACTAAAAAGCTATGGAAACTAGAGTTTATTCTGGCAAGCTTTTATTACATTTTTATTTGAATTATTTTTTGTTTTTTATCTTTATGATAAAAACATCAGAATATTTACTTTCATTGTAATAATAAATCTTTAATAAAATACAGAAATGGTTATAATAACAATTACTTTAATCATCCAGTGAAATTTTATATTTTTTTAATCCACACATTTTTTTTTTTTTTTTGCTTTTATATCTAATCTATGATCTTCCAAAATACTTATATTTATTGATAATTGAATCCTTGTAGGAATAGCTTATTTATTTATTTATGTATGAATGATTGATGTATTTATTCTAGAGATTACGAGATAGCAAATGAATCTGCTACTGGTAATATTTTCTCAGAAACTTATAGGCATCAGCAGACCTTTATAAATAATGTGTGTTGTTGATTGTGTGTATCAGTTTGCAAAGCTGTTCTGGTCAATATAATAATATTGAAGCTGATGTTATAGATTGTACTCAAGTTGCTTGAAGTTAGGTTTAATCACAATACAATGTTTTATCTGCTGATATTATCTGATGAGAGAGAATGTACACAAGCATTAAGTGCTTGTCATGATTTGATAAATTTATATAGTCATCTACTGGAAGCTGTTACTTTTTGTGTATTATAATGGCTGTTTGGATTTGAATCAGTATTGTACTTCTTAAATGAGTTTTACAAAATAAGCAGTTTAGTGATTTCTGTTTTCACAGGTAAAAACTAAATCACATATAGATGCATTAATAAGACTTTATTACTTTAAACATTATTTTTAGTGGATACTCAGATTTGAGTAGACGCTCTATTTATTAAACAGTATATTTATTCATTTTCATCTACTGGTCTGAATATTTGGGAAGTTTTATTAAAAGAAAAATATGTGCTCCCCAGCAGAATTCAAAAATGTTTTCCCCTAGGCAGAGAAAACTATCGTTAGATCTGATGTACTTATATCAACTCCACTACAACAAACTTTTGCCAATTGAGCAAGTCTGAATAGTGCCTTTAAGCAAAATCCTTCCAGTGAGAGATTTCTGAAATTTCATATCTGCTCAGTTTTGTATCCAAATGTAAACAAAGTAATTTCTAATTATTTAGACTGTAGCCTAATGATAAAAAACATGTATTATTCAATTTAATCTCCTTTGTTAATGCCCTTGATTCAGTTGTGTGTTAAACATTGATTGAACGAAAACTTTCAGATCAAAATTCAGCTAATAACTACAAGTCAGTTATCTGAAAGAATTCTCATTATTAAACTGAAAAGAAAGCCTTTTAATATATCCACCATAGTTGTGTATGTACTGACAGCATAAAGTACAGAAGGAGAAATTGAAAAATTCTACTCTATACTAGACAACACCAAGACTCAATGTAAATCACAAGAAATTATAATTCTCATGGGAGACCTGAATGCCAAAGTAGGCAATGAGACAGGGTGTGTGAAATAGTTGGCAAATTCGAACTAGGAACCCGCGATGAATGCAGAGAAAAATGGGTCTAATGGTCTATGGCAAATCATCAGGTAGTAGCCAACACCTGGTTTCAAGAACATCCAAGACAAACACGGACATGAAGAAGCCCAGGAGGAGAAATGAAAAACCAAATTGATCACATAACTATCAACAAGAGATTCAGGAATGCAGTTGTACATTGCAAAATCTATCCAGATGCTGACTGTGGAAGCAATCATCTCCCAGCTATATGTAGACAGAGTGAAACTACAGAAATTGAAGAGACCTAAGGCAGCATCCAGATTGCAATATAACAAATTCTTGTACGACCCAAATCTGAAGGAGAAATATATGGCTAGCATGAAAAGAAGATATGTTGGGAACACTAAGAGAAGCCTTGGTGACATCAACAAACAAGATCATCCCAAAAGAAAACAAGAAAAAATGTGTGGATTACAAACATGATGAAAAGGAGACAAACTACAAGGCCAAGACATGGAACACAATATAGAACACTTCACAAAGAAATAAGGAACACATACAGACAGGTTAAAGAGAAATGGCTCAACGAAAACTGTGCAGAAATAGAAAGAATGAATATCACAGATAAAGCAGATATGCATAAAAAAAAATAAGAGAACTAACAGGAGAAAAAGACATGCTCATCAATAAGATGCATAAAATCCAAGGATGGAACACTAATATTAGAGAAAGAAAAAATACTTCAGAGATGGAATGAATATATCAGAGAAAGAGAAATATTCACATAGAAAGAGAACAACCGATAATATACAGAAATATCGATGAACTGGAAATATTAAAAACTGAAGTTGAAGCAACACTGGTTAAATTGAACAGAAACAAAGTAATGGATTTCATTTGAGGTGGATTGCAACTCTATCAAAAAACAGAACAAAGGATTTCATTTGAGGTGTATGCCAGTTAAAATTTAAAAAATCCCTCAACTAAGTAATTTGTGATACAAAGAAATAAAGAAAAGTAAAAATAACTGAGAATCAGATTTAGATTCAACAAGCAAAATCCAGAGATGCCATCAACTGATTTCTGGAGGTAATGATAATCTTCTGGCTATGATTCCATGTACCTTGGTCCTCCAAATCAAACTAGAACTGAAGTTATTGCTTAAATTTTAAAAATACAAAATGTCTTTTAGACAAATACTTATATTTGTATTACGAAGACTTGACCCATTCTGACCCAACAAAGGAATCCAGTAATACAGAAGTGATCTTAAATCCTTTCACAAAAGAAATTACTTTTTATTTATTTATCTAATTTAATATTCTATCATCTGGGAAATGGTAAAAGTTATAAATTTAATTAATTTCATTTAAAAAAAAAAAAAAAAAAAAACGTAAGAAGACATGTTACTTTTCTTTTTCAGCTATTTCATTAAGGTTGTATAGGGACCAAATGTACTGCAGTCATAGTAGCAGTAGTGTTTCCTGGGCCAGATAACCTGACAGAGCCCAACCCTCACCACGCTGGTTTTGAATTCAGTGTTTTTCCTTCTCCTCAGCCGGTTTTCAAACAAGGCTATAGGGCCCAGACTGTCCTGCTATTTACCCATAGCTAGTGTGTGTGTGTGGGGGGGAGATGGATTAATACGTTTCCCAAGGTTATTAGCACTTAAGTGAATGTAATGAAAGCTGGAATTTGAACTCAGCTCTTCAATTCCTCAATCCAAGCCACTATCCATTACTCCACCGCATGCCTCAGCTATTTATATTTAATCAACTGGAAACATTTCGATCATTCAACATATTAAATTTAAGCTCAAATTACATAGTAACAAACTTAGAAAATGAAAACTTTATACTTTAAAACTAGTGTTTTGATTTTTTTTTTTTTTTAAAAAAACTCAATAGTTAATATTTAAAAGTAAAATTGAAGAGAATGAATCCAGATAGAAGCTTACCCAGAAAGTTCAGCTTAATCTTTTTTTTTTTTTTTTTAGACCTTATTGATATAAAATAAATTTCAGAAGATTTTTAAAAATTTATAAATTTGTATTTTTAATTGAAATTATTCTTAGAAAAGCAATATATTTTATATATTTTTGCTTTCATCAGAGAATTTCTTTTTGATAATTTTTAAAAAATATTTTCTCTTGTGTGAGCTAATCAATTTAAGAGCTGTTTTTATGAAGATTCTAATTAGCCTGCTTTTTTTCCACTACCTACAAAATGCTTTTCTTAATTCAGTTTATAATTATAAAAGTGATTTTACCTTTCTACATTCAATTAGTGCTTTTCAAAAAAGATTACTTAAACATTCATTAACAAACCTTATATTTTAATCTAATTACTACGAATATTTACTTTCCATGAGCCAACACCCAGTGGAATTATTTCTCAGAAACTGCTTTTACTGTCTTGTAATTATGTAGGTCTATGTCTTCTAATAAAACTAATATAGTAGCATCTGTGAAGACTACTGAAGCATTTTTTTTTTCTAAATGTTCTTTGTCAATGTTAACCAATTTGAATTGCAAGAAAATTTGTGTTGAAAAATTATACTGTATAACCAACTGTATCTATTAAAAACTTGTTTAAATGCATTTAAAATTTTTAAAAAGTCTTTTTTCTAATATTTTTCTTTTCTTTGATGAAGGGTTAATTTCTGTCTGAATTTCTGGGATGTGGATTTATTTATATTCTGAGTGTTGTCCTCATCATGTTTCAGCCTGTTTTGCTCTCTGACCTTGTTCAGGCATCTGCCAATCCAGGTAACCTTCAGGGAATTTTGAACTATACCCTTTATTTAATCTACAGGGGTAGATTTTCTTAATTCCACTGTCCATGTCTACTGATATCATATCTTGTTCTCATTTAATACTGCTCTACTATTGTTTGTGCTGTTTACATTGAATTTATGTCAGTACTAACTAATTCAGAGATTAAACTCACAATTACTATGTCACTAAATTCATGGACCAATGCTTTAATCCATTAGTCTATTGTACAGTTCTGAATCTAGAACTTGGAGACTTTAACTAAATGGTCTTTTATCCTGCCTGCTACATACACTGGTGTCACACTTGACTATATTCACCACAGTGTACTTGTCTTTATAATGTTTCTAGGAAAAAATCCATATAAGAATGTTACCTCTATAAATTCTTTGTTATTTTGGGAAATCTTTGCACACACTTTTAGAGTATGAACTGGTAAATAAATATTAACTAGATGTGTTTTGTAATTAATTATTCACACTTTCTTTTTTATTTTTTACATAGGAATGTTTTCAGTGGAAATATTGTTTATTGCCTTAGTTTTACAGTGGTAAAAATTAGAGAAATTCATTCAGTTAAATTCATATGAACATTGATAATAATGGCTCTACATAGGTATCACAATAAAACACCAGTTCTCATTCAATCATCAAAGTCAAGCAATGTTGAGCCTAGTCAGTGTTCATATGGATGATCAGATGTAACATTTTACTATAATTCACTGAATATATTTATTGTCTGTCATTACATAAATCAAGTACAGCTATGTCCACTAAATTCTCTATGGTTACTAATGGAACCCAAGACCAAGTTTTCAGTGTATTAGTTATTGAAAATTTAAACTAGCAATAGGTTCAACTTACAAAATAAGTATGCTACTAAACTGCGCACTTACTTTGTGCCCATCACATTAGCTAAAACAAATATGTATAATTTTGTCCAGCTGTATAAAGCAGATCATCTGGCTGAAAGTTTCCTAACCATGAAAAGAAAGTTATAAACTTGGTTCAGTTTATAAAATTTCTCATTCTTTTTTTCTCTCATGATTTTCCATGGCAACCAGCGATATCAGGTTGTTGTGATTACATTTCTAGTAAAATAATAACTTCTTTATCAACATAAATCCTCATAAAAACAAGACTGTATTTATTACTGCAATAAAAATCCATTTTAAAATAAGTGTGATCCAAAAGTTCAAGATTTCTACCTTATTTGTAAATAATCAGTCATTAAATGCATAGTTCAAATCCATGTTCTTTTATTGTTGCCAAAAATCCCATCTAGGCTTTTTATGATAACCCTGTCCAAAGGGTAAGTTTTTCAACTAATTCTGTTTAATTCTTAAAGTGAATGTATTATAGTCTGAAAGACTTTAAATATCTGACCTTTGTATAAAATAATAAAGATCACTTTGCAGCAAAATATACATAGAAATTAATATGGAGAAAAATATGTTTAGAGGAAAATAGAATAACATGGTTACACTAAATTTTTTTTCCTATTTTGTCAATAAAATTTTATATAATAATTTTCGTCATTTTTCCATCAGAACTTTTCATACTAAGTGTTTTTTTGCCCATTGAAAAGAAAAATATGAACAGTGCAACTGAAATATTGATAAGTGAAATGATTTATAAAGAAACCAGAAGCAATCCACTGGTTTAAAATGTCATGATAACAAATTCATGAACAAACTGAGGAATCTATAGAGAACCTTCTCACTTTTGCTCACCCAGCTCTGAATAATTCTTGTGATCTGTCAGTCCAGAAGCACCTACATATATCAGGTCATCTGTTAGTATATAAGTAGTGAAATTGTATCTATCACTGGCTTGCTGGGCCTGTCGCATTGCTTATAGCACCTGGATCCATTGCTAATATACTGGAAAACTTGCTCTTGGGTTCCATTAGTAACCATAGAGAATTTAGTAGCCATAGCTCTAGCTGTCCTTGATTTATCTGATGATAAACAAAAAATATATTTGGTGAATTTGTCATAATGATTTGAGGCAAGGTTTTTACAAGGTTAGATGCTCTTCTTGATGCCCAAATCAGATACTCACAGTAGTCCAAGTACACAGAGTGTTCTTATTGACACACAAGGTTGCTATTCAAGGCTTGAGAGCCCATCCTAGCCATATGTGTGCATGTCTGTCTGTCTGTACTCTTTGTTGGCTCCTATAAGAAGTTCATTTGCCCGTTGATAGATTTTGTTTTTCATCCTCTGTGGTGATATACCACCCTCCTAACCAGTAGAAAAGCTAATGGTGGGTGGAGTTAGTTTAGATGCCAACCACCTGTCCATATGACAGGTTGTATTAGGTTACATCTTACCAGTAGAAGACCTAAGCTTGGCTTGAACCAAAGTATAAAATCAGTTTTGCAATAAATCAGTTTAAACAATTTGAGGTAAATATTTATGCGTTTGTTGATTATTAACTTTCTGGATTTGTTGATTATTAATTTAAATAATTCATTAAAGTGTGTTGAAAACATGACATAAAACACTGTGTGTGACTAAAGAATGCCTTAAAGGATATAATGTTAGAAAAGAATTTTTGCCAAATATGCAGCGATCATGTATATTTCCAGATATTCAAAATAATAAATTAGATGTGACAACAGTTGCCAGTGTGTTTGTTAATTCTTTGTTAAACTACTACTTGTGCTTACTCTACTGAACCAAAGCTGCTATTTTTTTTAATATTCTATGTTTAAGAATATATTTCTATCTTAATCCCATTATATGCTGCTTCAGAGTAGATCTCTTTCTGATTCGCTCTACCTCAAACCTATCAGCCAGATGTAAAAGGCCAGAAAGCAAAACCATAAATAAAAAGTAGTCGCCTTCTGCACAGGGGCTCTGAGCATCACATCTGGCTCATGAAACAAATTCACTCAAATATATGAAATATAATACAATATAAAAGAAGCCAATCAGAAACATTGCAGCCAAAAAGAAAATATGACAAAACTATGAGTCATGATCCACTCCATTTGTTTTTAAGAATGCCACTTATGACACTGTAGGCAGTTGCAGCAAATGAACAAACTGTCGATGTCACCTTGGTCAACTGACCTGATACACACATCAACACCAGACCCTAGTGACTCTCCCTCTCTTCTAAGTCACTTCCCTCATCCATAAAGATACATTTTGCCTTGATCTTAACAAGAATTTTATCTTAACAATTCTTGTCTTTTTTTTTTTTTTCACCTGACTGGTGGTACTTGTTTCATTTGTTTTCTCATGCGACCATATATACAATCCTATATGTGTAGCATTACTGTGAAACTTTTACTGAACCAGAGTTGGTTCAGTGGAACAAAAACAGTCACAACAAAGATTATTTAATAAAGAAGAATTAACTAATATGAGATTATTCCCTAACATGGACAATAGAATATGAATTGAACAAAAAGCTCACTTCAAAATTCTAAGGTTACCAAATTCAACAGGCATCTGAAGGAGACCAGAGGATATACTGTATATAGTAAAGTGTGAGTTTATATGATCAGTTTTTTTTTGGGGTGGGGTGCACAAATATAGGGGGTCACACTATACACAGGTAATTTTTTGAAGAGGCTAAAATTCGTGAATTTTCGTTGACTGGTTGCACTATAAATACGTTTATTTTTTAATTTAATACTGTATATATTCATGTAAAAGCCAACTTTGTGTATATTGCAACTCCTAATTTTTTATGAATTTTAACCCCTCTAGAAAAAAAATTACCTGTATATAGTGCAATCAGTCACTGAAAATAGATTACCTGTGTTCCAGAGCCCTCCAAAAGTAAAATGTATTTATTAAGTGTAATTGTTGGAAACATAGTGAGGTCTGCAATATGTCCCATACATACACAATGTGATTTAAATCTAGCAAGCACGTAGTTGGGCCAGTGTAATATCTTGAAGTTAACTTAGTGTTTCTAAAATAAATCATCACCACTGGGAAACAGTAAGCTGAAAATATGTCATACCTGTCAAAACAGACTCTAGTTTCACACTTTGTCCTTGCAAACTCCACACAATTACAGAGTTACCATCAGCTTGTGCAGTTTTTTGTTGATAGTCTGGATACATAGCCTCATATGATTTCTTTCAACCATCTGTCTGAAAGAACTGAAACTGCAACTTGTCTGACAAAGTGATGTGGCACTATTCTTCCACATTCCAATGGTAATGTTCTCTGGTGTTAATATCCTTATCAGTGATACTAAAACTGTGGAATTTAGTACATGCTTAACTGATGGATTGAGTGGGGCCAGCATTGAACTGAGATGTGATTTAATAAAACGTTCCTCTTTGTGATGTTATCATCCTTGTCAGTTAACAGTAGTCCTGTTTATCCATCACTGGTGAGTACTCTGTTTTACATGCTACTGATATCAGTGTAGAATTCTTAGTATGTTCCTACTATTGTTGCTTGAGAAAAACCTCGAGCGGTTGCCACTTCAACTTCCATAGCTGCTACAGCTCCATTACCTCTTTACCTAATGCCAAGCATATGTCTTCTGGCAAAATTCATTTCTGCAATCAGTGGAAGGGAGGAGATAAATAAAAACCATCTAGTGTACTGATATCTCTAAATTTGTGTCAGTTTATGTATAAAATCTCAAAATAGAGCAGTTTTAACTGGAATCTGTATCTTAGTATTTTCTGGGTCTATCTCTGATAACATACACTATGTTATTCCATACAATCTTGATTTAACAATGTGACTTGGCTGACATACCATTGCCCAATATTTATTGCAAAAAAAGTTGTTCCCTAAACAGGACAGCAATGACCAAAAAGAGATTATGTCAAAAGGATTAATATTTTTAGCTCTTTGAATTAGGTTTACACTTTACTGCCTCAAAGTTTACTTGATAACAGGAACGGTTTTACACGTTCAAACATATCTTCTATATGCCATCTCCCTTAGGTACGTGGGCAATTATGTCCTCCACAACTTCCTGTCCTTTGTAGCTCTTAATAAGGTTTGTTTTTGGATATCTCTCCTAATCCTTGTTCTGCCATTCATTTACTCAAACTCACTAGCTAGATTATGTGCAGTTTTCCTCTGCCCCTCTTTCTTTCAGTATAGTCTGTGAGAGTAAAATTTTCAAAGCCCTCTTTTTTCATTATGTGCATTTTACATTTGAAATTCATACCATTGTTATAGATAACATATTAAAGGGAAATAAACCATTCCTATATAAATCAATCACACAATTTTATATATATATATATATATATATATATATATATATATATATATATATATCATACAATAAGAATTAAGATTACATTAGGTTAATGATCATTTTCACCTTGTTAATTGAAATAAAATGTAAAAGGATTTTTCAAACTAGTCAAGGGACGATAAATTATTGAAATAAAAATAGCTAGACAGAGGGAGGAAAAAAATGAAAAAGAAAAAGGGAGCAAATAAAAACTAGGAAGTAGTGTTAATCTGGATATGAGTGTTGGTCAGAAGAAAAAGGAAGAGAAAAAAAGAGTGAGAAAAATGAGGGAAGGAATGACCTATTTATTTTATACACAGTAATAATCAGAAGGTAGTTTAGACTTAAAGAAAACATTAAATCTATAAACAAAGATAATATATTAAATAAAGAGATAAAACCATTTATATGAAAGAGAGATAATTCAGAATTAAAGATATATTAAAATAAACAATATGGCAAAAAAAATAATAAGAAAAATATAAAATTTAATATATTGAAATGATTATATTTATCTAAGGATGAAGTATTTCATTTAACAACTACATTTAAATTAACATATTTTAAATTAAACCTATTCTTAATAATTCCCATCTACAAGAAAAAAAATCATTAATATTTATCATCTAATGAGCCAATAAAAGGAAGATTAAATAAAAGTAAAAATCTACACTTAAAAGTAGAAAAGAATGTGAATGAAGAAGTGTCTTTAGAATAAATTTTATAAGATAACTCTATATAATAAATAATTAAATATAAATATATTAATTTAATATTAAAAATTTTTTAAATATATTAAATATTACATAAAAACACTAATAACTTAATAAAAATATTAATAAAAAAATACATAAAAAATACATAAACGCCTCAAATATTATACTAGTAACTTTTCAAATACCACTTCATCAATCCAAATAATACAATTAATATCAGTAAAATATACTTCAGTACTATCATATCAATAATATATATAAATATATATACCACATATTAATATATTAAAAAGACCTATAATATTAATAAATTTCTAAATACTTCATAAATAATCATATCAATTGATTAAAATAAATATATAAAATTGAGCCTATATAAATATGTATTATTGCATAAAAACAAATCATCATAAAAGTTATATTCTATTATATTATCATTACATAATATTGTTGTAAAATTATTAATTATCACATAAATTAAACTCTTTATATAATACTATCATATAATATTAAAAAAATGCATATATCAATTATATATATAATTAATTGATATATCCTTTTTTCAATATTATGTTTATATATATATAAAAACACATGCATACACACACACACATATATATATATATATATACATATATACCTACACATCACCACATATATACACACAAACACACACATTTTATATATATATATATATATACACCTACTAAAAACCCTTGAAAAAAAATTGTGGAAATCTATTTAAAATTAGAATGTAATAAGAGGGGAAAAATGAAATAAAAATAAAAACGAAATCCAAGAAAAAAGGAAATTAACATCACTAATTAAAATATGCCTATAGAGTTATAAAGATAAGTTAAAATTAAATAAAATCAATTAAAAAAAATTAAATGCAAAACAATATAATAAAGTATAATTCAATAAAGATACCTTATAATAAGAAAATAGGAAAATGATGACAATTAGGGTAATAATAAAGATATTATTGATAGTCACCAAAATATAAATATTGTGGTTGTTCTCTTTAGGGTAAATGCTTGCCTGGTAAATCACATTAGAGGCTCTGAATTTTCCTTCTACTGGACAGAGTTTACTGTTTCTACAATTACATGGGATATCTATACTAGGTAAATATTTGATATCATAGAATTTATAAAGAATGACTTTATTATGGGAATCAATAATTTTATACATATTTGTACAGGAATAACTTATTTTAATAGTTTTTCTATTGAAGAACTCTACTTAGGGGGTGGTTATTTTTTAAATGTTTATTTATAAGTTTTAAGAAAACTTGCCCAATATTAATTTTGGATAACCTACAGAAGTGGGGGCTGAATCATATTTCTTTTTCTACACTTATTAGTACTCTTCTCTACCTTAACATTACTTGTAGGGCTCAAGTATGACAATTTATATTTAAAACAAAATTTATATATAAGTTGTTTGTTTGTTATTGAACTCCTCCTAGGGTTTGGGGGATAGACCCCCATAACCATATATATTCTGAAACTATATTATCCAGGGTACTTGGATAAGTATATTTCATTTTGATCAAAGGGGGTTCCCAAGGGGCAACCCCATCCTGAAAATTTCTTTCCCTTTGATTTAAATTAAAATTATATTTGAACAAGGGAATGATTCACTATCCAAAGAAGGAGAAAGCCAGAAGAAGGGGTCACATCAGTAAAATCAAAATGAGACAATATGGATGTCAAGTTGAGCAAGAAATCACCAATCAGCAGGTAGTGCCTTACAATACATATTTGTTGTGACAATTCAACTGTCATATCAATGTTGAAATCTGCTCATCAATTCATTCAATCAAGTACTGCATGAAATACATATCGAAGGGGTCAGATCAAGCTGTTTTTGCACAAGCCTCCCACTGAAAATCCAGAAGATGGAGGTCACATCAGCAAGATCATTGAGTAATATTGAAATGCATCATTTTTCTCCACAAATTATAACAATGATTTAAGATAAATCATCATTTTCTTATTAAAAAAAAAAAAAAAAAGTGTGACATGCAGCAAGGCACAGGTAATTTGGCTATTATATATATATATATATATCACATGTATGTGAACATTGAGGTCAACACTCAGCGGTGACAGTCCGTTTGTTGCTTAAATGCAATCTTCAGTTCATGGTGTATAGGTAGAGCTTATCTTATACACTAAAAAATATGGGAGTTGCTTTTAGTTTTAAAGCAAAAAGTACAAAAGTGCCTCCTTTTCCCATCCATGAAAGAATTAAAACTTCTAATCATGCAAGAAATCTAGTTGCTTTCATTGTGATAGTCACACACAAAAAAAAAAAAAAAACTGCCATTAAAATGAAATGGCTCAGAATTTATAAAATTTCCTTTGGTTTTCATATTCGGACTTTTCATTTTTCCATAGAGTGACAAAAAACAACTTTATTCCATTCTGATTTTTAATGCTGTCATTACTTTATCTCCCCTTATTTGTAAATAGGTGAACCCCTCCACTGAAAAGGAGCTGAGATTATGAAAGAGATGCACTGATTTTTGCAAATAAAGGCTGCTTTTCTGTGTAGTACATATTGCATTGACCAATTCAAATGCAAATATCAGGACAGTGTGTAAAATTTATCTTGAGGCTGAATAAATTGTTCAACATTATCATTCAACAATTGAATGTCTTGCATTGTTGGCAGCAGCTGAATGTTCACTTTCATGAATGCCTCCATTTTCATAGTCTTTACACATATTCACCGACCATCACAATTCTGATGCAGAAAAAATGAAATAAGAAAAAAGTTAAAACTAAGTCCTTTTTTTTTTCCTTCTTTGATAAAGACATGTCTGGTTGAAATAAATCAGTTGACAATTGATTTAAGTCATACGATTTTAGATCAGTCATGTTAAGATTCATTTTATTATCTGATTTAAGATATTATTTAGATCCAGCTATCATAACTTATAAATAATCTTATATTCATCACTAAAAAAAAATTACTGTTTAGAAATCTATTTTATGTATATATTTCTTTTTGTCATGTTTACTTAAAGGTGGTAATAAGGTTACTTTCCTATCTTTAGCCAAGTCTTTATTATCCTTATGATTTTGCTCAAATTTCTGTAACATTCTTAAAGCTAGTTTCTGTTATTTCTATCTTGCTAATATTTTCACTTTTTTCTGGTTGTTCTGATATCTAATCAACTTTTCCACAAGCTCCAATATTGCATTCCCATTTCTCAATTTCACAAAATCTTATTTCTCTTAAGATTATATCTTTCTTACAACCCATGGCAATCTTTATATATCTGAAATTCAAAAATAAATATTAATAAGTATTATATATGCTTATCTCCAATATTATGAACAACCCTTGCATTGCTTGACAAAATTATCACACAACCAAATAAGTTCTTATAAATGTTTCTAATAAAAACAGATTATTTACTCCTGTCTTAATAAATCTGATAGGTTCAACAACATAAAACTGATAGCTGCTCTCAAAAAATGACCTTCAATCAGTTGTTAACTGGAGTAAGCTGGTAATTTTTATACCTCCAAAACGAAATTGTTATCCTTTAAATCATCATAGAGAATCGTTTTTACCTCCATCATCATGGCTGATGCTGTCATCTAACATAGCAACTCATTGCACCTTCTTTGTCTCATGTTTTCTACTGACATGAAGTGGAGAGATTATATTGCATCAATTGCTTGGTTTGCTCCTAAGAAAGTTGGTTTACTGTGTTGTGCCAGAAATTTTTTCTTGTTAGAATAGATCTTGCACATTTATAAATCTACCATTCGTCAATGCATTGAATATTGCTGCCATATCGGGTCTGATGCTTCGGTTAAAGATCTCAAGAGTCTCAACAAAATCCATAGAAGGATCTATAATGTTATTGGTACTCATTTGGTATCTTGATTTCAGTCACTTTCCCACTATCATGACATGATGTGGCTTCCCTCTCTCTTTTCATGGCAGTTCTAATAAGCTGTCCTCCTTGGTACCCTGACCACATGAATTTAAGCATACTACTAGATTGGCTACAAGGTCTCATCAATTTACTGTTGAAATTGATAGATGTAACTGTAAGTTCTATTCTAACACAGATAGAGTACAATCTTTAAATTTGAATAAACTTAAACTTTCATTTTATCACTAGAATTAAATAACCAATTACTTGATTTTTTTTTAAATGTTTTTGATCAGATCTTATGGTATATGTTCTTGAAAAGTCAAAACTTATAAATCAGTTAAACCTATTAATATTAATCACAATTGCTTTGAAAAGAAACAATTTGTAATTTGAATATTTAATAATACTGAATAGGAAAGAATTGTAAAAACATTTTTATTTTTAAAAATTTGCACTTTTTATGAAAAGATGGAGAAAGCATAATTTTACATGTAAGGGTTTTTTTTTATCATAAATACAGCAGCATGAAAAAGAAATCACATTTTTTATTATTTTAAGATCAACTTTTAGACAGCTTATTTTTAATAATATATTCATGTAAACTTAAAAAATGAACTGTTCTCAGATTGTAATTCAGAATTGTTATTGAACTTATACAAATATCATTTAAGTATTACAGATTCTATAAGTACACAAATAACCTGATACTGCAGGTGGAAAATAATGAAGACTTGCTCATTGCATAGACACCTGCTGAGAGATTATATATTCAGTCAACTAGTTTCCATTATAATGCTTTTACCAATATAACATCCTGTGTATTTGATTGACTTCCATCGATAATATCATCATTCTCAGCATGATATATTTGCATTTCTGATAGCCAGTGACTTCTATCTTATTGCTTTTTTTCCCTCAGCTGTATCAAAGTTGATTTTTTTTTCTAACTGAAGTTTATATTAAACGTATTACATTCTTGTTAATAGATCCAAGGATCTGCGATTTGAGAAATCTTTAAAAAATGTAATTGAATCTTAGACAATTTAGATCATTTTTACTTGTACATGTGTGTATTTCAGGACTAGCTTTCTTTTGAAATATACTTAAAGCTATGAAATGAGAAATACAAATATAACTGTGACCTTTGGTTTTAACAAGACCTTTGAAGAGAAACTCCAAAAGATTAATAGTTAATTATCACAAAAATATGATGCTAAGCCCAATAGAAATCAACAAAAACAAGTACTACCTTGAAATGGATCTTAGAAGCTGTAAAATTTCTAAGAAGAAAAAATGCCAAGCTTAAAATAATAAAATAAGTAATTATAGACCATCGAGAAGATATCAAAAGCAGTGACAATTATAAAAGAAAAGATTTCTTAAAAAACACATGAAACAAAAATATATAGGAGAAAGGTGGGTCCAGAGTAGATCATTTGTTAAACCAGTATAACTTATAATAAAGGACAAAAATAACTAAAAAACATACCTGTTTTAATTAACAAAATATGCTGCATACTAAATGAATAAGCATTGAATTAATAGCAAAATCATCTTATTAACCATTATTTGTTGTAATATCACTCCCTCCTCCCATATGATAGTGAATGCTGAACAATCTCATCACAGATGTAAAAGAGACTTGATGCAGCAGAAATGTGGTTCTACAGAAGGATGTTGAGGTTACCACAGACTCAACATGTGGGCAAAAATGAAAAAAAAAGGAGACTTAGCATCAGAAAACAGTTAAAATTTCTAGGGAACATATTGAGGAAAGAAAGCTTAGAAAATTTGGCACTCACAGGACATTGAAGGCAAGAGAAAAGCAGTGTATAACCTATCTAATGAGTTTGTGAAAATGGTTGGAAGAATAGAGAAATATCAAAAAGACAAACTTAAAGTTTGTCTTTTTGATATCTCTCCTTATCTCAGCTATAAATGACAGAAAATTATAGAGAGCCATGATGACAATGTCCTGAAGCTGAAGGTATGTGACACATAGAAGAACATATTTTAAAATTATCAGATGGCCAACACTTCTTCATATAAAAGCAACATCAAAAATTGAATTGTAAAACATACTTGTATATTGAAATACCAATGAAAATTCATTCATGACCAAATCATTTTTGGATTTCTAGCTGCACATGAGATTTTTAGCTAATTCTTGCAGAAGGCAAGAAATACTCTTGACAAATATTTTAGTGGTCAAAGATTTCATGACTGATAATTTTCAAATAAGGTATGATTCAGTAATTACATAAGCCAAATCTCTCTTATTGCTGCAAAAGATTATATTGAATCATAGCTTATTTGAAAATAACAACCATCGTGAACTCTTGGACCACATTGTACTTAAATTTCTGGTTGGTGAGGTAGTTGCAAAAGATTCCAAATCCTCACATGTTTTGGTAATGTGATATTTATTTTTACTAGATTTTTATTGGAACTATAAACAGGAATAATACTGAATTATATTTTTAAATGTCATTGAGGTTAGCATTTATAGCTCCTGGTGTCCATTGCTAGTACTACAAACATAAACACAAGGTAATGATTTTAAAGTCATGATTTTCCAGTGGCTGGGGAAACTAAAGGTCATAAATTTGCCTTCCAGTTAGGAAATTTCTATCTACTCTATGGTTAAACAAACATTCAGTTTGACTGAATTGATGGGTATGAACTAAAAGTTAATTATGCTTAAATTGTATTGTATATTGAAGCCACTATTACAAACTTTTAGAATTTTCAAAAAACTAATATACTAAAAACAATGTCCCAATAGTAACCAAAGAAAATTTGATGACTAAATCTCTAGCTGTCCTTTAGTTATGTGATAATACAAATGGATGAAAAGATATTTAGTGAATTATCATTAAGATTTACAGGAATTTTCAAAATTGATAAATTAAACTAACCTTGTCTCAAGATATTTTAATTATTTTATTATTCAGGTTTATTAAAAATAAAAAATTTTTAACTTAAAATATCTGAATATAACAAGCTGATTAATACTCTTTTTTTCTTTTTTTAACAAAAAACATGTGTGCCTCAAGTTCCTAACTAAAACGATTTCATTTGTTTCTTATCATTGAACTTTTTTCTTCTAACAAGAAAATTAGTGACAAATTTAAAAAAATGTTTTATTATTTTGCAATTTATTCCACATTAGAACCTTAAATAGTGATTTTTAGTTTGATCAATTGTCTAGCACTAGTTATTTGTTTTTTCATAAGTCCAAAACCATAAACACTTAGCTTCATTTTATGCATTTTCTCTTATTTTTCAAAATATGAATACTTGTTTACACTGTTTTCTGTTTTGCAACCATGCTTTTTAGTCTATCACAAGGCCATATTCCTGGGGCACCCAGTGAGGATTAAAATCACTATGTGAAATAAGCTTGTTTAGCATTACACTCCACTTGGTAATCCTAATATAAACAGTTTGAGAAATTACAAAGTGTGTGCCATCTTTTCTCTTAAATTCACAAGATATCAAATATGTCTATGTAGTATATTAAAAGAAATAAAAAAAAAAAATGGTCAACATCCTATGGATATAATTTTTATAAAATCAAAATGTGTAAAAAGAAATTTTTTTAAAAATGGAATATAATTGAATGTTTTTAAATCAAATTAATGATTTCAGCTTATTTCCAAATACATCAATCTCCAAATTCAACTGCTTTATCAGGATGTTAACTTCACTTTATAATAGTATTCAATCAAACTGAAGATTTATGTTTGGTTTTAGATGTATCTCCTGTTCTCAGGTTAAAAAATATATATTGAAAAAATATTAAAATCATTCAAAAATCATGCATTAAAAATAAAGAAAGATCCTCTTAAGAACCTTAAAAAGAAATGATTTTTTTTTTTTTATACATGTTTTTAAAGAAATATAATTTAATTTTGTTTTTCTTTAAGCTCACTTGTGGGTTTCCTCTCTTTCAGCATTGACAATAACTGACTAGATACACTCATCAATAGTTTCTGTTGGTACACTAATCCAAAGATCTTGACATTTGATTTCAATCTACAAAGCTATTTGCAAACCATATATGAACTTGGGAGAAATCAGAGTCAATAATCTTTTCTGTCAGTTCACTTGAGATTATCAATAAATTCACCCACAGCTCAAATAAATCAGATGTTGATATTTTTTTAATTTAATTTCCTTTTTTTCCTGATTTTCTTTTGATTATTGATTTAAAAAAAAAAAAAAAAATAAAATATGTTAAAATTCTTGTTTTCATGATTTCAAATTTTTCTTTTTAATTAGAAAATTAATATCAAGCAAAAAGAAATGAATTTAATGCTTTAGGTTTATAGCATGTGCAAAACTCAAACTAATTTCTTAAATGAGTTGGCTTTTAAGATGACTGATGACATGCTAAGAGGTGCCTTTCTACTTATATTTTTCAATGTTTTATGCTTAATATGAAATTTTTTTTAACAAAGTGACTGCAATAATTCTAGTGAAATAAAATGATTTAAGTTTTATGATTCATATCAGTATTTTTCCTTTTCCAATGACACATTATCTCTGCTGATTTAACCTGCTTATTAATATGTTAGGTTAGAGGACACATTGAGAAATGGAATTTACTTTTTAATCAAGAAGTCATATTTTTTCTATTTTTTAAAATCATTAATCTTTCAGTTTCCTAGATGAAGCATTGTCATTATTATCAGACTTTATCTTGTGTTTCCATCTTTTTATCAAAAAGTTATAATTTTATCAATGGAAATTTGGAAATAAAGAACTTGTATCTCTTGTCCCCATCTTACTAATTAAACTACAAAAGCTCACTCATTAGGATATTTCTCTCTCCAGTCTCCACCTTACCACGTTGTAGTTATTTTACATCTAGTGGTATCAGACGTAATAGCCTTTTGAAATTCTTGAATGAAAAATTGTCATTATTATCAACATTTGTCTTGTTTATTTTCATCTACTTTTCATTTGCATTTTATCACAACTTTCAGATTGTTATCATATGACCTTGGACAGGTTAGATAATGGATCTGAGGTTTATTCTTTATTTCCTATTTGAGTTACTCATAGTCAAGCCCCAAGCAAAGTTATAGAACGACTCATGAATGGAGCTTCACCACATGTGGACAGATCAAAAATGAGTTTTAGTTACATTGAAAAAACCTTGAGCATCATTGGCACCAGCTAGTTATTGAATTTCTTGGTTTTTCTCCACCCACTATTTATTTTTCAGGTTCCAGTTGATATTTTGGGCACTCCTAAAAGCATTTCCTTTTAGTGGCCAATTGTGGATCATTTCTTTTAGGAGTGGAAAAGCCTCTTTTCACCAATGAGTTGTTGAAGCTATTGTTAACATCAAACTATTCATGGTTTTTTTTTTTTTTTTTTTGACTTGAGCCCAATTGTTTCCTTACATGAGGTGATGCTTACATTCTTCAATTAATTCTGGTGTTCCACAGATGGTCAGATGTGTTAAGGCAGTCATTCTTGAAGCTTTTATTACTTTTATATAAGGTTGTAGCTTTGAAGGATGTCAAAATTGATTTTCATAATGCTGTTTTGATTTTAACATTTCCTTTTGGGCCAAATCTTCATTCTTATAGTGGATAAGATGGAATAATGGTCTATCCCAGCACTTGTCAGCCCCAGTAACAGCTCTTATTCATATATCTTGTTGGTCTGAGATTACACCAGATTGGACACTGTAACAGTTGGCAAGGAGAGGTATTCCATTGGTATTAACACTGAACTGAAATAATCAGTAAAGAAGATGACAGAATCTATGATCTCTGCCTATTATGGCATTTAAGAACAGAGGAAAGGAAGTTGTCAAATTGAGCAGAGGAGTTCTTCAATTCATCTTTAGTGTCTACAATGGTTATTGTTTTTTTTAATCTAGAATTGGCTTCATCTATTTTCTGCACTCAGTGTATATTTCCTATATTGAAAAGTTTTTCATGATTTTCAGTGGTCATGAACTAATGTAAAATTACTGACAGAATTAAGCTATCATTTATATAATTATGTACAAGAAAAAGGTAAAATGTTTTATTGAACTTGTATGATATTCTTTTCAGTAATTCTTATAAAAATCAATCTCTAAAATAATTTTTTGTTTTAAATTAATGTTATGGATTTTAATCTGAAGTTATAAAATTTTGATAATCTAAAATTAACTGCTTTGAAAAATACAAGTCAATTAGATAACTTGTTGATGTTTCTAAAAGACTATCTAAAAAGATTTTTTTACTACTTTACAGACCATATTTATTTTTACAAAGAATTTGACAAGCCTGTGATTTTCCAGTCAGTTTTTAACAAAAAGAAAAAAATGGAGTTGAAACAGATTTGAAGCTTGCTTAAAATTCAGTTGAACTTCAGGAAAACCTAGAATCAAAAGCTCACTACATGGTCATTTTCAATAGAAACATAATAAAGAGACCACATAGTTATTATAGCAAATTAATACTGCAAAAATAAAAATTTATAAAATTTATTTCAAGCAAATTTACCAATTCTTATTTAAGAGCATATTGATTCACTTTTGTAAGAATCATTAAAGCATTGGTTAAGATTTATTTATCATGGATTAAAATTCTTTTATGAAATTTCTCAACATGAAGATTCAGACTTTATGATTAAAATAATTAAACTAATAATCATTTTGTCTCCATTGATGCCTCAAAACAGATTTTTTGTGTCCCCCACACTTTTTTGTTTGTACAACTTTAAAAGCTGATTACAGTGGATTTGTCACCAGTAACAATTACATCAGCTTTGGGCAACATTTACGATTCTATTATCAGCTAACCTAGCTCCCCATGTGGTTTATGTCTGACAAGAAAGAATTATCTTCCCTCACATTTCTTCTAGTGTTCTTGACAGAGTTTTAACTTATATGATGCATATACTTTTCCTTTCTGTCACAATCTTCCTTTTTCTCTCCTCATACATCACAGAAAGCTATATTAAGCCAATTCTTTCCTATACCAACTTTTGCATGATACCATTAGAATCCTGTCATCATTTTCTCTCCACTTGATGTCTTGGACACCTTTGCCAGACTCTGTAGTTCTGCCTACGTCTCAGCCCAATAATCTCCCATTACTAAGAAGTGGAATTTCTGTCTGTTCAGAATTTCACTTTTTCTATACAAAATTTTTTAACATTAATTTTGACATTTAGAAATATATTATCTCAAAGCATGAATATATTTAAGCTAAGCTGTTTGCAGTTCTTTAAGTAATTACTACTGAAAAATGTATTTCATAATATTTTCATGTTTTTTAGCAAATCCAAGATTTCAAATAATTTCACCAACTCTACCAACTAAGATCTGTTATTTGATATTTGAAAGCTTCTTCCATTAAAGAAATGGATAATTTTTTTTTTAAATATTGTTGCAAGCACTACTCTTAGACTAAAGAGTGTAAGGAAATGAATGAATTTCAACAAGAAAATATTTTATATTTTTATATAACCAAGTAATAAGAGAGAGAAAATACTTTAGTATGTATGCAAAAGAAACACAAGTTAGGGAATATGTGGATGATACACTTATATGTCTGTGTGAAAAAGTTCAGTTACTAAGTGGAAAGATATTCCCATACTCAGAAATCCATTCCTGTTGGAGTTACTTCTACCGCAGACTAGAAGGAAGAGAGAGAAAAACAGGAAGTGTCCTGTTTTTATACGTGCTTGACAGGCCCCTCAAATGATTTGGCAAAACTGCCAAAGCTATGTGTGAATAACCCACAATATAAAGTCAAATGAGTTACAAAATAGTTTGCAAAGGGACGAAAACAGTTGTTAAACTGATAAACTTCTATTAAGAGAGAAAACTAAAGAACAATTACAGATAGTTTCAAAGCATTATCTTTGATAATGCATTTGTCTTGATTGCGATTTTAATAAAAACATATGCACAAGAAAGACCTGGATGTCTAAATAGACAGTAAGAGTAAATTTGAATTTTAAAAATAAAATTAATATATCATCAAAAGTTAAGTTTAAAAAAAGGATTTATTTAGGATATATTGCATGTGTGGCTAGTGTATGGGATAGTGGTTTGTTGAGAATGAGAAGCCAAGTTAGAATTACCTATACACAAATACCCTTGGGTAAGATATAAATCCATCTACTCCCTCATCTATAAGGTTAGGTAGTATTTGTATCTGCAAAAAACATTGTTATTTTAAAAAAAAAAAAATTGTTAATGAAATATTATTTATGAAAAAAAAAAAGAATTATTCTTACAATCCAAAATATGTTTGGGCTTAAAATAACCCACAATAGATTTTGATTGATTGGTTTGTTTTCTACAGCTTATCAACTCTTTGAATGTTATTTAAATCCAGGAAATATTTTTAGATTGTAAGAATTTTTTTTGTGGGTTGGGGGGATTATGATTTAGTGATACAAGTGTTACTAATTAACCCATAACTGGGAGGGAAAGAGGTAGATTCATATGTTTCCCAAAGGTATTTGCACATAAGTGAACATAACAAACCCAACAGGAATTGGAACCCTAATCTGCTATTAACAATTCCGACCTATTATCATTACACCACTCACACATCCAAGCTTACAGCACCTGGTATTCTCAAGCGGTCACCAATCTAGATAATGACCATGTTCAATGTTGCTTAACATCAGTCAACATGATGTGGTCATAAGCCCACACAATGAGTTGGTAAATCATAAAAACAAATCACTCAATCAGGATGTCTTATGTTCAAAACTGGTGGTTATACTTTCTACTGAAATGGTTATACTTTATAATTGGTGGTTATACTTTCTACTGAAATGGTTATACTTTATAACTGGTGGTTATACTTTCTACTGAAATGGTTATACTTTATAACTGGTGGTTATACTTTCTACTGAAATGGTTATACTTTATAATTGGTGGTTATACTTTCTACTGAAATGGTTATACTTTATAACTGGTGGTTATACTTGCATCAAATTAATGCTTAGATAACTACTAGATTTTATCATATTGAAATGCCATCTCTTTCAATCAAGAGACTTATAAATAAAAAAGCCAAATAGAAGCAGTTGAATATGGTCCTGTTCCTTTGAATTAATATTGTTTTTAAAATCCATTATGAATAGAATGAAAGTGTAAGCATTGACATAAACAGTAACTTTATGACAAAAACAAAACAAAAAATGATTTCATATATTGATGTTAAATTTTGATTTCTGAATAGAAAGTAATAAAACTAAAGTGAACACTAAAGATAATAAATATACTTTTTTGTGGGGCCAAATTGGAAAATCTATAATGTTAAAAATAAATAATTTTACCTATTTGGAAGAAATACAATGAAGAGAATTTTGAATCCTTAAGCAAAGTTTTCATTTCAATCAGAGTATTGTCATCACTTTTAAAAGACTATTTTCATAAATACTAATCAAGAGCCATCTTAATATAAGCTGACTGCACTAAACAGTGGAGTGTAAAAATATGTGATATATTAACTTTATAAAAAATATTATTTCATTGAGTTTATAAACAGTCAAATGATTCTATGAATTTCTAAATTTAATAATTTCAGAAAAAAAAAGACTGATTAAGTTTTAAAGAATTACTTCTATTTGCTGTATCCCTTTAGGATATTGATGATCCTGGCTCTCCACAATTCCCTGTCATTTTAATAAATTTTGTCTTGTTATCTCTCCTAAACCCTTTTCTGCCATCCATTTACTGAAGCTCACTAGATAGGTTATGCATTGTTTTCTGCTGTCTTTTTGTATCAAATTTTCCAAGCCCTCTTTTCTCATGATGTGCCCTAGAAATTTCAACTACCTCTTTCTAATGTTAAGTATAAGTATCCTTTCTGTTTTCATTTTCTTTAAAACTGTTGTTGCTCACATATTCTGTTCATGCTATTCTCATCATCCTTCTGTAGAACCACATTTGTGTTGCTTCAAGTCTCTTCATCTGCAAGGAGATTGTCCAGCATTCATATAGGATGACCAATATTACATAACCGTTCAATACTCTTTTCTTTTTTTCTATTTCTTAATACTTTGCTTAGCTTTTGAAAGGCTTCTTTCACTATCTCAATGTTCCTTTGTATTTCAGAGTATAATTGCAAAATTAAACTGAAATTTAGTAAAACTTGTCATTGATGGTATTGGGCATTGTCTTTAAATTAGACTCCGATAAGGCTAGCAGTGTGGACGGGATACCAGCTGTTGTCCTGAAGAAACATGCTGCTGAACTGACTCCTGTCCTCTCCAAACTATATAGCTACTGCCTCAACGACTCTTGCTTTCCAGCCTGTTGGAAGTCCTCATCGGTTGTACCTGTTTTTAAGAACTCTGGTGACCCTTTTGATCCCTCTAGCTACTGTCCTATAAGTCTCCTACCACTCTTCGGCAAAGTCTTTGAAACCTTAATCAATGCCAAAGTGGTTAAGCACCTTGCATTCCATGACCTGCTCTCTGACAAGCAATATGGTTTCCACTTTGCCTGATCTACTGCCAATGTACTCACAGCTAAAACTGACTTTGTTTACCAAGCACTTCACATTAATGGAGAAGCTCATGCCATGGCTCTTGATATCTCTAAAGCATTTGATAGGGTTTGGCATGTCAGCTTTCTTCATAAGCTTCAGGGATACAGAATTTCAGGATGATTATTTGACTTAGTACAATCATTCCTGTCAAACTGTGTAATGAAGGTCATCCTTAACGGATTCTCCTCCAGTTCCTTTCTCACAAACACACTACACTGTTCCTGATCTTCATTAATGATCTTCTCAATGTCATCAGTTCCCAAGTAGGCATATCTATGCAGATGACAGTACTATTTACTCCTGCCTCAATAGCAAATCCGGTATTGCTGATAAAACTAACCTGGTTGTTGGTCTCAAAAAGGCCCTCCAATCATTTGTTGACTGGAGCAAAAAAATGGCTGGTTAACTTTAATGCCTCAAAAACAAAACTGCTCTCTTTTACCCATCTCGGAGAACCCTCCCTGCCTCCCATTAGAATGTTCAATGCTCAACTCCATGAGAGTACCTCTCTGTACCTGCTTGGTCTCACACTGTCCACTGACCTAAGATGGAACAAATACATTGAATCAATAGCTTCATCTACCACAAGGAAAGTTGGTTCTGTGTGTCACACCAGAAAGTTTTTCTTGCCTGAATCAATCCTTAAAATCTGTAAATCAACCATTCGCCCTTGCATGGAATACTGCTTCCATATGTGGTCTGGCACCCCCACTATTTGTTTCAAGGTCCTCGACAAAATCCAGAGATGGATATGCAATGGGATTGGTCCTGATCTATAATCTCATCTACAGTCACTTTCTCACAGATGTGCTGTTGCTCCCCTGTCTTTTCTACAAATACTTTCATGGTAACTGCTCCGACTACATGAATTTAAGCGTGCTACTAGGTTGGCATCTCAGTTAAATGTAGCTGTATCTTCTACTATAATAGCTTCAAGTCTCGCACTTCCTGTGTGTGGGACTCTCTTCCTCTTATTTGCTTCCTTGATAACTATAATCTTCAATTATTCAAATGCAATGTCCATCAACATCTCCAGATGCCTTGATCTAGTTCCCTGTTCTTCTCTTCATCTTTTCCTCTATTATGCCTCTTTACTCTTACTCCCACTCTCTGTAACCCCTTGCATTCTAGTGGAACTCCTGCCTTGCTTGGGGTGAAATACTTAAAAAAAAAAAAAAAAAAAAATCCTAATTTGAGTGCTTTTGATAAACTTTTTTCTTATTTTTGTAAATTTCTACATCCTTTTTTTTTTCATAAAAAGGATCAAATATTTCCAAATGGCTAACAATTAACACATGCATGTAATTAAATGTACATTTAGGTAATAGGTAGTCTTTAGAGAGATCTTGTTACATTCCCCTACCCCCACCGTTCATCACTATAAACTTTTGGGTACCATCAGCCTTTTAACTTTATCTTATGTGATAGCATCAGGAAGTGGCTTGTTATTTATTAATCCCTAGATAAATTGAAGTGCCAAAAAATTAAACATTGCTACCTAATAATGTCTAGTTCCACCATTCACCTGAATAATGGCAGCTATATGACATGGAGGCACTGAGGTGAAAGATTTGTTGTGTGAGTATATCTATCCATAGGTGAGTTTTATTTATTGCATGTGTCTACAGGAAATTGTATAAGATCTGTAACATGTCAAATACATGCCCAATAGGGATTAACTCTAGAAAGCATGGAGGCTAATGGAGTACCATAAAGTTATCCAAACTTCATATCCACATGCAATGGGAGGGGTTATCTTGCTAGAACAGACTTTTATCTCAGTGGACATGATAAGCATAATTATAATAATGTATAATTGTATATTTCAAATGTGTGTGTTTAAATTAAGCATCAGCAACCAATATTAATCTAAGCAACTATTTTATTTGATATATATATGTGATAAGGAACAAATAGGAAATGTATAAATTTAACATTTCCTATCTTATTAGTCTGTCAGATTCTAATCCATATTTGAGGTGTGTATATATATATATATATATATATATATATATATATATATATATATATAGGACATCAATCAAAAATTACTATTAACAATTATTCTTCTGGACCATATGTAATAAGCCACTTGTTATTATTACAAGGGATGCTTCAAAAGTAATGCTTTTATTTATACAGAAACTATAACAGATATAGCGAGCACAATTACATCATTGGATAGACAAAGCTTTCTGCTTTGAAATGCTTTTTTTTCTTTTTTTAGATAGTCACTATCAATGGACAAATGCACTTCCTTTTATTGGTTATCAGTTGTGAAAGGCTACCTGGAACATAGCTTAGTGTACACATCACTGTCACGACTGCTGAAATACATTATCCACTGCCTAACTGTGCTTATATTCGCTGTTTGGTCTCAAACATTCAGCAAGCATTGGTGAATGCCATGGGAACAATTTTTTCCATTTAAAAGAATTCAATTCTACACTTCTCTATATTTACTTTCATGTCAAATGCCATTTTGGCAGATTGTGGCTATTTGTAAGAAGGCAAAAAAAAAATATGGGTTATTGGAGGGAAGATTCATTCTCTCCTGCCATATTATCAACATTATTACAGACAGTATAAAATAGGAAACATACTTTCAGAGTAACCTATAGAATTTTTTTTTAATTGTATTTCTTTTATAGTCATACTTCTTTATTTTTAGGTGAGACTGCCTCCAATTTTATTTTACTTTGAATATTTTTATTTACTTTTACTTGAAACCACCATAATTGATATTATTGTTTTGTTTTTATATACTGCTACTAGTAGTATAATATTATCCTGAAGTTTTTTAGACAGTGTCAACCATTCTTTTACTAGTATTTCTTTCATTTTAATTTCAGTTCATTGAAACTACTGTATATACTTGTGTATTGTGTGAGTTTTTATGATCAGCTTACACAAAAAATAGGGGGTTAGAATATACGCAGGCTATTTTTTTTGAAGAGGTTAAAAATCTTGTATTTTCGTTGACCGTAAACTATCTGGTAGGCCTAGATTTTCACTGTAGCTATCTTTTTATGTGCCATGTCCTTTCAGGATGTAGGCAATCATGGCCCTACACCTCCCTCTATCCCTTGCAGCTCTCAGCATGCTCCTTCCCTCTGCTTCCTCCCCCAGACCACATCCTGTCATCCACCTGCTCAAGCTCATCAGGTATGTCATGTGCTGCTTTCCCTTGTCTCTCTTTTCTTCTATTTGATCCGTGAGTATCATATTCTCCAGGCCCTCCTTCCTCATTATGTGTCCCAGAAACTTCAGTTGCCTCTTTCTGATGTTAATTATAAGCCTTCTCCTTGTTTGTAACCTCTCTAAGACCTCATCATTGCTCACATTCTCAGTACATGATATCCTTAGCATCTTTCTGTAGAACCTTGTTTCTGTTGCCTTGAGTCCCTTCTTTATCTTTGAGGAAATAGTCCAACATTTGCTGCCATAAAGAACAGATGTCACATAGCAGCTCAGTATTCTTTTCTTTGTTACCAAAGAGATCCTCCTGTCTTGCAATACTTTGCTCAGCTCTTGGAATGTGTCCTTGGCCATCCCAATACGTCTGTGGATCTCAGTGTCGCAATTACCATCTTCTGTCAAGATGCTTCCCAGATATTTAAACTTCTGCATCTGCTCGATTCCAGTGTTCCTGGCCTGCAAATCGCAGGTAATTAATACTAGAATCAAGCAGATGCAGAAGTTTAAATATCTGGGAAGCACAGTGAACTTTAACAGCACAGGTAAACTCATTTAGCCTGCCCTACCTCCCATTACCTAAATTCTTTCTTTCTGTTGCTACATGAATGTCATTCACTAAATGTGCTGCTTAAAATCTACAAATACCTTATATAAATGAAGAATTAACAATATTTTTTCCTTTCTCCAATTTGCATTCATTTTTATTTGCATGTTTTTATATCACCAAGGTATCGCTTTTCTAATGGCACTATTTCTGTCTGATATGTATGTATACCATATGTTTCAGTTGTCTTCCTTATTCTGTCTTCCTCTGTTTATTTATAATTATTTTTTTAAAAAGTCCAGTATCTAAATCTTCATATCAGATATTTTATGGTAGCTTTGTACAAAAAAAGAATGGAGACCATTTATTTGCTATAAAATATGTCCAAGACGATGCCTAGTAGTACAATATTTGATAATGGTAGGCCTACTAGTATTGCTCAGAAGCTGGGGGTCATATTATACACAAGTTATATAAAAAAAAATTTTTTTTTTTTTTTTTTTACAAAAAATTGATGGGTTGCAGTATACATGAAGTAAATATGGTACTCAAACTATCACCCTTATGTGAAAGAGTGGCATTTAGGTCTCTTATATCATGGACTATCATGAATACAGTGAAGATGAACATTTCAGATTAAATTAAAGAACTTTCAGATCTTTATCTGAGATCAGTTCTAAAGTAAAGGATTTTTTTTCCTTACTAGAGTTCACCCAATACAAGGCTCAAGATTCACGGAATGGGACATATGATAGGAATGTAAGACAAGGTAGGGGGAAGTGAAGCTTATGAGGATAAGGAGGATACATGATTGACCCTTGACTTGAAGAGATTAAAATTGTATTCTTGAGAAAATGCTAAATGGAATTTCCAACTGGAATACAGAGGAAATGTGGGTAATTTGACTGCACAGATATAGCATTCATTTCTAGGATGTGTGAAGCAATATTAACAATTCAACCAACTATAATGTATAACTTCAAAGGAGATGTTAAAACTTACAATGGAATACTACAAGTTCTGCCAGGTTTGTAAATTTATACAAACATACAATACCAAAAGAGTTAAATATAAATTTAACTTTTCTCAGACACACTAATTCCAAACAAACAGGCATGTGGAAATTAATATAAAATACCCTGAAGTAATGACCTTAAAATTATATCCTGATTACAATACTTTAATTTATTTGTAATAATTCTGTTTGTATTGTTCAATTATCCATAAACATTGTGTTTTATTAATGGGACAGTTACTAGTATCTTTTATTTGGGCTCTTAACCTTTGTCAGTCAATCAATAGTCTGCAGAGGCAAAGGAATAAAAACAGAATATAATTATTACAACAGTTTTAGATTTACTCTCTTGGCTGTTTGCCAGGATTTTTTTCTCTAAATAATTCTGTCTAGAATTGCATTAAATGCATTACAAGCAGGCACACTCAAATCTGGTCAATAAACAAGTTCATACACTACTGATACACAAAACAGCAGTTTGTTATTTGTTAAAATTCTATTTGAAACTAAATCAACTTGCAAAAGGTATCAGGAAAGAAACAATACTTTCTTCCTAAAACAGTTACTGATAAAGATTTAATCAAAAAAATAACTAATAAACTAAGTGCTTAAGATTGTAAAATTATCTGAAGAGATTCCTCAACTTTTAAGTCTGAAGAAAAAAGAATGGAAGTAACTCTGAAAAACAATTCTAATTACTGATTTTTCTAACATTCTGATATACATCCATGTCATTCCTTAAACATTATAATTTTCTTTTTGTGTAAGACTGAAAATTTTATATAGTATTTATTAAGCAAATATATCAACATCTTTATTTTCTCTGTTGATTTAAGATTCTGATTATATTCAATGGGGGAATGAAATAATAAGCACCATTGTATTTTAACACCAACTGCATTTTCACCCAGTAAATGTAGGCAAGATTTCAACTTTCCTTATCTCTTCCCACTGACTTGACTCATACTCCATCACTCCTCTGATTCACTAAAATCATTTTCTGCACAAACTAAATATTTTTCTCAGAAAGGGAGAAAAATGTTCATGTGCCAAAGTTTTGACTTTAGATTTATTTGAGTAAATTTTGACACTCCCTATATTGCTTTTTTAAAAGCAAGAAGAAGGCAATTTTTAGGGATTAGAAATGAAGTTAAGTGTGACTGACAATCAAAATAGGTCTATTATATAATGTTAAAGTGTGTAAAATACAATTATGCATATAAGTAAATATATCAGATAATTATAATATACTTTACAGATAATGTTTCAATGATGATAAAATATCAAAATATTAGCAGAATCAGTTCCAAATTATGTTTTATCAGTCAAATATTAATTACCAACAATTATGCATTTCAAAGTGACTTCCATTCTTTGTTTTAATTTTGTATGCTAATAATGATCCTATCTTATAAGTTAGGCTTTGATGTTTGTCAGAATGAAGATCAATATATAGATTTTTGTCTGAAATTCTGTAATGAAGTAGTTATTTCTTAATGATTTTGTTGATAACATCTTCATCTTTATTGTTTTTATTACTACATTGTTGGTCAGTGTCCTATTTGGTCCTTCAATAATTTTCCCTTGCATATACTCCTATTTTAAGAGACAATGAGGAATATTACCAATTTATTGAGAGTGCACAGTGAATCTATTGGGACTCAAGTTCAGATTTCAAGTGAAACTCATAGTTTAATTGTTTAAAGAACTGCTAACAGTGCAGCTTAAATGTAATCATGCTTTGCAATAATATATTTCTATTTATCCAGATGATACCACAGTTTAATGGCACATCCGCAGAAGTTTAGATGCCTGGCAGTTGATCCTCTCTAACCTTGCTTGCACAGCTCAATGAGAGAAAACATTCAATACCTCCAAAACAAAGCTAGTAATGTTTCATCATCATCAAGCAGATACTGAATTTTCTCCAGTCATGATGAATGATTGTACTCAATGAGGCTCCTTGATTTGAATATTCACCCCAGGCTTCAAGGGGAACTCATATATAGAATCCTTTGCTAAAAAGGGGTAGAAAATATATAAGCTAGAGCTGCCCAATTCTCTCTTTCTCACCTTAACAGTTCAAAAGTGTTTACACAGCCTTGTGAGTGATGAATTATTTTCTAACTTAAAACCCATTTCCCACAGATTTAATGCTGCAAGCCTCTTGCTACTATTTCTATTTTCACATGAAATAACAAGTAACATTCCCTAGTTCCAGGAGTTCAGACCTTTACAGCTAAGATCTGACATATGTACACAGTAGCAAACCATCCTTGTTCCCTTTATATTCCATTGTTAAGAAGGAAGTTCATTTTGTGGAATTAAATCCTGAGTGGATGCTTCTCCAGCCACTACAATATTAACCTCTTTAAGTCCAGAGTCAACTCTTATCTATCTTTCATAATCTACCTTTAAACATTGTGGACTGGCACTATAGAATCACAAAGAAAGAAATGTACCAAATAACAGAAACTACATCACTTGTGGACTACCTACAGCAGCAACAACTAAAATGGATAGCACATGTATCTCAAAGAGAGACATTAATATTCCACACTACTTTGAATAAAAGGTTAGAAAGGATACCATCTCAATGCTAGAAAGAGGGATAACAGCTACTGGACTTGAATAAGCCTATTATAAGTTCCTAAAGTTTATTACTATTTTGTATCAAGCTGAGCACAACTGGAGAATGCATGATATAAGCAAAAATGAGAATATTAGAATGAAAACATGTTTGAATGTGATTAATACACATTTTTCTTACAATCCTCTATCAATTCTGTTTTTTTTTCTTTACAGCTCAGCCAGATTTTGGGCCACAGTGATCAGTTGTATGTCCGACTGCCAAATGGGCTAAGAGTGTGGCAGTTTATGCTGGCATTGTTGTTCACAGTCATTGCAGCATGGGTAAGTTTCATTTTAGGAGAAGAAACTAACTTATTTAAAAGCTCATAATAATAATGATAATAATAAAAAAAAACTATTTCCATGGTGTTGGTAATAATGTGAATGAATTCTTGAAAAGTTTCATAACTGATAAATTAACAAACAAGAAAAAAAATTTTATTATTACATTAACATTGCTGAAATGTTATTATATAACCATAAACATTATATTTATAGATACACAAGTTTGAGTTGATGCCCTGGTTGTTTTTTCTTAATATGTTGAAACAGAGTGGCCAGTATACCAGCCACTGTGTGAAGGTATATATACTGTAAACATCAGAGTTCAAAGAGTTAACAGTTTAAACAGTATCTGCTAACCTGTGCATTCAAGAGACTTAATTTCCTTAAGAAATTAAGTTTCTCAAATGCACAGGCTGGTAGATGTAATACATACTGTTCAACATAAAACAAATGAAAACCATGGTATCAACTCAAACACACACATATATATATATATATAATTATTTTTTATAAAAAAATTATAACATAAGTATGTTATAAAATCACTACAAAAATAGCCATTTTGTTTCAACACACTCTGTGTCTTATCAAGTGATGATGTTGAAAAGAAAATAAATGGTTTTAAAACTTTCAGATTAATTAACGATCCTACACTAGGGGGAAACATTGTTACAAAAGCTAGAATAACCAATCAAAAACGAAGTATAGAAAGATTCAAAAGCTTGACAACGAAATCATGCTATAATAGCTTTTCAGATCTTTAAATACGTGTAATATTAACCATTTATTTTCTTTTCAACATCATCACTTGATAAGACACAGAGTGTGTTGAAACAAAATGGCTATTTTTGTAGTGATTTTATAACATACTTATGTTATAATTTTTTTATAAAAAATAATTATATCTGCTCTACTTTGTAATGAGCACTCTTTTAAGAATAGTAATTGTTGGTTATTGGAATTCATTCCGTATATACCAATTATATACTTTGATAGATATATATATATATATATATATAGTGTGTGTGTGTGTTTAAACCTCTATATACCAGGCTCTGCTTTGTGGTTAAGATAATTAACTGCTAGAGTCAGTGGAAAACAGTGATCATGCCTGAATAAAAGCCAGGATTTTTAATGCTATTTTAGAAGGCATTTAAAACATTGGCACTATACATTCCACCTCTTTCATTTGACCTTATACCAGACTATGCTAAACTTTGTTAATTTCAACTATATATATATATATATATATATATATATACACACACACACACACACTTTATTTCAGGGAATTACATCGAAAACATGTCAAAATCCCTACATAATTGCACTCATGTTTCAATGTGCATATAATGCATCTCAAGTCATTGTAAATTACAATGTAATTTACAATCACCTGATGAGATGTGTTGTAGGTGCATCAAAACATGACGGCAATTGTGTAGTGATTTTAACATGTTTTCGATGTAATATCATAAAATAAAGAATATTGCTCTAGTTTATACTGAGCCCTCTTTTAAATTAAATGTTATAAATATTGGAATTGTACTCTTCATTCTCATCTTACCAAAATATATATAATATATATAAATAAAATTGCTAGACAGATATAAAATACACCAGACTATGCCAAACTTAATTTTAACATACACACACATCATTTATTTATTTTTATTTTTATATATACATACACACACATTATATGTAAAGCTTTATTCACTTCAATACACACTATCTCAACTGCCACAAATTAAATTAGTCACTATAGGTTAATTTATTGTTTGGACATACCTTTCTTTATTGAAAATAAAGTATATATTTATTACATTCAGTCATCAAGGTATTTTATACATTCTTTAATATCCTAACCATGATTCTATTGGAATAGTCATTTTCTGTGTTATAAGGTCCAGGATCAAATAGGGTTAGATTTTTCAATGGACAACTTCTATTCCCTAACTCCAATGTTTTAGATTTTCTTTTTAACATCTTGCTACACAGATTTATTATGAACATATATTTGCTCTTATTGTTTTTATATTTATATTTTATAAATTGTATCTAAGTCATGACATGTTTAGGTATCTACATGTCAACTATTGGTAATAAAATGAACTTTTAAAATTTTTGATCCATGGGTGTACTTCTCTCTTGACTTTTTAAATATTAATTTCAAAGATTAACAGCTATAAATAATTAAGGTTAGCAATAATTATATATATAGATATGTGTGTGTGTGAGAGAGATGAAGATAGATAATTAATTTCCTGTTTATTAATTAATTACTTTGAAACTAATTTTAAAGTAAAGATAAACCAAAACGTAATATTTACTTGAAATGCCTATTGAATTATACATGATTCAATCTTAACTGTAGAGGCTAGAGATAATATTAAGAGTAGGATTACTTAATGAAAACGTATTTGAAAATTAAGCAATGATTATTTTCTCATGTGAATTTTGATTAATAAATCCTTAAATTTGGAATATAGACAAAATTTCAGTTTTTCATGTTTGTCCCATACCAGTTTTATAACAGGCCTAAATAGATGAATATGTACTAACATGAACAAATCTTTTTCAGTATTGAATATTATATATATATATATATATATATATATATAACTTATAACTGAAAGATTCATGTAACATTATTTATTGGGTTGTGAAAACCTTTCCAGCATCATTTTTAGCCCAATGTTAAGGAAATTTTAGTTCTTTATTAGTGCCTGCATACTTAGGAATTGTTTTTGGAAAAGATACTTTTACTTAATTCGATGAAAGTTATAATTGAATATAAAATTAGATACTCCTTATTCTTTATAATTAATGTGAGGAAAAATTGCAGCTGAAGCTTGAAAACAGATAAGTGAAACTTAGAGCAAGCAATGATGCAGTAAATGTAAGCATGTGTCATGACTGGTTTGTCAAGATTTAGAGCTCAAGGTCAATGTTGCAGAACTTGAAAACTGATAAAGTCGAGGAACTTTTGAAAGAAGATACAATACAAGAACCACATGAAATTGCAGAAAAATTAGAATTTAATTTGTCAACTGAAGTACATCATTTATAAGCCACATAAGAATTTCAAAAATTAAGAAAATGGAGATCATGTGAAATTATGGAAAGAAACATTGGTTAACATTCTTGATTTTTTTCTCTTCTGCTCAATCCAGGAAAACATCATTTTTTGATGAGATAGTTGCTGGCAATGAAAAATGGATTTATTATGAGAATGTAGGAAATATTATCTAAATCAGTCATCTCAACCTAAACAGAATTGAAGGCCTCTGATGGAATTCAAAGTTGAAGTTTTATTACCATTTACAGAAATTTTGATAAATTGTTAAAATGCAGTATTACAGGGAGCAACTGGCTGGCAAATATTATTTTGGAAGCAATTTATTGATTGATTTGTTTTTTTACAATTTATTAACCCTTTGTGGGTTATTTAAAGCCAAAACATTTTGAATTGTAAGAATAAATTTTTTGTGAGTAACTATTGCATTAACAATTGCTTTTAGAATAACAATGATTTTTTTCCAGATACAAGTCCTGCTGTTTAGCCCATAGCTGGAGGGAAGAGATAAATTCATAACTTTCCCAAGGGCATTTGGACATAAGTGAATGTAACCAACCTAACTAGAATTCAAACTCCGCTCTTCAATTTCTCATTCCAAGCCACTATTTTGGAACAGAAAAGAATTTCTGATCAAGATAGTTGATTAGTTATTTTTCTACATGTTCTTCCACACATAGTATGTTCTCCAGATTCATTACCTTCATACCGTTAACCCTGTCACTATTCACCATGCTGTTTTTCTGTACCAAAAAGTCAAATATATCAAAAAATTCTTTAATGGTAATATTAGCTCTTTACCTACAAGGAAATATTTGGCATTCATTGACTGAGCAGCCAGTACTGCTCATTTTTTTTTTTTTTTTTTACAGTAAGGTTAACACTGTATAAGGCCCGGAGGTCACTCAAGGTAGAGGGTTACATTAAGGAGTAGTTTATATGGATAGGAGAGGAAGATAATGGTTGATTCTACACTTGAACAGGTTAAGATTGTAGTGAAGTGATCAGGGAAACAGCCTCTTGGGAGTCTGTTCCATAGAGCAGTGGTTCACAGAAAGTTTTGAGTGGAACTTACTTCTCACCAATGGAATACAGAGGGAATGTGGTGGGGGGCAAGTGACAATGGTAGGTCCTAGCTGTAAAATTCAGAGCTGGCGGAACCAAGAAATGCAGTTTGTCCAAGAACTTTCCATAGTGGTAGCAATAGAGCAGTGAGAGACTCACTACTGTGAGAGAGAGGTTGGAGGGTGGAAAGTAATTTTTCTCCAACAAGGACTCGGAGATGCTTTTGAATGCTATCAAGAATTCTATCCCGCCCAAATATGGCAAGATTACTCCATTTTCAGTCTGATGTGGCTCTTATAAAGGTAGAGGATAGCATGAGGAGTCAGGTACTTACTGGAGCAGTACAGGGAGCCAATCATTTTACCTGCATCTTTAGTGATGGATTGCATATAGGTGTTCCACTTGAGGTTAGGTGTAAGCTTGAGGCCCAATATCCTGGAGGAGACATTCGTTCATCATGATGCTTGGTAGTTCGGGGTCTGATTGGAGGTGATAGAATATAACCAGTTTGGTTTTAAAAGCATTGAATGTAACCAGCCAGTCTTTTCCGCCCCCCACTGAGAAGTTAGTGTCAGATTGGAAGATAGGTTGGCTTGCCAGTCTCTCATCATCAAGAGTTTTAGAGGTGCACTCATATATTGTCGTATCATTGGCATAGATATTTACAAATGATCAGAGTATGTTCTTAGGTAGATCATGTAAGTCAGAAAGAGAATTGGTCCAAGAAGTGACCACTAGGGCCTCAGAAGACTGGCTGTTAATAACTACCTTCAGGGATTTACCTGTTAGGAAGGATATTATAATGGAGAGCTTGTGTAGCAAAACTTGGTGCCACACCTTGTCAAAGGCCTTTGAGATATCTAATGCTATGACCCTTGCAATAGTGAAATATACAATTTATCTGAAAATACCTTGATGACTGAGTGCTTTCTTCTATGTAAAGTGTCTATTTAGGACATGGGTGATCATTGTTCTCCACAATTTCCTGTCCATTGTAGCTCAGTAAATTGTCTTTTTGCTATCTCTAAGTTCTTTCCTGTTCTGCTAACCATTTACACCAGCTTATTAGGTAGGTTATTTACTTTTTTCCCTCTGTCCCTTTTGCCTTCAATATGTTCTGTGAGCGTCAAATTTTCTAAACCCTCTTTCCCATTATTTGCACTAGAAATTCCAACTCACTTTTTTTGGACAAAATCTTAATATACAGTCATGAATTTTATCCAAATGCTATGAATGTATATTAAAAGACTATAGAGAAATATAACATGAAAAAAAAAAACAAAAACTGATCAGTTTTTGATGGATAAGGAAATATGTTCATGTGATATTTCTCTACATCCTCAGAATATCAAAATTGCTTGAAAGGACATATTGTAAAAGAAATCAAATAGTTATATACAAATTATTTTTCATTTGATAGTAAACGTAATGATTGCTATTGCCAAGTAAGATAATTTAGTATTTAAGTTTTATTTTGAGACATTAAAGATGAATATAAAATATCAAATAAAAAATGAACTTTTGCTTGAAGGTACTTTGCTTTAAACCAATTTGCTGCAAGACAATTTTTTCTTTACAAAAAAAAAAAAAAATTTTCTTTTACAAATCTGCATTGGGTTGGAATAAAGTGCATAGCATTTTTCTGTAGTTGGTATTTGAACATGGTTTTGACATGTCAGTGAAATTTATGACACATATTCTGAAAAGTGAGGTTTCAGTATGTTTTTCTATACAATTCATATTAGCAATCAGTTTAGAAGGACAATATTGAATTCAAAACCAGTTAGGCATAGTTCATCTCATAAAAACCTACTTGCTAGGAAACCACAACTTGTGAGCCTGTGGCCCTATTTCCAACAGTGTATGTTGCAGGGTTACCATATATAACTACATAAACATTTTGCTTGAAGAACAAATATACACTAATTTCTTTAGTATATTGTTGAAAACTCCAACAATAAAATATCAGTTTCTCAGTCATTTATTCTGTGTATGCATGCATCTTTAATACTTAGTTGTTCTTACTTATTTAGCAGCATCTCTTACAGTCTTAAAAAATATTTCATATCACATAATTAATAAGCACATTTGTGTTGAAATACAAACTTGAAACATCAAAATCCCTATCAAACAACAATATGTAATTATTTTGAGAATAAATTATCAAAGTCTGAGGCAGCATAGAAATAGTTTCTTTGCCTGACTTTTTAATTTCCAACCATTTTACAACTATTCTGGTATAACTGGAACTCAAACATCAATCAAGTCAATCGAAGTCATTATCAATTATTCTTAGTAACTGTTAGTTTCTGAGTTCAGTAAAAGATATTCAGTCTTTTTTTCAGTTTCATTTCAAAATAAACAAAAAAAGAAACTTTCAAATAAGAAACCCAAATTCAGTAGGTGTTTTTGTATTTACTTATTTTATAGACCACCATTAAGAATGAGCTGGACTAGATTTATTTTGCATATAAGCTATGAAACATGAAGGATTTGAGTTCATGAAGGATTGTTCATGGTGACACACTGGTTAACATGCTCATCTCATGTACTATTAAGAATGTGCTGAACCTTGTTTTTTGCATATGAGCTAAGAGACATGAAGGAGTGATCATGGTGACACACTGGTTAACATGCTTGTCTCACATACCATTAAGAATGATCTGAGTCTTTACATTGTGCTCTCAAAAATCCAAGTTCAAATTTGAACATGTCCAACATGTATCTACTTGATTGTCAATTATTTGGGATATGTTGAAGAAATTGAAACCCATGTATACTTTCTTACATGAACAAATGTCATTAATAACAGATATTAATTTACCCTTATTGCTGTTCGACCTTGTCATGGCCAAAAATATTCATGTAATATTAATGAGTCAATGTTTAAAGAGGTCTGGATTTGGTCATATAAAATGATTGCAACCAATAGACTTCACTAGATTCAAATATTTATCTTAACTAGAAATAAATCAACTCTTGTCAGCAAAATTAAAAAGGGAAAATTGAATTGAGGTGCAATCATAGAAGACAAAACTGATGTAGATATCAAATAAATAAATGAACTTCCTTGCATTATATTAGCAAAACTTGACAAATATCTAAGAAATTTCTAGGCATTCTGCAAATTTGTTTTTTATAACAGAAATTCATTTTATTTGTTTCCCCACTTCATTGCACAATTGCAAACTTCTTCACTAATATTTGATTTCATGTGTTATTAGATGATAACAGACATGATATCATAGAGCTTTTACTGCACATCTTTATTCAGGTCCTGTTTAATATTTCTTGGTCAAATCAAAATAAGGCTTACAAAAATTTTTGGTTGAAATATGTAATGCTTCAGATGTCTCACTTCAAATTCTTGTGATTGTCAGAAAAGCAGGCAGGAGTGCTTTTGAGTGGCACAAAGTACACTCTTGACCTATTCTTCTCATTCACAGAGATAAAAAACATAGTTCAAATCAAGCACCAAGTCACAAAGGCAGGATAAAGAACAGTTTGACTGACTATCATGATGATGACTATGATAACCAACAGAAGTAGGAAAATGGATATCAAAGTCAATTATTATTTTAACAAACTCAGTGGATGCCATTTGTAAATGAACTAAATCATGAAATACAGTTTTCCATTTCTTATTTATGTTGATGACATTAGTACTGCATTGAAAAATACATATAATACAAAAAGTTTGCACCTGACTGCACACAATTGTAAAATGCTAGACTGGTTTAAGCCATGGAGATCTGCCATTGAGATATATGCATTTCCTTTAGAAAATCAAGGTTTTTTTTGTTTTTTTTTTTGTTTTTGTAGATACATTGAAGTATATAATTGATTCCATCCTGTGAGCAGGAGGCAATCTTCTTTGGGGAGTCATACATTTAAATCTGGCACAAATGTACACAATATATGTCACCAGCATTTCCAAAACTTTCAATGCATATAATTTATCAAAAAATAAATTAACAATTTAATTAATTAATTATTGTTACAGTTTTTGACTGATGAAAGCTATAATAAAAGAAAATTTTATAATCCAATAAAAATACTGTATAGAAAATAAATTTGAGAATTTTTTATTTTCAAAATAAGTTTTCATTTTTAATCCGACATCTGTATTTTTACATTAGAGTAAAAAGATGATTTTTCTTTCAACTGTGAATGCCTTTTTACTAAATTAACATTTGCACTGACTGATAATGAATATTTACAAAATACTAAACTATGAATTGGATCTATCAATCATGTTTATCCATAATTCTAGTTATTCACAGTGCTGTGTTCAGTCATTGCCTATGTTTTATCAACCATGTTTGTAAGCATAAAGAAGGGTTGTTATTTTATCAGAAGAACAAAAAAAAGTCAATGAGAGTTCTGTGTTAAAAATTAACATCACACTTGAATAATAGTAGACAAGTTAAGCCTATCAGCTGAGGATTACTATAGTCCTCTACTTCATCAACTGAACTATTATTGTGTATCCTGAGCTCATAACCTTTTATACTTTTAGAAATAACAGAATTCATGCGCATAGCAGTAGAGCAAATAACAGAAATTATATATATTTAAAAGAGAAAGTATATTTTAAAAAATGGCACAACACACCCTGCTTTTATGACATTACAAAGTGTTCAATTTATTTGTTTTAATTATTTCACTTCAAGCAAGGCAATAAAAGCCACTAAGATGCAAATGGTTATTGAGAGTGAAAGAAACAGAAAAGACAATAAAAGAACAGTTTTCAAGAAGACAAAAAATGATGATTGACATTGTATTTGAATTTTTGAAGATTGTAGTTGATGGGAAAACAAGAAATTAGAAGAGAATCCCACAAGCAAGAAGTGCAAGGAAGAAACTATTAGCAAATAGAGCCAATCTGCCAAAAGTAGTCAGCTCTAGTAACATTGGGTACATAACCCCTAATGAAACTAAATACATTCTTCTTTATCATAACATCCAGCATGCAGTCTGCCTGCTAGAACTGTAAAGACAAGTAAATACATCACAGGCAACACTTTACTAGTCAAGAAACACTGAAACAACCAACTCATCCTTTGGTCATTCAAATTAGAAAACCAGAGATTTATTATTGGTTTACTGGTATTCTCCAGCCAGAAGTGAAAACACTGATAACTTGTCACATCTGTTTTGATTATACCAAATTGGGACAAACATCCTCCCAAATCCAATGTCTCTTGGGAAACATAACTCAAGCCATAGAGAGGAACAGGTTTCACATACACAGAGACCTTCCCAGAGCAAAATTGTTTCAATGATATTAATTTTTCATTGTTGCAATCTGCATTTGAAATGCATTATTTGCCTCTTCGAGCATATCTAAAATTTGAAATGTGCCTAGACCAACCCTTACAATTGTCACTAGACATTGAAGAAATTGGATGTACTGTTTTGAGATGGACCCACCATTTATTTACTCTCTGAAGTTGAAGGAGACTTTTTTTTCCAGTATATTTGAGTTGACACAACAAATGTCTTCCTCAACTTGCCAATGTTTCTTTTGTTTTAATTGCTCTTCCTCCAAAATTTCTGTTTGCGAGCTCTGCTATCTTACAGTACCAACATTGTAGTCATTGTCTTTCAGAGACAATGACCGGAAGCTTCTAGCTACTAATATCCAAACAGTTGGGAATGGAGCTGAAAGTTTTCCAGCTATGGAGAAATCTTCACTCTCTATGCACATATTCAAGACTCATGACCACAATCTTTCTGAATTGGTGGACATACACAGCCAAATGAGTTCCAAATCTAGCTATGGGCTATATATACTAAAATGGTAGTTGTCAGTTTCTTTTATCTATCAAATGATGTTCTTTCGATTTCTTGTCATAACTTGACAACTTTCAGCAGTAAGTAAAAATCATTCTTTTTACATCTTTTTGGACCCTTATTTTCAAACTTGACAGCTATTTCTTCACATGGCTCATTTGGACTTGGCAACCTTGTTTGTTTTACTGTCAGTCACAAAGAAATTTTTTCTCAATGTCGGCAGATACCAGATTCTATGACATTAATAAAACATATGATTGGTATGTTAAGAAGAGAGACCACTTCAAAATTTTTTTGGTACAATTTCCGTTCTTCAGGGGGTTCAGTCTTAAATGACATCTAAATATTAAATACCATTTAAAACTGACCATGAAGAACAAAAATTTTACCAAGAAATTTCAAAGTCGGGATAAAATTGATATTTAAAAGTTAAGTAATCTTTTTTTCTTTTATATAATATTAACGCTATTTTAATATTGAGCACTATATATAAAAATATCTGCTGTTTCTTATACATATATATATATATATATATATATATATATATTCCAACCTTACTTATCTTTACTGAAGAAGTATCAATGTACATTAAATATTATGTTTTAAATAGAGTTTTTAGAAAATGCAACTGTTTATCAGATACACCATTGATGGTGATAGAATTTGCATTTTTTTTCCCAGATTGTTGCATCATGAAGATAAATTCTTTTCAATAATATGTGCAAAGCTTTTTATCAATTAAAAATGAGAAACAAGATTGTTTATATACCAAAAATCCTTTTTTTGGTAACAATGAATAAGAAATAATTTCTAGATTTTTATCACACATTTTATTCTATCTCAGGAGAATTATCAAATATATCTGAGCTGATCAGACAGAATTGAACAGCATTGTTCAAATAATGCAAGCTGTTCATGAATCCTGGTGATTGAGGAAAGTCTTTTCTTAAAATCTTACTACTCAACAGAAAAAAAGTCTTTCATATTTAAGTTGTCCACTTAAGAGAGACATTCAAAGACAACAGTTTGATATTGTTTCCAAATATCTTCAATTTTAGATTGGTCTCTTGTGATAATTCTAACAAAGGATATATTTTTTTCTTAATTTTATAAGTGACAAAGTGATATAATGGAATATGCATACACCTGTGTTCCCCCTCACTGGAATATGATTGGCTGGTGTCCATCATAGATACAGACGGACGTGTAGGTATGACAGAGTTTAAGTCTATGACAACGCCCATTGGACTACGCCATTGGCTATCCTATTTGGCTCCTCTTAACTATTACCTGCGACTACGGCGAGTACCAGTCGATTACTGCTACCGTGTACTACTTGGTTACAGTAGCCAAACCACTTAGCTACTTCAATCAAATATATCCCTTTCTGGGACATATCACGAAGTAATCATGGAAGTGAGTTCAGCATAGCAGTTACTAGCATGGAAAGTGGAATCAGCAAGCCAGGTCTGCTGCATTAACTTTCACACTAATTCCCTTGGGAAAGGCATGAATCCATTTCTTCTCTCCCTACCACCAATTACAGTGTTAAATATAAGAGTTGACTGGCTCCTCTTACTTTGGAGCTAGTCTAAGAGAAAGACTCTTCTGAATTCAAAACTGCAGAGAAAACAATAGAAAATCACTTTCCTATTCTCCCCACTCAAGAAGTTACAATTCACAGATAATAAAAGAAAGGAATGTGTGAAGAGTCATGATTGCCTTTATTCTGAAGGAGAAAAAAAACCTGGTAGTTAATGGCTATCAACTTTTTTTTCATCCAATTTTTGGGCATCTCCTTTATTTTTCCCGCCATCCACAAAATGGGTTTTAATTTATTGCCATAAATTCAACTATCTTTCTGTCTCTATCAATCAAAAGAATTTTGGGTTTCTGCTCACATAAAATAGCTATTGATTTCAATTTATTTTTATCCATTATAAACAGACCATTTTTAGTGTCTTTTGGAACAAAAGATTAAAAATAAATCTTCATTTAAAGCTTAAAGGCAAAAGAGAGAATAAAACTGACTTTTAGATAAGTATTGATTGAAATCTGAATTTTGTTTTCTTATTCTGCTTTGCAATGAAATTATGCTGTTACTGACTCACCATCAGTGAAAATGTTGACCTTTCTGCTATATGTAAAGTGTCAAATTATCACCTGCTTCATAGATTTGCCTACAGTAAGCAAAATAGATAAAAATATGTGCACTTATGTTTTGCAAACTGTTAGGAGCTATGAATACTCCTTAACCATGCATCAATGTTTTAGTTCTTTGCACCATCTTTTCACATTTAGAACTATGACATTAAATGCTCTCAAAGTTTTTTTTCCTTAATTTGATTTTACATTGTCATATTGCACCTTTACACTACATCATTAGCAAAGGGAAAGAAGCCTTACATACAAGCAATATATTCTATTATTGCTGTGAATGGAAATTAAAATAATTGATTGCTTATACCACTGATGAAACAAAAAAAAAAAAAAAAGAGTTGCTTTAAAACACGAGTTAAAAAAAAAAAAAAAAAAAAAAAGAGGCCTTTCTGTGAGCTGAAATATGCAACTTACATGATAATGTGTTGTATATTCCATTAAATACAGCGACATTTAAATTATTATACTTTTTGTTTTTGAAACAAAAGTGTTTCAGTTTTGTAAATGTTAAGCTTATTAACTTAACCCAAACTGTTTGGAACTAAATATTATAAATGACAATTTAAAAAAAAAAAAATCACATTTTGAGCTGAATCAAGTCAGATAAGCTTATTTTCAACTTTCTTGTATCCAGTTCAGTATATTCAATTATCTATAAACTTCAAAGTATATTTGATATATTTAAAACAAAATTAAATAGTATTAAATTCATTTTATCGGAAGTATATCATTGAAGTTTGAACAATATACTTTGGTCTAATTTCCTACAAAGCTAGAATTTCATGAACAGCTTAATTTGAATAGAAAAATATTTTTCTTTTTGTATAGAGTTGTAGTAGAAAAAAAAGTATAGCTGTTATGAGTACTAGTTTTACCATCTTTTCAATCAATCAGTGATACTACTGCAAAACTTCAGATACAAAGCCTAACCACTCAACTCGTCAGCATCTGCATCGAGTCTAACAAAACCTCTGAGCTCTGAGATAAAGTTGTTCTTAAGCTTTTGGATCAGCTGTATTTTCTGTTGCGTATTTTGCACATGAATTATGTACAAGCATGTATAATTTTTTTCTGGTTGTACAAAAGTATTCCTTACAAAATTTATTCAGAATTTTGATTTGAGTAAAAATTTTCTTGTTGATGCAACCTAAACTGAAATTCAGAGATTAGCAACAGCAATACATTGGCTGGTTTTACTGTCCTTAACTTGTAGAAATGGACTCAGTTGGATGATTTATGTGTCATGTAAAGAGGCAGTATAATTGACATGGGCAGGATTTAATACCATTTGCTCATGGAACAATTGTTAGGGCCAGAAAGATAGAGCATTGTCTCTGAGATGGCAATATTTCTAAGGGTTTCTTGAGAAATTGTAGCAAGGTATATGATGATTATATATGCATTCTGGACAGACATTGGCAGCACATGAAACTTCAAGTGTCTACAGGGGATGCTAAAATGGAACCATAACTTGGCAAGGGAACAGTATATTTAGCCTAAAGAAGACTGATACTGTGTCACCTGGTTGGTCACATTTCTGGTTCTTTTAGGCAGATTGTCAAGTTCATGTATTGACGAAGCATCATGGGGCTTTGGTTCTAACTTGTTAACAGGTTATTATACAAGCCGGTTGTGGCTCTGTAATATAGCTGAGGTTCTCAGGGAGATTGAGTGAAAATATCTATTTATACAGTTGTGACATGCACAAATCTTGTTGCAGACAAGACCATTTCTTTATGCTCTCTCTCTAATATATATATATATATATATATATGATTGGTTTTTACTAAGGTAATTTCCAGATACTGCACTGGCCCATCTCATTTACCAGATTTAAATTCCATTGATCGTGTACAGAACACATGGTAGACCACACCAAATTCCCTCCTGTCACACCTAATAAATACAAGTCAGTTATGAGAAAGGCTGGTATATGCTTCAATGAACATACCTATGCAACAACTCTAGCATCTCAGTTTCCATACCATGTTGCATAGTTGCTTGTACTCAAGTGAAGAGAGGAGCTTTTCTAATTTTTGGGAACTTCAATTTGTAACTTAGAAAGGTCAGTGAATACATCAATAAATACAAGATGAGGATATGAGTCAGAATAGTTCATGGAATAATTTTCATATTTTCAGGTATGGATATCTGATAAAAGTTTTTGTTTTAGGGGGTGGATTTTGCTTAATCAATTTTTTTCTAATGATTTCCAAAGTAGATTATTTTCTATGTTAATTATAGAAGTTGAATGGAATAATATCTTAATTTTAAAATAATCCAAATAAATAAATATTTTAAATTTAAATAATTGTAAAAGTTAATCACCCACAGAAAAGTCATCACGCATTTACTCAGCAAATGTTTGATTCTTTGACTCACTTGTTTTAATTTAAACAATTAGTCAATCTCTTTGCTGCTATACTACACTTAATAGATTCCTATGTAAAGAAAATGGAATTATTCTTTACAGCACTGAATTCAAAACTATTTAATTACATAAAGTACATGCTACTTTCAAATACTGTAAAACACGGAATTTCAAGATAATAACTAACTAAAATAATCAGTTTGAAATAATGAAAACATGTCCCTTGAATTTTCCAGTCAAACTAATATTTCCACCTAGATTAACTTTATTCTGATGTTTTGTGAGCAGTTGATTCAGGCGAGAAAATGGTGCATATTTCATTTCCAACATATTTTAGAACAAATGATTTATCATATTTTGAGCATTTCTTTTTGTTTTGACTAGAAACAAAATATATAACAAATGTACTAAGTGTGTTTAAATTTAAAATTAAGACAAGTTCTTTAACACCCTCAAATGAACAATTCTTTGATCATGTATAACTACTTGAAAGATTTTGATTCATGTCAAAACTACAATCAAAAAACAATGTATGTGCACACATAATTTCAAAGATATTTAAAGTGAACAAATCAAACTGGTTTAGCTATTTAATATTTACTTAGCCTAAATCCTGATCCAGCTGACAAAACATTAAGTGACAATACATAGACAATTGATGGCTAAAGAGTTAAATAAATTTTGGAAGAAAAATGAGTTTAAAAAAAATGTTAAACTTTTATACAACTATTGAAGTCTGAGAATATCTATATTTGATTATATTCAATTCAGAAAATTGGTCACATATTTCAAGTGATAGTCTCTGTGACATAGAAAGCAGATTCTGTGAAAAACTGAGATATAGAAAGATGAAAATGACTTATGAAGAAATATAAAAACACTTACAAAATAGGTACAAGAATTCAGAAGTTTCAAAAATAATTTTACTTCTAGAACAATTTCAAGAAGGTTGTTTGCATACTGCATTGATGAAAGCCAGAATCATTTTTTGCCATATAGCAGATTTTGTCACTTTATGGCCCCCATGATACGCAAAAGGTTAAGTGTGATCTCTGGAATAATGAACCATACTTTGAGCTTGTCTACCAATGCTCTACAATGCTGTTTCCAATGATCAGGTGAGGAATTCAACCCAGAATGTCTACTACTGTGAAGCATAGAGGAGGTGGAATTATAGTATAATCTGTGTTTTTGGTATCTGGTCTTGGCAAAAATGGTACAATGTGAGAAGTCCATTAATATAAAAAAAGTGCTAAAATATATTACAAAAAGTGTTGTTACATGATGGAAATAAAAGGCAAAGGATCATTTTTCATCAAGATAATACTCAGACACACAAGGCAAAAACCACAAAATCATGGTTTGAATGGCAGTCTTTGTCTATGGTGTTTTAGCCTGGTGAGCAGCCAGAATATAACCTGACCAAGAACAAAGGGACAAAGGCCAAAGTGGCCGAGAGAACATTTGGGAATACTGACCAGCTATGAGAAGTAATAAGCAATGAACGGAATAACACTGATGGTTGTTGACAGTGTACTACATCAGACAAATTTGCCAAGAAAATCAGTTTTTGGAAGAATAACAAAGAAACATTTTTATATACAAAGCGTCTTTATGATGTTAAACAAAATATAAATATCAGGAACAAAAATGGTTTAAATAATATGTTTTTCATGATTTTATTGCTGTTTCTCTGATTAGTCTTGTGCATCTGGATTCATCTTCAGTAAAGAACTGAAATAATACAATTATCTTTAAAGTTTTTCAAGTAGATCTCACAGTTAATCAGTTATCAAGATTAACATTTTTATATATAGTTGAGAGAAAAAAAAACTTTTTTCAATAATTGCTGGGAAAAAAAAAATCTTGAATAAAAGAATTACAATTTAATAAAAAGATTTTTTTCAAGTGATCGCCATTAATATGACAAAATGGATAACAGTTTTCTGATCCTATTAATGACTCAGTTTAATCCTGTCTCTCAATTTTACATTGAACATTCAATAAGATACAGATTTTATTTTAAAGATATGCAAATATAATATCAAGTTGTTTTCTCATTTGAATAAAGACTTGATCATGTTTTTAGATTAACTGAAAAATCATTCACTAAATTGTACAGGTAATGTGTAGAATAAAGAAAGAATTAAAAATAGATATTTTGTGTTGTTAAAGAAAGTAACTTGGAATGCTTAAATGTAAAAATTTTGTTATTTACTTCTATAAAAAATATTTCTTTCGTTTAACATAATCTGATCCATAAAGGTTTTACTCAAAGTGTCTGCTTTAATTCAATCATTTTTCATTTAGATTTTATCTATTTGACTTGAGAATGTGGTTGAGATTTTATACACACCAAACTGAAATATACATTATTTTTTTTCTCCCTGATTCAATTGCTTACAAAAGGTCAGAATAATAGTTGATCCAAGTGGAAATAATAGTTTGACTTTTGTTCTACCTAGGCGAGAAAACTTGATGGCTATGTGTTGTTTTCTTTAAAGTTTTAAAGTGTTGATTTCAAGATATTGTGACATATGTCATGAGGGAGGAAAGGTCAGTTACAAGAAGCTTTTGTGATTTTTATATGAAAACTTTCATTAGAATTATTAGATTCTTAGTTCACAGTTCAACTGACTGAAGGCAACTTTTTTACAGTTGATTAACTGTTCAATATTGCATAAATGCAAGCAACTCACTGAATCCAACATTTTCTGCACAAAAATATTAGAGGAAAACAATAAGTGATAAGGTTTTCATGAGAGTAAAATGAAAACTTTTGTATAAGTACTTACAGAAATAGATTTATCAGTAAATATAAACTGATGCTTGTGTGTTGCTGCTCTATTCATGGCAAAAAATAAAACCAAACATTGTCAACAAAATTTAAGGGAAAACAATGAATCTTTAAGGTAAAATAAATATGATTTCAAAACTACACTATCAAAATTTGAATGGTTGCTAAAAATATAAACTTTTCAAAAGGTAATCAGTTGATCTTTATATCTGCTTTATTCACAAAATTAGTTAAAATGAATCATTTTTTATCTGAAATCCCAAGTTATTGAAACCATGTAAATTTCAAAATCACTATACCTAGCTTGAATATATTATTTTATATCTGTGCATTGAATATAAATTAGTAACATTTTTGTGAACAGACTTCATGGATGAAAAAAAAATAAAAATACAAACAGCTGCAAATGTCATTTTGTCAAAGCTTTTAGATCTTTTATTTTCTAAATATCTTGTCATTAATTTCTAGATATTAATCATTTGCATTTAAGAAAAACAAAATTATCAACAGTTATTTTACAGTTTTATTAATTCATTAATGCTTACTGTCCCATTTTTCTGAAAATGAGCATTAATGTATCACATATAGAAAACTACAATGAGTTTTTTTGTTTTTATTTATAAACCTCCAGTTACTATCTTGTTTTTATTTTTATAATTAGTACCAGATTTTACAGTGGGCATTAGTGGGTTAAATAAGTTTCTTCATGTAACTAACATTGAAAATATCAGGTGGTTTGTTTATATATATATATATATATAAGAAATGTATTTTAGTCTGTTTTATCTTAATAAAATAGTTTCTCTTCTGAAATTCTTTGGAAAAAAAATTTTTTTAAGAAACTGTTTCTAATCAAATATTTTTTGGCACACCAAAATTATTGACCTGTATATTTGGTTTAAAATTATTGTAAGAGTTTGTATTTCTTGCATGCCAGTGGTGTTTATATTAGTTTAACTGGTGTAAAATCTTCTCACTTTGAAAATTTAATACTTTAAAAACAAACATTATTAAGCATAAACTGAAAAGATTTCAGAATATTTCAACCTATCCTTATCTAGAATAGTGAATTCCCTTACTTTTACATGAAAAATTGAGTCATATTAGTGAAACTTTCCAACAAGTTTATATGGACATTCTTTGATTCTCTGTCACTTTCATAATAAACAGCATCCAGATTTTTGTTATGGAAATTGTGTGTATAATTGGAGCATTTGTTCACAATGATAAGAAGCCACTCAAACATTTCTGAGTTTATTAGCAAACCGTGCCATCAATGACAGAACTTTTATTCATTTCTCACTTTTAAACTGAACAAATTCTGTTATTTTGGTTGGCCATGTATTTTTTTTTTAGCCAAAGATTTATCAAAGTTTTTGACATTGTTGTCTTCTTTGTTTCTCCAAGATTTCACTTGTATCATCTGCATGAAACATTTTCAGGAAAGAAGAATTATATTGAGGCATTAGCGGAGAAAGAAAGAATTATTCTCTTTTATTTTCAGTAATTGCTAAAGTGTATAATATTTTTTGTGGTGTCATTGTATTTTTTCATTTGCTTTCTGTGTATAAGATTATGAATAGATGGTTTAAGTGGCTTTCATGTTCATCTTTCTAAAAGTAGCAAAATGAATTATCTGAATTGAATGAAACGTAAATTAATGATTAAGTATTTTAAAAAAGAATATTTAAAAATAAATAAATAAAAGAATGAATTTATGATGGACATCCAGAATATTACAGATTGAGAGTAAGTAAATAATTCTGTAGTTGAGATGTAATTAGAATAGCTTTATACTAAAGCACAGATAACAAGCCACAAATATTTTTAGGATTTCTCTTGTTACATACATGAAGACTTCTTTTTAAGAAGAGATCATTAGTACAAAGAAATTGGCCTTTAGATTTTTGCATTGTAACTAAAATGTTGCTTTATAAATTTTTTCTTTCTTTCTTTTACTGATCAAATTTAGAATAGATGAATAAAAATATTTTTGTCAATCTGGTAAAAATAACAAAAATACAGCAAAATATAAGTTAAAATGCACAATATTTCATAAGATTGTATTACTTACTAAAGGATATTTTTGCTTTGAAATATAATTTGCGTATTTCTTGATTTTTTTTTTTTAAATCTATCGTTAATTCTAAGAGAATAATGTATAATTTTTTTAACCATTTATTACATTTCGATCAGACTTCACTTTCCATTATTACTTGTGTCTAGATCTTCTATTTTATAACATTTGTTAGATAAAAAAAAATTATAAATCAGCTACTGATATATTAAGCATGTAACCATCTAGATCACTATGTGGCATGTCCAAAACGTAAGGTACAAACATTTAATAATCCAACATAATGGTAATAATCATTTTCTTATAAAGAAACATTCAGTATTTATTTACTGAGCTGTCAGTGCTGCTTTTGGTTGAAATTTATTAAATCTTCCTTCCTTGCTCTTTGTTTGAAGTAGTGTGGAAAGTCAGCATCTTGATCATGTTATTATTCTCTTTGATTTACATGTGCTACCCGTTTTAATTTTTGCTGCTGTTTGAAAGCTCTCAAGTGATGCCATTTCTGTTACTTGGTACAGTTCTTTGTTTTGTGATTCTGTAACACCAGTCTCTGAGGTTCAAAGAAGGATGGTTCTCTCTAATACCTACAGGCTTCATCTACTTAAAGCCATTTTTAATCATCACTCTGAGAAAACATTTGTACAGCCAACAGTTTAGATATTTCTGAATGAGTTTGGTGCCATGCATGGCCTCCATATGAAAGTTTCAATCTGATGAGACTTTAAGAACATAACTCAAGATTTTAGGTAATGTTTTAGTTTTTCTTGCAGTGTTGGATGAAACTAACTTGAGCACAGCCTATTCTATGTTCAATGTTCTATACTAAATTTATTGTAACTGATCCATACACAAAGATATTTGGAATGTTTAGTATTTACTAATTCTACATAGGAAACAAACTTAGAATCAGAAAGAGTTAAAATTTCTAGAGCACATGAGGAAAGAGGGTTTAGAAAATTTAACACTCACAGGACAGTTTGGTTTGGTTATTTTTGTTTAGCAGCATATCAATTTTTATATTATATATTAAAGACAAGAGAGACAAAAGAAAGCAAGTCATAACCTACCTAACAAGCTTATGTAAATGGTTGACAGAACAGGGATTAGTAGAGATAGCAAAACGATAAATTTTACTAAGAGCTACAAGGGACAAGAAATTGTGGAGAGCCATGATGGAACATGGCACATAGAAGAATTTCTCATCCTGAATTTTTATGAAAGACTCAGGGTTCTCACCATTGCTGCTTTCATTCCAATTCCAGATCATTATTTCTGTTTTGGAAACATTTGACTCCTACTTTTGGAATACTTGGTAGAGGATGATGATATTTTGTACAAGATTATTCTTGTCCCAACTATGAATGCATGTGTCATCAACATAGGATTCCCCGCCACCACTACTATCCTATGTACATTGGCCTCAGGAGAGGAATTAGGAACACTATTTTCTATTAGTAGATTCATTTGGGATACAGTATGGGACCTTTTTATTATTATACAAATAAAACTGTATATATGTCACCAGCACTACAATCTGCACTTCTTTCCTATATATATATATATATATATATATATATATATATATAATATGTATATTGATATATTTACATATAAAATTTGTCTCCGCAAAGAATATGGCATCAATCAGTTGGTGACACTGTTGCAACTTTGTACCAATCTGGAAAGTGGTTCCACGGTGTTATTTCAAAGGTCCACATAGATGATAATCTAAATGCGCTAAGTCAGAACAATGTGATAAAAACATCCTAACCTTTATCATTGGAGCCACTTTTTTGTCAGGTTGGCTATATGTATAAGATGACATTGTTGTGCAATAAGATGACTCCTTTACACAAATGTCCTGGTTTCTTTCAATGAACAGCTTTGCTCAGTCTGTTCAGTGTTTCACAATATCTGAATGTGCTTACCAGCTGGCCAGGTAATGTGATACTCCCAGATTTCATCACCTGCTCCAAGAAAACTCCATCAGCTCCCATACTATCCCAAATGTTGAATAGAAATACTCTTGCACTGGAACTTCTGTTCTTCTGTAAATTACTTTGTGACCCAAAGTTAAATTTTTACTCTTAGCATGCAAAAATCTTATTACACCTCAATGTTTGCTCACTATGTTATGGTGGCAATCATTTTAAAAGAAAGGTTGTTTCTCTTATGCCTTTCTTATTAAATTAATTCTGAAAACCAAAAAGCATAATTAAATCACTGTTGTGCCCACTTATATAATTTTAATTAATTTATCCTCACCTTCCAAAAAAAATTCTTTTTTATTATAGGAACAATCTTCTCAAAAGTAGTCAACTCAAAGAATATTTCAACAATTTAAGTGCTCATTTCACCTTGATAGAAATTTCCTTGCAGTTCAAAAATTTAAATCATTTTAGTTATGAGCTTGTATGATGTTAGCATTTACCTGTAAGGAGATTTGCCGATGCATTTCTCTGCTTCAGTAATGCATTACTTGAAATGTAGACATAATGGAAAATGATCAGTGAATATAAATTCTTAAGACTACTAGTAATTTATTCACTAATAATAAAAGTGTTCCCTATCAAAAATATTACATGTTAAGCATTTAAAATATGAATAAAATCTGTTGCTATGTTTTAATTAATAATTTGAGATATTAATCTACATTGAAGATTTCAATGTTTCTATAAGAATGTTTACAAATAATTTGAAAAATTTACTGCTTAAAAAAAAAAAAAAAAAAAAAAGTGAATATTTTCTCATTACATTAAAGAATATAAAACATTATGTGCACACATGCACATAGATACACAGAGCGTATATGAAGGAATGCTTAAAAGTCTTTAACCTGACCTAGGATTTTTTTTATTTTTATGGTATTTTTTATTTTTGATGTTTTGTCATTTTATTAAATTTTGGGAAGTGGGTTGGGCTATGAACTTTTCAACACTATTTGACATTTTACTTTTTTCTTTCTTTTTAATTCAGTAATTTTTATCTATATAGAGATAGGGTAACATTTTTTTTATAAAACTGGTGAATAATAAATTTACCAAGTAATAAGTTACTGGCACATGTACAAAATTAAGAAATGTATTTGCATAACTTTTGTCGTCATCATCATAGTGATTGTCAGAATAGAAATATTAAATCTCAACAATGTCACAAATGTCAGTCTGACTCATAATTAAAGCATTAATGCATGTAAAATTGTTCTTGTTTGAAAGTGAAAGGAGTAAAATATATTGCTAATAAATAACTTGACATGTTGAAAGCATCTGAAAGTAAATTCTTTGAAAATTCTGTCAAAAGCATAACAGAAAATTATTTACTGTCTTGGAGACACTTAGACACAAATCCTTTGCTGCTGCTAAAAAAAAAAAAAAAAAAACATTAAAACATTATTTTTAGGTTTTCAAAGAAACCAAAAATGTTACTGTTAATTCCCAGGATTAGATTTCACACTTTTAGAATAACATCTCTTAAAGCACAATATTGGGCTATATATTTTGCCTCTCCCACATTTCTTTCCTCATAAATAAAAAAGAAAAATTCCCAAAGACTCAGAGAAAGTTTCGTGAATGAAAGGCAGGAATTATCTTTATTATTGACACTATTAATCTGGAAGTAATAAAAACAATATAGTCACCATTGTGTAAGTGTTTGTTTTTTTATCTAATCTGGTGTTAGACAAAATCTTAATTTTTAAATGAATATTTCATTGACCACTTGTGGTGTGGCTGTAGCAAAAAAAATATTTAAATCTTTTCTTTGCTTTCAGGCTCTCATATTTCCACAAAATCTTTATGAGACTACAATCCATGCTGTTGAGCACCAATGTGTCACACTACCAGTACGATTTTATGGCGCTGCCTTACTAAGTGAGTTGAAAGATTTTCTTTATACATTTTGTAAACAAAAAATAAAAGATAAGTGAAAGACATTAATGAAATATCAGCCTATTTACTATCTTTTTTTTATTCTTTTATTAATCATTTCATGCCAAGCAAAATTATAATGCCACTAAGACACAAGGGGTTACTGGTGAAAGAAAATACAACTTTAGAAGGAACTAAAAACCCAATCGTAAACAGAAAACAAAAGATAAACTTCTACTTCTGTTCAAAAGATGGAGAAAGAATATGATCTATCAGTAATGTTATTTTGTATCATTTTGTGGAAAACATAAGTCCTTTGAATTAATCCAAACAGTGTTTGCCAGAAAGAATCTGTCTTCATTTTCCAAAGGAGAATGGTATAGGACTGGATTACAAATTTATTTGTACTTAAAACAAGGAAAGATTAAACTCTACACTTTGAATAATAATAAAATGTCACTTTATATTCATTAGCACAAACAGAAAAATAACTATTATTAATATAATTATGTGATTACAGACAGTCTTTCCAAGATCTGTATGATTAAAATAATGACAAAACTTTTGTGGCAGGTTAAAAAAAAAAGAAAAAAAAGAAATATTTTATTAGTAAAGAAAAGAAAATCACCAAAAAAGTTGGTAGCGGGGCATAATGGAATATCTGCTTCATACTAAATTCTAAATGTGTTCAATAAACTGAGCAAGAATTTATACAAGAAAAAAAATTACTTTTTAAAGCAGATAAAGTATAATTTATTTTCAGCTATTCAGTCTGAAATTTCTGATTTATTTCAGCAAAATAAAATGTAATTTTGTCATTAAAAATATTGCCACTTCATCTCTCGATTGGTAGTAAGTTATCAGTTTCTTCCTCATTTAAAATATTGCTAATTTCATCAAAGGCTTCTTCAGTTTGATTCTGATTAGCAAAGACATTCTCTGAAAGGAAGTGGTCTAGATGTTTGACTAAAAAAGAAAACCTGGCAATCCATAAATGAGAAGTTGGGTGTATTGGCAGTTTCTATTTTCAACTGATTCAACTTTTGAAATATTTCTGCAACATGAAAGCAGGCATTATCATTCAGCCAAATGGCACTTTCCTTTCACCAAACTAGGCTTTGAGTGTTGAATGTATTATTCATATGGCCACTTTGAAAGAAGTTCTGATGTTTCTCACCAAACCTCTTCAACCAAATGTTTGTTATAACCTTCCAGAAATGACAATACAATTTTCTTTGGGTTTCAGCATCTTATCATAAACTATTATGCTAATCCTTTCTTATAAAACAAATTCTAGTTATCATTTTTCTTACATATGATGATACTATGCAAAAATAGAAAGGTTTCATATTGTTAAGCATAATGTATTGATAATATGTCTGTTACTTTGTTCATCATTTAATTGAAATAGAATTTGTTGAACTTTTTTTGATCATCACTTATATGAATCTCAATTGATATACTAAAGTTTGAGAGTTCTCTGAATAAGGTTTTTAAATCATTTTCCAATCACAGCCTTCAAATATTCATTATCGTTTTAATCAATTATCTCTTGCTTTACTAACCTGGAATGTCAACTCAAATCTTTTCACTTATAATCTGCTCATTTAAAGTTGTATCTTCAAATTCAGAAAAATTAATTTTCTCACAATTTCAATTCCATTATGACCCAGTTTTGAATGGATAAATTTTTGAATTCATAAAACCCACAAATCATGAGCAGAAAGGCTTCCACTTTTGCCTCTAACAATCTAGTAAAAATTCATGGAATGAAAATAAACTTTTACTGCATAATCCAAAAATACTATATTTAAAAATATCAATTAAAAATGTTATAGTTTTGAAAAAAATTATCTAAAATTAAAAAGAAAATCAGAAACTTTATTGAGGAAAATCTTAATATTAGGTTGGTGCAAAAATAATTTCGTTTTCTCAAATAGTAACATATATTAGAAAACGAAATTATTTTTGCACCAACCTAATAGATGGAATCCATAAACTTATAATATTTACACAAATTTACTTTATTGAATTATTAGATTATCATCTTTTTTTTTTAGTTTTTCCTAGTTAATATTGTTGTATTTGTTTTTTTTTCATTAGTCAATAACTTTCAGACAAACATTACTTTTTCAGAGTATGACATTAGCAGAATTAATAATAAAATATTTTTAGAATAAAATAAAAGTAGTTATTTATTGTAAATGAGAATATTACAATTTATAAGAAACCATTTTATTTTACTCAGAAAAAGATATAGAGAGTGATTATTACAGCTCTATTAATATAGACACTTGATAAAATTTGGAGTGATTAGATGTGATGGATATTATTATGAGAAGATTAGAAAAGGTTACATATTATGTAAGATTTTACTAAAAAATAAAACAAAAACATCAAAAAAGAGAGATGGAAATGTTAAGAGATTAAGATTTAGAGAAGATCTGTAACACGTACTCCAGAGAGAACTTAGATATTTCATATGAAATTATGAACAAAATATTCATTTATTGGTATTATGTATACTTTTGATCTTTAATCATTTATGTTGGAGATTAATCAAAGTGACCAGGATTTCTAAAAGTCATATTGTTATTCTCTGATGAAAGAATTTCCATTTTATATAAAATCTTCAGGATATTCAATGTTGTTGGCAATGAGCAAAAATTGACAATTGTTCATTATTTACTTTCCAACTTGATTCATGGAGTTTCTCTCTCCTTCTGCCTACAGCATCCAAATGCCCACATTCAATTTTTCATGGCAAGATGACAATCTACTTAGCCTTTAGATTATCTTAAAAGTCTTATAGTGACAAATATTTGAATAACTGTGCAGGACTCTTTATACTGGTCAAATCATAAATACGGCTTGTGACTTTGTGTTGGTGGATTTCTTGATGTTAAGGATCTTTTCTTTTCTTTTTTTTAAATTGGAATCACTCCAAGTAAGACAGTAATGCCACTAAAATACAAGGAGTTATATGGTGTGGAAGGATTAGGAACTGAAACATTAATGATGAACAGAAAGAGAAGAGAGTAATGAGGTGGACAGTAAATAGAGATTGACATTGCATTTAAATTTTTGCAAATTAAAGTTGGCTGGAAAACATGGAGCTGGAAGAGAGTTCCACAAGAGAAGAAACTGTTAGAATAGAACTTACAACTACATCTAGCCAGCTCAGCTAAAATTTAATTGATGAGATCTTGAGAAATGTGCTTAAATTTATAAAGTCTTGATACCATAGCGAAGAGCTCATTTGAACAATTACCATGAAAGTATTTATAGAAAAGCCATATAGAGGCAATCTTACGGTGATAATATTGCAGATTCTTCTTTGGATCTTATCAAATATATATCAGGTGCACTGGATCATATGTGACAGCAACATTCTAAGCATCAACAAATAGTAGACTTATAGATATGTAAGACAGATTTTGGAGAGAAAAATTGTCTTGCCTAACACAGTGAACTGGTTTTCATAGCAGCTGACCTAGCAATGGATTCAATATAGTCTTTTCCATTTCATATCAGCAGAGAACATGAGCCTGAGAAGGTACAACAAGTCACTTTTCTGGAGGATAGCATCAGCCATACTGATGAAAGGCAACAGGGGATCTCTCAGATGATTAGTGAAGAGAAGTTTAGTTTTGGAGTTTTGCCCCAGATAACGACAGACTAGGTTGTTTTGGACATCAGCTGACATTTTGATCATGTCACACTGGTAAGCCTTACTATCAAGGTAGGAGTAAATTTTGTGTTGTCAGCATAGATACCAAGTTGAGAGCTGATGTCATCAGGAAGGTCATTAATGAAAATTAGAGTAGGATAAAGGATGGAGCCCTGGGGAACATCTGCATTAGTACGAAAGGATCTAGACAAATGGCTATTCCTGATAACTCATTTCACAATTTGATAGGAAAGACTGGATCAGTTCAAAACCGTAACTTTTCAGCTTGTGGAGAAGACCTGAATACCAGACCTTGTCAAAGGCTTTCAAGATGTCCAATGCAATAGCCTGGGCTTCACAGTTTTTATCTCATGTATGATAAACTCTTTCCATAAATATCATCACTACATCAGCAGTAAACCTGGAGAAACAAAAGCCATATTGCTTGTCTGAGAAAAGGCCCTATGATGAGAGATGATTAACCAATTAAGCATTGATTAGGACCTCTAGAAGTTTTTCAAAAAGAGGTAGAAGGCTAATAAGCCAGTAGTTGGAAGGGTCAGAGAGTTCACCAGTGTTCTTAAAAATTGGAACAACAGATGATTATTTCCAGCAGGCAGGAGGTAGCAAGGCATTTATTATACAGTTTAGAGAGAACAGGAGCCAATTTAGGAGCATACTTCTTAATGACTATTACAGGGATACCATTGGGTCCACATGCTTTGTAGGGGATCTAGGTTATAGATGATAGCAGAAATCATGGAAGAGGTTATATGCATATCACTCAACAGAGACCTAGTTCTAGGAGGAAAGTTAGGCAGGGATATTCTGGATTAGTCAAGAGTAGATTTTGAGAAGAATTTACAGCAAAGCATTCAGCAGAGGATGATAACACTATATATTGATTGAAGAGGGGAGAAATAGAGACCTTACACTTATTTAATGCCATATTACAGAGCCGCCAGTAATCGCAAGAGCCAAAGTTCTTAGAAGCTATGTGGTGCCTCATTCTCTTGGCAAACTGGGACTTTGCTATTTAAGGATGCCCTTACATTTCTTGCAAGCAGCAACAAATAGACACCTGTTGTGACAAGAGCCACCACACTGGTATAGCCAAAAATAGTGGTCCCTTTGTGCTATAGCGGTTGAGTATGCTGGTATTTCTGAGAAGGGATGAAAGTGTCCATGCTGGCTTTGACCCAAGAAGAAACCTCAGTGGCACAATTTTCAATTGGGAATTTAAAGAGGCATCAAGGGACATCACAAAGAAAATCACAGTAAGTCCCAATCAGCATGCTGGTAACAGAAAGAGGTCTTTTGGATAGAGGGTCCCTGTTTAATAGAGATTTGAAACAAAATATCAATAGCTACCACAGCATGCTCAGAATTACCAAGATGTTGTGAAGCTCAGAAAGAGTGAAGAGAGGAAGTAAGAAATAAATCAAGTAGAGAAGCATGTTGCTCAGTTTTGCTAGGGAAATGAGTAGGGATGTCCACAATTTGACTAAGGGATTAGGCAATGGAAAAATTTAATGCCTGAACACCAGTAACATTCATCCCCTTAGAATGATTAAGCCACCAAAGACAAAGATGTTCACAGATGGCTGGAGGGAAAGCGCTTTTTCTATACTATCAGCAATTATGTCTAATATACTGCAATCCTTGAAAGAGTGGGAGTGATGTATATGTAAGGTGTGAATCACATCCCCAAAGAAAAAATATTAAATAATCTTTGCTAATTTAAAGGAAAAAGTATGAAAGAGATAAAAGGTGTAACTGTATCTATGTCTTTTTCATCCTCATTCCTTCTCTTTTATTCACCTCCTTTTATTTTCATTTCTTTTTTTTTTTTTTTTTTTTTGCATTATAAATTTCCTTCATCACATCTTTCTTCATGCTATTCATTGCCTTTTCCAGTTCTGTTATGAACAATTAATAGCTGTGTGTGTTTATGTAAGAGAAATGCTGAAAAGTTTTTGGTTTGACCAAAGGACGACTTTCCTCCCTACAAAAATGACTTTTTAAGTACAAGTCTTAATTCAGTGTTTTAGTCAAATTATATATGACGTGAATGAAACTTAGTTTTAAATGAATACTTCTTATGCAACATCGTTGACTGTTATAATTCAAGTTAGATCATACAAACAACAATCAAAAAATAGTAAACTGAATTTTGTAAGTTAATCTGAACAAATTCTTTAGTTTTTAATTTCATTTCAGAATTTTATCTTTGCCAGAAAAGAAGAATAAAAAGGCAACATTTCAAGATTAATTAACAAGTTGCTAATCCTGCAAAATTAACAATACACTGACTATATATTTATTTTATTTAAACATCCAGCAATGCCTGAGCAGTAAAAAGAACTTTGTATAATATATAGAAATGCAAAGAAGTAAGCAACAAGTATGGTGGTCAGTTCATTCAGAAGTTTCCTGCTAGCCAGTTTGAAATCAGAGAAAATAGAGAGAGAATTGAACTTGACAAGATACTGAGTATTGCCTTGAATATATGAGAAAATATTTATAGGTAAAGGATATCCAAGAATACTGTTAATCATCAATAGCTGTCAAGTGAATATCACTGTCCAGCTGTCATACAAGAGGCCATCACTAGAGTGCATTTGCTATTTACAGGCTTTTCTGTTAGACTTTTCTGGTTATATCCTGAGCTTTATCACTTGTTTGTTAATAAGCAAATTTTCAAGAATATTCTGCAGACAGCCAATATGAAAAAGATTTGTATAAATGAAGATACTTAGAACTAATTCTCTCTCTTTGGGAAATGGTCAATCACAACTATAAAAACCTTGTTTTCATTGCTCCCTGCAGCATTTATGAACTCAATATCACATGTAACTCAAAGAGAAAATAATAACAATCAAAATGCTGACATTCCATATGATTTCTAACAAAAAGTTAGGAAAGAAACTCTCATCTAAGAAAGAACAATAACAGTTACTGGACTTATGAGAAAGATTTTATAAATTTGAACCAAAAGTAACTCTGGCTGCTCAGTCAATAAATGCTAAAAGTTTCTTTATAAGGAAACATATAATATTACCTTTACTATTCTCTTTCATATTTGTTCAAAAACTTACTGCTTCATTTTTCTTTTGATGTATCCTGTGAATATTAAATTCTTTAAGTCTTCTTTCCTCATGTGTCAAGAATTTCTGATCTTTCTGACTATTAACATTTTTTAATAATTTTATTTGTCTTAAGACTTCAATTTTTTTTAATTCTCATAGTATTCTCAGCATTTATCAATAGAAACACATCTTGATCGTCTCCAGTCCATTTTCATTTCTAATAGAATTGCTGAGCATGTTCTGATGTATTAAAAGTTAAACATTACATAGCAGTCCAGCACTCATTTTTTTCATGTCTTACGTTCATACAAGACTCAGTTTCTGAAAAGTGTCTTTTGCGGTTTCTATGTGCTTTCACATTTGTCACTGAAAACATTTACTCACTAAAATTTTTGTAATGCTTGTTAAAATCTGTTAACTATTTTATGTTCAAGATATATAGGAAAAAAAGTGTTCTTTGATTCATCATATTAAATTTTTAATTAAATCTAGAATTACAATTTTATATTGTTTAATTTTCAATGCACTTGATATGCTATGGGCCTAAAACATTTGCTGGAGACTGTACTCAGATAATTGATTTCTTTTTTTTACCACTTGCAGGGTATTTAAAACCAAAAATTTTTTTTTTTTTTTTTTTAGATTGTAAGATAAAATTTGGAGTTATGATTTACTGATACAAGTACTTCTAAATAATCATAGCTGGCTAGAAAAAGGTAGATTCATACAAATCAGAACTTGGCTCTCTGATTTCCAATTCCAAGCTGTTATTCATTACATCACCCACACATTCAAGCTTATAGCATCTGGTATCCCCAAGTGGTCACCCATTTAGGTATTGACCAGGCTTGATATTGCTTAACTGGTGATCATACGAAAACTAGTGTTTCAACATGATATGGCTATAAACTCCTCAGATACTTTAATTTTAATATCTCCAATGTGCCATTCAAATCTTGAGCTGTCCCTTTCCACTATTATATATTCTATCTTCTTACAATTAAAAAAAAAAAGATGTTCTACACCTGGTTACTTTCTAAGTGAGATACTTATTTAAGATATTAATAAAGATAACTACTGCATAGGTTTTACTGTATACATTATTTTTTATACATACTCTGAGAAAGGTTTTGGCTTGCACTTTGTCAAAGTTTAAATATTTTGAACAAATAGATATCTGCAGTTTAATTTGCTGAAAATTAATAACTTTCTTTTATTATTATTATAAAAGCCAAGGCACTAGTGTTACTTGCGTGTACATGGCTGCAATTGTATAACTGCACCACCTGTCTGGAAATGTCTGCTTGCATCCCCACTTGCATGCATCATCCATTGGTATACTAAGCTACCCCCCATCTTTTTCACAGTATGTCCTTTGCAAATGTTTGATTGTTCTTAATAAAGGAATTCCAAACCTTGTGTGGTTGTTGCTCATGGTTAAATTGTTTCAATGTTTTAGATATTCAGTAAATTTCCTATGGCCGTAATAACTTTCAAATAGTATGGCATTGTTCACAAATCTAATAATCAAACAAAAACAAGGATGAAGTGTCAAAGCTTGATTCAACTGCAAGTGCATGAACACTCCTCCTCCTCCTTCACACTTGTACTGTAAAGCTGGGATTAATAAGAGGTTCTTCAAGAATGTTTCCCTTTTAATGCTTCAGTAATCCTTCTCAAACAATCTTTGCATCAAAGGTTGTTCAAATGCTAATTTAGGATGGAATCATATGAAGAAACTATTGGCTAAAGGGCAAGAGCCAGTTTTGGACATAGTTTATCGAAGATTTCATCCACTTAACTGAAAATAATCTAAACCAAAGATTCATGCAAGACAATGTGTGTCATGTAATTTACATTGGCAAATTTGGATGCAAAACCAAGGAGTTATGGCCAAAAAACAGGCTTTTTGATCAGTTTTTTTGTTTTTCATTATATGTAGTGTAGCAAGCAGGATTAAAACCACACTATCTTATTTCTTGTATTATGGCAAATTTTTTATGACATGTTTGAAGAAAATTTGATAAAAAATGAAGTTATTCAAGTTTTTATTTTTAGTACAAAAAAAAAAAAAAAAAAAATTTTTTTTCTGTTTTTTTGCAATTTTGGGGGTGAAGCCAATGTCACAGGAAAACTACAAGCACTCTACATAAAACTTGTAACATGAGTTATGTTTTGCATTAAGTGCAAAGAACATCAGCTCATCCAGTGAAAATTTTGTTTGCGCACAACGTTGCCTTGGTTTTTGCAGAAAGTCATACCCACCTTCAGTTTTATTAAGTTTTCTGCTAAACCCGGGGGTGGGAAGTGCCTGGAGATTGAAAAACTTAGACTTGACCTATGTTGGTAAATTTGCAATGTGTGTATGTGTATCAAAATCGGTCTAGAAATGTGGACATGCATAAATTGCATACACACATGCACACAGACATCTTCTGTTTATAGATTTTATCTATTTTTATGTTCATTGGATATCTGGTGGTTTTTGTTAGAAAATTGTTATCACTATTACTAGAGAAATTGAAAATTAAATTGGTTTTATTATTATAAGAGAATAGTATCATTAAATTGCTAAAATCGATGTGCAAACTAGTTTTTAAGCTTATCATATCTATAATTGAAGAGATCAACAAAGATACCAATATGTATTCATCTTTCATACAAGATAAATCAAAAATTTCAAAGCATAAGAAAAAAATGAAGCCAACTTAGTGGATCAAGCAATGAACTAAAATTCCAAGTTGAATTTCAGTTTATCATATTTAGAAACATTTGTGAAAGTGTAGTGTTTCATTTAACTTTGACAGTAAATTTGTTCACCACCAAAAGCTCTAAGAATAGACTAAAGTTGGCATAATCTAACAAATATCAAAAGTTCACAGAAGAGGAAAAAAGTTTTGTTAGTCTAGTTTTTTTGTAAAATCTTTTGTATCCAGATAGTAACAATTTGAATGAAAACTAAAGTAAACAAATAAATATTGTAAGGATGAAGAAGAAAACATCAAAAAACAGCTTTCAGTTATATGACAAGTCAACAAGTTTACCTCAGTTGTTGGCCCGTGTCACTTTCCACCCACGTTGTGTATTTTTATATTTGAAGTCTCTTGGAGAATTTTGCTGAAACATCTGTTCTATTTAGTGTACTTGGTCATAAAAAAAAATAACTGTGATATGAAAATGGCAGAAAAAAAGTATTAAGAATATAAGAAACTGCATTTATTCAGTCAGTGTTACAAACATTAACAGCACTTCAGTTAAGATGGTGTATCTTCTTAATCTACAGTCAGTTAACTTCTATAGAGGACTTGTGGCAAAAGAAAAGTGAAATTGTTTTATACAAGAACAGTTGTCTGAGGCCTTCAATCAAGAGTTGTCATTTACTTGTTCTCTGCAATTCTCTAGCTAAACACTTCATCTTACTGGAGATTTAGGGTTCACTAAGCCGCATGTTGACAAGATTTGCTGATCTCCCTTTTACCAAGTGAGGAGCTAAATTGAAGAGTTTGTATTTAGAAAATTCAGAAGGGTGTCTAGAGTTTAGAGTACTCAGGGTTTCTGATGACTGACTATCCCAAATTTTGTTGGTTGGTTGTTCCAAAGTCCAGTCTTCATGTTGATATTTCATTGGTTCATTTCTCTTTTACCATTACCCAACAAGGCATGATCATACCTCTTATGTCATTCATCCTTAGCCAATCAGAATAATTCTTGTCATTTAGTTTGTTTTTGTGTGTATATATATATATATATATATATATATATATATATATATAGGTACCTTTGGTATATAAAAGAAAATAAAAATATACTCATCTTTGTAGTGATTTTGAAGTCATGTTTTGTTGTTTTTTTCTCTCCAAAGGACAAATAGGTTCTCATGATCATGTCATATTGGTTTCTGCTTAGCAAACTTGCATTTTATCAATTTGCAAAATTCAAAATTGAAACAAAAATAATGAAAGTGTTTTTTTTACACTCATTTCAATCTTGAAAAAAAATATTTTAACTTTTATTCTAGATAGTTCTAACTTATATAATTAAAATAACTTAAGATCTAGTTGTATGTTTTACAAGTAAACAAAGTTTTAAATAGTCATAATAATCAAACCTGATAAAAAAGAAAAAACTATCCAAACAAGAATCCCTTAAAACAAGCAAATGCTTTGTGTTAGAAAAAAAAAGAGCTATAATGCTAAAACTAAACATCGTCTTTGGAAAGAGGAGTACAGGATTAACAAAAATTAAATTATTACATCTATCATTCCACTCAATCTAGTTTAAGCAAAAAAATAATACAACATCAGGTTTTAGCTAGGTCAGCTAGATTACTGAGAGTAAGTAATTAAGGTCATAAACTGGAAGTGATACCATAAGTTTGCACACAGCCAACATGAATTCAGAGAGCACTAAACTAAGACAGAGTAGAGGCAAAATTCAAGTTTTGACCAAAAAGTTGAGAAAGACCTCCCTAGAATCACCCAGACCCAGGAAAAATGACCCTTTGTTTGGCATATAATTTTTGTTGTTTCTTCCTGTAAATGAGATTTCTTTTTAATTTAGTTTGTGCCTAAACCTTACCAAAGATAGACTTTTATGAGTGGCTTATATTTTCCACATGCACATTAATGTGATGGTTTGTGTCTATTTCTCTTTTAGTGATTAAAAGGCAAAAAGTTCAATACTTTCTCTATGAACCTTCCTCATTGGCTTGACATCTGTTTACATTTTTCTTTGTCTTGTTATAATTAAAGCCTCTTTCTTTATGTTACCTAACCTGGAGAAAATTTAGCAAAGATCCTATGAAACATGCTAAAGGTGAACAGGAATGGTATTCATAACCATAAGTGAAATTGTGATTAAAAAATCAAAACACAGGAGTTCTTTATTAGGAAGGATAAGTATTTGGGAAGTGTAAATTTATGGCTCATCCCTAGATAATCTGATTCCCTTTGTTGTGAGGTTTGGTTTGTGAAATAAAGACTAATGTTTCACAATAACTAAATTTTAATAATATAAATATAGATATGAATAGACTTTGTTTTTGCTACTGTTTCATAATAAATTGCAAGCATTAGAAAGCACATTTTCAACAGTCTCAAGAGTTCATATATGTATACAAGCTGCAAGGGATATGTTATAGTTAGTGCATTTGCTTTAAGATAAATAGATAACATGCTTTATGGACTATTATAAAATGAAATATTTGAAAGTCATTTTTATATAAGACAAAAATTGTTTAAGAATTCTTCTACTTAACTGAGAAAAGGTGTATCAGTACTTTCTTCCAGTGCTAGAATAAAATATCAAATGATAGTGCAAACATTTTTTGCCTCAAAAAGTGGCCCAACTTCATATTGCTGTAGCTAGTGTGGAAAAGCAAAAAGTGACATATTCATTCAGAAGTAGAAAGAAGAGATCATCTTGACTGCTAATGGGGAAAGAGATATTTTGGTCTGGTTTGCCTCTGCTTAAATATCAATTTATGATGTTTCATTGATTTTGGCACTCAAAAAAAAAGAAAAAAACAATTAGTTTTGTAAAGCAATATGGGATCAAGGACAATTGCTATTAATCAAGAGAAACTTATACTATTGCTTTGAAGTTAAAACACTGATCAAATGATTAAAAAATAAGTGGTCAACAGCTCTTAAATATTTAGGTTTGTTATACACCATATGGTTGTAAGAATAATAAATGAAAACATTACTGGTGAGATAGAAAAGGAGACAAGATATGCTAAAATAGAAATTATCTGTATTGCTACTGACAGAGCCAGGATATATTGGATGTGTGGCATGTCCACTGAAGATGAGGTCAGGTCAGATTTCCTTCAAGTAGCTAGGCCTTGACAACCTTGTCATTGCTGCACAGCCAAAGACTATGCTTAACTGGCCATGTTGAGCACAGTATGGAGCCTATCTGTGAGGTGACAGTTGAGTGCAGCAGAGGTAAAAGACAACCCAAGATTATTTGGAAGGATATTTTTCAGAAAGACAGGAAAAAATTGGGCTAAGAATTAACTGAGGCTAGTGACAGGCATATGTAGAGAGGTAAACTGAAATCGTCTATCAGGCAGTACACCCCTTGCTTTATGTGAGGTTAATCCTGGTTCTGTGTTAAAAAAAATTACAGCTATGATGATGGTCAGTATAATGGATCAAGGTAGAATGTTTCTTATGAGCCTGGAATATGGGTGAGTTAGTTTTGTACGAGCCTGGCATTGTAACTTATATCATGCCAGTTGCCCAAGAGGCCACTAGTGAACTGACTCCCTGTACACTGCCTTGAGTGTCCCTGAGTGGGTCCTTTTAAGCAGTCAGGATGGATACATGACTTAGCATTTTTGTCATGCTTTTACTTTAGCAGCAATATTTATGATTGGCTCCAACATTTAAATTTTATATTTTGTGGGGAATTTGTTTTGTTAGTCAGATGTGATATGATGCTCAGAGCTCCTGCACAGAGAGCAAATTAATTTGCTTTCATAGTATTCACATCCAGCTGACAGGTTTTGATTTGAAATAAATCAGGAAAATGTCTAATCTGAAGCAGAGTATAACAGTTTGAGGTTCAAAAATAGTTTTTTTGGGGGTTTTTTTGCTATAAAAATATTACACTGATATTATGAATGAGGATGTGATTATGAAAGACATAAAATGTACAACTATAAGATCAGGATAAGTTGTGATCAACCAAAGTCTTTAAAAGAAAACAATTTATTTTTTTTTTATATAAAGAAAAAGAAATTTAATTACCTACATCAAACTTAAATAAATTGGAATGTTTCAAACTATTCAAGTACACTTGATAGACATTAATTTCTGGGCATATGTACTTGTGTAAATATTGTTGAAATAATTTGAATCTTTACAGTGAAGGACTTTGTTTTATATTGATAAAAGATTTCTGAAGATTTTTCTATATTCAAACAAAAGATCTTTTTATATTAAATTAGTAATTTACATTCTTACATATTTCTTGAAGAGTGCTAAGTTTTCATTATCAAATCTAATCTAGCCCCAATTATTTTTCTTTAGTAAGAATTTTTTGCAAGAGTTTTGTTCATAGCTTAATTGAAGATGAGTATATAGTAGATGTGTTCAAATTTATAGATATCAGCTAAAAAATAAATTAAGAAAACACATTATCCTGTGATATTAACAGATATTGTTTTTTGTTTAAAATAAAACCATACAAAAAAAATTCAGTTTTAAGAAAAAGTTGGGTTAAAAAAAAAAAAAATAATATGCTTACAAAAAACACATTTTTCATTCAAGAAATCTTTGTTAAAATTTTATATACCAAAGTAAATTTTCAGACTACTGTATTGCAATTTCAGGTCTCGCCTGGGTTTTCTGGAGTACCCTTCATGCCATTGACAGGGATGTAATAAAGACATCTCTTCTCACAAGTATCATTTACTTTACTGCGCATGTTCTTGGTAAGTTGCATTATGTTTTTACTTTTAACAAAAAAAAAAACAAAACAAAAAAACAATCAAAACTGTTATAACATTCTTTTTGAATTGGTTAACAGCCATTATGTTTCATGAAAATTACTCATGTTGCTTTGTATGTTATCTCTAACAGAATTGTTAAATTTTTTACGTGAAACTTTTTCAAGGAGACACAGAGGCAAAAATATTTCTTGAAAGAATTTACAGTGAAAGAAATGTTTTATATTTACAAGTTCATGAGAAATCTTGTTTGCATAATTTTTATTTTCTATTCCACTTCTGCAGCTTATCTCAATACTTCTATCTGTACAGTCCAAGCATCTATTACCCTGTCCATTATCAACATTGTGGATAGATACAGTGCTATAATCTTTAATCAAGTATATAATGTTAATTTCCTTATGTGACCAGTAAAATGTACCTTCACGTTGAATTTCGGTCAAATAATCAGGATCTGTTATCAGTACAATAATATTCTAGAAAACTTTGACCTCTGTGCCTGCAAAGAAAGAAAGAAAAAAAGTCAAAGGGATGATTTTTCCATTGACACCGCTATTATTTTAACTACCTTCAATCCTTGGTAATGTTTATTGTTTTAAAAAAAAAAAGATGATTAGAATTGTAATAAAACCTAACATATGAAAGTAAATTTATACATTCTGTTTGTTCTTGAGAATTTACAACAAAAATAATAAACATTAAATTGTTTATTTACACTATTTATTATATTGTTTATTGGAATGGTTGTCAAAACATCAGTTAATTGCCAATCAATTCAAAAATTATAAAATAGTAAATATTAAGTATTTCCTTATACTTGGTTCACATATTTTAATAATTTACTAAATGCTTATAAATATCTGGATAAAAAAATTTCATATTTATTTATGAATTAGTAAAAGTTAAATATTTCATTGCATTAGTTTTAATTGTCTTAGTTTTTACTATTTTGTAAATATAAAAATATTCTTGTAAATAAACGAATAGTGTTTAATACTTTTGTTATAAATTCTCAAGAACAACAAAAAAAAAAAAATGTATAAATTCACTTCCATGATATAGGTTTTATTACAATTCTAATCATCACTTTTTAAAACAAACATTGCCAAGGAGTGAAGGTAGTTAAAATAATAGCAGTGTCAATGAGGAAAACCATCCTTTTGACACTTCATTTTTTTTCAGGTATAAAGGTTCAAGTTTTCCAATATTTCATTGGACAGGAAGAGTGGATTACCCCAATGCTGCACATGGAGGTGGTTAATGTCTACAAACCAAGAAAATCAGCATTCACAATCCTGTTTTTTTTTTTTTGTTTTTTTTAAAACCTGGGTTTGAAAACCAACTCTGGCACTGGTTGAAAATATGTAGTGACTTCAGCCATAGGTCAGGCCATAAATATTTTTTAATTCCTGAATGTAAATTTCAAATATTGAGATCAATTTTCTGACTTCACCCTATTTCAATAAACTGTTGAATGTTTTCTATCGCTGTAGAGAAACAGAATTAATTATGTGTCATACTCTAAACTAAAAACAAATAGATGTAGAATGCAAAGAATTATTTCACTGAATATTCAATATAAAAAAATTTAGTTTCTTCTAATTCTGATATTTATGCATAGAAAACAAGATTATATAAATAATCTTATTAGAATCTTTAACATTTGTGATTTTTTCTTTTTGTATGTGCATTCATTATCATTTAGCCTTTTTTGATAATTACCATATAAGAAAAATTTTTAATATTAAACCAAATTTTTTTACATGTATTATTTATAAAAAAAAAACATTCACTATTCCTTGTGTAAACATGAGTATACACAGCTTCAGCTACCTTTCACTAATTCACAAATTTAGATGCTGTCCCATATATATTTTTGTTGTTCTTAGTAAAAAATACAAGAAAAATAGAATTATTCTTTACAATTGCTTAATGTTTTTAGATAGAGAAAAATAGAATTATTCTTTACAATTGCTTAATGTTTTTAGATAGAATTAATTTTTTTGTACTGTCAGTAAAAATTCTACCACTAAGAATTTTATCTAATTGTTCTTTGTAGAATAATAGCCATAAGAAATTCTATTAAGTGTATTCATAATTAAAATAAAACTTATCTAATGAAATTGCATACAATTTCTCTAAAAATAGTTTCTCCTTTAGCTTAATGAACTTATTGTTTATAATAAATTTGTTTTGTCAGAATTGAAATGTCTTTCAATTTTAGATTTTTATCTGCCTACTAAAGGACTCTTGCAAAGTCACACACACACACACACACACACATTGTGTATATTTTCAATCAGTATCCACTTTTGTTTAAATTCTATTTCAAATTTTAACAAACACTGACTCATTTACTCCAAACCAATTGTTGCATCTTTGCTATGATTAAGTAATGCCTTAACACAAGCAAATCACAAAAAACTTTTAAAGCAATAAAAAAGTAAAAATTTCTACAGAAATTGTTTTTCAGGAGTCAAATTACTTCTTTCATCTACATATATTAATTCAGTTGGGATTTATTTTCTAGTAATTTTATATCTTAGAATTTTGTTTAAGTATTATATTAAAAATTACTGAAATTTGTTATGTATAAGCAAAAAAGACTTTATATTGAAGTATTTTTAAATTCTAATAAACTTTTACCAAAATTGATATTTCCATCAGGTAATGGAGAGAAAAGTGGGAGGGTAAAAGATTATTCCAAAGAATATAATATATATTCTTTGGAATAATCTTTTAAACTTTTGTTTTAAAAAACCAATTATATAAACTTTAATGTTTTATTGTTCATTTTCTTTTCACAGAAGATTTTACTAACAAAAAAGCAAGTCATTTTAATTGATATGAAAACAGTATTATGTAATTAAACTTTATATAGGGATGAAACTGATTTGCTGATAGCATCCTTTACTACATTTGGCAAATCTAGTCTTTACTTTCTTGGGTATCATTTCTTCTATATGCCATGTCTTTTCAGGCAATCATGGTTTTCCACAATTTCCTGTCTATTGTAGCTTTTAGTAAAGTTTGAATATTTTTTACCATCCCTCCCACTCCTTGTTCTGCTATCTATTCATATCAGCTCACTAGCTAGGTGGCCTGCTACTTCTTCCTGTTTGTTTTGCCTTTGATATGTCCTGTGACTGTCAAATTTTCCAAACGCTCCTTACTCATTTGTACCAAAAATTTCAATTGTCCATTTCTGATTCTAAGTATAAGACTTCCTCATTGCTTGCATGCTATTCCCATAGTATTCTTAGCATTCTTCTATTGACCTACATTTCTGTTACCCCAAATCTTCTCTTCATCTGTGAAGAGAATTGTTTAGCATTTACTGCCATTTAGGAAGATTGATATTTCAGTACTCTTTTCTTTGTTTATAATAAAATTATCCTGTTTCTTTGTGGTTTCACTGTCACATTTTTCCTAATCTTTTAAAACACTTTACAGATATTTCAAATTCTGTACTTGTTTGATTTTGGTGTGTCGAATTTGTAGTTAATGTCTTGACCTTTTTCTCTTGCCAGCAACCATACATTCTCTCTTTTTACAATTGATTGTTAGTGCTTTCTTCTAGCTTTCATTTACTACCCTGTCTAGCCGGTCCTTTAGATTTTCTTCTGTGTCTGCCATCAACACAGTGTTATCTACATATATTATTAAGATTGTTCTCAACCAATATGTCCTGGTAGAGACTCCAACTCCCTGAAGATAGCTTCACTGTTGAGGCTGAATAAATCTGCTGAGAAGATACATCCTTGTCTTATCCTCCTTTCTATGTTTGCTCTCAGTATAAGTTCAGGGTTATTCTAATCAGTCAGTTATGTGCCATGTGTGATACATGCTTAGGCGATCACATATCTTTCGATACATGACTGACGTCGCAGATTTTTTCCTGCAATAGATTGCCATTTCTTTTTGTGAGACACCAGTTGCCATCCAAGGCTATAGAACCTGGTCTATCCTGCTATTCAACTATAGCTGAGGGGAGAAGATGATTCATAATTTTCCTAAGGGTATTAATACGTAAGTAAATGTAATGAATTTGACTAGAATTTGAACTTGGCTCTCCAATTCCTCAATCCGAGCCACTATCCATTGCTCCACAATGCCTCCTGTTATTCTAATATCCTTCCCAAATAGATATAATTTTCCTAGCAGTTCAAATAGATTTTTGTGTTATACTTTATCAAATGCAAAAGCATTTGATAAAGTAAGTGTATATCCATTGCATTTGAAACAAGTGTACTTCCTTCTGTACTTGTATTGCTCTCTCAGATATCATTCTGGTCATAAATATAGCATTTTGTGTCCCAATGTTCTTGACAAAACAACTGTTCTTGTCATATTTCTGGTCTAATTCTACTTTATGTTCTATTAATCAGTATTCAAATGATAAGTTTGGTTATGTGGCTCATTTTGCTGATTGTTCAATGGAGCTTGCATTCATTTGCATTTTGGCTTCTTAAACAGTTACAAATATGGATCAACTGAGGTCTCCGAGTATATTGCCACTTTTGTATATTTAATTTATTATTTATGTTATCTGATTGATGCTGAAATCATTTAAAGCTGATAGTATCTCTATAACAATCCTATCTGATCCTGCTACTTTGACTCTGGACAAAATGAACAGGAACAATCTTACTTCAGACTTTATTATATCCAGTCCTTCATATTTATTCCACCTCTAGAGTATTTTTTTTTCTTTGTGCCTACATTGTTTTTTTTTATCCTGTAAATTCTTTTATGCATACTTGCTTTATCCATGATACTCAATTTTACTATTTCGGCACACTTTTCATTGAGTCATTCCTCTTTATACAGCCTGCATTTGTTTCTAATTGCAGGATTTAATATTCTGTAATCTTTATGATTGCTTGGTATTGTTGTCACTTTCTTCATCTCAAGAATTTCATCTGTCATCCATTCTTTTGTCTTGTTTCCCTCAAGATGATCTCATTCACTAGTGTCACTAGCACTTCTCTCAATGTGTTCCATTTTGAATTTCTTGTCTCACTCAGGTTATATTTGTTTTTAACTCTTTACAAACATCTCTTTGCAAATTGGGTCATTCACAAGTCTGTCACATTGTAACTTCGACATTACTTTGGTCTTCTTTAATTTCAATAATTTTACACTGAGACAACTGGAAGGTGGCTGCTCCCACAGTTGACACTTGGATAGGGGTTTAACAGCGTAAAATTGCATTTCTGAACATTGTTGATAATTATGTAATAAATCAGATTCTTTGTGTCTTTTCTTGGGCTTCTCAATGTCCATAAACATCTCAGGTGTTCTTACAACTGAATGCTGTTTGGTAGTTTGCTGTGCACCATTTGATCAGTCTTTCATTAGATTTGTTATGGATTTCTTGTCCAAAGTAACCAACTATTTCACCATCTTATTTTCTGACAATAGCATTCAGGAGTATCATTTACTTTCTTTTTTATTAATTTTCCCTTTCAATTAGTGTTTCCAAACATTTTCCATCATTGACTGATAAAGATCTCAGGACTCAAGATAAGCCTTTCCAAAACAAACTATTATATGGAATTGGAATGAAGGCAGTGATGGCAAGTACACTGAATTCATCATAAAAATTTAGGAAGTAGAATTTATAAATACTAAACACTTCAAATACTAAAATTGGTATGTGAATCAATTGTAACATTTAGTATAGGAAATAAAGAAATAAACAAAAATAAGCTGCACTAGTATTAGTTTTGTCCAACACTTCAAATTGCTACAAAACCAAAACATTAACCAAAAAACCCAAGTCATGTTCTTAAATATACATATGAAAGTCTCAATCTGACAAGGCTGTCATGTATAAAACCCAACCTGTTTAGAAATATCTACACTGTCAGCTGTATACAATCACTTTTAAAGATCAATGGTTAAAAATGACTTAGAACAAATAAAGCCAGTAGGTCTTACAGAGAATCACCCTTCTTCAAGGCTTGATGACTGGTGCCACAGAATTTCAAACAAAGAACTATACCAAATAGCAAAAAAACCACATCACTTGCAGACTTTCAGCAATAGCTAAAATTGATAGTGCATGTAACTTGAAGAGAAAATAATGACAATCAAGATATTGATGTTCCACATTATTTCAAACAAAAAGGTTAGAAAGGAAAATCCCATCACTACTAGAAAGAGCAGTAACAGTTAGTGGGCTGAGGAAACAATTGTCCAGGAAAAAATAACAAAAAAAGAAAAACAGCCATGAGTCGCATGCATTTGTGGCAGAAATAATCAAAAGATATTCAACAGTGTCCTTCTGCCACCCAGGCAAATGATTTAATCTGAACAAAAGATAGAGTTTCTCAGTTTACTTGTGGATTTTCTAGAGTAACAAGTGCTCACTTGGTGGATTGAGAACTATACAACTTGCCTTAGTTTGTGTCTCGACACATGATAGTGCAATTCACAGCATTTTGATTGTGACCATGACAGTTCAAGGTCAGTATTTGCAGTGGTTTGTGCAAACTTAAAACAAGGATTTTATAAATTTTAACCAGCAGTAGCACTAGCTGTTTGGTCAATGAATGCCAAATGTTTCCATATGGAAACAGCTAATATTACCATTTAAATAAATCTAGTAAAATTAAGTGTTGATGTTTATTTAGCTATTTCTTTTTCTATGATGGAAATATTTATTTTGTTAAGAGTTACATAAATTTATATCTTTCTGTAGACTTGAAAATGTAGATTATTTTTTTTACCAAATAAAAGCTTTCTTTAATTTTTTTTTTCTATCAAATTATGCCAAATCTTTTCAATTATTCCAATTTAAAATTGACAGTTTTGCTTTTAAAGGTTATCATGTGTAAAGTGTGATTCAGCTAATTGCAAAATTATAAAGAAATACAAAGATTATTTACATTTGGACTATTTTTATATTGTTCCATCTTTGTCGTTATTACAACATTTCTGCTGTTGGGCCATCTTTGATACATGGTCTACTGAAGGGTTATTCTGAAATACCTGGTATATTATTAATCTTTTCATGTCATTGTTTGACTATTTATATCTTATTACATCTATGATAATCAAAAAAAGTTAAGAAAATAAAATGCAAGGCTAGTAGAGCTCCAAGAAGGCCTGACAGCAGTCAACAGAGAAAATAATAGAAAGGTCTGGTTTTATGATATAGAATTTATAGAGAAAAATGGCAGAGAAGTTTTGATTACATTTAATGAGTCTTGGGATTAAATGTGGGTGGTGGGACAACTAATTAAGAAAGGTAATTAGTTTCAAGAAATTAGATCAGTTGAGCAATTCTTAAAGAATCAAATCTGAATATTGGAGATAACGGGGTATATCCCTATCCTCACATGCTACACTTATCAAGTTGGGTGAAAATAACAATTACTTCCTTGGCCAAAATCAAAAATTATAAAACTCCTTGAAACTAAGTTGTTTACATGAAGACCTATCCTAGAAGTGAACATGAATCACTGATATTATTAAAAAGAAGTAGTATAGTATTGAGAGTTGAATCCAGGCTGATAAATAAAACTCTTCACAACAGAAGACAGCCTTCTTAAAGAAAATATAGTTGCTGTTATCGATTTACTTAAAGCAAATATACATCAACAAACGAGCCATGTAGTTTGTTTACATAAAGAATTATTTGTCAGTGATCTTAGAGAAAGAATAATTATTGAGAAGAATCAAGTTGTAAAACAAAGGAAACCTTTAGGAATGTAAATTAATGGTCAAATCATATAAATATATCATTAGTGACAAGCTGGTGGGTTGGATTACCATATAAACAGTGCAAGCCGACTAAGTGGGGCAGTCTGCTTAAAGTTGCCAGAGAGCATTGAGGATAGTTCAACACAGGCTTTCAGAGAACAGACACATGTGAGATGCAACAGAGACATGGGGGAGGCTTGATCTCAGTAGTAAACTTAAGTTTCTCTCACACAAAGGAAAATTAGCCAACAAATCACTACTGTTCTATCATCTTGGTTGCAAGTAAACAATTCATGATTCAGAACCTTGTATGCTGTTGTCAAACTTTAGAATTGGGAAAAGGAATGTGCTAGTGTGAATTACAGCCAGTAAGAAAAATAAAAAAAGAAAACCAGATTTATTACATTATTTACAACAGTATTTACCTCAAAATTCATTTTTGCAATAGTGAATACAAGCAACTACTGCAACAAATACATTTATATATAAATTTATATTTAAATATATTTAAAAAGAGATGGAGAAAAAAATCTATTCAATACCCTACTGAAAGCAAGATTTATCAGAAACTGTTCACAACAAAAACCTCCAATATTTTTCTATCAGTAGTCATTAGTTTCAACAACTCTTCATAGCAGCTCTTTTTCAGTTCATTCAAATTACTCAGCTGATGATTACGGACATAAATTTTCAATCAGGTTCAGATCACAGACTGGCTGGGACAGTTCAGTAGCTTGTTATGTTTTTCAAACTAATGTTTGGTTGTGCTGATTATGTTTCAGGCTGTTGTCATGCTAAACCATCATTTGTTCTTCATTTTAAAATCTTGACTGATGTGCAGTTCTTATTCCATATATCTCAGTAACTGATTCCATTCAGTCTTCTTTCAATTATGGGAAAATAACAGCCCTATGCCATTATATTGCTACCCTCTTGCTTAAATTCTTTATTCTCTTTTTGACAAACTTTATGAGAATTGAGACTAAATATTTATCCCAGTAGGTATATGGCTTACATAAATGCTCCTTAGCAAAATTCAATTGTCGTCACATTTCTTCAGAAGTGTTAATTTTTGTACATCTACATCATCACAAACCATGCTGGCAAAGAGGAGTAAATTTTGTCACTGATGCCTGTTTGAGAATAATCCCGGTCTGCTTTACCATTCTTACAAAACTGCTTGCAGAATGTCTGAAAATCTTTCAAGAGTCATGAGATAGAGGACAGTATACTGTCAAATCTGAAAACTTTTGCAATCATCAGACAATTGGTTGATAATTGCAAAAACATGAAACCCAGGGTCACAAACTCATAGCCACACAACTGAATATGTTAGCTCTATCACTGATATGGAGTTCTTTCCACTAAGCACTGCACCTATAAAATAATTTATATATATATATATATATGTTTCATTAAAAACGACAGTTAAGCTTTTTATTTAATTTTTCTTGTGTTCGAAAAAGAGCTTTCTTTTCTGGACAAAAAGTGTAAAAACTGTTCAAATGTTTTATAGTTCTGAGTGCTTTTGGCTATACCTTTAGCCATTATCAAGGATGATTCGATTTTTCAGCTTAATTGAGTGTGTGCATTATGTGTATGTTTTAGTGTGTTGTAGGATGTTTTAATTTCTGAATACGGTTAGCACATTGTGGACTTGTTCATAGTTAATATTGTTAAGAGTTGGCTTTTTCTTAGAAACATACTAGTAGAAAACACAAATATAATAACTGCATCCACCTGTAAAAAAAAAAAAAAAATGGAAGCTTTAATAATAAAAGACAAAAAGCCAACTCTTAACAATATTAACTATGAACAGGGCCACAATGTGCTAACCATATTCGGAAATTAAAACATCCCTACAACACACTAAAACATACACATAATGCACACACTCAATTAAGCTGAAAAATCAAATCATCCTTGATAATGGCTAAAGGTATAGCCAAAAGTGCTCGGAATTTATACACTCTTTGTCCAGAAAAGAAAGCTCTTGGTCAAATACAAGATAAATTAAATAAAAAGCTTAGCCGTAGTACCTTGTCTGTCGTTTTTAATGAAACATGCATAAAGGAAGGATTGCTATATATATATATATATATATACACACACACTTACCAATGCAATCCTCCAATGTTCACTATAAAGGTGGCATGGACTCCTATTGACAACAGTAAAAGAACTACTTAACTGGAGAATGTCCAACTATTGAGTACAGCACAATGGGAGAATGAAACAAAAATATCTTTTCACCAATCCAAGGGACTTAACTGCATAAGGAGTAACAAAGACTTCTGGTTGTCATACCTCAATATCATTAAATTCTGATATAGTAAAGCTGAAGACTTTAAACACGAATATATTAGATCCATAGTAAAGCTGAAGACTTTAAACACAAATACATTAACTCCGATATTGGTCAAGCAAGGAAACACTTCTTAGTAAACAAGAATTAGATAATAGCATTTGTTATCGAAATATAAACAATAACAGCATAGTACTCTAAGTTAAAAAAAAATGATCTGTCATTGTTTATAAAGAAGACAGGTGTTGGGAGATTGTGGTATCTTTCATGAAGCATTTCTAAATCATCTTGTATGCAAAATTTCATAAAAATCGCTTAGTATAAGGATTATAAAGTTTGTCTTTAAAATGAAAAAAATGTACAAAACATTTAACAAAATTGAAAAACTGAAATTTTAATAAAATAGTGTTATAAAGTTTTATTCTCAATCACTTTCTGTAAATACTTTCAAACCATTGTTCTCATTTTGACTGTTATAGATGTTCTTATGGACAATGTGTCAGCCAAGCACCATGTGGCCATCATCAAGTGTCTTATTTTGGCTAATATGGAATATCTGTTGATTGTTGTGTTATTTTGTATGTGATGCCAGTTATTGTTTGATCTGGCTCAATCATATCAGCCAAAACAATGAACACCTGATGATGGTCAGAGATTACTTGGCCAAAATATTGACTATAATAGCATGTATAACAACCAAGACGAAAATAATAATTCAAAATAATTAAAATATCTCAAAAATGAAATACAAAGAACTGTCAGTATACTTGTCCAGATTGTATGTATTGTCTCAGTAACCTTGCATAAAATAATTGCAATATCACTAATGCTAAATCCTTTGTTATGTACTTGTTGCCTGAATAATTATCTTTTAAGGAAATTGTTGACTGCTTGTATATATAAAAAAAACACTCATATACTTTAACTATGTTGCAAAACAAAGAAGTAATCATGTTGGTTGCTTAATGTTCTGGATTTTTCCTTTCCAATGAAAGGAAGACACAATACTGACTTTTGTTCAATCAGTGTTTGTCCACCAAATCTACTTGGCTGATGTTATCCATGCTAAAAGCGCAATGTTTTGTCCGCTCTATGTGTACTCCTCCCAGAAATGGATTTTTTATATTTCATGTTTACCTCACACAAAATACACAAAAGTCTATGCACCTTACTCATTGATTAAATTTGAATAACACAAAAGAATCCATTGACACTTTGAATATATTATCACATCTATAAGTATAAACCTTACTTAATTCTATTTGGAGTAAATATGTTTTATAAGAAATTTAGTTCACATTAAGTATATAAATAATGCCAAAATAAAAAAATAACATCAGAACTAAATAGAATTCATTTGTATATTTTGTGCTTGATCACATCTCAGATAATCTTTCTGAAGATGTTATAGTTGAAAATTTTTTATTGCTTTCATTTGATGTAAATATCTGCATTTATGCTTACTGGCATTCGGTTATTTATAATTTTATTTTATTTTTTTTTTTAATATTTTGACTTAAATTTTTAAATTATGAAATCTAAAAAAATTATAATCTTTATATAAGATTTAATTTAAAATATTTAACCCAAGCAATTAATCCTATTATGAAATGCTTGGAAATTTAAAAATTAATTTTGGGAAATGCTCTTTGTCATTTAAATGCCACTCTTGTTTTTACTATTGTTGAAAATATAAATATTTGTTAATCTGACTTGTTTTTAGATACCATTTTTAATCTTTTTTAGTTTATCTGGATACTAAATATTTAAAGTTTTGCTTAATTAACCATTCAAAATTTTGCATGTTTTAATAAATTTCAATTAACTCTAGAGTCTATAGCTATTCTAGTTGACAATCATAATGAATGAAAAGGTTTTCTGAATTGTCTTAATAAATGTCATTTTTTATTAGCATAAATATAAATACAAAGCAAGTAATTACATTATTGATATATGTATTAAAATAAATTTTTAAAAATAAAAATACTTGCTTTTTTTTAAACAGAACAGTTGATACATTAAACAAAAACAATTGTATGACTAATTTTCTGCCCAAACCAGATTTGATATGCTAAAAACTGACATCTATTATTTCAATACTGCATATATTACCATGTTCACTAAGAGTTCACAAACGTGTTTATTATGTTATAGTAGTATTTAAACTACACCAAATATTTAAAAAAGAAAATTTTGTCTTTGCAATATTGAAAAAGAAACACTTTTTGTTCCCTTGTGTTCACCTGCTAAGTTCTGTTTTGTCATGTGATGTTGCTTGTCTGTTGTTGCAGTTACATCTGTCTTCATGATGCTCTCAACACTCACAGACACCACTAGCCCTATTATGTTGCTGGTGTGTGCAGTAATCATCATCTCCCCTAGCTGTTACTTTTACTGGGCGGTCAACAAGGAAGGCCGCTCCAAGGAAGGACAAGGTTACCATCGATTCCAGGTACAGTATTCCATCCTAGCTTTGGAGGTCATTTTCTGTACACTTCATTTTTACCTCCATTCACACACAGCATGTTTCCTCATTGAAGTATGTGCACATGCACAACACACAGTTGAAAAATTCTTGTGTGTGCATGTGTACATCAATATATGGAGATTGATACTTCATATAGTGTGTGTGTGTGTATGTGTAGTTAAATACCCTTAGCACCAAATGCTAAGTCAATTCATTAAAAAAAGTTTTATTAAGCATTTTAAGAAGTCACTCAAGTCTATAAAAACTATGACCGACACCATGGTACAAAAAAAAAAAAAATGCTGACCTATCTATTGAGAATTTAAGAAAATGAGAGGGTGATGAAAACTCAGCCTGACCTACAAAAAAAAAAAAGGAAAGAAAAAACAAACAGCATTCTGATGTTTCATCATTGAAATACTGATTTTTGTGACATAGGTCAGCCACAAAATTTTCAGCACCCCCTCATACAAAATACTTACAATGAGGAGAAATTGTAATTCCAAATGGTATCTTTAATTCTAGGAAAAATTATATTCCAATAATTTCACTAATTTTATTCTCTGCAATGCTAAAGTTTCAGCCACTTGTTTGTATGGATGGAATACAAAAAAAAAAGTATATAAATTCATTACATATGTTGATCATATGCTCTGAGCATTGTGTGTGTGTTTTTTGGGTTTTTTTGTGCCTTTGTAAGCAAAATCCATTAAGATGTTGCTTCTAGAAAAAAAATGTTATTGGCAATGTAATTAATCAGTATGCATGAATTTAAACTCCTGAATTGACATTCTATCTTATAACATTAACATTCTTTAACAGAATTGGAAGGCAATGTTTTTATATTAATATTGAATTTTGCTTGATTGTTTTTTTTTTAATATCAAACTTTTTGATTTAATTTACCAAATTTTAATTAACCTTTTGGTCTGAGCCAATGTTTTTAAATATTTTATTAATTAAAAGCATCTAACCTCTGATCACAAAAATCAATTATTTGGATGTCCGAAATGCTTTTAGTCTTATGTGATCTCTTCAGGTAGCACCCACTGAATGAGTTATATTGGCAATTCTGCATGTCAATTTCATTTCAAATAGGTGGAAGATAGTCCTTTTTTTTTTTAAATCATCATTCTTCCTCCTTAAATCTTTTCTTTATCATTTGAATTTATTCTATTTTGCACATTATTCATGTAGTTTGATAAACCTGTTGAAAGGGTGTAGAGTGTTTGCCTTTGTAAGAGATATTTACCTTCATTTTGCATAATGAACATTTGAAAATATAAACTCTAGGATATGTTAATTACTTATCTTTCATTTCACAAACCTAATTTTTTTTTTTATTTCCTCATGGTTGATGAAACTGGACAAAAATCCTTGAGTGCTGTAAATAAAATATCAATTTAAATATTTTTTTGTGCCATATTGAAAAATGGAAATTATTTTTAAAGTCTAAATATACATTTTATGTCATTTTACCAATTCTTACTTTTATTTTTCTCCTATTTAATTAAACTGACATATATGAGAAAATATTTTGTAATAACTATCAAAGCAAAGCCTTGATATTTAAAATTGCTTTTTAATCCTCAGGAAACTCCTTCAGACTCTTTGAAATACACAAATTATAGAGAACATCTTGTACAACCTTTGCATTTCATATTACTAGAAATATTCATCAATATCATAAAAATTCTCAACTGAAAATATTCCAAAAATAAAATCTGCTGAGTTTTATTCTTGGCCTCCTTTGTTTGTATTATATTGAAACTGTGTAAAAATTCTGCTTGTTTCTATTTTATGCATGTGATGCTTTTTTACTATTTAGCTTTTTCCTTTGCTTGACATGCTTATATATATCTCTGTTCTGCCCAACTTCAATGTTTCTTTGATATGAAAAAAAGAAATTGTGGTATGTAATGTAGTAATTATTTTCAGTTGATTACATATAGCAATGCTGCATGATAATTGCACTGATTGTCACTTAATTAAACTTCATTACTTTAAAAATATTCATGATAATGATGTTTTGTTCATTTTAATAAAAAATTTTAGTTGATGACAACTTTGATTAATATGTTCTTTTCATTAGATATTTAGAAAATTACTTTGATAAAATATATCAGTAATCTTTAAATTAGGAGTTTTATGATTGTAAAAAAGTGCAGCTTAAGTATTAATTTTCTTATTTCGATTTTGCATGTAATTAATACAATTAATACTAATATAAAATCAAAATAAGTATGGGTTTTAAAAAGAGCACTGAAAAAATATATCCACATTAATTGAAAATCATTAAGACAAACCAAGTTTCACTTGAAAGTGTTGGAATCTTTAAATTAAGTCCTATTAGCCATCTCTGTAAGCAGAAAGTGGTAGTTGGTGGGCTTAAATGTTATATTTTCTTTATTGACATTCGTTTTGGGTTATATATTTTAAAGTGTGCTATATTTATGACTAAAAGTACTTAATATCAGAGAGAGTATATGTAAATATAAATGGTTGAGCCAAAACAAAGAAAATTATGTTCAAGCACATGAAACAGATTATTGTATTATAGTGTATCAATCAGTGGTGGCAGATATATTGAAAAAATAACTGTGTTACATAAAACAAATTCTATTTTCATTATTAGGTTATGGGCTTAATTTACCAATTTTAGAAAGTAAACATTTTGGTTTATACTAATGTAATGTAGAAATTCCTTAAAACGTATCTCATCACTAAATACTTGGAAAATAAAAAACATAATTCATCATTAATTTAGGAATTTCCACACAAATTCAAAAAGATGCCTCTTTGGAATAAAGTATTTTACCTGTTATAATCCGGAATTTTCATAAAATTGGAAGTATCCAAATAATATATAAATTATACTCTTCCATGCCAGATTCAGTTCAGGTTTTTTTTTGTGTGTGTGTGTGTGTGTGTTTTAACTTCCATTTTTTTTTGTTTTAAAGACCTCTACATCTTTAAAATTTTTTATACTTCTTTTCAGTCTCTCAACTTAGGTATTGGAACAGAAAGCTCTAGTGGTACCAAATTATTTCACAGCACCATACACAGAGATATGTTATTAGATCCCTCTGGTTTCTTAGGCATGGGAAAATATGTGGATAATAGGGAATCTAGTAAAAATCAATAACATTAAATGTCCAGAATCTGTAAATATTTAAAAAATGTTATATTTATGATTATTTTTAAGTTTCTAGAAGTACATTATATTATCAGTAATACTTTTGTCTTTAACTGAACTGTTTAAGAATATAATTTGTGCTAAAGTTTTGCTAATTCTGTTTCTATAGAGAGAAGATGCAATGCTTACATTTCTTATCTACAATGGGTCTGCTTTATTATTATTTTCAGGCTTTTCTCAATTTTTTTTATAAATGTGTTTTAAATTTTCAATCTTCCATTGTTCAATCTATTTCATCTCATCTTTCCATCTTATGCATATATTGATTCTTTTGGCTATAATTTTATTTTAAATCTTCATCCATCTGCTAATTTGTGAGACAGCTTTTTCATTTTGAGCAGTCTTTTCTTTTAGCTTCTTGATGAGGTTTAAGACTGCTATAAAATTGTTTCATTTCTTTTTCACATATACAGATCTTTTCCAGTGGAAATAATCAACAAATATTCACTGCTACTTTCTCATTAATTGCTATATCACTTCATTCTTCAGACATCATCTCCTCCTTAGTTTAATTGCACAAAGTCATCCATTCATCAGTGGTTATCATTCAAAGCCTCATTTTGAACTGTTTCCATCTTTATTATTCAATTTTTTTTTTTTTTTTTTTTCAGTTTTCATGACTTCCTTGCATTTCATATCTAAAATCATCAATGTTCCTCCATGGTTATAAAACTGCATCTACACACAATTCTTTTATTTCAATATTTTCTTTTTATTCTTTGCTTGTGACAGAAAAAGATTTAATTGTATAAGAGAATTATATTCTCTCAACCTGTGGGAGGATTATTTAAAATGAAAAACAAAAATATTTTATTTTTAAAACAAAGAATTAAAAGCTTAAAAATGATTCCAATTTATATGCAAGCAGTGTCAATGAATGATTGCAGGTCTGTATAAAATTGTGTGTGTGTATGAAACTGAAAGTTTTATATGATCAACTAGAAATTTTTTTTGCTTCTTGGTATAAAAATATATTTGACATGAGATATTTTTTTTCTTTTAAATCATTAACAAGATTAAAAGATATTAAATTCTATAAAATCTTTTGAAGCCAGAAAAGAGTCAATTATTATTATTATTTTTTTAAATCAACACTCTTCTCCCTTCTGACAAGGGGATCCACTAAATGCATTACACACTTTAGATAGTTTGCATGTCAGATCTGGGTACTGTAAAAGTTAATGGAATTTAGATTTTAAATTTATTTTTATAAGCTGCTAAAGCCTTTGTTCAGTTTAACATGCATATTTTAATGCAGCATCAGGTGAGTATCTTCAGTAGGAGGAAGAAAGAAGAAGATAAAAGAAAATAATTTGATAATATTTTGTCAATTTAAGTTTTTTTCCTTCCATCAAATAATTGAATAAATTATTATTATTACAAAATGAACACCAGAACAAGAATAACATTAAACTGTATGTTTTTAATAAACTGAGAATTTTCAATTATATTTGATTCTCATAAGGTTAATACAGTTTTCCTGTTAATGATTTTATGCCAGATATGTTCTTGAAAGAATAACTAAGAGGTTGGAGCAAGTCCTTGTTACTAGGTAATAAAGACTTGTTAATTTTAACTCATTTGTAAAAATGATGCAATCAAATACATGATTAGTTATAAAACAGCTACATTAATTAATATAAATTTTTTCTTTTATTTATTTTTTAAATATATTATTAGATAAGTTAAATTTGAAGATATATTAATAATAAAAATCTGAATTTTAATTTTCTATACTTCAGACAATTTCATTATTTTTTGTTTTTTTAAAGGCTGCAAGAAAATAAAGTCCAAGATAGCTTCCTGCTAAAAATACAGCATTTTTTATTATTTTTATGTTGGTGTAATTTACTTTGATGCTATAATATTGCTTGGTTAACTTTTATAGTGGCTAAAATAAATAAATAAACAACAACAGGAATTATCTGACACTAAAAGATAAATGAAACCGACACAAACTTGGTTGTTTCTTTCTTTCTTATTAATATCATAAAATAACTAAGTGTGAGCAGTTCAATTTTCAAAGTTTGTTCTGTTTCAGTATAATACCAAGAAAGTCAAACAAATATTCCACTTGTTTTATAGAATTATAGGCTTGATGCGCGCACACACATCCATGCATATGCCTGTTGGCAAGGCATACAGTATGCTGATTACATCCTTTGATTAGGGATAAGACTTCCACCAAAAGAGGTGACCAACCAAGTAAATGCTTACAAACTCAAATATTTACTCATACCCAAACCAATTTAAGGCTTATAGACTTAACTATTATAACAATAATTTTTCAACATTAAATAGCCTAGCAATGATTGACATGTCATAAAATTAACCAACCCAAACCACAGATTAATTTCTATTTTCAATTCATTTCTACCCAAATAGCTTAACATTTTATTGCTTTATTATCCTAATCTAAAATTCTTCAATGATATTACCTTTAAAATATATTCTTGTCAGGCTCTCAAAGAAAAAAAAAATCACATGCCTAGACTTGATGAAGCAGCCTAGAGAGACCTGGTGATGAAGCACCTGGTAACTTTTCTCTAAATATTCATAGTTTGCAGTAGTCACTTGTGATGCTGTTCAACCAATCAAGGTTGCCATGTTTAAATTCTGAAGAACTAAAGAAAAAATAATATTCTTTTTCCACTTGGGCTCTTTGAGAGTCCAACCTTTCAAATTTAGCAGCATACATGACCACCAACATAGACTGACAAAATCTTTAACAATGCTTAGATAAAATAAAAAAAAACAGATAGAGCATATATATCACATAGGTCTAGCTTACTTCATACAAAAATTTCTGTGTGCACAAAACTATCTTTTATCTCTCTCATATACACACTTCTCTTTCAAAGACATTATTTGCTTTCCATATTCATTTTCATTGAATAAATTCTCATTTTTTATTAAATTCTGTCTAGTTCTTCATTTATTTCAATGAAAATCCAAGTTCACCTTGTTTGTTTTGTGCTTACTGTCTGATAATGCTTTGCCCTGCCTAATTCATCAGTTTTTGACTAACTTTAAACTGACTCAACAAAGATCCCAACATAGCAGTAATTTCTTTTTCTTCTTAAAGTTGCAACCATTATTGTTATACTTCCTCAAATTTAGTGGTTACTATCAACCAGCTTCAGACCACAACATTCTAAGTACCATTTCACATTTAACTCCAGCAATAGAAATTAATTTTGTGAGGACCAAGTTTAAATAAATTTAATGTAAAAACATATTTTGAGAAATTATAGATAAAAGGAGAAAGATTATCTGTCAGTGTGGGTAAAACTAAAATAAACACCAATATTTATTAGTAGATAATTATCCACATTTGCTAATGCTAAAAGTTGCATTATAAAATGGTTGCGAGAGGAAAGGGATAACGAGCATTAGGTTTTTGAACAATGTCAAAAAAATAGGTGAAATGTCAGTTTCAGTGGCTGATCATCAGGATGGCAATTGGGTGTAAGGGAACTAACTGCCAGGAGTTGACCTATTTCTTGTGCTGTTTGACCAAGGTCACAGAATATGGTCAGTGCACATGTTTGTTGATAGTGGTCACAGTGGTGGGTCAATTCATTGGTTAGTAGGCCTGTTCTCTGAATTGGGGCCACAGTGATGACTGCAATAGGAATGCCTTATAACAAGTCTGGTATGCCAAGCTGGTGGCAGTGGGCTGCCGAGATGACAAGGTTGGTGTTGAAGCTGGATAGTCAACCGTTGTATTGAGTCAGATTTGCAGAGTTGACAGTGTCTTATAGCTGGGTGGTGTCGAAGTTGAGCTGTTATGTCAAAGCTAGATAACTGAAGTGGTTAGTCAAGCCTGGGAGTGATAACAGTTGTTGAAAGGAGTGGTCATGTTGAGAAGTGGCTGTCAGCTGGTGGCCTCTTGGCCCTCAACTGCCCAATTGTCAAAGTAAGGAGGTCATGGCAGCAGCACCCTGCATGCTGGCTGGTGGCTTGCAACTGTCTGTTCATTGTCAGAGACCTGCCTTTAAGCAGGTCTATATGTCCCCAGGGGTATCTAATTTTCCAGTGGAAAGGTTCATGATTAACCAGTGTTGCTTTCATTGCCAGAGCTTGCTTCATAGACTAGATGTGATGCTTGGATGCAGAGAACAACTTTTTTTATTTTTTTTTTATTTCATTCTCTGCCTTCGTGGCATTCACATCCAGCCAGTATGCAGAATGAATCAGAAAGAGATCTAATTGCAGTGGAGTATAACACTAACTAGTATACAAGATAGATACACACAAATTTATATAAAAATAGGGTTATCCTTTAACTGCATCTGATAATAAATTCTCCAGTATACCATCTTCTGTTTTCTGCCCTTGTATTTATTCTTATATCTTTATACTTTTATGGTATGGAAAATTCTAGATTCACTTTGACAATGTTTCTAGCTTTTATCTATTTCCTGCAAAAAAAAAAAAAAAAAAACATACATTTCTCATTAATACAATATCTACATGCTTATGCAATTATTTTTCATTTAAGGATTTAATATATTAATTCATACAGTATTTAATAATTATTCTACTGTGAATATTAATTGTGATTTCAAGCAAAAACGTTTTCTTTTATAAAAAAAGTATTTTACTTTTAAAATATAAGATGCAAAATGAAAATCAAAGTGTTCTGTACTATTACTTAACAGAAAAACATATATGTCAATGTTTTTTCTTGTGGAAATTTCAGTTCCTCTAAGGCTGGTATTTCTAACTTATTCTCATCCTTGTGATGTTCTGCATAAACCATTTTCTACTTATTAAATGAAGTAAATATTAGCCAGTTTATATAAGGTCCTAAAACACCAGTTCAGAGATTTGTCTGCAGCTAGTCGCATGGATGATTGTTTATGCTCTCCCCACCCGCAACCTATATATGCTTCATAGTGAGAATATGTAAGATAAATAACAGTTGACCCTAGACTTGGAGGTTAAGATTTCCTTTCAGGAGTCTGTTCCACAAATTGACAGTTCTGGAAAAGAAGCTGAGTGGAACTTTCTCTTTTATCAAAGGAATGAGGATGATTTGATGTTGTGTACATAGCTTTGAAGCTCTGAAACAACAACTTTGATTTTTTTTTTTTTATACTAACAAAGAATAATTTTAAGTTAGTTGTTTTGGACAAAGATCATGTTGCATGCCAGCAAGTAGTTTGGACAGTCACTCTTTCTGATTGCTTTCTATTTATATTTGCTTTATTAACTCTTCTAACGACCATTCAAATCCTAACTTCTTGTCTTGCCAATTCTCTACATTTAAACAACTTTTGGCAAAGTTTAACATGCATATCCACACAAAAAAAGATAGTATATCAAAAAGACTGTTTTTCACTTGACCGCACTATTACTGTATACTCCCACTACATTTTTTTTTTTGATTGATACGTTCTTAAGAAATGACAAAAGAATTAAATGCCATTTTATTAGATTATTTACAAGAATAATTTTATATTTATGAATTTATAAAAATACGTGAACCAACTACGATGCAATATTTATTATTTACCATGTTATAAAGGAATAACTATGAAAACAAACTTTTTATTATTCATAAATGTATTAAAATGTCTGAGCAATAGAACAAGAAAATTTAAAACTCATAATGAGTAACTATAAATTTGGAAAGAAATGCATTTTTTGGCCATTTTTTTTCATTTGTTCTTGCCACATGAATTCACTAAAATCAGTTGAAATTTTTCTCAAGAAATGACAACAAAAATGTTAAACACTATTTCAAACCAATGTATTAGACTGTATTTTTTTTTTTTTTTTAAATACATAAATCCAGTTTCACATGTTTGAGTTTTTTTAAAATGGAAACAAAAATTGCTGAGGAAGTACATTGTAATAGCAGTGTCAAGAGAAAAAAAAAATGTCCTTTTGATACATTTCTTTTGCAGGCATGTAAACTTTGTTCCATTTTTACCTAATGACATTTACTTCATTTATAACTCATTTGGTATTTATCTTTTTTAATTTAAATTCCCTAAGTGACCAAAAGGATCAAATTATTCTATAATATTTTACCAAATTGTTCATAACAACATGCATACAACAGCAGCATAAAAAAATTGTTAATTATATTTTTGTAGAAGACATAATGTGATTTCAAACCATTTGAAACTATCCAATTTTTTTTTTTAAAATCAGGATTCAAAAATAATTTTCATTTTTCTATTTAAATTTTTTTTGTTTCAAGTGATTATTAATACCAAAATTTATACTTTTACAACTTTTCTACTTAAATGATTCTAGCTTACAAAACTTTATATGTATCTTCTTGACTAATATTTTCAAATAATGAATAATGCAAAAAGGAGTTACAGGTGTCCTAATGGTTAACAACATAAAGAATAGAACCAGCAAATAAAATTCAAACTGTGGCCAGGACAATTTACATAAATTTAGCACTACTGTCCTTGGGAAAGGCATGAATACATTGTTTTTTCTGTTGGGAAAATTAAATATACATCATTACTTCTTAGAGTGAAATATGAAAATGTATATTTCAGAGGAGAAATAAGAAGGATAACAATATTATAGAATATTCAAGACAAAAATGAAAAAAAAAACTCCAGTCAGTAGGTAAAAAAAGAAATGGATTTTTGAGTAAATACACCAAAGATAAAAATACAGGGTTTTTGTACTTTCATTTTCTAACAGGAAAACCTTACAACAACCCAAATTTCAATATTAGTTTCTAAATCTAACATTGAAACAATGCTTTATATTGAAAGAATAATGGGAAATATTAAATATAATTAATCTGAGTCACTCTTATTTTATAGTTTCCAGTGTTATTGATAAATTGTATAGATCTTCAAAAATAGACTTATCGGTCCTTTACCATGATGTTTCTACTTGGAGACTTGTATGATAGATAACAATTCACTTTTTAGTTACTAAAATAGTGTCTTAAAACCATTAATGTTTATGAATTTAATCACAAATGCTGAAATACATCTATAAAGATTAACAAGTAAGCTACAATTTTCTGAATCTAAACAATTGCATTTTTAATTTCTTCTACAATTTGATCTTAAATCTTTACCAATGCTAACAGGGCCAAGATCAATTCACTAATTAGAAGTACTTATTCTTTAAAGTTTTGAAATTAAATTTATTTTGTTTAACATCATGTTAAGACAAAAAAAAATAATGATTACAAACAATAGAAAATAGCTTCTTTTTTTCTTTTTACTTGAAGAAATTTTTTAAAAAATCTAAAAATTAAACTAAATTAATCTGACCATTTTCAATTTTTTTTTCAAATATCTCCTTGTAATATTAGAATTAAAATGTAGTTGTAGTAAAAACAAATATATTTGCTTTCAATGAAAGCAAAATAGAATTGATTATAAAATAGTTGAATATTTTTCAAAGTTGTTCCAGTAGTTCATTTATGATACACCAAAGTATTAAGTGTGTGCAAAAAAGTTCCTAGCATCTACTATATTTGAAGACTAGAGATTGAATATACAAATGGATTCTTTTGCACACACCTAATAATAGTTTAAGATGAACTTATTGTGCTGCAAGGTCTACATAAGGTAAGTGTTAGCATCTTGTGTTTCTACTGACTCATAAGATTGTTTTGATATAAGCACCAATGCATGAGAACACTATTGCATTGCAAGTGTTTGCCCACAAGCCGCATGATTGGTTGATGGCCCAGTAATTTGGCTCCAATCCTTAAACAGAGATTTTTCATATCATCTTTTGATTTTCTGTAGGTACTCTTCTATTGAGGAAATCCAGTGTCCTGTTTTTGCCATGAAAACAGATTCAAGTGGTAACTCAAAATACTTTATATATATTTCCATTGTCTTTAGATGGATTGTGTCATTCTTTTTCATTGAAAATAGAAACAAAAAAAGACCCAAATTATTTTCCTTATATATTTTATATTCCTGTTGTCTATTGACATCTATTATGAATTAGGAAAATAAATTAAATTTTAGAATTTTTAAGTGATGCTTGAAAAAGGGATCAAATTTATTTGAACAGTTGCATATTTATACTAGATATCCTGTTTATATTCCATGCATAAAAATTCTAAAAGAAATTTTTGAAGTTATAGATTGCTGCACCTGTTGAATGGATATAAAATTTACCATATTTTTCTGTAGAGAAGATACAACCTGATTATGGGGAGAGAGAGAGAGAGAGAGAAAAAAAAAAATGCTACAACTGTATTTGAAGGATTTTTATTGAACAAAATTTCAACCTGAAACCTTCATTGCTTTCATTATCAATTGAAAAGGAATCGGATATTTTATTACATTCAATATCATTATGAAAGAGAATGTCATCCTCAGTCTCTTCCATTACTTTACTGATACATTTCATGAATGATAATCACTATATCACTTATTCCTCCACCCCTGCAAATTTCTTCATACACATGTACATCTGGGCAAATGTCAATCTTTTCCTTCATCTAGTAAGGGTCATAACTAAATCTTCCTGTTGTACAGAGTTGTTCCATTCCTCCCTCATTAAAATTGAAAAATGTTTATTAATATAAAACATCAAGTGGTTACGGCTAATCTATGAAATCACTGGACATAACCAGATTTTTTTATTATTATTATTCATAATAGTTCATAGTTTTGAAGAAAAATGTGTCTTCTGTACCAACAAATATGGTAACACAATACAAAAAATTAAATTTGTTTATAAGAAATAAAACTTGAGAACTTCTATCCACAATTATCCTTTTCTTTACAAATTACTTTCACTGGAGAGGGGAAATTAATTTTTAAACAATTTTTTGGATAGATAGCTAGCCTTACTTTGATAAGAATTTAAATCAACATACTTGTAACATTTCCTTCTTTCTAGTTAATGGATTGGCAGGAAATGTTTTATAAGTTTCCTAAAAACACTACATGTATAGTTTAAACTTAGTAATTTTCATAGAGATTTTATTACTATAGAAATGCATTAAGATATTAAAAACTGGAAGAATCCTGATATTTTATCAAGTTATAATATAAGTACATTACATAACAGTTGCTAGACTATGCATTTCTTTACTACCATTATCACAGTTAAGATTTTTTGTTTTGTTTTTATAGTATTTGGTTATTTTTAAAAATTAATTGGCACCATGATGGTTAACAAGCTAGTCTTGCAGACCATTGCATATAACAAGTTTAATCTTGACTGTGTCTCATTATTGTGACATTGAGCTCAACTAAACTTGTGTTATTTATCAGTTTTAGACAGCATAAAATTTGATGCTATCATGTGCTATATTTGCTACTTTTGACAATTTAGTTATGAAGTAAATTAAAAAATAAGTTAAAACTATTTTAATATCAGTTCATTGTATTGATTCTATGATTTTTGAGAAAATAGAAAGGAAAAAACTTTACCGAAGTTGCTTGTAGTTTGCTTAACAGGAAATTGAATTTTCTAGAAAAAAAAACTTTTTTGCAGACTTCATTAATAATCAATAACAGTATTTTTAATCAAAAACTTGTGCATGAAAAAAAAATATTTTCAGTAGCATTAAAACCATGTTTATATATTTGTCATAGAAGTCATCTTCACTATTTTTTTTTACATTGAACTCTTGCTTAAAAATATCAGTAAATTCTGGCTTCAAGCACTCATTGGGCATGTTCACATTCAGAAGTTTGTGGAAAAATCTTGCTTGAAAATATTGATTTGATAAACAATTCAACTAAACAATATAAGTTTTCTATTTATTGATTAATTGTTAACACATCTCAACACCATTGCAGTGCACTGAGAAGCTTCAGCAACATTTATTCCTGGTGTCATCAATGGTTTCAGACCCTTTAAAATCATTAGATGCCCATCTTCCAGGCAACTCAACCAAGAGTGGTCACTTATTTTATACAATGATGTTCTCTCTGTACAAGGCCCAGGAGCCACTAGAGGTAGAGGGTTACAGAGTAAGAGGTACAATTTATGCATATATATGGGGAAGGTAACTTAACCCTAGAATTGAACAGGTTAAGATTGTAGTGATTGAGGAAGCCTCCTCTTGGAATTGGTTCCACAAAACAGCAGTTCATGAGAAGCAGCAGCTCAATTAGAAGTTGCATCTCACCAATGGAATATGAAGGGAAGAGGGTGGTTCACTACAATGTGCGTAGTGAATCAGGTCTTAACCATGAAAGTTAGAACTGGTGGAACTAAAGAATGTAGTTTGTCTAAACACTTTCAATGGAAATAGCAATAGAGCAATGAGAGGCTTGCAACATTTCATCTGCTAGAAAGAGGTTATAGCATGGAAAATAATTTGTCACCCACAAGGACAAGGAGACATTTCTGGACTATCAAGACTGGGAAGTGAAGAATGGGCAGCTCCTGCCCATATATGGCAACACTACTAGTTAGCTTTTCAGCACCTCTTATTTGAAGCCACAAAATTTGGCCTGAGCTTATATTGGTTTGATCCTTTTTGGAATTCACCCAATGAAAATTGGTTTTAAAGTTTGCTTATTTGATGTTGTTGAATTTCTCCCAATTTTTTCCTTACTTGGCAGGTAAGTCACTTAGAAATGTTGTTTGGTTTTCATATGCAAGTTGATACAAACTCAAAAATATGACTGGACTATGGTTAAGTAATATTAATTTAAAGTAATGGCTTTTTAAAATAAGTTAAAGTGATATTTATATTGAAAAACTGCAGTACTTTTGATAACCAAGCTTACTTGAGATTAAGAATACTTAATAGCAGGCAGTTAACTAACTATATTCAAGCCAAACTAAGGCAGAAATAATGCATTACAATTATAATTTTGCCTTTTACATTTAGAAAGTATTTCATAAAGTGCCGTTTTTAAAATTTGAATCTTAATAAATTTTTAGTTTTAATTATCCTTTTCTACTGACATTAAAATTTAAATTTTGCTAATTTGAATTTTAACACACCAGGTTTTCATACATAGGCAATAGTGTATTCAGTTTATTTACAACCACAGTAATCTATCAATATTTCTATGTTTCTTTGGTTTATGGCTATATCATGTTCAAACACTAGTTCCCATATGATTAGTGAAATTAAGCAATGTTCCGTACTTAGATGGATGATTGCTTGGAAATACCAGGTGCTGTAATGGATGTGCAAATATCCTTGGGAGATGTATAAAACCACTTCTTCCCAACTAATTGTAAACTAGTAAAATCATTATCTCAAAAAAAAAAAAATTAATCTTACAATCTAAAAATATTTTCTGTCTTTAAATAACCTGCAATGGATTGATAAGCCATAGAAAATGAATCAATTAATCTACATCTCATTGACTAAAATACTTGTACTATTTTATACAGGTCAGAATTTTTAAATTTCTATCTGAATAATCTTAGTTTTGAATTAAATAACTCTGGTTTTATTTGAACCTGTAACCAAGAGGTAAGCATGATAGATGATCTACCACTATAATAGTGTACTGCTACTAAATTCAGATAAAATTAACTTGGGAATTTTTTTTTTTTTAAATGTTTGTAATTATTTCAAGGGGTTAGATTTTTCTTGTTTGAAATAATGTGTGAAACTCACTTAAAATAGCACAATATAAATTTAACATCTTTACATTTTTTAATTACATTTTAATAAAACAGCAATCACTTCAAAATTTATCACCACTTTATTTTTTGTTCAACTGAATCTAATAAAAATTCCAAGAAAATTTTGCATTTTAACAGAACATTCAATGAATTTGTTTTGTTTTTTATAATATATGAATATAATATATTTAATATAAAATTTTTATTAGTATCAAAGATCTGAATGAAAGATGGTGAGGGGAATGAAGCAAAGTATTTGAAAAAGAGATGGTAAAAAAAACAAGATAGGCATTTTAGTGTGGGGTAACAGAGAGTCTAATTTGCTTAACCATTACTTCTGGGTAACTTATACTAACTTTGATATTAAATAATACAAGTGTTATGACAGAAAAAAATTATTTTTCTTTTTAATGCTCAGAGAAATACAAATGTATTATCATAAATAGTCCCAATAAACTATTTTAGTCTTGAAGTAATATTCCTAGCAGAAATTATTTGGGTCATTTGATGATCTTATACATTTATTCACCAATTTTCTAAATCACAAGTTATTTCAGACTGAAATTAGATAATATATAAGAGGCATTATTCTTTTTACTTTTAAAAATACAATAGAATTGTTATAACAAAGGAAAAGTTTGAAATAAAATATTTAAACTGAAGAATACTTTTAAAAAATGTAATGCCAACAACTGGTCATTTATTCCACTAATCTACATTAAGAATGGTTTAAATTTTTTTTTTACAAGAGCCACTCAAAGCAGAGGGTTGCTGAATGTGGTGGTTGCATGGCTGTAGGAGGAAGTATGTGCAGATTATTAGGATATGTAGGATAAATAAGAGTTGACCTAAACTTGAAATGGTAAAGTGTTTTTAGTGGTCAAGGAAGCATCTTCTCAGGAGTCTGTTCTACAAATTGATAGTTTTTGGAAAAGAAGCTATCTGAATCCTACCAAAGGAAAACAAATGGAATGAGGATGATTTTACGCTGTGCTTTTAGCATGGCAGGTCCTTGCTGTAAAGGTCTGAAATGGTGGAACCAAGGAATGTATCTAGTTTTAACATAGTAATAATGATAGAGTATCAAGCGGCTAGCAACATTTTATCTGTGGCAAAGCAGCTCTAGGTTATACAAGATATAAATGGAATTAATTATACAAAATTAGATGGAAAATATTGTTATTTTGTATCCTTGTAGCCTTTGTTTGCTGGAGCAATGATGGAGAATCAAATAATAGTGAAAAAAAAAAAAAAAAGTTTCAAATGAAATAAATAGAAAAAGTTTATCATTTCAACAAGCTCTCTTTTCTTCCTTTTTATTATAGGCTAAATAAAAATAAAAGATTATTCTTTTGTATATCCATATTATAATAGCTATCATAACTGGACATATTCTTTTTTTCTATTTGAAAGTATATTTCATGTCTCATCATTTATCTAAAGTCTTTACAGAAGCACTGTATTTAGTTCTGTTACATCTCTTATCAAGCTGTTAACTATTTCAACTGTTCAATAATAAAATGCTTTTGTGTGAGTTTCTATAGATTATACAACCTCACCAATAACTGAAGAATTGATGAGGGAGCGTACAGTATTTTTAAAATCTCCAACTCAGTTAAAGTTTTATAATATAATTGAAAAATGTTCAAGTGAAAAAGAATGACTTATGTGCTATATTGCAGGGTTATACCAAATAAAAAGACTAATTTGTTATATATGAGGTTTTAACAACCAAAGACAAACACTTAATTTGCTTGTCTATTTCAGAAGCAAAATACTAAGCTGTATTTTTTTAATTTTATTTGACAGAGCCTTTGATAATTGATGAAGGATACTCTTTTTTTATTAATTGAAAATATGAACATTTTTTTAAAAAATAAATACACACAATTTTGGCAAGTAACTTAACCATCAATGCAATCCTAGAAATGTGTAGATATGGAGTAAACCCAACTGAGCCAGCATCAAAATAGTTTGTTTTTTTTTTGTTTTGTTTTTTAATTATTTTACACCCAAGCAAGGTAATAAGCCACTAAGACACAAAGGGTCACTGAGTATGAATAAGAAAAAAAATTAAAGAGCAAGAACAATAAAAGAGGAATCAAGAAAGTAGAATATAACAAAATATTGACATTGCATTTAAATTTTTGAAGATCAAAGTTGGCTGAAAAACAAGAAGAGTTCCACAGGTAAGAAAAACTGTTAGCAAAGAACTTATGGTTACATCTAGCTAATTCAACTGTAAAATGGTGAGACCTTGCTTCCAATCTAGTAATGTGCTTAAATTTATAAATTACCATAGAGCAAAGTTCGTCAGAATATAGGAAAGGCACAGGGAACCTACATTACAATTGTGGGAAAGTGACTGAAGCCAAGATGCCAAGTCAGGACCAATAACATTGCAGATTCTTTGGATTTTATCAAGAATCTCTAAATATTTGAAACAGATGCATTATATAACAAAATGAAAATATATTTGTCCATCATCCTTCAGTCTCCTAAATCCATAATACATATAAGTGGATATTGAAGGCAACAATCTGTTTCATGCTTAAACAATCATCAGGCTATATGCTTGATGATTGCAATTAAGCATGAAACAAACTGTCACCGCTGAGTGTTGACTTCAACATCCACTTATATATTTACATACACTTTATATTGAACACTAACTCAAACATAACACATCTTAAAACTATTTCATATATATATATATATATATATAAAATTACCAAATTTAATATTAAACAAATAATTTTCATACTGTCAAACATTCAGAAATATTTCAATGCCTACAAAAACAAAAAACAAAATTATTTTCAGTGAAATTTCACTAGGAAGAGAATATAGCAGAATTTATATTTGGTCTTTTTATGGGTGAGTGAGAAATGGATATTACTGTGAATATAGAAATTTATTAACATAATTGATATTTATTTAAAAATTAAATATGATTTGAGTATTCAAATGCTAACAAGCATGGTTTCCGGAGTTAGGTTTATCTTTGGGGATTTAAAATTGTCCATAGGATATAAGACTTATATAATAATCAAATGTTAAATATATTCTAATATTGTTCAACCATAGTCCATGTTTCTGAAATCAACCAGAAATATTGAGTTTTCAAGAAATATTCTTTCAGAAATTGGTGTATCCACACTGAAGAAATGTAATATTTTATTTAATATTTTTGTTTCAGGACTGTTTGTTCTTAACTGTGCAATATATTGTGCAGTTTTAAACTTATGGTTTTATATATTAACTACATTGAATCAGTCAAGCTTACAGCATGAAAAGTTCTATACAAAAGAATGTAAAATTTGCATACTTTAGTTTGTTAATGTTTTTAGAGTTTTGTAATGTGGAACAGACAACTTTCTTCAAGACATGAAAGTATCAATTTTGACAATTGATTTTTTTTTTTAAATCAATGTCAGGAACAAATGTACTCTCAGGAAATGTTTCAATGATAAAACCTCCAACTAAATCAAGTGCAATTTTCATGCAATCTTTTAAAATTTTCTTCTTTCCAGTCCATATGTTTTTGGCTTGATAGGCATATGCAGATTGATGTTATTTTAATTTCCCAGCCCATATCAATTTTTATCTTTTTACAATTTTTAAGCAATTATTTTACCTTAAACTATGGTGTTGTAAAAGTAATTCAAGAATTAGAGATTAAACCTGAAAGTAGTAATTTTATGTTTGTGTCCATTCCATTTACCCTTTCAAGTTTTGTTGTCATGTTGCCATACATTTTGCTGCTTGGCTTTACATTTTATTTGGCATTTTGCACATTTTGCCATTTCTGCATCTTTAGCTATTTATTTATTTATTTTTGAATGTGAAGAAAGAAAACAAGCAATATAGATGTAATTTTATGTCTTGTATATTTTAACAAAAATATTTTCCAAATTAGTAATCAAGCAGAATTATTAGTTTTTTTGGTTGTGATTATCCTGCTTTATTTTTCATGAATTTTGTTATTTTTCTCTTCATCCCCAAAAAGGATATTTTCATATTGATACTCTCCAAATAATTTTGTATTATATTTGCAAAAGAATATTGAATTTTACATGTGAACTGTATAATTCGGAATTTTCTTAAACATAATATTGCTTCATACTTTTAAATTAACCATTATACACACAAAAAGAGGGACAAACAACAACAAAAAAAAAATAAGAAAAAATGTTCAAATATAAATGCATAATAGAAAATGAAAATCAGGTTTTATTTTGAATATATTTTTATTTGAATATATTGTAAAATTAAAAATAAATTACTAGAAAGTACAAAGTTTTTACTATTTCATTACAGTAATGCTGCACCTATAAGTAGCTTCTGGTACTGTTTTTCACTATTGAATGAATTCTATTAAGGTTATATCAAATACAACTCAAGAAATCTTTTTCAAAAAGTTTAATGTGAAAAAATATTTCATGTATTAGCTCTATAATCAAATATACAAGGCATAATTTAGAAATTTATAAGATTAGATTAACTGCAGCTAAAACCTAGGCAGAGAGCAGCCATAATATTCTGAGTGTAAGCATCTCCTTCAGCCAACAAGTTATAAATTTTGGAGATTAAAGGAAACCAGTCAAATATCTGTCTGCTGTTTAGATGCTTTAACACAAGACATAATAACAGTATAAATAAGGATAGTTATTTCCTTAGAAAACTTCAATCAAAACATCACATTAAATTTTAAGAAAATAAGAGATATTTAAGTTTATGCAGATTTTGGAAGAGACTTAAAGATTAAATATTGATGGGGAGAAAATAACAATTAAAAATAATTTAGAAAATACTTGAAAATAAAATATTCATTTTAATATCATAGCTTAGAATACTGAATTATTTGTATTATCTTGAAAAAAATTTTATCTTTCCAAACACTGAGAAATATATTCATTTTAACTTATATAATTTTAAGCATTGTTTAAATTATGTAACATTCTAAAAAAATACTATTTAAAATGGAATACTGCATTTAATATCATTAGATCCACTGCCATAAATTATCCCCAGTAAAGCTGATGTATTTGTTAAGTTAATGTATACTTAGATACTTGAGTTTTGATTAATTGATTACAGCTTATCAACCTTTTGCAAGTTATTTAAAACTATCTTTAGATTGTAAAAATTTTTTGGAGATAATGATTTTTTTATTGATTTATTGTTTGTTTTCTATGATTCAACATGATATGGCCATAATCCCAGACACTTATGACTACCAGCAATAATACTGTAATATTAAATGCTAAGATGTTATAGGAGGGACTATTACATACATAGATCTGACATATATGTATATATATAATTCCAAATGATTTTAAACAAAATAATATTAAAAAAAATAAAATATTAATGTTAAAAATCTTAAAACAATTCTTGTAAATATTGATAGAAAATCAGTTAGAAAATTCACTTTTCTAGGTTTTGCTTTTGCATTTGATAATAAAGTCAAATTGCATAATTTTCTTTTGTTGGCATATATCTTCCTTTTCTCATTTTTTTTATATCTGTCAACAGTGTTGAAATGGGTTTCATACAACTGAAGAAATATCACTGGTAGTTATTATCCTTGGTAGATGTATGGAAATATAATGATCTACAAACCCAGTACTTGTTTAAGATATATGATTTCCCAAATTCCTATATATTGTTGTGGGAGTATGCTGATCAAGTGTTTAGGTGGAAAACATGCGTCTCCAGGTAGATTTATTCCATAACAAAAACGGCGGACTTGGAATACAAGTCCAGCTAATAAAACGAAAGGTAGCTGCAAAACTATATATATAAACAAATGTACTGTATGTATTAACAAAACAAGGGTAGGAAATTATTGCATGTTATAAAACAATGAATATGAATGAAGAAAACATTTAAAGACTAAAGAATGTATAGTTTGGTGTAGGAGAAAGTCCTAGAGAAAATGAAATGAAAAATGTATACGAGTGTTCCTGAGTGGAGAATGCATTTTCCTCGTTCGACCTACATCTTACCTAACCCTGATGTGTGTGGGGGGGGGGTGTTAGAGGATACGAAAAAAGAATGACAGAGAATGTTACTGTCTATTTACAGGCTTAGGGAGTGCTCCCTAATAATGTGTATTTTTTTTTTTTTTTTTGAAAAGTGGGGTAACTCCACAATATTAAAAACACTGAAATAAATACTACTATATTTACCAGCTAAATACAAAGTCCACACATGAATTTCTTCATATACTCTGTTCCATAAAACTTAGTAATGGTATCAACCAGGTTTCCTGTTAAAAATTTATTAGAAGATACTAAACATTATTTTCAATGTGTATCCAAAATATTTACTATTCCCCCATAAGATTCTGCTATGTCTACATCACCTAATTCTTTTCTGTGATCAAAAAACCAACATTGATTCCCAGATGGTTGGCATCACTATGGAATCTCTTGGACTGAAATTTACAACTTATTACACATCTCACCTACAAAATGCAATTTTTAAAAACTTTAAATTTGTAAGTTATATTAGATATGATATTTTTATGTTATCTAATCACTGTGACAAAAAACTTAAAATTTATCTTTGAAAGTAATTTAGTCCTTCACTTAAATATTAAAAATAAAATCCCCTTGTGTGTATTTTAACATTTCTTACATTCCTGCATTTCGAGGTATTTAATCTAAGTCAAATCACATGGAAAGTATGAAGAACTGAGAATCATACTGAAAACTGTAAAATCTCTTCCCTAAATAAACTTATCTCTTCTTTTTATACACTGTATGAAAATGTAGTCATAAATCATGGATTCACTAATTATGTTGGGGATAAAAATAAAACTAACTTTAAAGAAAATTGATAACAAGTAGCCATGACAACAAAATTACAATTATTGTAACTAAATTGCACCTGAATTAATATGAAAAGATATGTACCTATGCATAATGCTCTTGATATGTCTAGGTGATCATAAATGTATATGATTAATAATATATTATAAAAATTAAAAACTTCATCTCCACAAAATAGTATTAATTTCATTTACTTTTGGGCATTTATGTCCCTATGATGTGTGAACATTAAATTTATTTGTTGAACCAATAACTACTAACTTATACTATATATTAACTTGCGATTTATTTGGTTTAGTCAAAGTACCATTTGTACTGATTAATAAATACAGACTTTGTGATACTGATATTTTCATTACAAGTACTAAAAAACAATAAGCATATACTATATAATAAAAAATAAGAAATTGTATCACTTTAAATCGAATTTGTTCTTCAGGATAAACACAGAAAATATTTTTTTAAGAAGTGTCCCACATAAACTCGCTGTGATGCACTAGCCAAAATTTTAACCCTACTTCTTGATACAATTATCTCCTCACATATAAAAAAAAAATGAACTTTTAAATAAATTAAAAAATAGGCATCAAAGCTAATGATTAGTTTAGATATAAAATCTTTATATGCAAATGTTCCTATAAAGAAATACCAAAATTTAATCAAAACACTTAACAAAAATAGAATTACCTATTCTTACATATCAGATCATATAAATGTTCCATTTAAATCACTAATCAATGTTTTTTCACTTTCCATAACAATTTTTATAGACTAAAATTTGGTTTACTGATGGGGTCTTCTTTTCGTGATGCTTATATAACTGAAAGAAAAAACAAAATGATTATTCCACATGACACTTGTATTTGATATAAAAGTGTACTTTCATAATTTTTTTTTCTTTTACCAAGCCTAATCTCAACATTCTTTTTCTTTTTAAATTTGCAAACAACTTGAGAAAAAAAATTGGTTGGTTACTTATTTCTTTGTACATATTGTATTTTCTTTTTCCTTCAAAGTCAGTGCGACAACACATCTTTTAATATCAAGTATTTCTTCTTTCACACAGTATTTTCAGAAAAAGTCAATGAATAAACTAGAATACATTTTCAAATAGAAAGTTTGCTAGTCCCTTTCTAATCAAATGCTTTATTCATTTATCAATTATTCTTTTGTTCTTGATGTGTGCTTTCTCAAAGTGTAAACAAAGTATGTTATGGCATTGGGAAGAAAAGGAAAACTTCTCCATTGTGATACAACTTATGACTCCAGATAATTTTTTTTAAAGTTAAAATCTTTGCAATGCAGCACTCAATTTTTTTTTAACATTTTTATTTCTTACATGCATTTCCTTATAGAAATACACATAAGCACAAAAAAGACATTTAATCTAATTTAAGTTATGAAGAGCTGAGAATTATACTGAAAACTAAAAGTACCTTCAGTGTTAGTTTAAAAATGTAGGAATATCTAATTTTAACCCTTTAAAAAAAATTTTTTAAAAAAACGTTGATCTTGAAAAAAAAAAATTAAATTTAAAGACAAATCTAGTTTTGATAGACACCAACAAGCAGTAATACTTGAAGGTTTCTTATTGCCTAACTTCCCAAACTGAATAGTTTAGTGACAACTAATAGTAATTCTTTAGGCTATATGTAAGACAAAAGAAAAAAACAAAACATTAAAATAACTTTTCATAAGTTTTGTTTTAACTTATGAAAAGTTATTTTTTGCAGAGGACAGATCACATAATTTACAAATCTTGTTGCATTACTTAAAACCAGAATTATGAAGTGATAATTTTTCAATGGAAAATCAGTTTACAGAACATCAGAAGATAGCAAAAAGAACCTGACTGCCACACATACAAAGTAAAATTTGCTAATTACAAAAATATACATTGAGAAATGCAGTTTCAATTATATGATCATTTCATTGTTAAAAACTAGATAACATTTTCAGAGTAAAAAATTGGTAAAATTTGGAAAATTATATACAAATCCTTATCACAAAAAAAAAAAAAAATAAATCCATTTATTTTTTTTTTTTATTGTATTCATATTGATGCATAAAATATCTTCCACTCCCCAAATCTTTGAGGAAAGTTAAAGTTCAATGAGATTTATTTAGTGCAATTGGTTTTCTTTAGAGGATATTTTTTTTCATATTCTATCTTGCTAATTTTGACAGACTTTTACAAATAAAATTGCCATTTGAATGTAATTTTCAGGAGAGAATCATTTATTTATATTTCTTAAATTTTGATTTTTTGGTTCAAAAGAAAAATTCCAAAAGATCTTATATTGCTAATACTATTACAGTACCTAACACAGCATGTCATATTTCCTGCTCCTGATGAATTTTCTTAAAGATTTAAATAATTGTTTCAAGATTTGGTAGGAAAATAAATAATCATTTTTTCTTTTTTTTTAGTTCGAATTTTTTTCTCAATATTCATTGCTTTATGATTCCTCAGTGTGTATCTGCTATATAATAATTACCATTATGCTTATATATTTCTATGCACTTTAGTTGAAAGGGAGGTAAATCAATTTAAGGTACTAAATTTATCGGCGGTTATTTCCCTTAGTCATTTTAAAATAGATTTCTTTTAGACAAAATTAGTTTTCATACATGCGAAATGCACTATTTAATTAATTCGTTCCCTTCCAACATTTCTTAGATTGCAGTCTTATTTGTTCAACCTTTTCTTTCGATGTACTCAGATACCCTTGTTTACTAAGGGATCGTCTTGCTTCAAGTTGGTCTTGAGATAACAACTTTTGTTGTTCTGTTACTAAATCTTTTTCTTTCAATAGGCTTTTCTAATAATTGTTAAACAAATTTTTAACATGAAAAGGTATGGAGTTTAAAAACTGATTAGAATAACCAATGGATCATAGATACCATTATTAAAAAAGATATGGAGGGAATGGATTAATGGTTCATTGACCAATATTTTAGTTATGAATTCTATATCTCAGCTATATTAAATCTCAATACATGGTTTCAAAACTCATTTCATTGCATCCCAGTATTAAAACTTTCTAATAATTACCATCATTTTTTAAATCATTGGTAAACTATATAAATATTTTTTTTCTCTTTTCATTCTAGTGATCTTCATCGGATTTCTGGAAACTGGAAAGTTCATTGGCAATTACATCGCATTTCTTGGCAGCCTTGTCTTCTCTTTGTTCACTCTCTATTTCTACTGGTCCTTGTGTGGTGGCAGTGGCAGCAGCTCTAAAGGCACATCAAGTGTTGAGGGTGGAACCAACTTGACCATTGGTTCTGGTGGAATATCAGCAGCCGGAACCTCCAGACTGTTTGGCTCCATCAAAGAGATGAAAGACGATAACAGCAAGGACAAGTAGTTTCTTTTTGCAAGGATTCTTCTGTAAAAATTCCTCGTCCATTACAATCTAAAAAACTATAGTGACCATGCAGACATCACTTAGTTTTTTTTTTTTGTTTTTTTTTTAATCAATAAATATGAAGAAAAAATCCCAATCAATTGTATGTATTTGTTCATGCTTAAAAATAAATTTAAGATTTCAAAAATCAAATTTTCATTTGACATGAAATATTGTCAAGTCATTTTGAAATAAATATTTTGAGAAATAATTTGAGTTTCAAAATGCAATTTATTTTAAACTAATTTATTCTTTCTTGTAGGTCCCAACCTCAAACCAATTTTTTTTAAATTTTCTAACATTAATAATTTATTACCAAGAAAGAGCTATACAAATAATTACATAATTAATAATTTATTACCAAGAAAGAGCTATACAAATAATTACAATCATTACTGGATGTCTCAGAGTTATACATTGCTACAAGTGGAAAAGATTTTGCTTTAAGTTTAATCAGTGAATATTAATGAGTGACAGAAGTAAATTGTGTATTTTGATATAATGAACTAAGCAAAAAACTAGAAAGAAAATAATGAATTTTTTATTTTATTCCTTTTCAATTATATTTTTCTTGTGCTAATATAAAAAAGAACACATCTCAGTGCTGATATATTAGTTATGTATTGTTTAAAAAGTGAAATTTTATATTTTAACACTGAGCTTCTACAAACCACATCTGCAATGGCATATTCAAAATAATCCCAACTTGAAAGAAAAAAAAAAAATGAAAGATCTGTTCACAATAAACTTAAGTTGTTGGGGTTGGATGGGGTATAAAAATAAACTCAAAAATTTTTCATCAATGAAAGATATACAATCACAAATGAAAATCGAGATAGTAATTGCATTATGTAAAACACTAATTATATACTAAACAGATGTAAGTTTTTGTCTCTAAAATAATGAAGACCAAATCTATCAGAGTATCAGAAAATATATATATATATTTATATATAACACTTATATTATTTCTGTATGTTGATTTTTATTTAGATTTTAGAAAATTGCAATCTAAACAAGAACAATTTTCAAAATCTGATAGAATTTTTAAACCATGCAAAAAATAAAAAAAAAAAAAAACAGTTATCACTAATCTTAGTGTCTTTACTTCTACCCTAAGCACAATTGTTTCCCTTCTGTTTAACCATGTTTTTGATACATTCATTTAAATTTATAATTTATTCAAACATCTAATTACTGAGTTTAGGACTGGGTAAATTTCTTTTCTGCTATCAAAAACAATATATATCTTCTGTTGCTATTTGTTGCCATTGTCTATTAACTGCCTCATATCATCACTGGATGTATGAATCTCACAGTGCCATGTCTGTCTTGGATATATGTCCTCTGGACATCAATCCTCTCACTGCAATCTTCCTTAATGAGTTTTATTTATGTTAGTTCTTAGAAATTATGATGTTATATCTTAAATATATGATATGCAAAAACTCACACACATATATATCATAACTCAGTAAATAAATACTACACTCAGTTGCAATATGTGTTTTTATGCCACACACAAACACACAATGGTAAATATTAAAACTGATTTATTTGTTTTGCTTAAAGAAAGCATTCAATGATAAATTTTGTCTGGAAAAGAAGAAGCATTTTGAATCAGAACTTGGATTCTTAGTTATGTGTAAGCAATTTTCTTTCTTTTGCTGTGAAAAGAAACAAGATTGCAGGACCTTAAAAAACAGAAATGAATACTATAAAATTTATAATAAAGTTTCATTCACTTGTTTCAGTGATGAATAAAATAACAGATTTTGTTTTCTTATATCCCTTAAAATTGCTATTACTTTATATAAAAAAAAGTAACTATTGAATAAAATGTAAGGGCAATAACTCTGTTATCCTTGTTCCAGTAGACTTATTGCATCGCCTTCAAATTTACAGAGACAAAAATATTACATTCCTAATTTAAAAATGGACAACTGTGTGCACAAATTATATATATATATATATATATATATATATATATATATATAAAAAATGTTTTGTATTGTGTTGTGAAGCTCTAATACAAGATTTCATTGCAAAAACTCAACTTGCTTTTTTTATCTGATCTTAAAAGGTTTTGTCAAATGGTATATTATTCCTTGTATTTGTCTGTGCAACTGTTAAATATTTGAAAATACATTATTTTCTGTAATTAATACTTAAGAGTAAATTTTAAAAAATGGATACAATGCCTTTGTTATGTAGGAGGCAATGGTTTGCTGGATTTAAAAAGAAAAAAAAAACTACATAAAATGTCTTAAAATATCAACTTTTTCTTTTGTTAAACAAGATTCTTACAAAAAAGTGTTTAGTAAGCACATAGTTAAAATATATTCTGTATTATCTGAAGTTGTTGTATTTTTTTCTAATAAAATATTTCAAAGTAGAAAGCTGCTATCAAAAATATTTTCAATCATATCAGTTGAAGTTTACTATCATTTAACAAAAGTAAAATGGCATGAAATGTAATGTTTTCAATTCACTTGTATTTATACTCTTCATTTTACGTAAAAAAAAAAAATCAATTCAAACATTGAGATGCAAAGAGAAATTAAAAAAAATGATATACACACACACATAATATATATATATATATATAGTGTGTGTGTTGGGGATAACAAAAAACCAATGCATTAATTTTCTTTTCTTTTTTTTTCCTTAAACATTTCCAAGTGTAAGAAAATTGCTGCCATTATATGCCTTTCTCATTATTCAAATTAATATATTTATCTATGGTAAAAGAAGCTCCCTGTATTACAATGCATTTTATGTTCTGTATTTAGTAATTTAGAAAAAAATCATTTGTTTACTTATATTTCTTGCCAATATTTTATGAGTTTATAGATAGCAACATTCATTTAAACAAGTATAGTATTAGTATTTAAATAATTTATATAATTTATTCTTAGTATTGCATCAACCAAATTTAGATTAAATTATGGGCTACTGACACAGTTTTATTCCACTTGTACATTTAAAAAATTTATAAATGCATTTTTAGTATTTTTTTTCATTTTTATTTTTAATTAGAAAAAAAAAATGAACAAAAGAAATCATCATTCTTCATAAAAAATAATGAATATAAAATTTTAGTATTTATTATTACCATATATTAAATCATTTTAAATTGTAATTATGTTAAATTTTAAAAGGTATTCTGAAATTCATGTAAACTGTTTTTTGATTTTAGTAAAAATCAGACTATAGAAAATACAAGTATTCATTCAGCTTTATATATCTGCTGAAAGCATGGCTTTGCAGAAATATTTTATTCAATAATACACACTAACTTATCTATATTTGATACAAATGTCAATAGGTCTGGTAAATATAAATTTCAATTAAAAAAAAAATGAAAATGTTCTATTCTGGATATATTTAATGTGGCTTTGCAAGCTTGAAATTGTACTCTTAACAATAAAACACACATACAAAAATGAAAGGTTATACAAACCCGTTATCTGATTGTTTGGTTTCATGTGGATAAAAAAAATATTTCTACATGCGTTTGATTTTCTCCTGAATTTTAATTAAAATAGAAATATGATACATTACACTTGCATCTATATATTTGTATCTATGTTGCTATATGTATCTGTGGTTTACATATACATTATATATGAATATGTTAATGCATTATCTGTTTAATTTCCAACTCCAAAGATGCACTTACTGTATTTCTCAAGAAGTATATATTGCCTTACAAAGTTAAAATTAAAATATAGATCATTTTTTAGAGTTCAAACTTAAAGACAAACATCTATCTTTTGTTAATAATTCAAGCCTACCTAAAGAAATTTTGTGTACTTATACCTAAATATTAAGCTACACTATTAAGTATAAATTTTCAATATCAATATTAAATTCAAAAAAACATTCAGTATTAAGAACAATTACAAATTATTTGTCTATTTTGTCAACTTAAAAACATTTGCAGTATCTTTGAAAAATGTTTTTAATATAAGCTACTTAAAGACTACTTTACAGAGACATTATTACCAATGCAGTATTTTTCAATTGAATCTGATTTAATAGGGAAATTGAAATATTGCAGTTAGAGATATATTAATTTAATATTTTTTTAATTTAATGAAATTAACCTACTCATAAACAGAAATATATTAACATCCCTTATTCAGTGTCTGCAAAATAGAGTTGTCTTTATCACAGATTTTAAATTAGAAAGACAAAACTGTTGGCACCTAAATTCTACATTCCAGGCTCATAAATCTTAGAAAGAAACTGTTTTTTTGCATTTGATCAACTATGTCCTCTTCAGCAAATAAGCTTTCCAGCCACTAAAAATGATTTGTGTGTTTAATTAAAATGAACTTTTTTCTTGGTTTTATTTTGTGCTGTACTATATCATGCTGTATTTTACCAAAATAAAGAAAGAAAAAAAAACCTAAAGCTTTTCTGTTGTTTGTACAAAATGTGTTTAATTTTGACTGAGTCAAAATTCCATCACCATTTGATAATGTTATAACATTGCATTATTTATATATGAGGCATGCTAAATATCATATAGACTTCTACCTGTTAATAAGAAACAAGTGTTATCAAAGTTTTAACTCACAATTGATATCCAGCACTGTAATTGATTGAATACCACTGCTCTGGAGAAAAGACTTGTTATTGTTTATCCTAACATACTTGCTAGAATAAATAATAGTTTGTTCAATAAATTTCTAAACCATTTTCTCACATATTTCCTGTCCTGATTACAAACCACATGACACAAAATGAAGTAAATCCATTAAATAAAACATTAAATTGCTACAACTGATACAGAGAATGCAGAATCATAACTGAGACAAATCATACATTAATAATTAATCTATTGGTTGTTGTCATTAAGATGCTGTATGTTAGGTTATTATTGATAAGCATACATTAACAGATGAATAGCAGTTCATTTGATTGATCAGGGTACTTCTGGCAATGTAAATGAGAAATCCTTTGCTAGCATTCATAACAAGAGAACAGTATAGACATTTCATAAAATGTAAAACATCAATGCAGAAAAATTCAATATATAGTTGGAAGGAAAGTTCTGGTTTGAAGAATATTAAATTTATTTGGAAACTGCAAGAACTTTCCTTCCAATGATAGAGATAAGGGCTCTATCCTTAGTTTACAGTGCTAGACAATTTTTCTCACCAGAATCTATCTTACATGCTTATAAATTTACCATTCATCCATACATTATTGCTGCCAGGTCTGGTCTGGTGCTTCTGCTATGCATTTAAAGATTCTTGATAAAATCCAAAGGAGAATCTACAATGTTATTGATCCTGACCTGAAATCTTGACTTCAGTCACTTTCCCACTGCTGTATTTTAATGGTAATTTTGTTCTTTCTTATTTGGTACCTTGACTTTAAGTGCAGTACTAGATTTGCTAGATGTAACCATAAGTTCTATACTGACAGTTTCTTTTGCACTTCTCACTTGTGGAACACTTGTCCAGACACTTGCTTTCCAATCAACTTTGATCTTCAAAAATTTAAATGCAATGTCAATTGTTATCATCTCATTCTTTTTATTGTTCTCTCTCTTGAATATTTTTCTTTTTCTCATATTCTTTCACCCTCAGTAACTCCTTGTGGCTTTATTGCCTTGAAGTGAAATGATTTAGAGAGGAACAGGGAGCTTAAGAACAAAATAATTAATGCAAAATAATGTCAGGACTTCAAGTAAAAGACATCTTTGACTTTACATGTACACAGTTCCCTGTCAATTTTACAGCTATTTCTGCTTTTATGTTAATTTGGGAAGAGTGGTTTTCCCAAATGCTCATTCATCCATTCTTCATCAACCATATCATCATGGCATACCAGAGACCAGTTTCTTTTGTCAAGATATTGTGGAATCTTCCACAAAAAGCCAGTTAACCCCTGCTAGAAAATGCAATATTCCTGTTGTAATTTTCACCATTACAATCTTACAAAATATATAGCAAGCATTCATTGGTTAATCACTTTCAATCTATCTCACTGATTGGTCAGTTCCAACCAATCAAACCGCCTGCACATGACAAATTTGTTTTCCCGCTCAATATGCTCGGAGCCTCCCACGTAATACAAGACCTTATAAAAACAGAACACATGTAAGCTCCCTGTTTTTCATTTCTCTCTCTCGCGTCTCATTCCTTACTGCCAAGATGTAATCTTCAAGAACTCCCGTCTTAACTAATGCAGACAGACGTTAAAGACCATTATCAACATTCACACAAGTACGAACTGAAATCTCTTCTGAACTTTTACCAACTTGTACAATACACAATTCCAAATATGCTAAAGAAACTTTATTCTTCTAAACTACAGTTTAATAATTACTTTCACTTTATGAACTTACCTAGTCTAAGAGACACAACTCTGTCTAACCTTTTCACTTATTCATGAATGTATATCAAATATTAATAAATTCAATTGTTATGTTTTGAAACAAGATGTTTATGAATTATTATTCTCTATCTTGTATTAATTGTTGTGGATGGAAGATTATTGAACACACACAATTTTAAGCTTTCTGATAATTCAAACCTTCTACTCCTCTCCAACAGACATCACACATCTGCAACAATATATAGAGACAAAGCAGAATACAGAACGTAATAATACCCTTGATTTAGACATGAACCTTGTAAAATGAATGTAAGCAGCTTCAGTTAAAATTAAGACTTGGTTTATTTACTCTATTTCCTGTATTATTGATTGTTATATTTCCTCACATCTCCAAGTTTCTTATGAATGTACAGTATTCTATTAAAGAGAAAATAGAAATTTTAAAAAATGTGCAACAAAGGCTGAAAGGAACCTAAAGTTAATCTTTAGGTAGAGGTCCATTTACATCTGTGGTTCTCAACTGGTGTAATATTACTGAGGTTCACACACACACACACACAAAAAAAAAAGAAAAAAAAAACAGTAAATTGGAGTCCATGATAATATTTCAGTGGTTCACAGAACAATTTCACTTTGGAACGGTTGTTACAACTGAGAACTGGAATTTCTACAGTAATCTACACCATATTAAAATACTAAAAATAGAAAAACAACTATCAAAACCCTGTAATAGACTAGGCAGTGTGAAAGAAGGTTATCTTTGACATCGATGGGGCAACATCAACCACAGGGATCTCATTGAATAACTTTGCACTTTTTTAATTTATTACTTAAAATGGTATGTATGTAAATGTTCTATAGAATTTAGTTGTTAAATACAAGTGTATTTTCATTAGTTTTACTTCAAAATAAATCATATACATTTACTATAATACAATTCCTAGCTTATTTATTAGTAAAAAAAAAAAAAAAAAAAACTTTTTTTCTTTCTCTCCATCAAATTGTTATGGGAGTCCAGCAAAAAAAAAAAAAAGAAAAAAAGTAAATGTGAGTGTGGTCCATGAGTAAAAAATTTGAGAACCACTAATTTAGATTAACTGAATGGCTGCTGCTGCTAGATCTCATGCCATGAAGGTATTGAGCCTATGAGGGCCACCTTGTTCCTCCAACTCTCCCAGCCTTAATATCATTGGAAGATCCTCCAGCATCAGGTTAATCTGCTAGAGAACAACATTCTCCTAGTGGTCTACCACAAGGTTGTTGCCAATTTGCAAATGGTGAGTCTAATTGGTAGATGACTTTAGTAGGGTGGTCATCAGGTTATTGCATGATGTGACCAAGTCAGAAAATAGACTGAGCAATGGTGTAGATGATGTTCAGCTTGATGGTCCTGACGGCACAAGACAAAACCATGGAGGTGAGGGTCTTGCTGAGAAGTCTCATCTTGGTGCCGTATAGTAGCACAGAGCTACCTAACAACATTCTCAAAATAAATTCATTTAATAAATAGATAGATAATATATTTATATATAGAACTAGGTGTAACATAGCTCAGAGAAAAAAGGAGAAATAAAAAAATCCATTCTTCCATAAACTACTAAGCTTCTACTGAGAGGGGGAGTTTCTTTGAGAAACCTATGACATTAAGGTACTACTTTGTTATGGGGGGTATAGTTTGTAACAGCATTGTCTTGTTTCTTAGGTTGTCATGGAGAGATTACTGCAGTTGCATGAGGGGTTTTCAAACAGGAGATAGAGTTGTAATAATATTGTGTTGAATGCAATGCAAACATGTAGTTCATCTGGGGATTAAGAAGCACACTGAAACACTGGTTCTCTATACGATCACTGAAGTTAAACAACAAAACCTAGTCACTACCTAGATGAGTAACTGCTTAGGAATACCAGGTGCTGTAAAGTTTGATGTACAGATGGTATAATGGATAATGGCTCAAAATTGTTAATCAGAGATCCGAGTTCCAATACTTGTTGGGTTTGTTATATTCACTTATATGCAAATCAAATACCCTTGAGAGAGGTATGAATCTATTTCTTCTCTCTTCAGCTATAAGTTAATTAGTAAAATTTGTATCACGAAAGCATTATCTAAAAAAAAATGCAATCTAAAAATATTTTATGGCTTTAAATAACCTGCAAAGTTTTGATAAGCCATAGAAAATGAATCAATCTAAGATATGGAGGCTTGTGGCAATTTCCTTTTATATTACTTTATCCAACATCACCTATATATTGTACTATAACTGATCAGAATAATAATCTTTGCAGATTCATCACTTTTATACTGCCTTCTTATCATTCTATGTAAGAATACATAAAATTTTAAATAAATAAGCAAATGAAAAATTCACTTTAAATTGCTAAGAATGTTTGTTAATGAAAAAATTAAGAGAAATTCTAATATCAGAGTTTGAGATTTATTAAGCTTCCACTCCATACAACTTGTGAGTGATAAACCCCTTCTGTTGACTTAAAGAAGGGTAACTTTCATACTGAAGTTTTAAGGAAAATGAACAAAATATTTTGCTTAAAATTAGAAAGACAATTGAAATTTTTTTTATACGTAAACAAAGGAAAGCTTGCCAAATTTGACATGGACAAGACACACTGAAGGAAGAGGGGCTGGGGAAAAGGGCAAGTAACATACTTAAACTTGTATAAATGGATGATATAAGGTGACATACATTTCTTAGTGCTACAAAAGATAGAAAGTTGTGGAGAGCCATGATTACCCACTTCCCAAACAGACAGGACCCACGAATTGTAATAGCAGTTTCTTTAAAAGGAAGCATTTGGCATTCATTGACTAAGCTGCTTGAAATTTATAACATCTTTCTCTTCAAAAAAATTTTCACGAAAATCCAGTACCTGTTACCACTCTTTCCAGTATTGATGGGGGTTTAAAAAAAAGAAAGAACAGTCATACTAAAATATATCTCTTGAGAAAAGAATTTTCTTGTTGCCATATTTTTCTTGTAAGGAATAAAGTTTGTGGATACCATTCTAAAGATCCCAAAATCTTGCAGTCAATAAATCTTTAAAGCTAGAACAATTGAAGTAAGAAAAGGTAAAAAATGTAGTTTTCAATAAAATTACATTTTTACTTTCAGAAAAGTTCCAATTTAAGGTGGCTGATTTACTTTACTGTGACAAGCTGCATAGATATTGAATAGTCTCTGTCATTAATTTAAATACAATAAGTATTTTTCACCCCAAATAGAACTTAAAGTAAAAGCTTACTTAAACAAGAAAGAAAATAGTACAGGATGAATAATTCAACAATCTTGCCAACACACATACAGCTTTATCCCTCATTCATGTCACAGTTACTTCAATTTAAAGTAAAGCAGTTGCTTGTAAGATGATTCTGCTGCAGTGAATTTGATTCTCACTATGTGCCTTACATTTGTGGTCTTGTGCCAGACTATGCTATCATCACTAATCTGGATCCCCACAAGGCATGTGGATCTGATAGTATCCCTGTAATAGTTCTTAAGTGTGCTCCTGTTCTCTCTAAACTGTAAAGTAAATGACTCGCTGCCTCTTGGAAATCCTCATTAGTTGTTCCAGTTTTTAAGAACTCAGATGAACCCTCCAACCCTTCCAAGTTGAAAGGTTATGGTGTTCCCAGGGCACTATTCTTGGACCTACTTTGCTTTAACTTTCCTGATGATATCAGCTCTCATCTTGGTATCTATGTTGATGACAACCATTTACTTCTGTCTTAATAGTAAATCTGATCAGTTTGATAAGGTCCAATTGGTAGCTAATGTCATAAACGACCTTCAGTCTGTTGTTATCTGGCTTGTTAATTTTAACATTTCAAAATAAAACTGCTATTAATCATCTGAGAGACCCCTTTCTGTTTTCTATCACCATAGCAGATGCTAACCTTCAGGAGAGTGGCTTGTTGCACCTAGCATTCTCAGCTGACATGAAAGAGAAAGACTATATTGAATCCATTGCTAGGTTAAGAAAGTTGATTCACAGTGTTGTGACAGACATTTTTTCTCTCCAGAATCTATCTTACATATTTATGTTTAGCATTCAACCATGCTTAGAATTTTGCTGTCACATATAGTCCAGTGCTCCTGCTGTATATTTAGAGATCCTTGATAAAATCCAGTTAAGAATCAGCAATATTATTGGTTCTGACCTGATGTCTTAGCTTCAGTCACTTTCCCATCACCATAAAAGTTACCTTCCTATGCCTTTTCTATAAATACTTTCATGGTAGTTACTTTGCTATAGTACTTTGATTTTAAGCACAGTACTAGACTGGCAATGAAGTCTCATCAATTTATAGTTAAGTTGGCTAGATATGGGTTCTATGCTAACAATTTCTTTTCTTGCACTTCTTGCTTGTGGAACTCTTTTCCAGGTTCATGCTTTCCAGTGAAATTTAATCTTCAAAATTTTAAATGCAGTATTAATCGCTATCATCTTCTTGTTACTCTTCTATTGTTCCCCACTCATTAATAATATTCTAATTCTTCCACACCCAGTAATACCTTGTGTCTTAGTGGCTTTACTGCCTTGCTTGGGGTGAACTTGATTAAAAAAAAAAATTAATTATATTAGCATATGTGCAGTTGGTGTAATGGTTAATAGTTTGAAATGAGAAATTAATGAGCAGAGTTCAAATTCCACCCAAGTTCATTGCATTTTCACTTTTGTGCAAATATCTTTGGGGAAGGTATGCAACTACCCCCCAATAGATTAAAAAGTAGGGAATAATGGTTGAAGAAACCAGACTGGAAGGATAAATCTGAATTCAAAACAGTTTGGGCATGGGGCTAACATCGCCTCCCATCAAAAACCTACTAGTTATGGAAACATTAACATCAATGCCTAGTATATTAACACTGTGTCCAATCTCACAGAGTTGGAATACACAGGATATATATATATATATATATATATATATATATATAAGCAACTAACAATTAATATTAATAAATGAACAAAAATATATTAATTAAAGCATATCTATAATAAATTTCTATCATACTCTTTATAGCAATATTGATTGAGAAAATCATGGGATTACATGCAAAATATCTACTTAAAATGTTCCTTATTTCACAAATATCATTCTTGATCTACCTGTAAAGTAAGATAAAAATCAGGGATTAAAATTATCTTGATTTCTGAATTAGCCACATTGAATCCATTTCTACTTATTTTCTTAATTACATTACAACTCTTTCGCAACATGATTAATCAAATATTGATTATAACACTTCATATTGGGATGATTGTAAAATCCGAAAGAAATTAATTTAGTGTCTTATAGTGAATGCAACAGAGACCTGTAAAGAAAACATGGTAAAAATTCAGTATACCTTTTCATTTCTTAGAAACAAATATAGATTATGCAAAAATAAAGTTAATCATTAGTGTATTTGCATTTATGAATAAACATTTCAGAGAAGAATATTAGATCGTTAATGAAGATCAGAAACAGTGTAGGACCCAGAATAGAGCCTTGGGGAACACCTGCATTTGTGAAAAAGGAACTGGAGGAGAATCAGTTAAGGACGACCTTCATTACATGGCTTGACAGGAATGATTACATTAAGTCAAATAATCGTCCTGAAATACTGTATCCCTGATGAAACCATATTGCTTGTCAGAAAGCAAATCATGGGATGTAAGGTGCTTAACCACTTTGGCATTGATTAAAACTTTGCTGAAGAGTGGTAGGAGACTGATAGTTAGATGGGTCAGAATGGTTGCCAGAGTTCTTAAAGACAGGTACAACAGATGAAGACTTCCAACAGGATGGAAAGCAGGAGTCGTTGAGGTAGTAGTTGTATAAGTTTGGAGAGGACAGGAGCCAGTTCAGGAGCACATTTCTTCAGAACAATGGCTGGTATCCTGTCCCCATCACTAGCCTAATGGGAGATGATTTCCAATAACAATGATAGGGTTATGTGCAACTCACTCAACAGAAACTGTTCTAGTGGGGAAATCAGGTATGGGTACACTGGATGAATCAAGCGTTGAATTGGATGAGAATTTACAAGTACTTGGCCTTATTGGCTGAGGAAATTGTTACTTAATTATATACAATAATGGATCATATACTATATATTTGAAAAATTGAAAATGAATACAATATATCTAAATACAAATTTTCATCTTTTAATAGTCAGTTGTGTTTAGTTTGTAACATATATAAATTTAGGTTGAAAAAAAAAAAGCAAATATTGATATGATACTAAGGGTGACAAAGCATTGACCAAGGCCCCCAATCAAGCCCCCTCCCCCAACGATCGGAGGGTAGTATGTACCGGCCCTGATATTTCTTATTGATATTCAGTAACATTAGCACTACACAACACCAAATTTCTAAATGAGTTGAACCTATGGCATTCAGTTTACATTTTACAGAGATGGTTAAATATGTATATTTACACCTCCTCTGCATTTCTGTTGTAGGCCTGATAAATGCTTATCTCTAACTCCTCACAATACTAAATTTGATGAAATTAACCTGAATTTCTTTTTCTTAACTTGTGCTCAAAAAACAACTACTGCAATGAAGTACAAGTGGGGAATATGCCATTAACACAAATGTAATGTCTATACATTTTTGCCAATATAGATTGTCATTTCAGATGAGAGAAAATGTTTGCATATATTTAAAGAATGCATGAATACTTATAGTGGAGTTTAAGAATATACAAGTGAAAAATAATCAACTGCAAAACAAATAGTGAGAAATAGTGGAATAAGAAATGATTGATGAATATTAATTCAAATAATTAATGATACATTTTTAAGTACAGAGCAATGGCAGTGTTGCATGTATGATAAGTGTTTGTCATTGGTTCCATAAAATTTATATTCTCACAAATTATGATATGGCTTGAGTGAGTCAAGGTAAAAAAAAAACAAAAAAAAACACTAAACAAAATATCAAACAGCAGTTAAATGGACAAATATACAGTTGCATCAAGAATAAGTCCATGTATCAGAGTGGCAAAATAATCACTATACGAGTTCAGCAAGAATATAAAATATAAACAATACAAAAGTGTTCTGGATGCTAGAAGACATCTGGTATGATGCTGACAAATTTCTTTAATATCTAATTTTAAGAAATTTAATTCTAGCCAGATCTGTATAGTTCAAAATTGATATCTATTTTTGAGGGATAATGACAGTAACATCACAATGTGTAACTTGTTAAAACCTAGAATAAATGAATGATAAATGTTGCAATCAAGAAACTGACAAATCTTAATAGGCAGATTTAGAGACAGAAATCATTATAAGAAAAAAAAAATCAATTACCAAAATAGGGAATCATTTTGAATTACACTATTGATGTGTGTCAAATGAGTTTTTTTTTTTTTTTTTTTTACCATAGGGAATCTCTTGAGCCCTTCTGTATGTATTTTTAAAAATTTTATGTCATTTTCTCTATATAACTTTTGAAAGATTTGACGGGGGTCAGATTTTTTCTACTTTGCATTTTAAAATTTAACAAAAGGGGTTTGTCCATGCTTAACCTTTTTCAAAAGGGAAAAATTGTCTCATTCAAACTGATTAAAGAAATTTTACACAGTTTGTTAAGATATAGTTACATTTCCTTTCATGTCTTAAATTCTGCACTTAAAAATACCTAAAAATTACCAGAATCTTTATATTTGTATTTGTCATTTTAACATCTACAACAAAAAGGCACAGGTGAATAGAAGTGATGATAATAATTATCCCTTTCTATTCCAGTAACTGTTTAACTACTCTCACATTTAGTATTACAGGAGGATAAAAAATAAATAATGAAAACTAACTCTCAAGACAGATTCTACCCAAATGGAAAATTGATAAACCACAATATTGCTACCAGACATTCCCCACTCTCCTTTTGGAACAGTTCCAAATAAAAGTGAACTTAGTAAATACCAATAAGTTGACACAAATAATCATACAAGAATCACTAACTCATACCTTATGTAATTATTAATATTATTTAATACTATGAATTTATTTTGGTTGCTTTAAGCTAGCATATGCAAGCCACTTTTACATTTGTTTATATAACAGTATTTATTAAATATCCGGAAAAAAAAAATAGAATAAAATTATCTAATTTTGAAATAAGTTAAATGAAGCTAGATATCACTTACAGAAAGCATATATTTATGTATAGCAAAGGAAAAATAATGAGAACAATCTATCTCCTTTGAGTGAATAAAGAGTTCAGCTAGAAAATTTCAAATGGTTAACTACTACAAACACTTAAAGAATACCAGAGAATATAACAGCCAAAGAATGATATCAAACAAAATAAGGATATTAGCTCATATAAATTATACAATAATTTCTCATCTCAAAATTCCTCAACTCTGTGTTTTCATATATATATATATATATATATATATATATTAGTGGAAGATTCCCACAATTATTGCAATTGCTATTTCAGGTTAGGATGGCTATCAAGAGGTACCATTTTTGGTAGGATATGAAGTGATTACATTTTTTTTTATTGTTATACATACCTAATGTTACATTGATTAGTTATTGTTAGTTTCATTAGTTCTTAAGCAAAAATTTTGCTCTACTCAACATAAAAGTATTTTGCCAGTACTTGATACTTTTTCAAAATTAGCTAAAATATTTTCATCAGATGTCAATGAAAATTCCTCTGAATTGTATATATCTATGAACTGATAAGCTAGAAAGTATTTGTAATACTGCGTGGCAATTTCCTATATTAAAAACAAAATTAATTAAATTTTCAAGATAAAATTTCCTTGGAAACACAAAACTATACAGCACAAATTAATTTAATTTCAGACAAAATAAAAATGTCTTTTTATTGAAAATTATTAATAAGATACAATATCCTTACTGAGTAGATACCAACTTAAAATTAACTTATATTTTAATAAAGATCAAATTTACACAGCATTTAAAACATCAAATTATTAACCTGCAAACTATCAGCTATTAAGTATCTATAGCTATTAGAAAATTTATACTCAAATAACACACTTTCCAATAATTTTCTGTTAAATATTCTTGAGAATTTTGTGTCTGCTACTATATTTGTTGCAGAATTTATGCTAAGTAAGATGTGTCAGAAGGTGAAATTGTGTGAAGCCTAAAATGTGCATGTACATTATGCATTTACCCACAACAAATAAATTAAACGAACAAATGAAGACAATATAACTTGAAGAAATCAAGGAAAAAACAATGTAGTTATAGATTTCAATAACACACACACATATATATATATATATATATATATATATATATATGACATACACAAAGTGATGATAGGTTGCTTGTTAAATGTGGCAAGTGAGATAAGATTGCAAAGAGTGTCCATGCAGAGATTTGGTGAATGAATGTTGATGGTTTATGTTTGTTTGTGAAATTAAAACAGTTTGATTTCTGCAAGGTAAAACACCAATTGTGTGAGTTTAAATAATAGTGTGTATGTGTGTGACAACTGTAAGTGTTGATTCAAGTTATGAAGAGTTGTGTGCCTTTGACTGATATGCTAAAGTTGATTAAATGTACAATTACTATTTCGTAGTGATAATGTCACTTTTTTAGTAAAGTTTCTTCATGCAGCAATAATAGTGCGAGTTGTGTTGAGTTGATGAGAGGCTGGTAGTGTTATTGTATTAGTGTGTTGGCACGCGTGGAGTCTGCTGGCATCTCTCGAAACTGTTTGACTGGCTTGAATTAAGTCGAGCGATTCTTTTTTATATTTTTGGGGGTTTTCAAATAGGCTCCAGACAGCTGCGTGGGAAAAAAGGATTTGTCTCAACTTGCTACATTTTTGTGTCCTTTTAATTCTACAAGCAATATTTTTAAATTAATTAAAATCCAATGGGAAGTCGAGTTTGGAAAAGTGAAGTGATGATTGGTTAAAGGTTAATTTGGGGAAGAGTTCATCTTCCCATAGGGGGTGACAGGCAAGTATGGGGGATTCATGTGCCATGTATCAATAAATGACAATTATATCAAGTAGCCAGTTGAAGTAATAGCCACAGTTAACATTGTAAAAGGAATCCTTAAGAAAGCTTTGTGCCTAGTTTATTTCCTGCTGTACAAAATATATCTTCACAAGAAGGAACTGGACTAGAAAATAAATTTTTACTAATCATCTCAAATCCTTTTCGGAATATAAAAATTTGGGATTTACACTTTATCTACTTTCTTTTTTTATGGATGAATTGAATATTTTTACAGCTCCTCCCAATCAATCCCATTGAACTGGAGTAGAATACATTAATTGGGGCATAGAATCATAAGAAACTTTGATGGAAGGAATACAAGAATATGGATAAAAATATTTTTTTTTTTTTACCAATGATGATGAGAGGGAGAAAAAGGACTGTTATTGTTGGACTTTTTCCTAATTTACACCTAATGTTGGAGTAAGATTATAAATATACACATTTTATTGTTACTGACAACCATTTTTAAATTTTACTGCTATTATCAAACTTTAAGGAATAATAAAATAATAACTGAAACATATTTACACTTACACTGTAACACATTGGAAATATAAGGGGAAAAATATTTGTGGAGTAAACACTAGAGTGTTTTAGTAATATTTATCAGAAACTCTGGAATAAATGAACAAAATCAAAGGTATAAACAAATAAAATATATTTATTCAATTGACTTCAATTGCAGCAAGTCCTTTGTAAATCAGGTTGGTGAAAGTTTGTTTGGCTGGGTAGCGTGATAGTTTACAAGTCAGTCTTTGATAGTAGTCATCTTGCTGGTGGCTGTTGGGATGGCGATTACTTTGGAAATATGTGCAGCGCCAATCTGCTGTTTATTCGCAGTTCTCAAAAGGGCAAAAAATGTCTTCATCAGAGGACTGCTGGTTCTTCGCATGACATGCTCAGGCAGATTTTTCTGGCTGTTTCCTCTCTTGCTGACCGTTGGCTATCTCTTTATATGCCATCATGAAGCTTGGTTTCAACTAACATCAAAAGACTGTTCTTTTGATTGGCCAAAAAAATTTTTATATAGCAATTATGCATGGAACCTCTAGTCTTTTCATAAATTTTTAGTCACAATAACTAGACACTGGACCAGAGAACTTCCATTTTGCAGCCTTTCAGTCTTTTCTTTTCATATGAGAGTTGTCTTCTCATTAGTTGAAAGAGAAAAATAACATGAGTTTTTAAGCAGCAAATGCCTTTTTTAAAATTTTATTTTTGCATACTACTTTGATGAAAATCATTCGATTTCTCAAAAGTTATACCTTATAGTATGTATGAATAGCTCTGTAAGTTGTAGTTACTGCCCCAGTAAAATAAAAAGTCACTTCTAGTTCATGCAGTAATATCGGTTAACATCTCCTTTAACTCCACCCCCTATAAAGAACCTCCTACCACTAGAACTTTGTTCTATTATCAACGAGCTGACTGGGACGCGTTCCGTGATTTCCTCCGCGATGTCCCCTGGGATGGAGTCTTTAAGCTCCCCGTCCAAGAATGTGCTTCTGAGGTCTCATCCCGGGTTAAAGCTGGAATCGACGCTTTCATCCCATCAAGGAAATATAGGGTTAAGTCGCGCTCCTGCCCCTGGTTCTCAGCTGCTTGCTCAGCCACCATCGCCCATAGGAACCACTACTTCCACCTATACCATAGCGACATGTCTGACTGCAATAGATGTCTCTTTGCCTCCGCCCGTAACGAATGTAAGCGTGTCCTAAATGATGCTAAGTCACTATTTATGCTCGAATGAAGGAACGTATTGCATCTCGCAAATTTGGCTCCAAAGATTATTATGTCTCTGCAAGAGTGTATTGAACAATTGCAAACCCTCTATACCTCCTCTATTCAACCACTTGAAGTCTTGACCTCCTCTACCGACAAGGCTGAATACTTTGCTTGGAAATTTTTATCCAACTCGACGCTCGACTCTTCCGGTGTACCCATACCCGACTTCCCTCGTGAACTGAGGCCATATTGAGTGGGTTAAACATAACCCCAACTTTGGTACTGGGCGTTATCTCCAATTTAGATCCCAACAAGGCGAGTGGTGGAGATGGGATACCAGCCATTGTCTTAAAGAAATGTGCGCCTGAACTGGCGCCCGCCTTTTCAAAATTATACAACTACTGCCTCAAGGAATCTTGTTTTCCCGACTGCTGGAAGTCCTCTTCGATCGTTCCTGTCTTCAAGAACTCCAGCGACCCCTCTGACCCTTCCAACTACCATCCTATCAGTCTCCTTCCCTCTTCGGCAAAATCTTGAAGCTCTAATCAATACCGGGTGGTTAACCACCTCACATCCCATAATCTGCTCTCAGACAAGCAATATGGTTTCCGCTTTGCCAGATCTACAGCCGATGTGCTCACAGCCATCACTGAAACAGTCTACCGAACTCTCCAAAATAACGGGGAAGCCCGAGCCGTGGCACTAGATATCTCCAAAGCATTTGATAGGGTTTGGCACGCCGGCCTTCTCCGCAAGATCCAGGGTTATGGCATTACGGGTCGATTATATAACGTAATACAATCATTCCTGTCAAACCGTGAATTGAAGGTCGTTCACAACGGATTCTCCTCCAGTTCCTATCCCACGAACGCAGGTGTTCCTCAAGGCTCCATCATAGGCCCCACTCTATTCCTACGCTCAACTTCTCGAGAGCAACTCTCTGCGGCTTCTCGGTCTCACGTTGACTGCTGACCTGAGATGGAATAAATACATCGAAATAATTGCCTCGTCCACTGCGAGGAAAGTTGGCTCCCTGAGCCGCCTTCTTAGGAAGTTTTTCTCCCCTGAGTCGATCCTCCAGATATACAAATCCACAATTCGCCCTTGCATGGAGTATTGCTGCCATATATGGTCTGGCGCCCCTTCTGTTTGCCTCGGGGTTCTTGATAGGCTCCAGAAGCGGATATGCAATATGGTTGGCCCTGCCCTGGCGTCTCGCCTACAGTCACTTTCTCACAGACTTGCACCGTCGCCTCCCTCTGTCTGTTCTACAAATACTTTCATGGAAATTGCTCTGAGGAGCTGCATTCGTTGGTTCCCAGACATCATGAGTTCAAGCGCCCTCGAGGCTGGCATCCCGCTCTCACCCCTTCACTGTCGAAACTCCTAAATGTAGCCGTCTCTTCTACTCTAATAGCTTCATGTCTCTCACCTCTCGCCTGTGGAACTCTCTTCCCTTCTCCTGTTTCCCTGTGAGTTATAATCTCCAGCTATTCAAGTGTAATGTCAATCGACATCTCCAGTTGCCTTAATCTATCTACTACCCTCATCCTTTCATCTATCACTCCTATCTGATCTTCCTATTTTCTGTAACCCCTTGCGTCCTAGTGGCTTCCCGCCTTGCTTGGGGTGAAATGCTTAAAAAAAAAAAAAAATAATACATTTAAAAACAAAGTAAAATGTTTCAAATACTTCTTTTCTATCTTTGACAAATAATGGAATTTCTATCCTCTGTCAAGGCTTCAAAGTTACCAACAAATTATATAATTATTCTAATCTTAGTTATAGTAAGGATCTTCTAATGTAAAACTACTTTCAATTAACTTTTTGAAAGATTACAAAATTCATTTTTAAGAAAAGTTTGAAGATTGACATCCAGTGCATACAGGAAGAACTAATCGATAAACACTAGTTTGACGAAATGATACGAAACAATTACAAATGTATTATAATATTAAAGAAAAAATATAGAAATTATTGAAATTAAAAAGCAATTGCAATTTAAACGCAATTTGTAATTTTGTTTGTTTTTTTTTCTTTAAATACGAAACGACGGAATAGTAGCCTTTCACTGTTGAAGGCCTTTCCGAAGCGAGTGTTGTAGCTAGCTGGTACTCTGAAGGTCAAACAAGTAAGTAGTTTCTATTTTTTCGAAAATTATTTCTCTTTTTGAGAAATTCCAAACAAGATTATCAACTAAAACTACTAAATTTACTTTCCACACGTCTGGAAAGTTTATACCACGACTCGTTCATCTGGACTAACGATATGAATTTTGCCAAAACTTCAACTTAAAAAAAAATCAATTCTACAAGCAATATTTTTTTAAATTCATTAACTTTAAGTTAAATTCTAAAAGATCTCACTGCTTTATTTTTTAAAAAATATCTACGTAAAATAAGTTCTTTTATTATTACCGCTTTAAAATAACTTCCAGTTTTGTTTTGTTTTTTAACCTGAAAACTTCAAGTCTAAGTTAATTAGATAAATTAGGCATTTTTATTATATATATATATATATATTATAATTTTTTTTATAATTCCTATTAAATTCAATATACTTTCTTCAATGACTCAGTGTTTGACATTGATGTTATTTTGTTTATGTTTGAGAAAATAACCTTGCTATGACTCTTGGTCGAATGCCTGAAATTTTGGCCGCTTCACATTTTGGCCGCTTCACATTTCGATTATAAAAACTTGATAAAATTCTGATCTATTTCAAAGTAAGTTCTTTATTCTTGAAAAAAGAAGATTCTGACAACTTAAAATTCGTGTTAACTTCTGCAAAATTTCCTTGGCTACTTTTTCCTCTGTTTACTGAACAGCACATAATCTACTTCGTGCCGGAATTCTTTTGGACTATATCGTATTCTAAAGTTGATATGAACGGAAGAAAAAAAATGTGAAATATATTTTTTTGTACTATTTAAATGTTTTTTTTTTTTAATTTTCATTCGTCGTTCTTCTGTTTCCTTCTCATAAGTTATTTATAAAGCGTAACTTTGTTTTTGTACAAGACCAAAAATAGGATAACCAGTGAGGATTGAACTTTACTGTCCATAACTAACACAAGGAAGTTGCAAACAAAATTCAAAACAATATTCACTGCGACCAGACCAGAAATAGTTCAGTTCATTTTTTTCTTCACATAAACATTTCAAATCACAAATATCAATGTTTGTTTTTATTTATTGTTAAATTTTATATATAAGTGGGTTCAGTTTGCCATGTAAATTCATTGTAAATGCCCCCGCCCCGCACATACGCAAGCCAAAATAAAGCTAAGAGTTTTTTAAATCAATTTACAAGCAAGGCGATAATGCCACTAAGACGCAAGGGGCTACTGGGAGTGAAATAAAATGAAAAAATCTTTTAGAAGTACCCGGAAACGTAAACCCAATAATATGAATAAAAGCCTCTATTAGTGTTCAAAAGACCAGAGAGGAGTGTAAACCGGACAATAGGCGAACCTGTCTACTCCCATTGAGAATAAAATAAAATTTCAGAGTTAAGGCAAAAATGTTAAGTATCGGGTTAGAGTAGACTTTTTGGAAGGAACTGGAAACTCAATTCTAAATAGGAAATCAGGCCTCTACTCCTATTGAGGGGAAAAATAAATAGTAAATAAAATTCAGTCAGTGATTATGCATATAGAAAAATGAAACATGAAAGTCAACAGAGTGTACTGATGTTCCAGTTGTGGGATTGATATCAAATATATGTATATTATAATGGAACTTAGTTATGAGCTGACAGATTCCTATTAACCATATATACTAGATCATAGTGCAAGTTTTTATGATTTGTTTTTTTTTTTTAACACAAAAGAAAATAGTGGATTGCACTATACACAGGTAAATTTTTTTTCTAAGAGTTAAACTTCATGCACAAATTTCAAGGGTTATTATATACATGAGAGATATATATATATATATATATATATATATAGTAAGTTGCAATAAGTCCTAGTACATGGTGATTAATAAAAATAAAAAATTTGAACGAAAAATGAATTTACTCTTGTCAAATTTTTCTGGTACTTAGTTTAAGCTAGGTATACAAAAGACTAATAGATTTGTCACCCACCAAAATAACCAGTAATATTGCAAATACAATGTACCTGAGGACATTAATTTTTTGAATAAATTAAAAAGTAAAACTTTAGTACAATTGCAACAAGTACACTTTGACAGGAAGGTATAAAAAAAAAAATTAGAAAATTCAAAGAGGGAGAGGAAAAAATACAGCTAGAATATTTTAAGTTAGTGATTTCAAAAGTTAAGAAAACACCAAGCTTACATTGGGAGACATGTTCACAGTAAATCTACTATAGTCAATAATTAATGTTTTCGGGAATTGTAGTCACTAAAGAGGGATGTAGGAGTCTTAGATTTTTTTTATGGTTAGAACAAACCTATTTTCTTACCACAGTGGGGTTGAGAGATCTGATAAATGTTTATCAAGTTAAATTTTTATCCAGGTTGGAGAACAAACTTAAAGACAATTTTTCTCTCTCCCCCACCAAAATGACCAGTAATATTGCAAATACAATAAATGTAGGTGAGAACTTTTTTTTTTTTTTTTTTAAATTAATCAAAAAAAAAAAAATTCTCAATAGCTGAGAGGTTAATCTATAATATGACTTTTTTACCCCCCTGCCACCTAGTTGCACTGTGTATTGTAAAACTCCATCCAATTTCCATTTTAAATATTTGAGACTGAGAAATAAAGGGTAGTATAAGTTGTGAGAAAAAAATGTGGAAGTTTTTGGATTAAAAATTTAAACCATTATTTCTTAACTTGCTATTCAAATTTTATAACAAAAACTTTTCATATTTTTATAGAGATGGGCAAGATGTTTGGAAACTTGGCCCATATCAGTGGCATAATTACCTACAGTTTATCTCCCTTTGAGCAGAGAGCCTTTGCTGGAGCCATTAGCCATGGCATACCCAACATGTGGTTTCGATTTAGAAGCCAAGCACTGAGGGTTTTACCTCGTAAGTAAAAAAAAATTTCTAATCTAAAAGAATTCAATAGTAACTCAGATCTTGTGATAGAGAATCATTAAAAAAAAGTTATGCCTTTATTGTAGACCAAATTTTAAAATATCTTTGTATACAAATGTAAATATTTAGTCTGCCCCAGAACTACAATAGTGGTGCACTCTAAAACTTTATTGATCTTTATGGACAGTTGTCTGTTGATAGGTAATTCATGTCATAATCTTATTCATGGTCAATGTGTATCAAAGTTGAATGTAGCAATTTTTGATTTTTTTCTTCCTAATTCTAAAATTTTAAACTATTGTGCACCCTTTTTTTTTTTTTCTCTTAACTAAGTAGCCTTGCTACCCTCAAAAATGTAGAAGATTATATGAATAAATGTAAATCTCTTTATCATTCTGCTCTATCAATCTTAGATTTAATTTTTTCCAAAGTTTGAGAACCTTTGATTATAGAAAATTAGGGATATATCTTTTTGAATGTTTTGTTTTTGTTGAAACTACTTAACCTTGGATTTTATTTTTATTTTTTTCAGCACTTCTTCTGTCTTATATGATTTATGATTATGGTGAGAAGGTTCATGAACGTAGCATCAGAAAGAACCCTAAAGATTATGAGAATGATGAGTAAAATAAATATAAAATGAAATTTCGTTGTAGAATTTGGTTACAATAAATTATGTTATGGCCTCCTGATTTCTGTAATGTTGTATTTTATTATTTAATGAAACTGAGCTTTATTTCATAATCAATTATACCATATTAAAAAGAAACAAAACAAATTACAAAGAATTAAGAACCAGAATTAGAAAATGGTTTTTGTCACAAGTATTGATCTCACAAAAAATTATTATAATTTAATTTCAATAAGCCTCATACCATTTACAAATATTTTTATATGAAAATTATATTTGATAAAATGAAATAAAGAACAAAGTAGGAAACTAATCTCAATCCAACATGTTTCCAACATTAAAACATAAAAATGTCTTTAATAAAATAAATTGTCAGACTTTGTCCATTTCTTAATATATGACGTCATTTGTTTACATTTGATACGCCAGAGCAGTTATGAATGTACGAGATTCATGGAAGATTGAAGTTTATAAGCAGTAAATTCGACCTTGCCTACCGAACGCTCCTTTGTGGCCGATTGGTAAGGCACGTCAGCGTAAATGACGGTTCCGTATAGGATGCAGGTTCGAATCCTGTCAAAGGACGAATATTTTCTATGAAAATTTCTCGGACATTCAGGCCGGTAAATGTTATTTAATACTGTTTATTATAAACAGAGCATTTATACTTGTATTTATAAAAAAGAACGTTAAACATAAAAATGTCTTTAATAAAATAAATTGTCGGACTTTGTCCATTTCTTATATATAAAATCTCAATCACTGATGTAAAAAAAAAAAAAAAATTATCAAAAATTTTGAACATGTTAGAATGGATTAAAAATACTTCAGTCTTTGAGAAAAAAATATTTTGTCTTTGAAATTCTTAAATCCTCATGGTGAGGGGTTCAATTTCAATACTTCATTCATTTTAAAATTATACAGATTTTAAACTAATTATAGAAATAGAATAAGACTTTCTGAACTTGCTGCATTGATGGCATTAATTTAAATAAGGTGGAGTACAAAATTATTTTAGGGAATTTCTGCTTTATCATAGGCCTTAAAAAAAAAAAAAATCCTTACAGAATTTAAACTAAATTCAAAAAATAAAATTTTGCTTTGTCAAAAGTATAAGGTGGTTAAACAAACTAACATTCTGTTATAAAATTTTCAAAAGAATTGGCAATTACTAAGATCAAATTGTAAAGTGTTACACACACACTTTAGATTACAGACTTGATATGTTGAAAGATATTCACACTAACATGTCGTAACAATTTTCAAAAATTAACTTAATTTTTAATGTTTACTTATTACAGTATACTGCCAGTAGGCTAAATCTATGCTGATGCAGGTTTCATTTTGCTTTTAGCTTTCATGGAGACAACTAAAAGCAGATATACAGGAGTTAAAAAATATGTCTACATATCCTGAGCAGAGTAAATGTTTTATAGAAGAGTTAACTTTTTCAGATATCTTGTTTCAATTTTTGATTTAACTTAAAACTAGAAAAAGGTTAAAGTATAAATTTAACATGTATATAAGAAACCTCATTTTGTCTTTGACACTTATGACATATTTATGAAGAACTTTGTCATGGTGTAATGGTTAGCAAGCTTGTCTTGCTAGATCATTTATGACACAACAGTGAGTTTGACCCTCACTGGGTGCCCCATACTTTCAGCCTTGTGCCATATCTAAGATAAGCTTGCAGGGAAATCATTAAGGATGGCTTAAGATGTCTCTTCATGGGTTCAAGTTATTGTGGATAATTTTCAGGTCAAGATATTTGGAAACATTATCTGCTGCTTTCATTTACCTAATACTTGCACAAAGTGATGATAAATTAATGTTCAGTTTGTTGAGCACTTTGTAATCTAACATTTTTTTAAATTTTATGTTGGTTGTAAGCTTTATAAGATGTCATCATTTCTCTATCACAAATAGAGGTTATAAATAATGTAATATTTCACTTGTCACTGTTGAGATTTAGAGACTTCAAAGATATAGAAAAAAATTCAAGTACTTAAATGTTTATATTTTATTAAATGCATAAATTTTATACTGTTATCTAAAAGAGTATTTAGTTTTAATTTATAGTAATAAAAAAAAAAACATTAAAAGTAGTACTCTTGTTTAAACATTTGTTGATATGACAAAGTCCTTTTTTTTTATCCTGACAGTTTGTCATAGTGATAACCAATAAGGCTCAATAGTACTTTTGTTCTCAGACTTTAAAATTACTTCATTTTTTTTCTAATCATAGCAACCAACATATTTGTGGTAAAGTTAAAGCTTTGCATTAATCCAGTTTTTGTAAATGGCATTTCTACAGCAATAACTACTGACTAGAAACTTATCTACCCAGATGTTTTACAATACCCGATGCAAATTGGAAATATTTGTAAAGCTCCAATATATTGATGTCACGGCCTTGTTACATAATTATTTACCTTTTTCTGGGCCATCATTTTCATAATTAAAACAAAGTTAATGTAGTTACTCACACATTGCAAGAGTTTGTTTTTCTTTAAAAAGAGAAAAAAAAAATTGAATTGATGAAGTTGGTTTACATCAAGAAATTTATAAAATTTCACCTGAACAATTTACTAAGCAAAAATAGCATCTCTTGATAAATACTACAGGGTCATTTTCTAATGTGTTGATATGGACGAATCATTTGAAACGCTCAATTATTCAATCAGAAGGCATTCAGAGAACACTGACAAAATTATTTTTGTTTAAAAAGAAAAACTTATTACTGCAGAAGCTTGATAACAAATCAATGTGTATATACAAGGTTGAGGCTCAATCACTTGTTACCATGTGTTGACCTCCAAAAAAGAAAACTGGTAAATTGGCTGTAGTGGAGGAAAATTGTTATATTTGTCCATTATTTAAAAAAAAAGAAAAATGGTAAGTGTTTAAATTCTGAGATGAAGTATAATTATTCCATAAATAATTTTAGTCATCATCCTTGCTGTTTTAACTCCTTCACCAGTGTAGAACATAGCGTTCAAAAACCAACTACAAACTTGTTTATACATCAATCTTGATTCTTTTTATGCCTTTCTGAGCTTGAAACTAGTCCAGTTGTCAACTCGTACGTCTGGTAGAGGTGATAGCTACCACTCAGGTGCTTCAAGGTGCCTCAGTTTCTTAGCTATATTAAAAACAAATAATTTGAAAACTTTTTCAAAAATAATTTTATGGGGAAAAAGTTAATCATGTTTATACTTATTCTCTCTTATCGCAACTGTTTGTCAAAAGATGATAAAGGAAGACTACTTTTTGGAAAGATTATTCAGAAACAGTAAGAGAAAGAGACTAAATTCAATCATGAGAAAATCCAACAGATATGACACCAGTCATCTTTTCATTGCCTGAAAATTCTGTTTAAAATGTTAGACAGACCTGAAGATGAAAAAATGCAGGCCCAATTAAACAAATATAGCTTAAGCCCACGTATAGATATCTAATATTTATTCTGAAACCATTAAAGTAATAAAGGTTAAATTTGTAATTAAATGGCGGTAGCTAAAGTCATTTATGAACTCATCAGTAGAAATAAACCTCACGTCACCCCCCCACACACTTTCGTAAAGGGGAGGTAACTTTAATAAGAAAAATTACCGTTATGCCCCTTCGTTAAAGGCGCTTTTTTAATGTATTTGTTAATTTTTATAGTAGACTTAATTTTTTGGAAGGATTATATATTGATATTATCTAGAAAATTACCCACTCCCCACCACCGTTAGTGAAAATACATGCTTTAATTACGTTTTTAAATTTACATTCACCTCCCATCCGCAAAGTTTCAAGTTTCAAACGACGAATGAATGTTAGAAACTAATATTTGGGATTTCTCCATTACTCTGATATAAGTGAATTTTTCTGGAGATTCTGAGTGGAAGGTTTGGAAAAATTTGCAAAAAATTGAGTGATTTGATAGAGTATTATATATAAATGGGTTGTCAGGAGGATCTTGGATAGTCCTTCAATGTGGCCATTTTCATATTTGACTAGTAGTAGAATTTTGAATTGTAGAATTACTTATTACATATACCCCCCACCCGTTTTTTTTTTTTAATTTAGTAACAGTTAAGATCAATTTAAAGTGATAGAGATAGCTAACAGAATTTTCTTGTCACCATCCTATCTCTTTTGGCCTTCCCCCAAATGAATGTTGCCATAAATTCTATGACTTCTCAGAAACTCTGGTTGATTGGGATTTTTTTTTTTTTTTTTTAGATCAATAATATATATCCTAGTTTTATTAACAAAACTAACTTTTTATAATTCTTTACATTGAAGAATATTATGGTTGAGAGAACAAAGCACAAGAAACTTATTTAACAGTCTCATGAACTTCAATTAAATTGACAACATCAGATCTTGAAACAGAGTATATCAGCTACCCAAATTTCCTGATTATCCATCTTTGTAACATGAGGACAAAGAAAGCAATTTGAATTTAAAATTTCAAGATTATGATATAAAAAACACTGATGCAAAACATCTATGACTGAATTGATGGTGAGCTAGACAAGAGACCATTCAGGGGTACCAAAGAGATTTAAATGAACATGACTTGATAATTCATACTTCTTACAAAAGCATCATATAAGTGTACCTTTGTGGGAGAGATGTGTGTGTGTGTGTGTGTGTGTGTGTGTATATATGTAAACTGAAGTAAAGCCCAAATAGAGGAATGTGTACTCCTGTCCTTAAATAAGTGTACAGCTTAAAACAAGAAAATCTAAGCAGCAGCGACATTCTTTTTACCCAAATATGCCCAATATAATCAATTCCTGTAGGCTTAGTTTGATAAAATTCAGTTTGGTAAATTTGTAAATTGTAGGCTAAGTTATATTTTTGACAAACTATAAACTGAGAATTTATTTTTTTTATGGCCTGTCTTGCTCAAGGCATCTAAAAAACCTTAAAGACGATTAGTTTAAAGTAAATTGAATACCAAGATGCTTATGTCTTTCAGGACAATCACGATTTTTGGCTAACAAGTATTTCAGTTTTATTTAAGAAAAAAATTAAATCTAAATAAATTAGGTATCCGTTCACTTTGAAGATTTCAAATAGAAACAATTTTTGAAATCATTTTTGCATTACCTTAATTCCAAAATTTTATAATTTGATTAGGATCTAAATTTTAGTTGATTTCTAATCTTAAATATTTCAGTGGTTATATTAGTCAACTTATGCAAGTTGAACATTTTTTTTTTTTGAACGGTAGCAGCAACTATCAGTTCCAATATCCTATGATAAAATAGATTGCACATTAGCAATTATAGTCATTTATAGGCCTCAAAACTAGGTTTTTATTAAACCATTTTGGGCCAGAGATTATAAATTTAAATCGGAATTGTTCCAAAGCATCCTCCATGTGATCAAGTCAGCAAGACTTTGGAAAGAAGGAACATATTTAAAGGTTAATTGCCAATTCAAGATTTGGTAAAATTTTGGCTTTTATCAGAGCTACCTTGACTTACCTTAGGAAAAATTAATACTCTCCTGTAGATTATATGCAGTCATTTAAGAGGAATCACAAGAATTAATACAAATCTAAAAGGACTGTGTTTGTTGACATACCTTGCAAAGAGTTAAATTTGGCTAAATCATTTTTCAAAATGGATTCATCAGTAAAGATATTGAAAAAAATGGTTGTTTCCTTCTAACACTCCATTAAGCACTTCTCTTGCTATATTCTACTAGAGCCAGGATCTGATAATCGAGACTGTAAAGTGAAGACTAAGTTCAAAAGTGTCTCCAGATCTTTGTAGATGAATACAACCCCTCTCCCACAGACACAATGTCACAAGCCTCTTGCTACTCTATTGTTATTTCCATGGAAGCTGCTCAGATGACATTCCTTAATTCCACCACTTGTAACCCTCATGGTTAAGACATGCTATGCCACATTGTAGCAGTAAGTTCCACTCAAACAGCTTCTTCCTACAAATCACAGACTTGTGGAACCAACTCCAAAGAGGATACTTCCCTGATCACTACAATCTCAATCTGTTCAAATCTAGGGTTAATCATTATCTTCTCCACATAAACCGGGTCTCTTATTCTGTAGCCCTCTACCCTGAGGGCTCTTGGGCTATGTCAAGAGTGAACATCATTGTAAAATGACCACATATACTAATTCAACTATTTAGACCACAACTGTCATGAAAGTATTTTACTTCTTACAGTAAAAGGTAAACTCAAAGCTAGAAAGGTGTCTCATCTTAGAGTAAGTATTAAAATAAAGTTTAATACAATATTAAAATTTGTAGTTTCTTCTAAAGTTTATGATCTCTATCCTAATTTCTTTTTCCAGTTTATAATTGTGTCCTGCAACATTTATCATTTGTACTATTTGAAATGTTGAGAAAATTAAATTTCAATCTCAAAATTGTTTTTATTAGTTAAAAGCAGGATTCCTTGGAAAATGAAAAAGAAAAATGGTTGATTTACAAACTACTACACATTTTCTGAAAATTTGCTTTGAATCCTAAAATAAAAAATTGTAATAAAACTATGACATTAATTAGAAAAGCTTTTAATTGCTTTTATAAAAAAGATTTATTAAGGTCTTGAAAAAAAATTTTTTTTCCAATGAATAATGAATTTTTACAAGAATTGTTTTCATTTTTTTAAAAATTTTAATTATAATTTAAATAGTTTAAAATGCTGCATTACTTTAATTGGGTTAGGTAATTTTTTTATTAAGTGAAAACTATATTTATAAATCAAAAATTGAAAAGCTGAATAAAAGTTGTTTTGTACCAAGATTTTTAAAATAATTTTTTATTTTATTTTTAGTGTAGAACATTCCCATATTTGTAAATATGGCAGTCCATCAGGTGTTTTTAGAGTTGTCCTCCATGAAAAATCTGGCTGTCTATAATTCTTTCGTTTTCATTCCTGTCTTTCATCATGTTTATGCCTGAACAGGCTTTGCAAATCATCCCTTCAAAATTTTAAAATTTAAAGTAATTTTTACTTTTTTAATTCCAATTTCACTAAATATTTTTATTTTATGTAGTTATTTTAGTGTGGGTCATACTTAAGTGCGTGTGTGTGTGTGTATATATATATATATATATATATAGTTAGTTTCAATTTAAGAATTTTGAGATGAAACCTGTAGTGGAAAGTTTGGTGGCTACCATTTATTTATGGTATTGATGGCCCAAATCAATCCATACAATTTTTTACTCTATGAATATGTTAAGCAAAAACAAGACAAAACTACAAGAAATATTTGTGATAAAAGGCAAATATTTAAATAACAAATAACTTGCAATATATTTTTGTAATGAAAATATTTTACAAAAACGTAGTGGATTTTTTTAGGTGAAATCTTGTTAGTTTATTTTGTTGAACTCAAGTTTGGTGAAAGATTAAATTTTGTTAATGAGTTCTGATTTGAAAGAATGTTTGTTAGAATCTGTTATTGAAGATTCTGTAAATTAATTGCAAAAGAAAAATTTACATTTAAGAATTTACATAGATTTACTACTTGCATGAACAGTAAATTTGAATGCAATTTTGTGATCAAAGAAGTTATCTACCTTTGATTCTTTTATGTAATACAGTGTTCTTGAAGGTTGAGAAATAAAGTTGATTTGTTAGCAGGAATTTGTTTAACCTGCGTAAGGAATTTGGTGAGTGAGTGTGAATATTGTTAAGTTGTATAATGTTCATATGAACGAAAAACTTAAGATTGTGTGATGTGAAGTTTAGTTGCAATTTGTTTGATGTCACATTTCTCACTGGCAAGTGTGAATGAGTTTCTGTTTTTATTTGCTTCAGGTGGCTCACAGAGACTTGGCCCGAAATTGGATTTCAGTCACAAGCTGTAAAAATTAGTTAAGCGTGGGTGAATAGTCATGCCTACTTGTATATTTATTAACCACTGAGGGATAGAGATTTTTTTGAAAGTGTATGATGTTGAAAGTCACTGAGGGATAGAGATTTTTTTGAAAGTGTATGATGTTGAAAGTGTTCTGTGATCCACTTTTTGTGCACAGATTTGACCAAGCTATTTTTGGGTATTGGAATAATGCAGAATTTGGGTTCTACAAACCCAATTCTACAAAAAAAATAAATAAATTTTTAATTTAACTTTAATTAAATTTTTCTTATTCAATCTCTATTTGATGTTCTTTTTTTTTTTTAATTTGCCTGTCATTTTGAAATTTCCTTTCAAATTATTTTAGCCCCTTTTTCATAAAAATTTTTTGTTAGTAGTTTTCTACTTTTTACTTTTTTTAAAGTTTCTTTTTGTGAGAGTTATTTTGATAAAAATGTAAACAAGCTAAAGTAACAAAAATTCAATAAAATATTAGATAATTGCTGAAAATTATTATTACATCTAAAATATGATTTAAAATTTTAAAATAATTGAAGAAAATTCAAAAATTATTTTTATGAAGAGTTGCTGATACTACATGTAAATTTTAATAAAATCTACTGTATTTTTAGTTGTAACAAAAAAAAAAAAAAAGTGATGCATATTTGTGTAGCGATATCCACTAAATTTTCGATAGCTAAAGTTTAAAATGAAAAAGGCATACTTGAAGCTAGCTTTTTAGCTTTAATTGAAAGCTAAATGATTAAATTTACTATTTCTAGTAAGCAAAATACTCTGGTGTATTTCAAATAGAAATTGTAGTGATTGGAATCTCAACTTTTTGGTTGATTTCAGAAAAACGATAAATATTAGGCCATTTTGACAGATTTGTAAACAAAAGTTAATTCTCAGTTTAAAAAATATTCCAAAAATAAAATATTTAAAAATATTTCAAAACTTAAGATTCAATATAAATTCATTCAATAATGAATAAATGCTGAAAAATTTAAAATGCCCAAATTTTTTGATAAATTTTTCAAAACATGAATTTTTATCCTTCTACCCACATCGAAAGTGATCATGATTTTGGCAGTACCTATTATTTATATATTCCTTTTTTTTTTTTTTTTTTTTTACTACTGTCATTACTTTTTAAAGCACTTGTAATGTTATATGTGACGATATCAGTTTTCACATCTAGTAGGCCACAACTATTCTGGTAATGAAGTTTCGTTATTGTCACAAATTGGGCAAATATTTACTTTTATCTCTTTAATCCTATCTAACCATTTAAAATATTTTCCTTCTGCGTATTAAATAAAATCTTCGTTGAGATTACCAACATTTAATTTTTCTTGTAAAACATTTCCAATTGTAGCATACATACCAAATATAGTGTTGGGTCGATTCACTAAATGTAGCAGGAACACCAAATATATAGATACTACTAATATTTATATTAATGATTCCTCCATGTACAGGATTCAAGAAATAATAACCAACTCCAATTTGTTAGCCAACAAATATATATTGAATAAAATACAACAAGCATGAAATAAAATCGTATTCACGATGTAGATTAAAGAGAAGGAAGTTCTTTCCCTTTGATTGTAGATTGATTGTAATCAACCATTTGAAGAAAGTTCTCTTGTGAGATAAATGTTCCGAAATAATTGTTAGAACAAAGTTTGCCTGTGAAAAATGAATAACACCAAGAATACAATTGCTTGAAATGTGTTGTGAATAAACTGGTTTGAATCAACAAAGTTCTGGTTGATTGTGCTTGGTGAAAGTTAGAGAGAGAAAATGTAAGTTTGTAGTTACGAAATTGTGTGTGTGTGTGTGTGTGTGTGTGTGTGTGTGTGTGTGTGTGCGTTAGAGTGTGATGAGCAAGATCGTGGATTTGTGTTGACAGCTGGGATCTTACTGGCAACTTGTGAAAAGTCTCCTTATTTAAGGAAAAGAAGTAGGCTCCCACGGAACTACGGGAAAACCTGACTTACATTAAAAATATGTGATTGGTTAAAAATTAACCAATCACTACACACGTACTAAACAGAATAGGTAAGTATGATCAGAACCAAAAGATTCAAAGGAACAACTGCCCTTTCACTGTCAACCTCCAACTGTCTCGACCTATTGATGAATTTAAAAAATAAGGAAGATACCATCAAGTGCTTCGCGAAGGATGAAAATATCTCAAAAGGGAAAGACTGTTGAGAATTCCTCTCCTTGGATGACCGTGGTATTCAATGAAGAACGAGCAATCTGTTGGCTGTGTTAAATGAGACAGGGTAATCCTTGAGTGGCCCCACTACTCAACCAATCTGGACCATGGCACTAGAACTGAATGAATACCCTGAACTTTTTCAATGACATACTCCTGGTGATCAAGTCAGCAGGATTCTCTGTGGTCAACACATATCGGAATAAAGGAGAGGCCAAACAAAGACTCCAACATAGCGCCCATTTGCAAGATACCCTTAAGTTGGATTCTCTCTCGGTCCATTGTTAGTAAGAGCCTCTTTGCGAGAAACAAAGAGAGAACCATCTGAGAATCTGTGGCCACATGTAATATGGTTGATTTGAATTTCCTTCAAGACAGCTCACTTAACAGGATTTGATCCCGCAATGAGAGAGGCAAGTATAGAGACAAGGGATCGAAGAGTCTTGATACCTCAGTAAGAATTTGCTTCTTTGCAGAAGCGTTAGCGTCACATTCAATGAGAGTGATACGTTGCATATCAGAGAGGGGGTTGTACCGATAACCCAGAACCTTCTCCCAATCAGTTCCATGATTGTGCAATGTTTCATCCTCCTTCATTCTGTCCTGGGTCTCTACAGAGTTGCAAGACTGAAGCTCGAAATCTCCCCTGTTACAGTCGCTTCCTAGAGAGGGCATAGAGATTGCACTGGTCATCACTAGATTGTCTACATAAAACCGATTCTCTATCATGCGTCTGCAAGGATCCGAGGAAAACTGAAATGCATGGTACCGGAGAATACAATTTAATATGAAGGGACTAGGTGAAGCCAAAAATGGTGATGTACCTGAAACAACGCAGATGAGCTCTGTCCTTCAGAAAAAAAAAGCAGAATCTGTTCTTGTCCGCTCCCAGAGCCAGACAGATCATTAGGAAGGCCACCTGATATCAGCCAAAAAGACATGTTTATTTGCTCGAAAGGAGAGCAGTAAAATTAACAGGTCGCTTGTGAGGTTCATTCCCTAGTAGGCAGCCTTGTTAAGGAAAGTGGGGGTCACTAGTTTTGAGGTTGCAATTTAATACCGGTTGAATTTTACTGGTAGAGGTAGAATATGACTTCAGGACAGGCATGTGCGGAATCCAAATATACTTCTTCACCTGCTGAGGAGGGACGAAAAGTTCTATTATTCCGTCACGTTCCTGCTGACGGAACATTTCCAAATAGTCCACATAAAGCCGATCACATTCTAGTGTCTGTTCCACGTGGTCTAACACACGTAAGACCACAGAATGATTGGAAAGAACACAAGATATCTTGTCGGAATCCCAAGATAGCTTTAACATAATACTTATCCTAAAAGGAGATGGATTGTTGGAAGCTCTCCACCACCTGTTCGTCATAACTGGACAAGTCTTCTTGTTCTATCTCCAGCGACTCCACACTGAATATTTTTCCAACCCCTTTTGTACGTCACTGTCTGTGAAGAAGTCACTTAGAGGGTACGCATATGTGCTCCCAGACTCAAGCACAAAACACAAGTGTGAAGGTTTAACCGGGACAGTGGATTCCATCACAGAATCAAAGGCATAGTCCTCATCCTGAGTGTGTCCAGGTGAGAGAAATCGACCCACTTCTCCAAATGGAACAAGCCCCGTTGTAGCCGAAAATGCCCACCCTTGAAGACAAGGCACCAGTTGAAGGGGTCCCAGGTACTGAATCAAATCGAGTTCTATTATTCCCTTAATTGGAATGAAGTTGGTGCCTCTGCCAAACCTGCCAGCAAGGGGGCGCTCGGTGCTCTGGAATTCATCCGAGTCCAGTTTCTTGATACGTACCGACAAATCTATGTTCCTATTTGCCAATACTGTGAATGAAGGTCACTTAAACCTGTTGTCCGTTTACAAGACTATCTTCTGGAAGTGTTTGTCATTGTCTCTAAGCTTCCGAAAGACTTTAACGCTCCACTGGACAGATAGGTCCGCCTACTACCAGTGTCTAACAAACAATTGGCAGAAACTTTCTTACTGTTCCTACCAAACCATACACATAAAACAGCGAGCAGGTTAGTGGAACTCCAAAATGCATGCGGAAGGAACAATCCTTACGGGTAGCATTAGATCGGTGCCTCGACCGCATATCTCTAAGAATTCTTCGTTCAACATAGGGATAGAGTCAAAGGAATCGCTCGCCTTGATAAGGTGCTTGACAGCCTCCATAGTATCACATAAGATGGTAAACAAGGTGGGTAGAATTCTCTTACCAAACAGATGAATTATTTCACCCTTAATTTCTTTAGGGAATCTGGAAAATAAAGTCTTTGCCATAAAGGAGGGCTCCAGAAGCTTGGTCATCGGAAAAGGTACAGCCGAAGGAACTTTCCAAATGCGCCAGAAGAGAGTCAATCTTTGGTATGAATTCAGTTCAGGTAGCAAAATGCTTCTCCCGTTTAATGGAGAAATCCAGTATGTCCTGAAAAATATTGTCAATTATTTCTCATCTTCCTCAAGGTACTTATTCTTCAAGACAGTGAAGGACATGCGATAGTTTTTGTTGGAGATGTTTAATCAGCAGTAAGGGTCTACCAGAGAGGAAACATTTTTAAGTTTTGCCTCTCCCTGCCGTTGGCCAAGCCAGTCACACAGTTCTCGAAACAAGAAAGAATGGTCAGGAAACTCATACGGTCGGAATCCATTTCCAGACCACTGAACATAGGACCAGTAATCTGGATCTGCGGTGGTTTCACCACAAATGAGGACGTACTTCGATCAACTTCCGGAAAACATGGAGACGACGAATTCAGGTAAGTTGCTTTGGTATGGAGGACTAAGCTAGAGATCCTCAAAACTCCAGTGAGTACCCCAGAGACTCCCTCTCGATTTCCTCCCAGTCCTCCTCAGAAGACAGGAGCTGGATTTTATCAACACAGATCTTCACTTCTGTCAAGTACTTTAATATGTTCTTTTGCAGAGCAGAGAATGATTTCACGGAGAGATCCTCCTATGCGCAACGACCAGAGTAGTTTTAATTTTCACCCTTAAGAAATTCTTCCCTGCTATTATCCATATCAATTTAACGTTCAGGTTATTTTTCGCAAGATTTCGAGAGATCGCTCCGAACGAATAGAAACTGGTAAGGCAGAAAAAAAAGGAAGCAATAGCACTTCCCTAAAGTTGCGAAAAATATTGCCCTTTCCGCAACGTATAACCGTCTGGTAAGAAGGAAGATAACTCATTGAAGAAGAAGAAAAAAAGATTTCCTCTTTTATACAATTTATATAGTAATACGGTCACGTGACCACTGCAACTATAAAAGGTTAATACAGAAGATAAAGTTTTTTTGTTAATAAGCATTTCTACAACTCAAGGTAAGTAAACCGATCTCTTTCTCACCTGACCAAATCAATTTCTCCACAATAAAACGTGAAGAAAGCACAGGAAGAACAAACAATGTTCAAATAAGGCGCACAAACAAGATACTTCCGGTAAGGGCCGTAACTTAAAATCAGTAATGGCGTAACCACTTTTTCTTTTAAATTTTATTTTGGATAAGAAAAAGAACAAACAAAAAGGTAGACCTGTTAGGATAGTCCTTAACCTCTTTTCCGCCAACTATTTTGGGAAAAACGCTACATTTTCAGACGAATTTTTTTTTATTTGTTTTTAATATAGTAACTAAGAAACTGAGGCACCTTGAAGTACCTAAGCAGTGGCTAACACCTCTACCAGACGTACGAGTTGACAACTGAACTAGTTTCAAGCTCGGAAGAGCATAAAAATAATCAAGATCGACGTATAAATACATCTGGAGTTGTTTTTTTAATGTTATGTCTTGGACGTGTTTATTCGTCCGTGTCTGGAAAAAGACTTTCGGTATATACATGTCTACGCCGGGGAAATGGTTAAGATATCTTGGAACTTGCTGGTTGCGCCTGAGATATCTGGTTGGACTTGTGTGGATAGCAACATTGGACTATTGTCAGTTAGTTTTTCCTCGATGCAAACCGGGTTGTGACTTATAGGTGCGTGGGGCTTAGAGGTTAAAATAAATAGTCGATTTTCCTCATGAAGGATGATAATGTTGAGAAAAGACACGAGTAATTTTAATAAAACAAGGTAAGGAATTTATTCACGAATTTACCCGCTTGAAGTAGTGTCAGTAGCTAGTTTCAGGAAAATAAATTAGAATTCTTAACGTCCGTAGTTTTAACGTATTGTCACGAGAAGGAAATGTTCATACAACAAATTCAATGACCCGACTCAAAATAATATTAAAAAATGTTCGAGACAAAGGTAAGAGAGTTCGTTGCTCACTGAAGTGATATATGGTTCGTTTATGTTCAAAAGTAGACGAAGAGAGATAGTTTAAAATACTTAGCATTTTTGGATTGTTGAGAGAAAATTATACTGCGTGCTCATTAAAGTCTGATAATATAATTGTAGAGTAATTTTACACTGATGAGAACTTCAACACTGGTCGCAATGAACAGAAACGAAATCTTTTGCATGCCTCCAGACACTTCTAATTTTTCTCCTTTTATATCAACAAAAGAACTTCGTGTCGGCTCGCCGGTTATTTTCTGTGAAGACAATGTTTTCCTTTGCCCCCCCCCCCCAAAAGAAAATCATAGGCTCGCGAATTTCTTTCCTTCTTCCTCAGTCCGAATTTGAAAAGAATTATTATTTCGCGCTCACTACATCATTTTTCTTCCCGGATTTGATGGAGATCATTAGTATATCAATAGTAGTATGTATTGTCTCTTTTTCAACTAACTGATCTGCCAGACTTGGTTTTCGTTGTGTTTTACGGTCTTCTTTCCATAGCCCCATCGATACCTAGTGAAGGATCTGTTCGTGTTGAAATTGCTTTATCAATATTATATATTTTTACCGTTTCTGAGGCAACTGCTGGTTTCAAGGAGTAGGAAAACATTGCTATTCACATCTTCTGTATACAGTGCTTCCGTAGATTTTCATACAAAATTACAGTTATTTAAGTCCTTCGGGATATAGGGTCTTGGTGATTAATTTAAGTGTCCGAAATACTTGGTCCAAATGTTTAGAATGAGAATCTTCATTATCGGAGTATATTAGAATATCGTCGATCCACACAAAGTACCGGAAAATATCATCCATCATCCTTTGGAGGGTACTCGCGGCTTACCGTAGTCCAAAAGGCATGTTATATTCAAATAAACCCTGTTTTGTCAAGATACCAGTTCATCCTGATGCATGTAAAACTGCTATCTAGTGATATGTCGAGGACAGATGAATTTTTGAAAAGATTTTTTTCCATGTAATTTCGTCGCTAGCGAGTTGATACTGGGTCGCAGCCCGGCTTCGTAATGCTATTTAGCTGTCTGTTGTTGCCCACTTCCCTGAAGGTGCCATCCGATTTCGGCACCATATACAGTGCCGAACTTCACTGACTTGGAAGGGGAAATTATGCCAGCTTTTTCAGTTTTTCCTTGGCTATATCGAACTTCTGCTTTGACAGCTGTCGCACTTTCGTAAATACAGGTGGATTTCTTCCTTTTTCATTTCTGTGAAATACCTTTGATTTTTTTTTGCGTTGGGGTCCCGATGTGGGGGGGATATCAGATTAGGGCAGCTTTCCATAATTTTTTGTAAGGTTCTCTTTGCATTTTCATCGTCATGGATTTAAACGTGTAAAACGCAAGGTGACAGTTTAGCGTTACTTTGCCTATTGGTAATTGTGTCGATCAACTTATTTTTACAATCGACTGTTAGTCCATAGTAACTTCATAAGTCATATCCCAAAATTAGTTTCGTAGTGTTAGCCACAATAAATGTCCAAAGTTTCTTCTAAAGATTTTTATTGCCAAGGTTTGCACATTATGTCCGAGGCACTACTTTTACATTATTAGCGGAACCCAGCGAAATATTCAGTTTTCGGACTGTTTGTCAGGTACTCCTTTGGAATAACTAATACAGCCCCTGTATTCACAATGAATGTAATTTCCTGAGTCCCTAATTGTGTGGTTACTTCCAAAAGTAGCGGGAAAGTGGAGGTCATCACCCCCACCGCACAAGTTTCCCGCTTTCTCATCACGTATTGGTAAAGATGTTCGTGAGGACGGTTTTTGTTTAATATTCCCTTTATTCGGCCACATACACCATGGTTTACAAGATCTCGCACGATATGCATAGTAGTGCGCCCTGCATATTTTTGGTTTCTGGTCATGATACGAGTTTACAGTAAATTGAAATTTCTACTACGGCAGTCTTTGTCTTTCTTTGATTGAACCTGCCGAACGGGACTGGGGCCTTGAACCTGCCGAACGGGACTGGGGCCTACAGTAGTAGGGTCGTCCGCCATTTTCCCAAGTCTTTCAGTTTCTACGTCCATTTGGGCTGCCAGGACTGCTCTTATGTTAATCGACATTACTCGTATGAACTTGTGTCGTACGATGTCGCTGCTCACTCCAATTTTTGTTGCCAACACCATCAGTTCATTTCAATAAACGGATAGTCTGACTGTGAGAATGGAAGAAGACATTAATTTGTCAAGTATCTCTGGCTTTGATTTCTCATGCAACGTTACGACTGCTTCTTTAAGTTTGCTATAATCTTCTGACTGTAAAATGGTAGATTGTAGCTTGCATACTATTTCCGATGGTAATGCAACCAACACGTGATAAAGCCATATGGGTGTCTTTATCCTCAAGTGGAACTGTGCCACAATAATTGATAACCATGCAGTCATATTCGATTCAATGAACACGGGTGGTTTAATGGATACTGTTTGTATAGATTCGCCGACTTCTGTGAATGCTTGATGTGTATGTGTTTACTCGCACGTCAAGTGTCACAAGATTATAGTGGCGTGGGATAGTGGTTAAAATGAACAGTTGATTTATGCACGCCAAGGAGGTAAATGATAGATTATAATGACTAGGAAACACACGAGTAATTTTACAGAACAAGATAAGGAATTTATTCACAAGTGTACACACTTGAAATAGTGTCAGTAGCTAGTTTCAGGAAAATAAACCAGAATCCGTATTTTTAACGTACAGTGTAACCCGGATAAAAGAGAGTTGTCGGGACGGGAGAAGAAGTCTCTTATATCCGGGTTTGGTCTATTTTGTTTACATTAACACAGGCTCTAATTTGGGACCAGAGAAAATCTCTCTTATATTCGGGTTTCTCTTATATCCGGGTTACACTGTATTGGCATGAAGAGGAAATGTTCATATAACAGATTAAATGATCTAACACAAAATAATATTAAAAATATTTGAGACAAAGGTAAGAGAGTTTGTTGTTCACCGAATGGATATAGGGTTTGAAACACTTAGCTTTCTTGGATTGTTGAAAGAATATTCTTTGAAATGCCGCGTGCTGGTTAGAGGCCGGTAATGTAACTAGCGCATACTTCAATGCTGGTCGCGAAGAACTGAAATAAAACCTTTCAAATTTTTCTCATTTTATATCACAAGAATTTCTCATAGGCTCGCTACTTTCTGTGAAGTCAAGGTTTTCATTGGTCAAAAACATGTTCAGGTAGGTTCGCTAATTTCTTTCCTCCCCCGCCAGTCCTCTGAATTTGAAGGGAGTGGGTGAAGGGAGTTATTTCACACTCACTACAGGCTCTCTCTGAAAGCTTCATCCAACTATGTCAAAACAATGTGATCTGAAACAAGTTGATGTTCTTTGTTCCTCATCGAAACATAACCAGAGAGACTTGTGGTCTGAAGTGGTGAAATATCAGTTAGAACGTGATAGCATTCTCCTCCCCTTTATATGAACCAACAAAAATTTGTCTTCCAGAAAACGTCTTAATGTAGCACTATTTACCAGAAATTGATATAACTATGTAACGTCTCTGCGCCTTTGATTTGTGCCGATCGCTGTATTAGTAGTGCCTGATCTGGTGGCTTTTTGTTGCTCTTTTACATCGAGAAAGATCTGGCAGAATTTTTGGATTTTCGAAGTGCGTGTTCAGATGTCAGAACAGGTATCTGTTAATTAATAAACGGATCTCGTCTTGTCCATATTTCACGGGCGGATAGGCACGTAAAATAGATGCGGAAGTTTTAACGGGATATGCCTATAGTTAGTGAAGGTTCAAATATCTTGACGTAATATGTTCAAGTTTAACGATGGCTTTCTCTGCTACTGAGCTTTCGTTAATTTTTTTTAACAATGATGTTCAGCCTGGATAAGGCCCAAGAGCCACTCGAGGTAGAGAGTTGCAGAGTAAGAGGGGTAGTTTATGATGGGAATATATGGGGAAGATAACTTGTTCAAGTATAGTCAATTGTCTAAGATTGAAACAATATGCCCCCCACCCCAGTACGAAACATTATGCCAAATAATTGGCATAGTGTTTCGTTGACCAAAGTAAAATGTGTGAAAATTGAAATAAAAGAAGAGAGGACGGAAAAAGGAAAGAAAGAACTACAATAAAATTAAATTTAAAGAAAAAATAGTGTTCAATTGCTGTCTATTACTGTGGATGCTTCTTCCAAACCAAAGTTATGCAAATTGTGCTTCATCTTCAACAAGGTAAAAGTTTGGAGAATTTGTGAAAAGCAAGTTCATCTCTTTTCTTCTATCTAGTTTCTCGTAGCTTCGACCGTTGTTACCTCACCGCATTTTTTTTTTCTTTTCATGTTTGAGGGTTGTCGGAGTTACCTCCTCTTTGTTTCCTTAAACCGGAAGAGAAACAGGTCATTTCGACCTTGACCTTTCGGTTGTGCTCCTTACACGCTGTTAATTATGTGGTAGACTAGCAAGTTACCTTTTCAGTTTAGTTATATTACGAACCTAGTCGTAATATACTTCTAGGCATTTTTAGGCTTTGGTTTTCTTTTAGCTAAAGTCTACTCATTTTTTAGGTAGACTTTACTGTGTTAGCTTATCAATTCTCTTGCTAGTCTCCCTTACCACAAGACAGTGACTTCTCGCTAAATTTAGGGTCGGCGACTGAAACGGTCGGTACGCAGGCTCCTGGCCTGCGTGGCCAGGACGTCGACCACCGGGCTGTGCATTAAGTTACGCTCCCATTTCTTTTTGTCTGCCAACTTGACGATAGTTGGAAACTTTCCTTCTCTCTCTCCTTTTACTTCTGGCTCCTTGCCAACGTTCGACTCTCGGCATTCCGTCCCTATTGGCTGCCTGCACGTCGTCCATAACCTTTCCCGTACACTACGTTAGTAATTATTACTGGAGGTTACTAATATCGGACTCGACCGGCAGACACGCAACGCCTGCACTTTGACATGCCCGAACAACATCGCAACGCCAGCTCCTCTTTCCTTCCCAACACGTCAAGTTGGCATTCCGGCAACGACCAACATCAACCTCAAACTACAATGACCAGCAGCGATCATCTGCAACGACCAGCAGCGACCACCTGCATGACCAGCAGCCATCACCTGTAACGACACCTGTAACAACCAACCTCGACCATCAATGCCTGCACTGGAACGTCTGCATCTCTACCGTTCCGACCACCTTTATTTCTTTATTACTTTTCTAGAATAAATTAAGTTATATCCTATATATCCTCGTTCTGTCGTCTATGTTGTTTCACCTTGTCAGATTTAACGTCTTCGAAAATGCTAGCGGGCCTCTCGTGACCTCACTCACCTTTTTTTGATACTGGGGCGCTCGAGGGGGGGTTCACTACAGGGTAAAGGATCCTTTTCATTCTCGTTTTAACTTTTGTCCAACCCACTTGCATGACAGTTTTGAAAGAGAGATGTGTATAATTCACCAGTAACTCTGTAATTAACTGGATAGCGTTATTCATTTTAATTTATTTACATAGCCAACGATGAAAAATACAGTACGTGTGAACTTAATCAGAAAAGTTAGAAAAATTTCCTTTGACGTTGATTGTTTTTCCACGAAATGTAATCGTTGACAAATGAGGTGCATTTGTAATTTCATCGAACGTGAAGAAAAAGGAAATAAATTTACTACCTCTTGGGTGGGAACGAAATACAGAAAGGCTAAGGTTAGATACTAAGATATGTACAGTGCTTTATAACACTCCCTCCTTACCGAATGTCAATAGTAATACGTAACGGTAGTAGGGGAGGGAAAAGAAAACAATGAACACAGAGCGAGAGGAAAAATAGATATACGTTCCTATTCTCCAATAACCTGGTATAGTTGTTGCTTGTTTGACGACATTGTGAAAGTTATTTCAATTAATAAGACTTTTTCAAACGGATATACAAATGCACAGACGTACAGAGTAATTTGCCGAGAGCGCGTCTGCTACTAACAAAAGTTGGAAGTTAGAATATGTTGTTTCTTGTTTCTTAATTTAAAATAATTTCCATCGTCAGCAAATTGACGACAGTGCGTATCCGTAAACAAACAATTTTAGACGTAAAACAAAATCTTATTCCCATGCCTGTAAAAATCAACATTATTTACGAGTGATCCGAAGTTTCTTGTAACTTCGAACGATGGTGTACTTATCACTAAGGCAACAGCAACACACTATTCGACCACATCTACTGCAACCACTTGTGTAATATATATATATATATATATATATATATATATATATATTTGCATAACTGGGCGATAGATTTTTCGCGAGGCCTGCTTCCTAAAAGGACAATGGAGAATCAAGGACTTTCACAACAACTATCACCGAATAATGGGATAGACAACAGTTACTTTCCCACCTATAATCATTATAGGGCGAGACGGACATCCTTGGAAATTCCTCACGAAGAAGAAGAAATGTCACTTGACGGGGATTCAACATTTTTTAACTATCACAATCGTGACAATTACAATAATACGAATATCACAGCAGAAACGATATACAAGTAAGTAGATCCCTTTTTTATGAATGAAAACTTACATCGAAAAAAAAAAAAAAAAAAAAAAAATGGAATTGTTGATCTGGGTTACATGTATGTATTTCTGAGGCACACCTAAAATTTATTAAACGTATGGGGTTATGGCTCATCTGATAGCAATAGCTATGTTTATTGCTTACGATACAGTTGACTTCATGGTAGGAATTTCATAATGTGAAAAGCACCTGGCTCACTCCAACAACCAGATGAGTGCTAAATAACATTAATTACATTGACAGTATTCACTATTTACAATTAAAAAGGAAGAGATTTGAGCTTTTAATAAAAATTAAAAAAAAATGAAAATATTGTCCAATTTAAATATCTGGGTCAAAGCATTTTTAGTGTACGATCAAAAGTAACAACCTGAAAAATTTGCATGTCATCAAATTCAAGTAGGGCAAATGTAACTATAGTAAAAATATTCTGAAATACATCCGTGTTCAAACTTAGAAAATATGTAAATGCTCAGGTCGCTTAGTGTTGTCTGATATGCTTATGCAAGGAAGAGGATGTGTATATATTCAGTTGAATCTGCTATTTACAAAACAGATTAACACACCCCCAACATTATGCTTGTTTAAGATCAGCTCATTCGTATTCTGTCGAGGTCTGTCTGAAAAGTATCCAGCTATTAAATCTTAATTACAAATTAGGTAACCTAGGAAAAATGACACCTTAATCCTTTTGAAGTAGTTCCTTTGGAACCTGAACTTTTATCCCGGTACTCGCCCTATTAAAAACAGTTGGTAAAATCCGCTTTCAGGCTCGACGTCAGCGGAAAGGTCACGTTCGCTTTATTCTTGTTCATGGTGGTCATAAATCTTTCTTTCAACGACTATTTTAGCTTTGGGAAATAAAAGAAGTCACGGGGGAGCCAAAGCTGAAGTTTAGGGGGTTGCTGAGAGCTTTTAGTAATGACATGCTTTACACACACTCCATTAAAAAAAAAAAAAAAAATGGTCATGACTCGACGGAAAAATGGGCAGTCGAGATATTCAGATCATCTAATTATGACACTATCAGTTGCAGATTTCCATTGATAGCGGGACTGAGCTTTATCAGCTGTTTCGACTTGAAAGGCACACTGTCAGCATGGCTACTTGTTTCCGAACATGCCCATTTGCGTTTCTTCAACATCCACAGAGTCAACCTGTGGTTTATACTGAAACTATGTTGATCAGATCTTAATTACAGTTCATGTGAACCACTAGAAACACAAGGTTTTGAATTTAGTTATCTTTCTATACTGGTTGCTAGCCACGGCTAACGAGTCCAATATGCTCTGCTAATTAGCTGGAGATGGGATAAGTGATAGATTCATATATTTCCCCTAGGGTATACCTAACCTTACTATTTTTTCGGATATTCTACATGCTGAACGTTTTTCAAAATGTGGATCGCTTTCAACAATCTTCATAAAAATTAAATACGTCAATCGCCATCTGTTCTCTTGAATCCTGTTCCTTTATTATCTTTTCTTCACTTCTCAGTAAAGTCTCTTCTCATTCACTCCCAGTAACACACTATGTTTTACTGGCATTATCGCTTTAATTGGGATGAAATGCTTAAAAATATTTGAAACAAAAAAATTATCTTGTCTTCGCTTGCAGAATCAACCCGAAAAACTAATAACCTAATAGTTTCCGCAAAATCTATCTATAAAAGGCTGTGTGTGTGTGTGTGTGTGTGTGTGTGTATAACGAATGCACGGCCGCAATTTTCGATGGATTTCCACCAAAATTTACATGTACATGTTCCAAGTTAGCGGGAAGGTCAAGACCGACATTGCATTTCCCAACTCCCATCGATAGTGGAAATCGATTTTTTTCATGCTTCTACGGCAGTTTTCATATACTTTGCGGCCATTTTGTACTGGCCAGAGTGAGAGCCAATAGCTGGCTGCCACAAATAGGCAGGAAGATTCTATTGGCCAGCGTGATAGCCAACAGCTGACTGACACGAATGTTAACTAGCATGCAAAAAAAGAATCGATAGCTGCATTCGTCACAAGTGGGAAAAATTTAAATTTGCATGGCACTTTACTTCAATTGGCTCATTCGCTTGCTTAAACTCAACGTTGATTCTGATTCCGCAGAATTGGGTTGGGTGTGAAAAAGTATTTGTTGTTAACATTTTTTTTTCATTCGGGAAGCGACATTGCAGCATTCGAAAAGCGACTGAAGCTGAGATGCCAGGACCGATAAAATTGCAGATTCTATTCCCTTAATCTTTTTTTTTAAACTTGGCGATCGTGAAGTCTATATTAAACCTGGCCGATGGCAGTGTTTTTGCTATGATTATCAATTCACAGCATACAAAGTGAACAATGAAACTAGCAACATGAATTTTTAGGTTAATATTATAAATTCCGAGGTTTAATCATATTTACTACAAATTTTTTTTTTTTTTTTTAAAGCAGAAAATTACTATAGTTGCATAGGTTTGGAACAGCGGTAAATAGTGTTAGTAGCGATAAGAAAAGACTGAACTTTGCCTATATTGTTTTCCTTTCTTCAGAATGTAAGCGACCACGGATTTCCAGAGATTCCTTTCGTTATCTGTGAACTGCATTGAATTATTGAAAAGATGACAAATTGTCTCTTTATACCAACTTCAAATACAGTCTTCGCTAAAATACATCCGTGTTTGGTTTTCATTTTATTTATCACGATGATTTACTGTATTAAAATTAATATATACACGTATGTAATCATTAAATTAATTAGGCAAAGTTCTGACATATATATTTATTAAATCTTATCCGTGATATCATTGATTAAGTAGAAAAAAAAAAGAATAAAAGAGAATTCACTAACTTTTATTAAAAACTATTTTTAATTTTAAAAACTACAAACTGTGGTCAATGTAGGAATGAATATGACAAAAACGCAAGTCTGTGCAATTATATCACAAGCTAAAACAAGATTGGGCACGGCCAATCCGAACCGTGGAGCAGACTCGGCACGGCCAATCTGGGTACCATTTCTATTAGATAAGAAAATGATGGTATAATTCGCTAATAATCACAACAGACAACAGATTGGAAAAATGCGTTGCGTTGCTTGGTTTGATTTCAATTTCTGCTGCGACAATAGTTGAAGAACCAAAATTTGGAGCAGATAACCTGAAAGTATGGATCCATCTAGTCTTGTATCAATGGTTCATATAGATGATTACAGTGTAATGGTACGAAATATTTTCTTGGCATACATGGAGACACTGTTTTGTTTTTTTTGTTAATGATGTCAACCTATGCATTTCAGTCAAGACACAAGAGTTTATTGAGTGTGAAAGAATAAGAAAAGAGAAACATTATCAAGGAGCGCGAACAACAGAATTATAATCAAGTCAGTAGATAATGATTGAAATTGCATTTACATTTTTGAAGATCAAAGTTAACTTGGAAGAGAGTTCCGCATGCAAGAAAAACTGTTAGCATAGAACTTACGCTTACATCTAGCCAATTTATTTGTGAATTGATGAGACCTTGCCACTAATCTAGTACTGTGCTTAAATTCATGAAGTGTAAGTATCTTAACGAAGAAGTGTTTATAGAAAAAAAAACAGGGAAGTGACGTTATGGCGGTGGGAAAGTGACTGAAGTCGAGGCGCCAAGTTAGGACCAGTAATATTGCCGATTCTTTGGATTTTATGAAGAACCTCTAAATATACAGCAGGATCACCGACCTATGTGGCAGCAATATTCAAAGCATGGACTAATGGGAGACTTATAAATATCTAAGACCGATTCAGAATAGAAAATTGTCTAGCACGACACTGAACCAATTTTCTTAGCGACAAACCTAGCAATGGATTCAATATAATCTTTCCACTTAATGTCATCCGTGAATATTAATCAGAGAAGGCGCAATAAGTCACCCATACGGGGGTTAGTATTAGCCATGCTGATGGGGGAGGACAGAAAAGGGGGGTCTTTCAGGTGATTAATAGAGAAAAGTTTCGTTTTCGAGGCGTTAAAATTAACAAGCCACTCCTTGCCCCCAATAAAAGATTAAATACCGCAGTTTACCTAAGTGTTGTAGCTGACCACGTGCCTAAATTTATTACTTCAGTGCACCGATGTTTTGGTGGCCAATTTCAGTAGGACAACATAGCGGGTTACAAATAATAAAAAAAAGTAGTGTTAGATTGGTTCATGAAACAGCAATGAATTTCTTGTGTTAAAGTGGCATCCACAGTTACCGGATCTCAATGCAGTAGAGCGTGTGGGAGAAAGGGATTTGAATTCTGGATGCGCAGCCAAACAATGTAGAAGGATTACAACATGTTTTAATAAGAGCATGAACTGAAATGTCGAAACTGTACTTCTATGCCAAGAAGAATCGAAGCAAAAAGGTGTCCAGGTCGTCATTAGAAGAGTGTACCTAACAAAGAGACCTGTCTGTGTAAAACATTCAGAGAAACATATCTGTAAAAAGATATAAAAAAAAAAAAACAAGATGATAAAACGCGTTGGTAATGAATCTTCATTTTGTTTCTCTCTCTCATCTTCCCCTGGACAAGCGTAGAGGCTCACACCTTGTTTCTTGTCTAAGAAGGGGTTCCCGGCACTTTCTCTCTCTCTCTGGCCTCTGTACGAGTACTGATGTGTTTCTCCCGTGACGTGCGCAATCTGTGGCATTGCCTCTTCATTTTGAGGGTACACGGTTGACAGTTCACTGGTTGCTGTTTCCGACTGGTAGTTAGGAGCCCTAACTCTTGTGTAGCGTCTTGAGCGGCCGCTCTGATCAACAGTTGTATAATACCGGGGTGTTTGTAGTGCCATGACGCGCATGGAACGGTGTCCCTGCAGTCACCTCCGGTGGGCAACCCTGAGGCCACACTATGATGCAGGCTGTGCCAACTCCTCTCTGCTCACGTTGCGGTTGATAACAATCTGCTTCTCTTACTTCAGGTCTTCTCATCTTCCAACAATTACTCAACATGAAGACTCAAATGAACCAAAAAAGTAAACCTAAAACAGCCCCGCAAAAATCACCTAAACCCCTCAACATTTCGTTCGCCAACATCCGTGGCGTTAGAACAAACTTCTGCAGTATGGAATCTTTCCTCACTGCAAACTGCCCGGATATACTGGCTCTGTGTGAGACAAACCTTGACTCATCTATCCCCTCCTCTGATATCTCGGTCCCCGGCTACCTTCCTCTCCTCAGGAAAGACTCTCTAACCCACATGCACGGCCTTGGTGTCTATGTCAAGGACCATCTCCCCCCCTGGCCAGAGAGTTGTCTCTCGAATCGCCAGACCTTTCGTACATATGTCTCCGACTATCTCTCCTCAATGCCGTAAGCTATCTCTTCTTCCTCTATCGCTCCCCATCCTCTCAAGACTGTGGGATACTCGATAGCATATCTGACAGCATAGACGAGGCCCTCTCTCTCCACCCGTTTGCTCATATATTCGTGTTTGGTGACTAACGCCCATCACACCAAGTGGCTCGAGAATGCTACTACTGACCGGGCTGGCATTCAAACATTTAACTTTTCAATTTCTCAATCCCTCACGCAGATAGTCGACTTCCCCACGCGTTTTGTCCTCGACCTGGCAGGTAAGGCCTCTCTTCTCGATCTGTGTTTTACCTCCATCCCCGAATCTTGTAGCGCCACGCAGCTCTGCCCGCTTGGCAACTCCGATCACGCTGTGGTATCTGTCAACATTTCCTTCAACTCCACACCCTGCAAAGAACCTCCCATCACAGGAACCTCGTTCTACTATCAGCGAGCGGATTGGGACTCGTTCCGTGACTTCCTCCGCGATGTCCCCTGGGATGTTGCCTTTACACTCCCTGTCCAAGAATGTGCTTCTGAGGTCTCATACTGGGTTAAAGCTGGAATCGACGCTTTCATCCCCTCAAGGAAATTTAAGGTCAAGTCGCACTCCTCTCCTTGGTTCTCCGCTGCTTGCTCAGCCGCCATTGCCCATAGGAATCACTTCTTTCACCTATTTCGTAGTGACATGTCGGACTATAATAGACGTCTCTTTGCCCCCGCCCGTAACGAGTGTAAGCGTGTCCTCAACGAAGCTAAGTCAATATTTGCTGCTCGGATGAAGGAGCGTATTGCATCTCTCAAATTTGGCTCCAAAGATTATTGGCGGGTCTGCAAGAGTGTCCTGAACAATAGAAAACCCTCCATACCTCCTTTATTCAACCAGTTCGATGTCTTGACCTCCTCTACCGACAAGGCTGAATACTTTGCTCGGAAATTCTCATTTAATTCAACGCTCAACTCCACCGGTGTACCCATTCCAGACTTCACTCCTAGAACGGAGGCCTTACTGAGCGGCTTACACATAATGCCCAGTACCACGGACGGGGTTATCTCCAACTTAGACCCCCACAAGGCTAGTGGTGGAGATGGCATACCAGCCATTGTCCTGAAGAAATGCGCGCCTGAGCTAGCACCCGCCCTCTCTAAACTGTATAATTACTACCTCAAGGAATCCTGTTTTCCTGACTGCTGGAAGTCCTCATCCATTGTTCCTGTGTTTAAGAACTCTGGAGACCCCTCTAATTACCGTCCTATTAGTCTCCTACCCCTCTTCGGCAAAGTCTTCGAAGCCCTAATCAATGCCGAAGTAATTAATCACCTTACATCTCAATCTGCTCTCAGACAAGCAATATGGTATCCGCTACGCCCGATCCACAGCTGACGTACCTACGACCATCACTGAAACCGTCTACCAAGCCCTTCAAAATAACGGAGAGGCTCGTGCCGTGGCCCTCGACATCTCCAAAGCATTCGATAGGGTTTAGCACGCCGGCCTTCTTCGGGGTATGGTGTTACTGGTCAACTGTTTGATTTGATACAATCATTTCTGTCAAACCGTAAATTGAAGGTCGTTCTCAACGGATTCTCCTCCAGTTCCTATCCCACGAACGCAGGTGTTCTCCAAGGCTCCATCCTTGGCCCCACTCTTTTCCTTATTTTCATCAATGACCTTCCCGACGCTATAGATTCTCAAGTTGGCATCTATGCTGACGACACCACAATTTACTCCTGCCTCCAAAACAAATATAGTGTCGGCGACAAAACTAACCTTGCCGTGCATCTTGAAATGGACCTCCAATCGGTTGTTAACTGGGGCAAGAATTGGCTGGTCAACTTTAACGCCACAAAAACTAAATTACTCTCCATTAACCACCATAGAGACCCTTCCCTGCCCCCCATTAAAATGTCTGATAGTCAACTTCCTGAGAGCAACTCCCTGCGTCTGCTCGGTCTCACGCTGACTGCTGACCTGAGATGGAACAAATACATTGAGTCAATTGCTTCTTCCACCGCGAGGAAAGTTGGCTCTCTGTGCCGCGCCAGGAAATTTTTCTCCCCTGAATCTATACTTCAAATATACAAAACAACCATTCGCCCTTGCATGGAGTATTGCTGCCATATATGGGCTGGGGCACCTTCTGCTTACCTCGGAGTTCTTGACAAGATCCAGAGACGGATATGTAATCTAATTGGCCCTGATCTGGCGTCTCGTCTGCAGTCACTCTCTCACGGACGCGCCGTCGCCTCTCTGTCTTTTCTACAAATACTTCCATGGTAACTGCTCTGACGAGCTGCTTTCACTGGTTCCCAGACTCCATGAATTCAAGCGCCCTACGAGGCTGGCATCCCGCTCCAACCCTTACACCGTAGAAACTCAAATGTAGCCGTCTCTTCTACTCCAATAGCTTCATACCTCGCACCTCTCGCCAGTGGAACACCCTCCCCAGTTACTGCTTCCCTGAAAGCTATAATCTCCAACTATTCAAATGTAATGTCAATCGACATCTCCAGTTACCTTGATCTACCCACTATCCTTCTCCTCATCCTTTCTTCTATCACTCCTATCTGCTCTCGCTCCAAATCTTCCGCAACCCCCTGCATCCTAGTGGCTTCACGCCTTGCTTGGGGCGTAATGCTTTAAAAAAAAAAAAAAAATATATATATATATATATATATATAGAGAAAACTCGAGACAATTCACAAAAATGGCGAATAGGGAGGAGAAATTGAAACACGATTAAACAAATTTTAATTGTAAATAATTAACGACATAAAATCAGATATTAAAAGCTTCCAAAAGAGTATAAAATAGAAAAAGCTTACTCATAGTCCTCCAAATAAAACACAAGGAACAAATAAAAGTTTCCTTCTGTCTACAGGCTCGGCTGATAATATATACACATTCGAGAACTCATAAATGGTGGGAAAAGTGAGCTCTATGCAGTATAGGAAAGAATGTTTCATCCTACTCGGCGGCACAATCTAGGTTGGCGACTAAGTGCTGTCCAATAGATGAATTGTGCATGGACAGAGTTGTTTTTGACGAAAAACTGACATCTTAAATAGGCGGGAACGTGTTGCGCAATTCGGTTTTTAATCTTTGATTGGTCCGTCCTATGTATACAGACTCGCACTAGTTTTTGTATACTATGAAACTATTTTGAAAATAGGACAACAGATCTTTAATAAAGGATGGAAACACAGATCTTGTCTGAAAGATAGTACACAACCTAACGGTGTTATAACATGAAATAATGTAAACTGAAACCCTATCAGCAAGCAACTGACACTTCTTGCCTAATCATGGTAATTTAAGGCAAATGAGACACCGACCGGGACCTAAAACTACTGGCTCCTTAAAAAACCCGACTTTGCGTTCGATAACACGCTTAAGAAAACCAATCTCCACAAAAATGTGTTGAATCCTTACAAGTTCCTCGTTTAATGTACTAGGAGAACAAATCATTAAAGGGCGGTGGACCAAAGTAGATATCAGGCCAATCTTGCGGGTCTTAGAAACAAATGAGTTCCAACTTGTGTATAAACCTGTAAACATAGGTTTATGAAAAATACTTGTAACATAAGCACCATCCTTACGCTCAACGAGAACGTTTAAGAAGGGTAAAGTGCAATTATTCTCCACATCTCTAGTGAATTGCAGAGGAGGATGGAGGGAACTGAGTTGTGCAAAAACGATCGCAGCGTCGTTGACAGAATCTAAGATGAAGGAGGTATCGTCAACATATCGCATGTAAACATGGGGTTTAATGCACTTTTCGAACAAAAGTCCCACAAAAAATATTCGCAAGTGTAGGACCCAAGGGACTGCCCATTGAAACCCCATCAATCTGGACGCAGATAATGTTGTCGAAACTGAGCTCAACATCCTCAGTTGCCAGACGCATGCATTCCAAAAACGAGGTTTCAGGAATATTAGCAGGTCCAAATGACCTCTATAAAAGGGCATCAGAACATATGTATAGTGTCCTGAAGGGGCATATATATATATATATATATATATATATATATATACATATATATATATAAAACTTACACACACACACACACACACGTGTTCCTTCAGGCAATGTCAAAAGACGCCAACAGTTTATTTTCCAAACTTCTAACAAAACTTGAAAGAATCAGAAATATTATGGGTGGAGAAAAAATCCGATACAGGTTGGAGCATTTCGGTTAACCATTTCGCTAACTTGTGCCCTAACTTAAAACAAGTTTTTCATATTCATTTCTTTAGTACTGGGAGAAGAGAAAAGCAGATCTTATCTACATAATTAATGATCGTTTATTTTAAACAGTGTTATCGAAAAATCCACACATTTTGACGCTGTGGTTAATATGTGCGTGTGTATGTATGTATAGCAAAATATACTTATATAATTTACATACATAAAAGTATGCGTATCGTCAAACAGTGATGAGTAAACGAGTGAAGTTTTGACTAAGACATTTAAGCAATTATAAATCGACAAAAGCTTGCATCAAGTCAAATGTTTTCCTGATAATTCTCACTGTATTATGTCCGGAGGAAATGCGTAGTCAAAATATTAGTCCAGCTTCAACAGTGCCAATAGAAAGAAAAAAAAAAAAAGAAAGAAGAGAAAGAAAAAAAAAAAAAAATGGACGGTGATATTGTCTTTCTCGTGTGGACCAATCAGGACTGTACGCTGCCAAAGAAAAAACTTTTTATTTAATTGTCAATCAAGTGTAAGATTTAGAAACATTTCTCATCGCCAGTAAACTTTCATCTCTATATTTGGAAACTGTATAAATGTCAACAACCCGATTGTTATTTAATTGCTACTTGTCAGTGAAAGAAAAGCCTAGGATAGAAATATTTTTGTCGGATATTTCCTGCAGTACACAAACCGCATGGGAAATTTATTCAATCCTTTATTATATTTGGACGATGAAGCGGCATTAAAATGATTTATAATGAACAGAACAAAAGTAATTTGATTGGATAAAAAAAAGTCAGAAATTACTGAACGGGTTACTAAAATTAATCTATTAATCCACAGAATATTTTCTATACTAAGTTTACTTCACAGACAACTGCTGCGCAACCTATGTGTATTCTCGTCTAGCTATTTGTTTAGGTGAAATACGTGCTCGCAGAATGTAGGATGCGAGTTCAAGTCTTGTCTATAGCTACTTGCTTATTTGTCTGAGTATATCTCATATAGACATTTATAATACAAAAGAATAATAAGATGAAAAATTACACTTTAATGTCAGCTAATCAGCAAACAAATGTATCAATTTGAACATTCAAGCACATCATCGCATTTTGTTTGAAATCTCATTGTTCAATTATTGTTTGTCGTAGATTTCCACGATGAAAATAATACACTTAATAAATTAAAAAAAAATATCATCTTTCATGCTCAATAACATTGGATATTAGAGATTCAAATAACAGATTTAAAAAATGATCTGGAATTTCATAGCATTATGTTTATAATCTTCGCTTTCAGCAGTGAAGAGCTTGGTACCATGGATGTAGGTAAATGTACCCACAGGAGCAGCAGATGATCCATCGCATGCAAGCATGAGAAACTTCACAGAAACATGAAAAATTGACTATGATTTTTCTGACATCAGTTCTCTTTCACTAATGAATTGCAAGATCTATTTCTTTCTCTTGTACAAAATCTGAGAAAAGGCGAATTCGAGGAGGTTTGCTTTATCTTTTTAGTGGGACCTCATGGATCGCTTTAAATGAATTATCAAGATTGAATTGGCTGACAGCTCAACACCGTAGTAACATTGCTATTATTCAAGCAGGAAGATCTATGATAATAGTTTCCATAAATACAGTCATGCGTAAACTATGTTTGTTCTGCTGGCTACAGAGAAATGACACGGTCCCTAACGAACAGGGAGTAGAAGTGTTGAACAACTTTTGTCTAATATAATCTAACAAAATGTTGAGTAATGCTACTTTCCTTAAATCGTATTTGCATGTCTATTCAAACAATGTAGTCGGCATTTGTTTTCTGACGTTCGTCTTTCGACGAAATTTCATTCTGAAAAGAGATATTTACTCAGTTTGGTACGAAAATAAATATAAGTGATGAGGCATACTGTACTAATCTTATGTATACTTTGAAAAATAAGTACACGAAACTTGCTTTTATACTCGTATCGAACAAAAATATACAAATACTCTTAGATGCCTAATAAAAGTGGGGGATTTTGAGGAGAGTCATACCACCACCACGAGCATAATAAAAATCACCCGGTTTAATTAATTTAGCACTTTTCGCCCTTTAACTGATTTCCCGACCCCCTTTATTGCACATTGAGAAAGATTTCGACCCCCGAATTATTACCACCTTGTATTAGGCACCCATGAATATCTGAACCACCAAATAAGTTTTAATCTTGCGCGTTACTATCACTTGGTTTCGCCAATACGTCGTTAGTTGCCGCTGTTAAGCAGTTATAAAAACGGGATACTTCCCGTCTCCTTTCTCTTTTCCTTCAAGAATGCGATAGAAGCGACACCACCAAACTTGTTCTTTGGCATAGAAATATTTTTCTCTCCCTCACACAATGGCCTCTTTCTTTTGCATGAATGCCTGCACAAGAGTTATTTTCCTTTGTTACCCAATTATATAAAAACATTTTAAAATGTAGCCTTGTTGAAATATATTCCATTTCCTTTCACCTATGCAAGTAACGAGTCATTTACACATGTAAATTTTTGTTGCTACTGCTTTCAGTCTAACAAGAAGCAGTGCTACTGCAGTTTGGTAACCCCGACGTGATCATCTAGTAAAGCAATAGTTATCAAACAAGTATAAATTAAGTAAAGTGATATAAGATATTATGTATTCTAATAAACTGCAATGTAATATCTAATATGGCAATTAATGCCCACAGATAAAGAAGCTTGAAGCAACAGGGATGTGGCTCGACTGGCTTATGCTGAGAACACTGTTGATAATATGAGAAAGTTCTTAAGGAAAATAAGAACTACAATTAAAATCAGAAAGAGGCAGCTAAAATTTCTGGGATACGATGAGGAAAAGAGAACTGGATTTCTCATCCAATCACAAAAATGGGATGGTAAAAGTCGAAAGTTATTTTGAGCAACAAAAATTAGGAAATAGCAAAGGGACATGATCATCTACGTTCTGATGATACATGGTACAAGAAAGATGAAGATGGCTTAGTCTAGCATAGGGAAAAATCAACGCTCAGCTAAGTAAATGTCCAACTTAGATCAGCAATCTTTTTTCTGTACATGTTTATATAAAGAGCGAGTAGTTTTCTCTAGTTGTAATCAAGAAAGCGAAACAAAAGGTTATATTGTAGAATTATGTCATAGTAGATATTAGTTTTCACAACAATCAACCTCAACCAGGTATATTGTTAGCATTGCAGATTTTACAAGTACACATTATCAGAAATGAGTATAGTATTTGAAACATTTGCACAAAACTTGGATATTTGCTAACAAATGTGCATTTGAAATAGTTATGACTAAACAATGTAACCTATTGTTTGGCGACACCTAATTTATTTGGACGAAAAGAACCTATGGAATTTACATGGTATATATTTACAATTTAGAGAATTCATACGTTTGAATAATATAAGAAATCATTTGCTTTTATGAATCGCATTTACTGTTAGGATTTATATATTTCTTATTGCTATAAACGTTATTTTTAGTAAGACACGTTTGAGTAGCAATCCCGTTTTTTTTGTTTTTTTTTAATTTTCTTAAACAGTGAAATTAATCTGTCTATATTTCTGAGATGCGGTATTATGTACACTATTTACATTATCCGGACTATTGTCCTAATCTTTGTCGCCATATTTATTACAATGTTTCGGCCGTTGTACGCTCCGGCCTCCTTCATGTGGTTGGAATGTCGATCCACTATGTCATGTGTCCTTAAGGACATCCGTGTATGAATTTCTGGGTATTATAAACAATAATACCCAGAAATTCATACACAGATGGATAAAGGCGTTGGTTAGATCCAGTGACAGGACCCAAAAGTGTGCGAGTTCAATACCCGGTTAAGGCAGTGTAGAACTTGGAGAGAGGAATTAACAGGAGACAACTGATAACTGACATCCATTAAACATGGCACGTGGAACTAGAACCGTCTACCCCAGTGAGCGAAATAAAGGGTTCAGTTCATCATTCCAACCACCTGAAGACGGCCGGAGCGTACAACGGCCGAAACTTTGTAATAAATATGGCGACAAAGATGTGGACAATAGTCCGAATAATGTAAATAGAGTGAAATTAATAATAACCGGTCTAGATCTAAAACTAATTTTGCCTCCAGACTCCTACTTTTCCATCTTGGCCGGTTATTAATTTCACTTTTTAAGAAAATAAATAAATAGAAAAAAAACAAACAAAAAACAAAAAAAACAACAAGTGTACCAAGACGTACAGACACTAAAAAATAATGTTTATAGTAGTAAGAAATGTCAGATTAAAAAATACATTCAAAAGGTATACAGTATATATTTCGTCTATCGGCTTGCATAGTCTAGAAAACAAAGAAAATATGCCATCCGGCGAGCTTCGAACTTGCGTCCTATTTTACAGTAGGAACCACCATATGATTTAACTTGTTTTTCTCGCTCGCCAGAGGGAACATTTTCTTTATTGAGTTTTTTTTTTTTTTTTCTTCCAAGTACGCAGGACAATTCAGAGTTCAGGTAGAAGCCAAGATTGAGAAGGGAGTTTTGACTACGTAGTCCAAACTTTAGTAAATATCTTTATTCACGGTAACTGGGTATTTTAACAGATTTTGAACTCGAAACTCTAAATTTACGATTACGACTTGGACGATAAAATAATGGAACGGAGATCATCTTTCAGCAAATTTATTTACGGTATTTATTATTAAAAGATAAGTTTTGCTTTTCCTTTAAATTCTAATTTCTTCCCACTTGCCGTTCTTTTATTTCCTGTTTCATCTTTGCTTTTCATCGTCTTGCTATTTTTTTTTTACCTATTACGATTACTTCATTTTATATCCTGCTTGTACAAACTGTTGAATATTTACCACTTAGACATTGTGCGGCTGGGTGGAGTTTCCAAATGTCTTTTCATCACCATAAATTATCAAGAATTCCTTGATATCTGCGATAAAAGTAATTCATTTTATCATAAAACCCATTAGGAACTTTAGTCAAATCTTCTAACCCTGCTTTACCGTTTTTATATTTGGCGTATTTTTCTTAATTTTATTTTCATTTTAGTGCATATTGTGTAGAATTGTTTACTATATAAATCTTAATATATGCGTATATTAACCAACTTAAGGAAAAGCCTCTCAGATAAATTATAAAATAAAAATGGAATTTGTTGGTTCAGAGTGTAAAAAGTTTAAAAATGAGTCGAGCACGCCCCTTTGACAACCAAAGAATACAGAATAACAAAATATACACAGGCGATACGGAGTAAATACATTACAGACTGGATGCATTGTTATGCGATGACTGGTTTATTTGAACAACATTATGCATCCTAACAGCCAATATCTCAATGGTACACTTTCATCTCTTTAGCACACAATATAATATCAATAGACGATATCTCAAACTCAAACTCAAACCCACCCGAGGTAAAGCAAAGAAAAACTTCAGAATGGAATGTGGGTGGTACGTAACATTTGCTGTCAGAATTTTTTTTTTTTTTTTTTTTAGAAACGTTCATATTGGTGCATATAAACAAAAATTATCAAGAGGAGTGATTTAATTTCTATTCATCAATACTGGCTGTTCTTTCCTAAGAATAAATGACGCCTACATAAATCAACAATTTTAGACAACACAAGGGAAATAAATTTTTGTTGGTGGCTCAAGCCCAAATATGTAGTAAGGCACTCATCGAGGATGTAGCTCGCTAGCTATGACATGCGTAGCTGATCATACTTAACTATACAACATTATGTTACATTACTGATTCTCAACCGCCGTGCCGCAAAATATTTCCACGGAATATATATATATATATATATATATATATATATATACACACACACACACACACAGAATGTTATAGTTGTTCCAACTAGAGAAAAATGTATATTTTAAAAAAAAAAGAGAAACTGCACACGTTTTTGGATATAATATGGATTTGTTTTAGTATATATATTTTATTCTTCATATTTCTGCTCCACGTCTTTCCGGTCTAGTAATTTTCTTCAGGCAAATAAAGAATAATTTTTCCTTATGTTCTTTTAATGTCTCATTGTTCGTTTTCTGTATTTGTTAGTGAGCCTTGAACTCATTTCTGGACTTTCTACCTAAGTGTTAATAAAACCATTAGGTTTGGTATGAGAGGTAGTGATGATAGATGTGTTGATGAGAGATGCCTTCCTATCCCTGTGTGCGTGCGTGTGCCCGTGAGTAGTCTACCTGTTTTCCAGTGTCTGTATATATATTTTTGTTCTCCAATTATACCCGTTTGCGCTCCGACCAGTGTATCTGGCCATCATGTGTGCATGCTGTGAGTTCATGTGTGTAGGGTTATAATCTGTTCAGTGCTGGTCTAAATTTGTCTATGTAGTTTTTTTTCCTGAATTTGTAGAAAAGATTAGTAGCCTGATATATTGGCATAAATTTTAAATTTGCCTTGATTGCAGATTTGTAAATGTGTTGCGATACAAAGAGTTTTCTGTTGTCAGGTAATTTGATGTTGCTTTTGTGAAGGGCAACTCTGTTGTTAAGTGCCTGGCTGATGCCTATATATGGCTTCTTGCATTTGAGTTCATTGATCACATTTTTGGAGATGCAGTTTAAATTTTTATTTATTGTGAATGTAGTTGTGGGATTTTCAAAAGTGTAGGATTTCCCTTAAAACGTAAAACGAACAAACCCTATCATGTCTCAATATACAATAAGAACAATCCAAAACTATTTACAGAAATTACAAGAAATCTAAACTTAATGACAAAATGAAAAATATACTACAAACAACCAAAATAATTAAAAGCTAACGCCAATCTAAAAACCTGAAACATTAATCTCATCCAAATTTAACCAACACAATATACAGGGGGTCAGAAAATGCAACAAAAAAGATGTGGGGTTTGTGATGTTATAGACGGGAACAGACGATGGAAAGTATGACACAGAAATCCGAAGACACATTGGCATATTGAAAGATGCCTGCTACAAACTAAGCACAATATTAAGAAACAGGAAATTTTCGTTAGAAACAAAAGTAAACATGCTAAACTACAACGTATCAATCCTGAAATATAATTCTTTTCCAAGCGTAGCTTAGATGTGGCACAAGACCGAAAGTAGGGGGAAACTAATGAGGATCGAACACACTAGTCGGTCGTAATTGATCTAGCGGGGCAAGCTTGCTATTACACCACGTGAAGGTGTCCAATCAATCTTCCTATATGACAATGAATATTGGACAATTATATCACAGATGAAGAGACTTGAGGCAACAGAAATGTTCCACAGAAGAATACGGAGAATACCATGGATGATAAATGTGAGCAAAAAGTTTTAAAGAAAATGAAAAGGAAAAGCACACTTGCTTAGGACCAGAAAGAGGAATTTTAAATTTCTGGGACACATAATTAGGAAAGATGGGCTTGGAGAATCTGACATTCACAGGATATATTGAAGACAAAAGGAAGTAGTAAATAACATATCTAACGAACTTGTGTAAATGGGTGGCAGAACATGAGGAAAGAATAGTAACGAGTCAAACTATAAGGATAGGAATTCGTGAAGGGTCACGATCGTCTATGTCCGGAAGAGAGACAGCACATAAAAGAAGGTCTTATGTAAAGGACTAACAACTACGTACCTCGTTTCTGACTGGAGGTGACCGTTAGTCCTAAAGTACCATTAACCTATAATTATTGTGAAAAGTTTTCGCAAGAGACTTGTTAGTGATATTCAATGATTACCAAATCAACAACTATCCTGAATACTAACATCAGTCAGTCAGTTAGGCGATCATGTATCTTTCGATACTGACTGACGAGGCAGATTTTTTTCCCCGCAGTAGGTTGCTATTTCTTTCTGCGGTAGACCAGTTACCATTCTACTATTTACCCATAGAGGGGAAGAAGAGGATTCATACCTTTCCCAAGGGTATTATAGCACGTAAGTTAACGTAATGGATTCGACTGGAATTCGAACTCGGCTCTCAGATTCCTCAAACCGAGCCGCTATCCTCGAATACTAGCATACTGCTTAAAAAATAAATAAATAAAATAAATAAATTCAAAAGACAAAAGCAGCACAGAATATTTTTTCTGTTGAAATAAATTAGATATTTAAGTTATACAAAAAATGTTGAACGAATTAGATACAAAACCAATACAAAAATCATTATTATAATCTAAAATAGTCATTACATGAGATCATTATCAAAAGAGAACCTTTTTGTAATATAAATCATGATCGGAACAAATCTACAAATTATCTCATTTATTTACACTATTACATTGTTCGGACTGTTGTCATATTCAACTTAACTGAAACTGACATATCCAGAAAAAGTATGGCACGTGGGACTTGAACAATCTACCACAGTGGACTAAGAGGATTCGGTACGAAAAGTCCGGAGTATACAATGGTCGAAACGTCGTGAATATGACAAAGATGAGGACAACAGTTCGAACAATGTAAAATATGTAAATAGTTACAATACCTTATCTCAGAAATATAGACAGATACCTCATTTATTTTTTAAAAGAATTTGTTTTAGCAAATTTTTATTACTGTTATTTTCTTTAATGTCTGATCATTCGTTTTTATTATCAAGCTCCAGTTCCGTTCAAGTTGGAAGTCTTCTCAAAGTTATCAAGTAAACTTTTCTGTCCTTTGTTGACAAATTGAAAACAAATTCATTGCCAAATCTGGGTTTTATATAATTTATATCATTTACTTTCCAGAAAATGTTCACTTAATCATATATGCTTACTTAGTAAATAGATAAGTTTTTAAAATTTGTTGCTAGCAGTAGTAAAATGCATAAGAGCACTCCCTCATTATTAATATATATCTCGGCCGGATATTCTCGTTATAGGGACAAACTTTCTGTCAAGAACATTTTAGAGAATTTTTTTTTCTATCATCTGACATCGGGATCCAAAACGGTTCGTTAAAATGTGTTTAAAAACATGTATTTTGTTTTTCGCATTAAAATTCAAGATCTAAACCTCTAATTTTCCATAATTAATATCAATTTCAAGACAAAATCTTACGAGTTGTAGCATATAGATTTAGGCCGAAATTTTTAAAAATCATTTTAGATAAAAATGAAACAAATAAAAACTTAGAGACTACATTAACTAAGCCTATTTTTAAACAAGTTTTATCAATTTAAAACATTCTTAGAGTTTTAAAAACTTCTTGTAGTACTTTTGTATACCGTTCAAAAACATTTTTTTGACTTTTGTAAAATATAAAATTATAACAATTTATAAATAAAAAGAACAAAATTGTATTATTTAAATATACAATCAGATATTTAATCAATTGGAAAAAAATTAAAATAATTTGTCTATACAGTACCGTTCAAAAGACTTCGGACACTTTAAATTGTCAATTTTTAATTAGAAGCTTTTGTTCGGCATCGTGTTTTCTACAGATGCAATATTGACTACTGAAATCATTTCTATATCTAATTATCATATTTTAGGAGTGAGCAGGGAAAAATGCGAAACTGCCGCCCAAGCCAGATACAGTGATCTACGACACAAAATTATTCATTTAAAATATATAATGTGCATTTTAGGAATTTACTGTACCCTGTCAATAGTTTGTGTGCTTTCCATTAGTTTGAATAACCGCTTCAATGCATCTGAAAAGGATGCGTACACATGTTTCAAATGCATGAGAAAACGTTTTCTGTGTGAACCCCAACAACCTTCGCTTGAATTCTTTTAACGAACATTTTTTTTTAGATCTGCCCACATTTACTCGATGTCATTTAAGTCGAAGCTCTGAGCTTAGTAATATTTCAACACGTTGATACTTTTTTTGCATTCATGCTTTTAATCGAAGTATGGTATCGAAAGTATTAAATTGAAGTCTTATCTCCTTCACCAATTTATGTAGGTACCTCCACGAGATAGCAAAAAAAAAAAAAAAAAAGCATAGCATGATGAAAAAGACGCCAAACTTGACAAAAACAAAATTTTATCGTTTAAATGTTTGTTATTATTAAGAGGAAAGTTTGTTTGTTTGTTTGTTTAAAACTTAACGACCCATCGATCAGCAAGAGATCATTTAAGATCAAACAGTTGGGTTTTTTTTTTCTTTAAATAAGGTTGAAATGCTTTCAAAAAACTTTCACTTTCCTTTCATTCTTTTTCGATGTTGTCTTGCTTTTTGTTTTTAAAAATTCACTGTTTTCAGAGGTGCGTTCTTTGAAAATTTCTCACTTTTTTCCGACAAGTATCAAAAGGTTTCCCTTTTCATCATCAGACACCAAATTGGAATTATATTTTATTATATAGTCCAACTTTCCTAAGAAATGTCAAGATCAAATTGGGGTTTGATTTTTCGAAAAGTTTTCAAATTGTTCGCGTTGTAAAATAGTTTTCGAATATGTGCCATGTCACCGCAATCAAGCAGGAAGTGCTTCACGGTATAAACCTCCTGGCATGCAATGCATTCAGGAGGGTCTTCATCTTTTAGTAGGAAGGAGTGAGTTATGCGAGTGTGACCTATGCGAATACGGGATAAAACCACTTCTTTGCGTGATTTTCTGTGTTCAGTTAGTTGTTTCTTTAGAGAGGGTTTGATTTGAAATAATTTGTTGTTTTGACAGCTGTTCCAAGCATCTTGCCATTTCTTCAAAATAAAGTCATTTATTAGGGGTTTATAATCAGTGTATGGAACCTTTATGTTACTTGTTTTAAGTTTCGGAGAGTTTTTTTTTGCAGCCACATCAGCTTTTTCATTTCCATGAAAACCAGAGTGGCTGGGAATCCAACAGAAAATGATAGTTTTATTTTGTAAGATCACATGTATTCTATATAGGAGTTTGATGAGCAAAGGATTGTTTAATTTTTTAATGATTCGAGTACTGATAATGAGTCTGCAAAAATAATAAATTTATTTAAATTATGTTTAATGATGAGGTCTAGAGCTAAATCAATGGCTGTAATTTCAGCACTAAAAATTGAGGAGTTGTTAGGTTATCTTTTCTGTAGAACAGTACATTTAAAGATAGCCGCACATCCTACTTTGTTTTTGACTTTGGAGCCATCAGTATATATGTGGGCCCAATTTGGGTATTGTTCCAGAATATCATTTAGTTTTTCTATATAGTATAAGGGGTGTGCGTCAGATTTAGAGTGGCCAGCCAGTCTTAAAATAACTTTTGGTTGTTCCAATAGCCAAGGTGGATGTTTGGGTAGCTTGAATTCATGTATACTGTTTTTGTCTATCACACTGTCTGTGAGTGGTTTTATCACTTTTTTTCCATGTAAAGACCAAAAGGTTTGATAACATTTTCTTTTTTGTCAAACAGATGTTTATAGTTTGGATTGAATGTGCATTGATAGGCCGAATTTGATGGATTGGATTTGAGTTTTAAGTAATATTCTATAGCTAATTTCTCACGTCTCAGTTTTAGAGGGGCCTCATAAGCTTCAACATATAGGCTTTCTATGGGAGATGTTTTAAAGGCACCAAGAGCAAGTCTTAGACCTGTGTAGTGGATGGGGTCAAGAATTTTTAGGTAGGATTTCCTGGCCATACCATATATGAAACTTCCATAATCCAATTGGGATCTTATTAGTGTTCTGCATATTTTTAGGAGTGATATGCGATCTGCTCCCCATCTTGTGTTAGCTATAACCCGCAAAAGTTGTAGTGTTTTGAAACATTTTTGTTTTAAGTATTTCAGATGGGGAATGAATGTGAGTTTTTTTATCAAATATTATTCCCAGAAATTTGTGTTGTTCGGTCATTTCTATTTCGGTTTCTTCTAATTTAAGTGTTGGGTCGTTGTGCATTTTTCTTTGATTACAAAAATGCATACACATTGTTTTGGTTTGTGAGAGTTTGAAACCATTTTCAATGGTCCATTGATTTATTTTATTTATGCATATCTGCAGTTGACGTTCTGAGGTATGCATATTTTTTGATCTATGGCAAATTAAAAGATCATCTACATATAAGGAACCATTAACTTCATTGTTCAAACAGGTTACAATGTTGTTAATTTTTATGTTAAAGAGAGTGACGGACAAGATGCATCCTTGTGGGACTCCTTCTTCTTGAATTTTTGAGTCAGAGAGTCGACCCTATTCTTACTTTGAAGCTTCTGTCAGATAAAAAGTCTTTTATCAACAAGGGTAATCTGCCTTTTAGGCCAAGGTTGTATAAGTCTCTCATTATTCCTTGTCTCCATGTAGTTTCGTAGGCCTTTTCTAAGTCAAAGAAAATGGCTATTACATGTTCTTTATTGATGAAAGCCTCTCTGACAAAGGTTTCTAAGCGGACTATGTTATCTATTGTTCCTCTTTTATTTCGAAAGCCACTCTGTAAGTTGGTATTAAGAGGAAAGATCAAAATTTGGGGGGGTATTTTTTTTACATTTTTTAATCGTTCCTAGCACGTCCGAAATTTTCGTTAAATTTTTTTTTTTTTTTTTTTGAGTCAGCAAAATTGACAGAATCGATCATGGCAACCATTTTTTTTTATAAAAAAAATAAAAATCTCAGTTTGAAATTCTTTTAAAAATCAATTATTTTTTCAAAACTTATTTTAAGAAAATCAGAAATTATGTTTATTTAAAATATTTTGAACCAAACTAATATTTGAACTTAGCTTCTGCACCGAAAAGATGTAATTTGAAAATAAAACAAAACCGGTCATAACCTTTCGCGTCACTTGACAGGTGATGAATGACATATTGACGGATTACGTGTGGATAATTTGTTCTACGGAAGGAGAAGATTGAAATTATTTAGATTTAAGTGAACAAATTATTTACCTCATTATTTTTAAGGAAAACTTTCAGCGCTCTAATTTTTTTGTTTTTTGTACTTAGCTTTCACCTTTACGTTGCTTTATGGAAAATATATTATAAAGAAATTAAAATAAGACTTAAGAGTGAGATTAAATTTCATAAGGTATCTAATTAATTTATAGGTAAGTTTCTTATGAAATTTTATTAGAAGTGTACATAAAATACTATACTTTTATGTACATTTACTACATTTTACTGTGTTATTTGTATTACCATTCATTTTATTATTGATTTTGATATTTCATTTATGGAAAAAGATTAATATAAAAATAAGATCCTATAAATTTCATGAGATGATATTGATACTTGTAGGTACCCTTCTCAGTTGAAAGTGAAAAATCTCAACACGGGTTTCGCAAAAGTAAAGGCCTTAACAGCAGAGAATAATGCTTAACTCAAATAACGCAACTTAATTGTATAGGTTTGTCTTCCGTACTTTATAATTACAGCCCGATTATAAACACAAAATTACATTTCTTAATTACTGCGTGTTTTCTGATTAGTCAAAAGACGATAAAATTTACAACGCGCTAAAAAAAGAAAGTGGATGCGGCTTTTAACTAATTTTATAATAATAACTAATTTTATAAATATTTTAAACAACTTAAATGTAAAAATCTATTATAATTAAAGATTATCAAATAATTGCATTAAAAATTTATTTTTCATCGAAAAAATTTTTTGCTTTCAGAAAATATTGTCCATATTCATAAAAGCAATTAAAAGTATTTGAAATTAAGTAATATCTTTGTTTTGTCGAGTTTTTTATGTTACAATTCAGAGCTGATTTTCAGGTAGGGGGTCCAATTAAAAAAAATGATTTGCATTCCTCAAAGCCTTGTGCTTTTAACTATTGTAATTACTAAAGTGGACTCGATCGAATTTCTAGAGTTTTCATAAAATTAGTTATGGCGGGGGGATAATATAAAAAATATTTCTGCCATGACTTTAATAAAAAAAAACAAAAAAAACACATAATTTAATTTCGATCATCTGTGAATAGTTTCTGAAAGTTTCATTAATATCCGATAATTATTTCTATTTTTGCAAGATTTTCCAAATTAATGTGTGTCATACAAAAAGAATAAAATAAATAAAATAAATAATTAAAAAAAACAAAACAAACAAAACGTGCTAAAAATTGTATATGTTATTTTACTAGTTCCGGTGATACAATTCAAAATTCAGAATGTTCTAAAAAGGAAAAAAAATTCAAATTAAGATAAACTTTGATCTTTCCTCTTAATAATAACAAACATTTAGACGATAACATTTTGTTTTCGTCAAATTTGGCGTCTTTTTCATCAAGCGATGCTTTTTTTTTTAATCAATCTCATGGAGGTACCTACTTTTATGTATCCCCAAATCACTATGCTGGTATCCACGAAACGGTATTTTTTTGTATATAGCGTAATGTGGGTAGTTTAGTTTACCTGTCGGCTTTCTGATAATTCTAGCTTATATACAATGAAGCTACATCTTTCCTCGCTGAATGTGATTCTCATTCCAAGCACCTGCATCTCATAGTTCATATCTCTTTAGTTCCAAACAGACATTACACTTTTGGAAAGACATTTGCTGTTTCCTTCTTTTTTTTTTTTTTTTTGTATGCATCTGCATACACGAATTGATTCTGAGTTTGCAAGCATCTTGACTATCACCCACAAGACAATTACGAATGTACATTCAAGTAAGCTAAAAATTCTAAAAGTCCATGACACTTATCAGACAAGGTACTTGAAATTTTTATAATGATGAGCATCGACAAAGATTTACTTTTTGAAATTTCTGTGAATTACAACATTCATTTTCTTGTGAGAAGCTTTAGTTTTCAAGATTGCTTGCTGTCGAGAGGATTTGTAAATAACTGAATGTGGATACATTTAAAAAATAAAATAAAATTGAAACAATTGTAATTATGTTTTACTTTCATAAGTCACTAGGATTTGTTCTGAAATTTTTATCTTATCTCTCACGACCTGCTCTCCGATAAATAATATGGCTTCCGTTTTGCACGGTCTACAGCTGATGTACTTACTGCCATCACTAAATATGTGTATCAAGCTCTTGATAATAATGGTGAAGCTCGAGCTGTGGGTCTAGGTATCTCAAAGGCGTTTGATAGGGTTTGTCATGCTTCAGGGCTATGGTATTACAGAACGATTGTTTGATTTAATCCAATCATTCTTACCAAATCGTAAAATGAAAGTCGTTCTGAACGGGCTTTCACATGAACGCGGGTGTACACCAAGGCTTTATCCTGGGTGCTACACGGTTTCTGATCGTTATCAATGATCTTCCTGATGTCATCAGTTCACAAGTAGGCATTTATGCTGATGACACTGCCAAAGAACCTCCAATCAGTGGTTAACTTAGGTACCTCCACGAAATCGCTAAAAAAAGAGCATAGCTTGATGAAAAAGACGCCAAACTTGCCGAAAACTAAATTTTATTGTCTAAATGCTTATGTTATTATTAAGAGGAAAGACCAAAGTTTTTTTTTAATTATTTTTAAAAAATTTCCTTCTTTTTAGAACATTCTAAATTTTGATTAAAAAAACCTTTTTTCTATTTGTATCAGCGGAACTAGTAAATAACAAAGACAATTTTTAGCACGTTTTTTTGGTATGACACATTAATTTGAAAAATCGTGCAAAAATAGAAATAATTATCAGATGTTAATGAAACTTTCAGAAACTATTCACAGATGATCGAAATTATTATAAATATGTTTTTTTTATGAAAGTCATGGTAGAAATATTTTTTTAAATATTTATTACCCCCCCCCCCCATAACTAATTTTATGAAAACGCTAGAAATTCGATCGCATCGGTTTTAGTGATTACAATAATTAAAAGCACAGGGCTTTGAGGAATGCAAATCATGTTTTTTTTGTTTTAATTGGATACGCAGTACCTGAAAATCAGCTCTGAATTGTAACATACAAAACTCAATAAAACAAATATATTATTTAATTTCAAATGCTTTTATTTGCTTTTTAGTTGTTTTTATGAATATGGACAATATTTTCTGAAAGCAAAAAAATTTTTTTGATGAAAAATGAATTTTAATACAATTATTTGTTATTTCATTAATTATAATAGATTTTACATTTAAGTTGTTAAAATATTATAAAATTAGTTAAAAGCCGCATCGGCTTTCATACGTGTCCTTATGAGATAGATCTTTTTTTAGCGCGTTGTAAATTGTATCATTTTGACTAATCAGAAGATACCCAGTAATTAAGAAATGTAATTTTGTACTTATAATCGAGCTGTAATTATAAAATACGGAAGACCAACCAGAATATAATTAAGTTGCGTTATTTGAGTTAAGCATTGTTCTCCGCTGTTAAGGCCTTTACTTTTGCGAAACACGTGGAGAAGTTAATTTGATTTTTCAATTTCAACTGAGAAGGGTACCTACAAGTATCAGTATCATCTTATGAAATTTATATGATCTTATTTTTATATTAATCTCAGTTACGACATTTTTCCATAAATGAAATATCAAAATTAATAATAAAATGAATGCAAATACAAATAACAGCAGAATGTAATAAATGTACATAAAATTATAGTATTTTATGTACAATTCTGATAAAATTTCATAAGAAAGGTACCTATAAATTAATTAGATACCTTTCTTAAGAAATATGAAATTTAATGTCACTCTTAACAGTTTTATTTTAATTTCTTTTTACAATATATTTCCCATAAAGCATCATAAACGTAAAGGTGAAAGCTAAGTACAAAAAAAAAAAAAATTAGACCGCTGAAAGTTTTCGTTAAAAATAACGGGGTAAATAATTTGTTCACGTAAATGTAAATTATTTCACTTTTCTCCTTCCGTAGAACAAATTAGCCTCATGGAATTCGTAAGTATATCATTCATCACATGTCAAGAGACGCGAAAGTTTATGACCTGCTTTGTTTTATTTTCAAATTATATCTTTTTGGCACAAAAGCTAAGTTAAGTTTGGTTCAAAATATTTTAAATAAACATTATAATTTCTGATTTTCTTAAAATAAGTTTTGAAAAAAATGATAATTGATATTTTAAAAATTTCAAAGTCAGATTTCCAGTTTTTTTTTAAATGGAAAAATGGTCAATTTTGCTGACTCAAAAAAACTAGATTTTAACGAAAATTTCGGACGTGATAGGAACGATTAAAAAATGGAAAAAAATACCCCAAAAATACTTTGGCCTTTCCTCTTAATAATAAACATTTTGTTTTCGTCAAGTTTGGCGTCTTTTTCATCATGCTATGCTCTTTTTTTAGCGATCTCGTGGAGGTACCTAGGTTAACTGGGACAGGAAATGGCTTGTAAATTTTAGTGCCTACCAAACGAAATTGTTCACATTTAACCACCATAGAGAAACTTCCCTGCCTGCCATCAGCATGGCTGATGCTAGACTCCTGGAGAGTGTCACACGGCGTCTTCTTGGTCTCACATTTTCAACTGACTTGAAGTGGAACGACTACATTGAATCAATAGCTGCATCTACTTCAAGAATGTTAGTTCATTGTGTCGTACCAGAAAGTTTTTCTCGTCACTCTTGGACATTTACAAATCTACCATTCGGCCATGAATTGAATACTGTTGCCATATCTGGTCTGGTGCTCCTATTATTCATCTTGAGGTTCTTGACAAAATCCAAAGAATGATCTGCAATGTAATCGATCCTGACTTAGCATCTCTACTTCAGTCACTTTCTCACATCCTCCTGTCTTTTCTACAAATATTTTCACGGCAACTGTTCTACCGAGCTTTTTCCACTCTGATTCTCCGACTATATGATTTAAACCGTGGTACTAGATTAGCATTTGGGTTCCATGCTTTTACTGCTGAAACAGTTAAAAGGTAACCGCCACTTCTACTACAATAGTTTCTTTTCTCGCACTTCCCGCCAGTGGAACTCACTTCCGTTTACTTTCTTCCCTGATAACTACAATCTTCAAAAATTTAAATGCAACGTCAATCGCCATCTTCTATCGTCTTGAACCCCATTCATATTTTATCCTTTCCTTAAACCCCACCCCTATGCCCAGTCTTTTCTGTCACTTTCACTCTCTGTAACCCCCTGCGTGTTAGTAGAATTTCTGTCTTGCTTGTTGGGGGAAATGATTAAAAAAAAAAATTTAAAAAAAAATAGACATTTTCTTATTTTATATATTTTTGATACTAAAGTTGATCCAACACAAAGCTAGAAACCTAGTCAAGATAGAGGGTTACGGTTAAGATGGTTTTGAGGAATGAACTGCAGGATATGAATGAAAGAGGAGAGTACAAGACAAGGACTATAGATAACGGTTGATTTGAAGAAGTTAAAATTACAGTGTTCAGAAAAGTAAAGGAGTCTGTTCTACAAAGTAGCAGTTCTTAAGAAAAAGCGGTCTGAATGAAAGTTTCTCTTTACATTTGGAATACGGAAGAAATGAGTGATTCAGTTCCATGGAAGTAGCATGGAGTGTTCTAGCTGAAAGAACAAGTATTCCACTTAAATGCGAAATTCATAAAATCCGACTGCCTTAAGTAAATTTCCATATTTTTCTTTGAGTTTTGTGAATTGAAACAGTCAAGCTGCCGTTTCAAATCAAGCTTACATTGAGCCCTGGAATAGAATTCTTACCATATAATTCTGACTTGGCTAAAAAAAATAAAAGTTTATTTTCATTCGATTGACTAACAGTAAATAATGCTCAGTAGTACTCTAATTTGGAGAAACAGACAGAACAAGTTCAGAATTATGGATGCGTAAAATTTGTTTACTCATCGCTTCTTTAGTGAAGGTGCGCCAGTGAAAACAATTAATCAGTATAAAAAAAAATGACTCATTTTGTTACAGTCAATAAACAAGAGAAATTTTGGTAATTTTTATATAAAGATGCATGGCAATAATGATTATCAACTTGGAAAAATAAAGTAGGTTATTAGTTTTCAGTTTTTAGTTCGGGACCATTAAAATATCTTCAAATGTGACATTGCCAGTCGTCATTGGTAAATCCCAAGGTTCGCAATTTGAGTATTTCCCTAATATTTATGTTGTGCAACCAAGTAATAGTTTATGATATTTGAGTTATTTAAATCGATCAGATGGATGTTGTATCTAGCAAGTGAAAAGTATGGGCTTGGAAACTTAAAAATGTATTTCACGTTTGTAATAAATGTTGAGTCAAAAACATGCACCAATTTTGTTATTCATTTCGTTTGTTTTAGACGAGACAGGAGTAATGTCTTAACAGGGAAAGATACGATGATTAGTTAAATCTGAATAGAAACTATTTTCAGCTTCCTTTACTCAGACGTAATGGTTCATCAAAGCAGCTTTTTACTTATTATACTACGGCGAAGCGCTTCCAACTACTTTTAAATATTTGTTAGTTAAGGTCTTTCCTCCAAACAAAAGGTTATCAATGCCAGAGACTAATGGATCCCTAAGAAAATAAAATTTCGTTGTTTTAATCTTATTTTATAATAACTCATTAAAACGCTATTTTTTTTTATATTATAAAGTGCAGTTCCTATAACATAACATTAGTTAGAATTTGAACTTTTCATTTCTTAAAGCCGTTTTCTCCAAGAGTTACTTTCTTGTTGTATCTTTCAATCAGAGAGTTTTTGCTCACCTATCGCTCTTGTCTGTCTAGACAAAAAAGAAAAAAATTCTCCCACCCATCACATTGCACTAGATTGTACGGTCAGTGGCGTATTGCACTCAGGTATACGGTCAGTGGCACAACTCAATGACTGCGGTAAAAGGCCGGTTGAACTGGTCAATTTGTACAAACAAGTTGTAGTTATCCCACTTTAAAAACAACATATCACATGAGTGGACAAACTGACATGGACATATTTCTGCCCAGCGATCATTTTATACATAAGAAAGGTGCTAAAAAGTTATTGACTCAATCCACTTCTCAAAATTTTATTTTGAAGCGATTCCTTGTCTGCACGAGAAAATTTCACTAATCCTTCATATACTAAACGGTGACAATTGTCAAGAAAACTAAACTCTGAGAAAAATATTGCTAATACAGAAACCAGTTGGTAAACAGTTGAGGAGAGAGTATCGAGAACATGTTTACTTTTTCTTTTTTCTTTTTTTCCTTTTAAATATAATTTAGGAGATAAAATAATTCGACTCGAACTCCTTAGAAAAATATAAATTATTGAGTTGCGTAAACAAAAAAAAAAATAAACTTCATTCTAAATTCCTGAAAATTATTTCTGCCACAGAACCAATCTCATTCATTATTAACAAAGAACAACGATGTTGTGTGTTTATCTTCTGTCTGTCTTCGATCTTGTGATTACTGTTTGACTAATTATAACTTATGAAGAAAATGACAAAAATGCTTTTATAAAACTATTCTTTTTAATTGTTTTTAAATTATTGTATTTTTTTGGTTGTTTACAGATCTTTGCTTCAAAGGAAACCCGGCGGTTCGGTATACAGTTATTCAGCAGCATCATCAGCCAGGGCAAAAATACAACGCTCTCAAAATGGTATGTGAAATTATCATTGTTATATCATTGTTGTTGTGTTACTGTTATATTATTGCAAAGATTATTTTCTACACTAAATAAAGGCGTGTAAAAGTTTAAAAAAAAAAAAAAAAAACACGACTCTACAGTTACAAGTTATATTTGCCTATATAAAAAAAACTCAAGATTTATTAAAAATATGAAAAAATAAATTATCCCATTTAATGACAATATTCAAATTTTCAATTAAACAAATATATACTTATAAACCTTTAGCCACTGACAGTTTTTCAATATCCAACATTTCTTAATATATACATTTTTGGCGCAAAATATTGTCTTTTATGAAAGTCTTGAATATATCTTTTAATCAAACCTATTTAATTTCTGCCTAAATTTCTCGAATAAAGAGTTAGTTACATGTGGAGGAGTTTCCTCATCTTTGTTGATATCATCACAGCCTTTTGCCTACTGTGACTCCGAGACAATAGTCACGTAAGCTAAAGCGTTGGTTCGTGAATTTGGTGACAAATTTGTGCTCAATCTTCGTACTGGACATTGTGTATTTGAACTCCTTAGAAATGGAGTGAGTAATAAACTGAGCTTATTTATAAGAACAAGACGAGATAAACATGGTTAGCGGGATCAGAACAATCTACCTCCGTAAATAAAAGGTTCAGTTCGAAATTCCCTGAAGTTTACCCGGATCGACAAGCACTTCATGAAGGCCGGATAGCACAACGGCTGAAACGTGATAATAAAGACGAGAACAATAGTCTACATGTAAATAAGCCTCTAGACTATAAAAATTATAATTTTTCTGAATTACTAAATATATAATTTAGTGTTACATTTTAAAAATGCATGGCGAAATTTCCATCTGTCCGATAAGTGAAATTTGAATACTAATTAAAGAAAAGAAAAGCATCTTTAAAAATCCTTCACAGAAATCCTAAATAATTATAATTCTTATGAATCTTTTCCATTTATGTACATTAAAGATGGATGCTTTTGTCTCACGGTTTTAAAAGCCAGCACTTTATTTAATAGTACATTGTAAAATCTTACCAGTGTTCCAAAAAGTAAATAAAAGCCAAATGTGCAGTTATAATGACTATTTATCTGCATTTTGATAACGTGTACGTTTTTTTTTTTGTTTGTATTGCAGTTCGTAAACCAGACAGAGTTGAAGTACCTAAAGATGGAAATCTGAGCGGGCTTTCTTGCAGAGACATTTGCTCTGTATTAAGTTGCATGAATTTTAATCCGTCGATAATTGCTCGAATCAAAAACCACAGAATAAACGGCAAATCATTTGCTAAACTCACAGACGATGACCTGAGAGACTTAGGAATCTACAATCCTGTTATTCAACACTTTCGGAATAAGAGCAAACGAAAACATGGCATATTTATGTTATGATAGAAAAACTCTAAAAGGGCCAGAAAACGTTCAAATCAAAACATATTCCTTGTTCTTTCTGTCTTTAATACGAGACCGTGGAAAGTGTTAAGCAAAATAAACTAAGTTTATATTGTGTAAAGCATCAATGTTCACAAAATTACAGAAACCACACCACTTGAAGACTCTTCACAACAGCCACAAATAAAATGCATAGTATATGTAACCCGAAGAGAGAATAACAATATAATGAAGATGCTGACATCCCACACTATTTCGAACAAATTTTTAGGAAGCCTCCATCAATAATAAAAAGTAATAACAGTTACTGGACTTGATTTTCCTAAAAAATAGTTTTAGAGATTTTATAAATTTCAATTGACTGTAGCACTGTTTGCTCAGTCAATTAATGCAGAATAATAATTTATAAAGAAACGGCTATTTTTGCCACTACCAATCTTTCACCTCAATTTTTAGATTTTCAAAGACAGACATTTTTTCAGGATATAAAAAAGGAAGTTTCAACTTCCATTATTTTGAAAACTCGGGTACATATTGTTCAAGTTTCAAAACTTTGTTTCAGTGCTATAAATTCGTTTCTTCAGAATTTGTTACAAAAGAACCATAATGTTACAGATATTAGTTCTTTCTACAGAACTTGAAAGAGAAAAATAATTCAGACTTTCATTTATGAAATTATAGTCTTTAATTCCAATATAGAAATTGTTATAAGAAAAAGAAGCTATAAAATCTAAAATAAAAATATTTGGATACGACAACAGATCCAGATTTGGTGACAAGAGGAACTGAACTATGCTTTATTTAAGCAGAGACGTAGTTAAATTTTACTAAATATTTGGATAAAGAATTTAAAAAAATTAAGTCAAATAATCCTATAGTTATAAATTAACCTTAAAAGATTTTTTTTTTTTTAGGATGTCTTAATTTTTATAATTATCTTTATTGGTTCTGTGGTAATTTTTTTTTAATTCTCAATTTTTTGTCAATTCTCCTGCTAAAAAAAAGTCATCTCTTCGAGACAAGAGAATAAAATTCACTATTTACACAGAAAGAGAATCCAAACAAGTATTTGTTTTTGCTATATATATATATATATATATATATATATATATGTATGTGTGTGTGTGTGTGTGTGAAAACTTGAAACGTTCAAAACTTGGGGCGGAAGGAGGACTTTTTTTTCTCATTATCCTAAAATAAATCAATGACTTAAACGGCCTTCACATTGTTTCATTAACGACAACAACCTGCTGAGACTGAATAATTTTTTTCACGCTGCGATAAGAGAAAATTGTAACTTCCCATATTTACATATGGTAGAGGAGGTGCGGGTAAGAGAATTGATTTCTATATTACAATTAAGAATTTCCCACCATGAATAAATTAATTGAAATATAAATATAAAGAAAATAAAATCACGCGAGAGGCACTTTAGCTCCACTTGGAAGTGTGGAGTTAGGATAAATTTGTCTTAATCGGTGTCGGGTGGAGACAGAAAAAAATACAATGTTCGGGTAAAACGTTTGTAGTTATCCAGGGAATGTATGCTAATTGGCACCGTTTTTTAATCTCTTTGGCTTATTCACTCATCTCGCAGTTAGATAACAAGATCAAATTCTCCAGCGATACAAGAATATTTTAACTACTTTTCTTCCATTTTTCCACATCCCTTCTTCGGCTCTTTAACATTCCCCTATATCAAAATTTTGTATGAACGCAACTTAACAGTTGTTTTAGATAGGCTTCGTTTGATTGGCAGAAGTTCTTAATTGTAAATATAAAACCCCTAAACCGTTTTCTTCATTATCCTTAATACAAGATGATAAATACTTATCATTTTGAGGTTTAGTTTATGTCATTTAAACTTTATTTTGATGCCCTTCTAAGAAAATAAATATCTAGAGCTAAAAGATAACCAGGTCGTTTTTATCAATAGTTAGCCATCAAAGTAAGTTCGCATTGGCCTACATTTGTTTTCTTTTGAATAAACCTTTGATAAATATACTTTCTTTGCCGGTAAACATTAGTGACTCATCATTTTAAAATGCTTCTCCTCATTATTTTTTTTATTTTTTATGAAAGCGAATATCAAATGACCTGATAAGAAAAAAAGTGACTACTCAAGTGTCGCATATTATAACATCATTTTAAATATAGCGGTCATGTTCATAAAAATAAATAAGAATTAATTATAGTTTCAACAATAATAAAATAATTATAAAAATTATAGTTACCATTAATTCACTCTTTCTGAACTAATGAGAATCGACGGCACGTTTCTCCTCTACACACAAACACGTGACATTCTCACTATCGAACACGCAATCAACACGGACAGGCCGTCAATATGTGCGTCAACGAAAATTTCGGCTTTTCCTTTTTCAGGCCATAATAGCGACATTTATCTTACCGTACGAGAAAGACTATAAACTTTACTTATTCTTTACCTTACTGTCGGACTGATCCATATTTGATTTACATTTGACTCCAAACACACGATTTTACTCAGTATTAGTTTCTTATGCTTAATCTCCAACACCATATAAAAATCAGATAATAAATAATATTCGTTTTGTTGTTTCCATATCTTGCCGTTTCTCATTTTTACGAGTATTTATGTAAATATATAATGTATACGGGGGTTTATAATAATTTACTCAGTTATGTCTCCTCTACAAAACTGTGTGTTAAAGGGACAATTTTCCATTAACACAGCTATTATTTTAACAACCTTCCATCCTTGGCCATATTGTTTTAAAAAGCGATGATTAGAATTATAATAAAATCTAAACATGATGAAAATGAATTTACACAGGGTGTAATGGATAAATTGCCGTCTAAATTACGCAAAAATGAAAATAATATTGACGTCTCATTATAAAATTTATATTTACCAAATTTACACAAAAATATCTTGAAATACCAAAATCACCATTGGCTTCAACCACAATCTCCAGACGACTTTGGAATTATCTGCAACTCTTCTTGACGATCTCCTTCCTTGGTTGGTGAATGCTGTTATAATTCTTGCCTTCAGTTCCTCTTTGATGTTACAAGTATTGTTGGTCTCTCGCGCAACTGCGCCCCACACATAATAATCAAGGGTGTTGCTGTCTGGGGAGTTAGGTAGCCAGATGTAAAGGGGTGATGTGGTCGCAGAAATTATCTGACAGCCATGACTAGGTTCTCCCGTTTGTGTGGCATGGTGCAGAGTCCTGTTGCCAAACATCGGGTCTTCCAGCAGTCACCCTCTTGACCCAGGGCAGCACTACCTCCTCAAGGCACTTGATGTAGGTGTACGTGTTGAGTCTATGGCAAGATGAATGGATGCATAACATCGCCATAACTAGTGATCACTCCAAACACCATGATGTTGACTGGATATATCATCCAGCTATTCCGGATTCTCTGCACTGTCCTCAGATTGACACCCAAACACTCTGAAATGTTCGTATTAAAGCGTCTGATGCAAATGCCAAGCAGTAGAGCATGCCGTTCCGAATTTCTTATGGAGGGAATTGCGTCATGGTGCTTTTTTCTTTCTTTTTTTTTTTTCTTTCTTTCTTTCTCACAGACAATTCACAAGTGACCCTACTATACTGTGCAGTCAACAAAACCAAAACACAACGCGCATGCGCGAAATTAAAAATATAAAATTCCGATAATTTACCCATCGCACACTATATTTTTTGTTCTTCAGAATTTACGACAAAAATATTAAACATTATTTGTTAGATCATTTACAAGAATAATTTTATTTACATCATTCTAAAAACTAATGTAATACAATATTTATAATTTACCCATTTATAAAGAAATAAATATGGACACATGTTTTATTCATAAACTTATAAACCTTTACTAAATTATTAAAATATGTAAAATCTTTACTATTTTATAAAGTTCAAATAAATTTGCAGTTAGCCAATGTTTTGCAATTCATTCCAATAAGCAATATATTAAATTGTTTATTATTTTTGTTATCAATTCTCAAGAACAAAATGTATAAATTCACTTCCATGTGTTTAGGCTTTATTACACTTAATTGCTTTTTAAAACAAACATTGCCGAGGAGTGAAGGCAATTAAAATAATAGCGGTGTCAAGGGAAAAACCATCCTTTTAATACTGTTTTTGCGGTCATAAAATTACAAGTTTGGCAAATTATCTTATACGAGTTAAGAGTAATCGATAGTCACAATGTGTTTTTATAGACTGATAAATAAACATTTACGAAGCTTTGCTTAGTCTAGCACACGATCATAATGAAAGAACACTCTGTAGAGATCAAATTCACTACACACGAAATAAAAATGTCTACACCTATAATTAAAAGTTTACCTGACATATCACAATTTAAGTATTCTTCAAGTGGAGAGATGGGTAAACATTGAGTGAAAGGTGATGAATGTTGCTGTAGATATGAGAGTAAAAAAGACTAGATTTCTCACAAGTGAGAAAATACAAAATATATACAAAATAAGTATTCTGGTACTTACATGCATATATCCTCTAAGACAAGGAAACCCGAACTAATAATATTTCTTGACAATGGTTTCTGGGTTAGTCACACCGTTTATTTAGCAGACAAATTCTTCGGAATACCAGTACAAATGAAAAGGAGGCTCTGTCAAACTAAAATGTGAACGTTACCAAAACTGTAGGTGCAAAACAAAGCAAACACACCAAAGATAAATATATTTAGAGTTTATTTGTGAGACTGATCCCTTGTTTAAGACTAGCGAAATTTACAAAAAAGACATAAATGAAAAACTGAAGGGTCGGATGTATTTGCTACTCACAATTTAAATATCTTAATACTAAGGCAAGAGAAACAGAAGAAAACGTAGAGTAACGTACTTGAGTGAATAGATGACAAAACAACGCTCATAAATACAAAGAGGCGTGGTAAAGAGACAAGAGTTACTTAGAGCAAAAGAAACAGGAAATTATGGAAAACTATGGTAGCCCACATCCTGAAAAGACATAATCGGAAAGACGACGATTGCTGTCGTGATTATCCCATCCCCTGCTTGATCAAGTTACCAGCCCCCTCACCACCGCGCAGAATGAATAGCCTTTTTTGTTTTGTATCATTTCAATTTTCCTTTGTCTGATAGTTTGGGCTAATTTGCCGTCAGCCAATCAGAACGTTACATGCAAGCGCATTCGTTCTGGTCACTTTCTACCAAGTAGTCAAGCAGAGCCAGCCCTAATTAGTAAAACACTTTATTCTGCTACGAGTGTGGAGAGGCATGCGCGCGCACACACATACACACACAACATTCAAGATTGCATGTGATTCTTTATTGATGAGTTTTAAAAAGATTAATGATAATATATGAAAGAGAAATACAGGGACCAAAACTGATGACAGAATGCAGAGATTTAGATAAACTAAAAGGTACAAATAATTATTGAATCTGCCCAGTTTTCGTAATACCAGACGTGATGATATTATATGCTGAGACAACTACCCCCCCCATTTCATCAGAATAGGGATGTGACACATTGTCAGTTTAATGTCGAGATCAACACGCGTGAGTTTGGGCAAAGAATAAACTGAAAATAGCCTTTTTTGTTTTGTATCATTTCAATTTTCTTTTGTCTGATAGTTTGGGCTAATTTGCCGTCAGCCAATCAGAACGTTACATGCATCGTGAAGACTAATGTTATAAAAAGCGTTAGAAAACTGACTCCGCCACTTTTAGAAAATCTAGTCAAATGTTAGACTAAATATTCTTGTCAATGACAATTCCGAGTCATCCAATATCAGTACTATTATGTTCAACAAGATTTTTTCTGTCTATATTTCTGTGAAGATATCGTAACTATTTACATTGTTCGGACTGCTGTCCTCATCTTTGTCATATTCACAACATTTCGGTCGATGTACGCTCCGGCCTTTTTCAGGTGATATACGTTGGAATTTTGAACCGTTTATTTCATCCAAGTACCCAGCGTTGTTTGAAGTAATCCAGTGACTTGACCCAAAGAGTTGAGCTCAATATCTGGCCACAGCAGAGGTGGGCAAAAACTTAGAGAGTTTATTTGCTAAAGGGAAATAAAACTGATATCTAGAAAAGGCGTGGAACGTGGAAGTAGAACAATCTACCCCGGTAGATGAAATAAAGGGTTCGGCTCGAAATTCCAATGTGCATTACCTGAAGAAGCTGAAGCGTACAACGTCCGAAACATTGTGAATATGACAATAAAAATGAGGACAACAGTCCGAACAGTATAGTGGAAGAAATTCTCTGTACCCCTAAGATTTTATAGGCACTTGGCCAAGGAAGTAATGATGCAGAAAAATACGCAAAAATAAGGTGTTCATTAATCAATACAAGTACGCGACAGATTTTTTTAAAGATGTGAGTGCGGGGTCTATCTTAAATCTTATAGGAACGGTAACTTTGCAATTAGAACTGGCAGCATTTGTGTTCACACTGAGATAATGTTTGTATATTGAATTTCACGACAGCAATATAATTCACCAATTGTTTTGGTGTAAACTTTACTTAGTTTCCAAAATATACATGTGTAGGGAAAAAAATAACACCAAAATAAGTAAGTTTTACGTGAAAAATAGGAAAGACATGCCGATTAATTCGGTGTGGGTAGGTTAATGAGACAAATCCAATTTTCCTTATGCCAACGTAAAGCATCTTCCTGAATTTTTGAATACAACCCGAATTATTTAGTATTATTGTTTTAAGAGCAGAGTAGATTCATTGTTTTATAATTAGATTAAGTCGATATCTACTAGTATAAACGAATAATCTAAGGGGAAACTTTTTTTTACTAATAAATGTGTAATTGCATTATGTCTTCCTGAGCTACTAACTTTATAATCATTCCTTTGTACTTTTTATATTTTTCTCAAAATTTAAGCGGTTCGGCGAGTATCATTGACAGTTGAGGTGCCACAAACTTCAGCGGATTCAGAATTTGTTCTAATAAATTTTAAAAAAAAAGATCTGCATGAATCACACGCCCATGAAGCGTATTGAATGTCATTTGGCGAAGGAATTTTCATTACACAATGTTATTTCAAAAAATTACCTCGTAGCAAGAACAGTGTACCATTTGTAAGTTTAAGAGGATGAAAAATTTCGAAATAAATTCAACACGTACGTAGGTTTTTAAATATTTATAAACAGAATGGCATAATTTAAGGAAAGAGAAATATACTTGTGTACTTCCACTAGATATTCATAGATCAAAAATGAAAGAAAAACGTTTATGGTTAGCGTAAGTTAACGACATAAAAATGCACCGCGTGGTTTGGTGAAATTAAGGAATTGGTTTACCCTACTTGTCGCTACTTCATCTTGGAACAGAATGAGAAACTTAATCTGATGTGTTGATAGAAGAAACAAAACTAACTAAAACAGTAAGGAGATATATAGGAAATCTGTGGGTGGTGATTTCATTATGAACCATTTATTTAGCAGTATCTATTGTCATTTCCCCAAATATAATGCAAAGTATATTGTTTTATAACAATACAAAGAGAAAAAAATCTACGATGAAATCAAATCAATCATCAGAAAATAAAGTCATGTTATTAACATTAAAATCGATCATGATACGTAGAATTTAGCATCAACTGGATCTCTTGTTCAACCAGTTCCTTGAGGAGGAAGTGATTTATCTACATGGAACTCAATTCATCGCCGATTGATAAACATAATTAGGGATCGGTATTTATTGAATGAAGCATATATTGGCACGAGGTTAAAGTTTCAGAACATTTGAGATTGAACAAGTTTATTCCGACTGGCTTCCCAAAAGGTAAAATTTTAAATATATATATATATATATATATATATATATATATATATATATATATATATATATATATATTTTTATTTAAAAAATATGATTCCAAATCGCTACATAAGAGGTCTCATGTTTCAAAACAAGAGCCGAAGACTTCAATATAATCCTTTAAATTAAATTGAGTTTAAATTAAAATGGGCTCCGTTCCATCTTCAAGCGAAATTTTGTTGGAATAACGTATATCTGAAATTTACTTGTTTTAAAAAATTGAAATCAAAATCTCCATGGTAACAGCTAGGGCGAATTGTTTAAATTGGGTAGGCGAGTGTAGGGGTGTTAATAATAAGTAGCGGTATAGAGATACTTTCAAGATGTCAAGTCGGGGAAAGGTGGGGTGTCTAAAATGAAACGGAAGATGTATTAACCTTCGTCTAGTTTGTTTGTCTATGGAGATTTATTTATTTATTTATTTTATTATGAAAGGAATTGTGCATATAAAAAAGAAAAACTTTCGTAACGTTTGTTTTTTGACGACTTCATAAAGGGTTATCTTTTATGTAAGGTATTTAAACTACTACTTTGGGGTATGGATTATGAAGGGTGTTATGTTGTATGCATGTTTGTAGTTAATTATTCCTACTATGAATCTGATGATTGGGCTATTTGTTAAACAAGTAATTATAAATTTTTTTTTTTTAATCTAATAATTCAAACCAAAAATCTGATGATGTCTACAAAAAACCGTTAACTCGTGTTAGAAGTTTAATAATGTGCAATTTTTCATGGAGGCACAAAGGGCATGGGTCATCCCAAGCTTTACATGTTCTAGCCTTGTCAATAATATATATATATATATATATATATATATATATATATATATATATATATATATATATATATATATATACCTAAGTTTATAATACATTTTTAAAAATGAAAGCTTTCTTAAAGCTTTAATTTTAGTTTTAATTCCAAACTAATTAAATTTAATGTTCCCAATAAGAAAAATACTGTGGAGTATTTCGAGCCGAATTTTAACTGATTGGAATAATCTTGTCTCCTTATCTGTAAATTCGTTTATATTGTCGACATCACATAATTCTCTTTATTAAAAAAAAGAGAATCTTTCAAAAATAAAATATAAAAAAGGTTCTGAAAATATTAGCTAATTTAAAAGTTTTATGATCTGAACTGAAACATTAATTTTAGCTTAAAATATCACAGAAAAGCATTTTTTGAAATGTTTTTTTTTAAACACGGAGGTGGTTTTTGATGTGTTGAAGGATTCATTGACATTCTGTTAGTATAGGAAATATTAGGATATTTTAAGCATTCTAATATTTTATTGAATTTTAGGTATTTTGGCTTTATAGCCTTGCTTACAAAGACGCTTGTTGAGGAAATGTTAGAAAATTGTCAATAAATTTTATATTTACTATAAGTACCTCTTGTTTTCTGAATGTCGTGTATGGACGTCGTATTCACAAAAATCGACACGTTTATACTATACACAATTTTTTTTTTTAACCCGAGGAGTCGTTGAATTGCAGTGAGCTTTACCATTTATGGTTAGTAAATGCAGTCTTAACTTAATATCACTTTACCGCTACGAATTAATACAGAATATTAAAAGTTCATAAATTATTCTAACTGAAATATTAAAAGAAAACAATTGTTGGAAAAATTAATTATTCATCTAATAAAAAAAGAAATTCCTAAGACACGATATATTTTATTCATAAAAGCAAATAAGTTTTTTTTTTTTAATTAAAAAAGTCTTAGTTTTACAACATTTATTTTGCGATTCAGAGCAGTTCTGTTTAGTCAAAGAACATTTTAGGATTTAAATTCTACGAGGACGTGTCTTTATAAACATTTTTAAGCGATACAAAAATTATCGAAATTTAATAAAAATTACATGACTGGGAGAGTAACAAATGTAAAGAAATGTAATGGTAAATTTTCATTTTAACACCCGAGCGTCATTCACTGCTGAACTATTTTCTTTCAGAAATTAGAACGCGCTTCGCTTCCGTAAAGCGATTTTTTTTTACTTAATTTAAGAAGAACGTTAACTTTCAAATATATGCAAAAAGCGACAAATAAAAGAATAACAAAAGAAAAAAAAAACACCTAACCCTAATTTGAAAGTTAACTTTCTTCTTAAAGAAAAAATTACTTTGTTATTCTTTTATTTGTTGATGTTTACATATATTTGAAAGTTAACTTTCTTCTTAAATTAAGTGCAAAAAAAAAATTGCTTTTCGGAAGTGCGTACTAATTTCTACAAGGAATTAGTGTGAAGGAAGTAAATAGGCCCAAATTGTATACGTCCACCAACAAAATTCAGCACTGAATTACTTATCAATAAGCCGGTAATGGCTGACGAAAGACCAGGAAAAAGTCCGATTTTTTTCGGGTCGTTAACATCCAAAAAGGTAGGTTTCTTCAATATCTTATTGTCGATTTGCGTTCAGCATATACATTTGCTCGGAAATAAAGACTATTTTGGAAAAATTTGAAGGGATATGAGCGCTCGGGTGTTAAAATAATTTACCAATGTAATTTCAAAGATATAAAAAAAAAAAAAAAAAATAAAGAATTTTTAAAAAATAGTTTAATTCACTTCTGAATAAGTTGTGAAAATTTTATTAAAATCCGACAATTATCTGATTTTTGCAAGAATTTCTAAGTGTTTTTAATCGCCCACACACTCAAATTTCCTGTACAAATTTAAGATCCCACACTGACGCCAGAAAAACGTTTTTAATCAAAATTTCCAAGTTTCTAAAAAGGAAAAGAAAATATTTACATAAAAATGCTTTGATCTTTTCTCTTAAGAATTTTCACGATAAAAAAATTGTTTTATATTTTGGTCATTTATTTTCATGTATCTTATTTCGTAGCGAATACTTTGGAAGTAGTGTTCTATCAACTAAAAAACTAAAACCAGAAATTTTAAGGTAATAAGTCAGAAAAACCATTCGAATTACAAGGTTAAAGTGTTTAGAAAAGTAAATTGTTTAATATCATATATTAGTTATTACTGATCGTAAAAATTCGGTTATGCTAAAATAAACATTTCTCTTCGAAAATTTATTTTTTCAATGAAAAAGAAAAAAAATTCATTTGGAAAATGCTCACTTTCAAGAAAATCTGAGTAAAGAAGTGGGGATTAGAGCTACAATATCCGATATGCCAAACTGGGCCCTAATTATGTGTTCGACATCGAATGTTATTTGTCTACGGAAAAGCAGCAATTCACTCTACAGAGTCTATTATCAGGAACCAGTGAACGGTATTTAAGCGAAACAAGAGCTTTCGAGTTATCTTTTATGAAACAGTTTGACATTAAGACATTATGATATTCGAGACGCCACGGGAGTCGCTAAGAATTGAATTTTTACATATCAAACAATCATATCAAACTAGGCTACTAATTTAATTACTACAGATTGGTTTTCCAAGAAATTTTTGGAAAATAAAATATAAGGCTATCTATATTTTGTTAACGATAGAAATACGTAAAGACGGGTACAAAAATCAGGGTCCACATAAACAGTACATTTACTTCATAGATGTAATTCTAAATTTAAAATCTTTCCTCGCTTCCACTTGGAAATTTTTTTTTCGAAAATAAACAGATTCCCAAAGAATTAAAAGGTAATTTTCATAAAGAGCAGAATAAATTACATTAGGAAAAAAAAAATCATTAGGCACGACGAGAACATTTTAATGCTGTAATTAAATTTTAGTCGCCGTACCATCTATTCTTTGTAACTATTCTTTAATTACACAAGTAAACCAGTCTTTCCGATACTGCTAAATAAATATTACAAATAAAAGCCATGCTGCATTATGTTTTAAACTCGTATCGAGTTTTTGACGGAAGAATTTTTTTTTTGTTTTGGTAAAAATGAAAAGAAAATATGCCCACTCCCAAAAGTTAATCAAAATTAAATAAAAAAAAAGTACAAGAAGCAGTTTCATGACATAGGTTATCAAAACTAAGACATGAATGATTTCGATTATGCGAGTCAAGAAATTTTCATGAACGGAAATCGACAAATTAAACAGAAAGAATAAAAATTTACATTGCAGCAAAAAACAAAAACAAAAAAAAAAAACAATTAGAATTGAGCTGTGATATTTTTTGAGATTTTTTGATTTAGCGTCGACGCTTCATTTTAGCTCCACTTTCTCAAAATTCCCCACCAAGAAAGAGAGTGAATGTCATTAAAAATGCAAATACTTCATTCATACTCAAATTATTAAACTGCACTTACCTTATAATGTTCCAGGTTCTTTACATATCGTGTATATGATTATATATTTAATCCTATATCCATTAAAAGAAAATTAAGCAAACCATTTTGTCTTTATTATTATTTTATTCCTTCTTGGTCGGGCCCATAATTTTCATCAACCCTCGTAAAATTTTAGATGCGAATACCATAAGAAAGCAGTAGCAATATAAAATTTGAATAAAAATTCCTAAAAATTATAAAATTAACCACGCCATTGAAAATTAATACAATTCTTTCGTACAAAAAAAAAAAAACAAAACAACAAAAAAAAAAAAACGGACAATATAACTCGACTACTCTTCTTAATCATGCCAGGTAAACCGAAACGGGAGTAGAGCCAAGTATTAGTTTTAAAGGTGTTAAAGTAAGTTATACTTAGCTGGATGAGTAAATAAGTTTTAATACGTGATCATTAAACGTTTTTATTTTTGAAAATATAATCAATGGACTTGAACTTGCATCTGATGCGGCCACAACATTAAACATTTTTTTTTGGCTATCACCATATCTATAATTTTATAAAGTCAAACATTACACGTTCTTTGATCCAGTGCTAATGAAACAATAGTAATGAACAAAATACAAAACAGGACATTACAAAATATTAAATAAGTTGATTTAAATGTTTAAAGGCATAATAAATTATGTTTATTAATCTTATTAAGAACAAGAAAAGGAAATAATATCTTGAAAATATTTCAAGAAAAATATTAGAAATTAATTTACGTACAAATAAATCATTAAAATACAGACGAAACAACTAATTTAGAATATAATTAACCTGAAAAAAGCAACCATAGGTATAAAAAAAAAAAAAAATCTTACCTTGAAAGTTGAAAACCTCCCAACAGAACAAGCAAAACGTAGATACCAGATCATCCGGAGATTAGAAAAGTTCATTATCGCGTAAAAGATTAAATAACCACTGGAATTGTCATTAGTGTTGTGATTTTTTTGACAAAATCAAATTAAAATTAACAAAGAATTGTAATAAACAGCACTGATAAATTTTGAATTTTTCTCCTCCACATCAAAATCGGTACATTCTACTCTTAAAATATTTATCAGAGCTTGAAACACAAACTTTTCATGAATAAATGCCGCTCAGAATTTCAATAATTCTCCTGCAAAAACAACATCAATAGACCGGAAATTACTCCTTAAAGCAACGAGTAAACATTGTAGGCAAGTCAAACTGTTGCATTGCAGCATTAGTCAATGAGATTTTTAAAAATCAGAATTAAATTGGCCACTGATATTTATATTCTTGTTCGCTTGGAAACGTAAAGAGCGAAAAATTATTATTTATAGACAAAATGAAAAGGAGGTAAGAAAGTCCACAACCGTAAAATAATTCCGTCTCATTTTTCATACAGAAAAGCTAGGACCGGACTTTTACCTGGTAAAGGCCCTTTAAAAAAATCGGGTAAAAATATTTAAAATAACTGTGCATGATTATTTTTTATTAATGATTATATATAATTTTTGATGATTCAGTGTTAAAGGATAAAACTAATGCTAAAATAAAAATATTTTTTTTTTAAATCGAGCAAACTCCGAGAGTGTGTGACCCTGAGCTATACCTTATTTAGCTTGTAAGTCCAGCACTGGACTAGGCTAAATTTAACCTGGGTCTCAAACCCATTAAATATTATTCTGTATAAATGAGATATAGTGTCAAATAGTATGAAATATGAGAATCTATTAATACTTAATATTGATACTTTTATTGTATATAAAATGTTTATTTAAAATTTTTATACTTATCAACCAATGTGCCTTGGCTAAACATAATATGATCGAAATGAAATAAAGTCTTACTGAAACACTAGACTCCATAAGCGTTGAATGCTCCACTACTTATTATAAACCTCGTTTGAAAATCACAATTTTGTGTACCAAGATTCTGTCAAAGCGGTTTCATTTTTAGAAAAAGAGGCAAGAAAAATAAGTTACCTCCTCTTTAAAACAATTCTAGACCATTGCAAATTATGTTTCCAATACACGTTGTTTTTTAACATTTGGCCTTTTTTAACGGTAAATATTTTAGAAACATAGAAAGCTACAATAATGAATCCGTCAGTAAGGACTGAACTCACTAATAATACTGGGAGTAGCCAATTTCGACAGGGAGCCGGATTTTAATAGAGCTTCCAGTGATTTTTGCACGTATTAGTGGCATCTTGTAAGACGAGTTTGCTCACTATTCCCTGATGGCTGGTAAATATAAGAGTTAAAGCAAAAACTATATTCTTGGCAGGAATTTCAAAGTTAATTTAATCATTAAATCTTTTTTCTATTGAATATGAGACACGTTATGTTAGTAATATGAAAGATATTTGCAACATCGCAACTTTCGATAAAACGGTATTTTCTCATCGCACCAGACATTGTGAGTTCGTTCTTCACTGAGTACTCTATGAAAGTACTCACGTCCCAAAGTTATCTATTGGTTGATTTTTTTTGACGGCATATCAACCCTTTGTTGGTTATTTAAATCCGAAACATATTTTGGCTTTTGAGAATATTTTTATGTGTGTGAATACTGCATTAACAGTTTTTCAGAATAACAATGATTTTTTCCAGATATAAGTCCTACTATTTAACCCATAGGTGAGAGGAGAAAGGGATCCATACATTTCCCATTTAAAGAATATAACTGGAATTCAAACTCGGCTCTCCGATTTCTCATTCCGAGTTTCTGTATGATACAACAGCTGCACATTCCCTGCAGCTAGCTGAGTTTAGAAAATGTCTGTAATATTGGAGTGATAGACAAGACTGTCTAGGTTCAATTATAAACCTTTATAAAATAGAAGAAAACAGCAAAAAACACGAAGAAATAACGTGAATTTCCAGTTTGGGGCCATATTAGAAAACTGAAAAAGAAAGTGATCAGAAGAAACAATATTTACTAGTGGATTTTAATATCATTCTTCACAAGTATATTTGTTAGACAAAATTTTGTCATATGGCCCTATTTTAAAAAAAAAAATATTTCGCCACAAGCAAGGTGATAAACTGAGAAAATGTTATTGAGGAGAAATGACAATAAAAACCCAATTCAAAAAGACAGAAGATGATGATTGATGTTAAATTTAAATTTTTGGAAAATCATAGTTTACAGAAAAGCAAGAAGACGGACGAATGTTCTAATAGCGAGAAGAGCTAGAGAAGAAACTGTTAGCATGGAACTTATGATTCACATCTATCAATTTCAACATTAAAATGATGAGACCTAACTACCAATCAAGTACTACGCTTAAATTCATAAAGTTGATGGACCAAAGCGGAAAGCTCATCAGAACAATTTCTAAACAATTTATGATCTGACATATTATTTCTATTACTTTAAACGTTATTTCTAGTGGATATGCGTATTTAAGTAGACACTCTGTTTATTTTAAACAGTAAAAAAACATTAATTCTTTGTTTATGTTTGGGATACGAAACTCTGCAGTTATGACTTTCAAGAAAATCTGAACGTGTAAAATCTGCTTCAAAGGCATATAGAACCTTGCTTGATTATGTAGGTCTTTATTTCAAGTTTATAGAAAATTAATTTTCATATATTTTGGCCAATGACAGACATGGTATCAATTCCTTGTGAAAACTTGTATGGATTCTTCTGTGAGCCTCATTTTTTGCATAAATAGAGCTCAGGTCAGTAGATAGGGGCAGAATGTTTTCGACATCAAGAAAAGAGCAATAAGAAGGACATTGACATCAAAGAGGAGAAGACATTTGACATCAAGTACAGAGCAACAAGAAGGCACAGTTACAAGCCAGCCGCAGAGAGTCCAAAAGAATTTTGAAGTTCACCGGTGGAAATTCTTCGGCGGTTGGACTACAAAAAACGAAAGAAGAATTCTAAGACATTTTCCCAAACGCGAACAATGCGAATATATATATATATATATATATATATATATATAAGAAGATATTTCCAAAATTGTTATATGTCCCAGTGACGCTCGTGGGACAAAATAAAAATATGTGTTTTCGTTTTTACTGAAGAGTGGTTGCACTTCTTGAATTGATTTCTCTTTTTGTCATTTTTGAAATCGAATTTTTTTCATTTTCGATGGCTATCCTTTTTTTTTTCAATATATCTGTAGATGTTATCCTGCCTTAATTATTTATAACTCGCACAAAAGGATTTTTGTGCAATAGTCTTATGTAATTTTGTTGTATTTGTATTTCCTTTTTTTGTATACTGTAAGATAGGGGTTTCAGTTTTGTTCGTTAATTGCGCCTTATACAATTTTCTATCCCCTACTAACAAGGTTTTTGTTTGGCACAAGAATTTAGATTTTGTAGAGACTTAAATTTTTATACATAAGCAATACGAAGAGTGAATTCAGTGGCGTCTATAACTTTTGGGGTAATAACTTTTGTTACAATTACAAACAGTATCAACAAGCTTATCAATGAATTTCAAGGTTAGAAAAATTATATTTTACTTTTATATTGTAATTTATTATATAAACTAGCAATAATACCTGGCATTGCACGGACCAAACATTTTTTCCTTTGCTATACCGCACTATCTTGTGATCTAAATGCTAAGGTAGTGTCATAACGCGCTTTGTAGCGGTTATAATATAATTAATTCTTCGCCTACTTGCCTGTATTAATTAGTCTGAAGACTGACTCAAAACAGCTTCTATATTTATTTTTGTCAAAATACAAAAAATGTGGCACAAGGTCAAAAGTGGGGATGGGGAAGATTGGTCATCATCTGTCTTATGTCAAACTTACCTAGCCACAATCACTGATCCAAACAAACTAAACAATATTCCTTGCACCAAAATACCACATTCTTACTTACCATTCTTACTACAACCACAATAATACCTCAAGTGTCTATGAAGTTCTAACTAATCCCTATATGCACAATTTGTCTGTGGGGAGTAGGAAAAAGAATAACGACATTTAAAAATGAAAAACCCCAATGAATATTTACAATATGCATATATACAAGAAACTAAACAAAATAGTGTTATTGATAAAGAAAAAAAATCCCCAAATCCTTAATTGTGACAGAAATATCAGTTAACTGGACGAAATTAATGAGGGACTTGGAGGAATTAAAAACCAATCATTCGACCAACCACACACACTACACACTTATTCAGACACGACAACAATTACGAAAGAACACGCTCGAAAAACGAAAAGTGTCCCACATCCAGAGAACTAACATTTCTATCACCTAACAGGGGAGTGGATGGGGAAATTAAACTAAAGAAAGTGGAGACAAAAATAAAAGAGGTCAATGAGCACACATCCCCTTGCTCAGTTAAAAAAAAAAAAAAAAAAAACCTAAACTTTCCTATTTTGAGCAGGGTTGCCAATGTTTAGTACAGGGCTCTCAATATCCTGATACCTAACCGGCATCAAAATGCCACTCTGAGTCAGTTCCTTTCACTCTACAGATACGCGCAAGACTTAACTATCTTTTGTTAAATCCTGGAGGGAGTAGTCGCCTTTCCGTCCTGATCTCGACTTTAAACTGATGCTTAAAGAGTAAGATCAGTTGGGAAGAGGTAAACTTCTTCTCACAATAGAATTCCTTCTGTTGCGTCGTCCATATCCCGACCCTCATAACAGCTAGTAAGCATAAGAACACATAGCCTTAATCAATGACGTTACCACATTGCTACAAACAGAACTGGCCTCAAGGACAAAGAATTTTCCACGCAGCATGCGAACCATGATTTCTTCAATCGCAAACTCTCTGCCTGTCGTTCACGGCTGATCTCTCTCGCCGTCCGTGGCTGCCACTGATTTCTGTCGGTTGGGGTCTCGCTTTTATTGATGCAGTCAAAACTGTGGTGGGTCTGTCGGCGCCAGGGTTTTCTTGATAATTCTAAATACGTATCCACCCTTCTTATTTCTGATTAGGGATTTTCCCTTTTCGGTAACTTACTTTCACTCCTACTCCCTTACTGTGCCTCTGGGGGCGTATACCCGCTTCCCCGCTCCTTCGTATGTCATGTGACCGCTCTCGGCCAATGGGGTCCTGGTCGGGTGTCTCTCCTCCTCCCTCATGTATCATGTTACCGCCTTCGGCCAATGAGGCTCTGGTCGGTATCTTTCCTCTTTCCTTCGTGACGTCTTTAATCGGGCGTGGACAATCCGTGGCTTTGTTCTGGGGGAAGAAACACCTTGCTTAAAGAAACAAAAATTTAAATTGCCCTTTTCGTACGTGACCGAAATGACGCTCTCGGATTCTTTTACACGCGGTATTTGTCAAACAGTTTATCGCTAATTGGATACGATCTAAGAAAGGGATTTCCCAGACTGGGTGGCGTTTTCGTGAACTAATAAAAATATTTCACTTTTTCTTTCGCGGCCAAAGGCCTGATAATAAAATTTTTCATTATCTCAAAAAAACATTTTCAGCCAACATCATTCTTGTGTGGCTTTATTTTCAATTCTGGAATGGTCTGGGTTTTCGTATTAATGGTTTGCCTGTATATCCTTAGATAAACTTCCCACCTGTTACCTATCATATTTTTTTCCATTGTCTCTAAACTTTATTTCTTCAACCAAATTGATAACAAACTTCCATTTTTCGTGGACACGGAAGTAGGTCAGGCGCTCGACCGGGATATCTTCCAACATCTGTTATGTATCAATGGAGCGTGTGTTTGTTCGCTTATGATCTGGTTTTCGTATTATATTTTTCTTTTTTTTTTTCTTCTTCTTCTTCTTTTCTTTCTTTCTCCCAGATCGCTTGAACGCAATTAAAGAATTATTCTCAAAACCCAAATATTTTTCAGCTCTAAATAATTATCAAATGGTTGACAAACCGTAAAAAACAAATCATATATTTATGAATATTTCCTCTCAGCCTGCCAACTTATGCATGGTGCCACACAGCGCCACAAAATGTTCTCAGGAAGCTTCTGCTTTTAAAACTGTATAAATAGCGGTGGTTTGTTTTGTTTTTATTAATAAAAATGTAAAGGAAAAGGATTTTAAACATGAGTTCGAGTTGGACAAAGCATTTAGTTAATTCAAAAAGCTACAGAAATAAGCCGTTTACAATCGCCCAAACATGAATTCCGACAACAGGTTTTTGCAAACGCAGGATACACTGTTAATTGTCCCGCTTTTGAAGTGTATGTGTATATATATATATATATATATATATATATATATATATGTGTGTGTGTGTGTGTGTGTGTGTGTGGGTGTGTATGTATGTGGTGGGGTATTGTTTTGTTACTAATGTAAACACGAGTTTTAATTTCTCATATTTAACATTACATTTTATTCATCTCCTGACTTTGTCAATTACTTGCAGCCAGTGGACCTTAGACATCAGGAACGTGGACCTTACATTCTCGTCTACAATGTATAAGAGACTGTTCTTCCTCCTGTCTTGGGGGTGTGTTTTTATCTATCGCCTGTAATGTACTCCTCAGAAAGGTGTAGTACAGATGTAATTAAATCATCGCTGTGCCATCGAATGAAACTTAATCTCTCGTATTTAACATTAGATTTTATTCTCTACTGTGGCAATTACTCTCAGTCAGTGTGTGTGAATATGTGAGTGTGTGACCTCGAGGACTCATCTGAACGCAGCCCTCATCCTCATCTTTGTAACGCACACACAAACACACACACACACATATATATATATCTTAGGAATCAATGAATTTTTCTGATATCATTTCCTTAATTGTCTTACAGAAATGTTTCTGAACTGGCTCCTATCCTCTCTAAGCTCTACAACAAATGCCTTGCTTTCCAACTTGTTGGAAATTCTTTTCTGTAATTTTGTGGAATCCATCTGACCCGTCTAACCCTTCGAATCATCGACCTGTTAGCCTTTTACTTCTTTTTGGTAAAGTACTAGAGTTTCTAATCAACTTCAAATTGGTTAAGTATTTCACCTCGCAATGTCTTCATTGAAACAAATAATTTTTACTTTCGCTTCTCTATGTCAACTGATGATATGTTAACGATTATTGTTGAAAGAATCTGTCAAGCCTTAATTGAGAGAATCGGACTGTTGTCTTCTTCCCTATCTCAAAGGACGTTTGAAAGAGTTTGGCATGGTGATCTTCTTCAGAAGATGGTTATAGTGTTTCTGGTGGAATTTTTGATTTGATTCAATCTTTCTTTCGCAAAATGAAAGTTTTTCTTAAACGGATACTCTTCAATATCTTTTTACATTTATGTGCGTGTCCTTCAGGGCTCTTCTATACTTTGACCTTTTTTTTTTTTCATAATTTTCATCAACGATCTTTCCGATGTCATCAGTTCTCGACTCGGTATTTAATTTATGCTGGTGACACCGCTATTTACTCTTAATGATAAGTCTGATAGATTCAATAAAGTCCAATTGGTAGCTGATTCCGAAAATGACATTCAATCTGTTAATAACTGGGGCAAGAAATGGCTTGTTAATTTTAACTCGTCCAAAACAAAATTGCTCTCTTTTAATCGACAGAGAATATTTTTGTCTTCATCATATCATCTTGCTTGAAATAAAACGATTAAAAAATCACCTTTGTTTTCTGACGTTTTCGAAAATTCATTTTACAGTGTAACCCGGATATAAGAGACCCGGATATAAGAGAGATTTTCTCTGGTCCCAAATTAGAGCCTACACAAAATAGACCAAACCCGGATATAAGAGAAGCCCGGATATAAGAGACTCTTCTCCGGTCCCGACAACTCTCTTATATCCGGGTTACACTGTACTTCAATTTGGGGTCGGAAGTGTAGATTCAATTTTTTTTCTTTCTGGGTCGCCAATGGAGGGAGCCTTCAGAAGGTTTACGAATACTAGTTCACTTACTACAACCTCTGCCTATTCCTTTATTCCAATCTTAGCGAACAAAAAAATTCACAACACAGAAATAGCATAAAAGTATTAGAAACATGTTATTGCATTTAATTTCTACATATAAACAGAGGCCCCAGAAAAAAAAAACTAAGAATATCATTATTTACATGCGAACTATTTTCCTCATCTTCTTGGCCGTTGTACCCTCCGGCCTTCATCAGGTGTGTGTCAAGACGAAGGCAGGAGGACACAACGACCGAAACGTTCTGACAATAACAACAAAGATGAGGAAAATAGTCCATATGTAAACAATGTAAATAATGATAAATTCTCATCATAGAAATTCAGACCAAAATTCAGATGGTCATTTATGTGAATTTTCATGGATGCAATTATATCTAGATAAAGAAACTTCTTGTACATACTGTTATGTGTGTGAATTTACTTATCGTGTGCAAACATATTTGCGTGTATGTATGCAGTTATAGGTGTGTTCGATTTTTTGCATATGTATACACATATGTGTGGGTTTGTACGTACATGCAGTTTCGTTCATATATGTGAATAGGTAAGCATATGCGCATATAACAGTAGCTTGTATATAAATTACCACGCGTTTGTTATAGAACTGTTAATTTTCTTTCAGCATTAAATTACCTGATTCATAAAGTTATGGCGGAATCATTTCGTTTTTCACACAAATATTGATTGGTTATTATACCGGAAACAATCCGCTGCTTTCAAACCCATTACCAAGATACCGATCGAAAGACGACTTCCGTTATGCGGCTACAGATTTTTGTCAAAAGCTGCGTGGTGCAAAAACATAATGGCCAATAACCTCAGACAATGAGCATTCATTCATCATTTAATATCGATGTTAATTTTATCCTTAAATAGTAATTAATTGATATCAGTTTAAGCCGAAAAATTCATCAATTCTTGGTTTTATATTAAATAAGCTGTGAACCTTTTTGAATTTTATGTGCTTTGGATATGTGTGCAATCTCAATTTATAATTTAGTAACGCACACACTACGCGAACGCGCGCTATATTTATAAGGAATAGAGTGCTCATTATCGAAGATAGAGCATTTATGGATATAGACATTGTGGACATAAGAATCAACAAAGTATTTTGACTGTCCTTTTCACGATTCAGTGTGATCTTTAGACGCATGTAAACTGAAGATTGCTTTGAAGCCTGAAGCTAACAATCCCCATGCGGTGTTGTTCCCTGTGTCTACTCTCTCTCGATATATATATATATATATATATATATATATATATATATATATATCATTTCATCCCAAGAAAGACAATAAAACCACTTAAACGCAAGGCGTTACTAAGAGTGAAGGAAACTGAGAAGACTTTATTGAGGAGAAAAGCCAATAAAAGAACAAGATTCAAAGTGACAGAAAAGAAAAGATTAACGTTGAATTTAATTTTTTGAAGATTATAAATGGCAAGAAAGAAAAAAACCCTGAAGAAAGTTCTATAGACAAGAATTGTGTAAAAAGAAGCTATTAGAATAAAACTGACGGCTACATAATAAGACATAGCTGCCAATCAAGTACTACTTTTAAATTCAGGAAGCCAAAGTACCAAAGAGAAAAGCTCATCAAAACAATTGCCATGAAAATGTTTACAGAAAAGTCACAAGGAAGCTACGTTATGGCGGTCGTAAAATAATTGAAGCCGAGATGCCCGGTCAGTTCTATAATATTGCAGATTCTTCTTTGGATTTTGTGAAGATTACCGGTGTCATAAATCAGACAGTGAGCTAGTCAGGTCAAATATATTTTCAAATAGGTGGAGAGATTTTCAGTGGTCGTCTCGTAGAAAATATTCAAATAGAACAGAAAATCAGCAGCTTTCAATAAGCACACGCGCAGACAAAGAGGCTTGCGACCACATTATGTTGAAATACCAGTTCTCGTACGATCACCGTTAAGTAACGTTTAACCTGGTCAGTACTTAGATGGGTGACCGCTTGGGAAAACCAGGTCCTGTAAGCATGTATGTTCGAGTGATGTAATGGCTCGAAATTGTTAATTGGAGAGCAGAGTTCCAATTCCCGTTGGGTTTGTTATATTCACTTATACGCAAATACCACTACTATGGATTAATTAGTAAGACATGTATTAGTAAATAACCTACAATGGGTTGATACTTGATAGAAAACGAATCAATCAGACAGACACAGATCAGAGTTATAGACAAACAGAAGGCGAGTGTCAGGTGATTGGTTTGCTTTGGTTTGTTTTACGGTATATCAACCTCAATAGGTAAAAGTTTTTATTGCTGGTAATATTTTTTCTTCAAAAATCTATTGCTGGTAATAATGTATTGCCGGCATTTTTTTTTTTAATTACAAAAATGTATTTTTTGTATTAAAACCTATTGTAAACTTTCATAATGTTTTGACCTCAGTTTAGGGGTTAACTCTTTGCCCATAGATGGGAGCCTAACAGGTGCTACCACACTGGGTCAGGGTGGACCAGCAATTAAGAGGTGTTTTCACGATCCTCAAAACCTCCTGATCAGAGGCCTTGCTGTCGGACGTAGTTTATCATCTTACCCTGGACGCGGATGTAGTTTATCGTCATACCCAGGACGGCGAGTGTCAGGTAAAGAACGAAACATAAATAAACACTTAAATCGAAGTAATAAAAGAAAGCTTGCCACATACCAAATCGAAGGTGAGAGTGGCAAACCTGCAAAAAGACACGTGTGTCTAATTTCATGAGTAGTTACAAAATTTTGTTTAGATTACTTCGACTAAAGCTTTATGATCAGTGACTACATTAAAAGATCTCCCCTCGAGAAAAATGATGAAAATATCAGATGATGTATATATCTCGTCATCTGCAGCTTGATACAGTACAGGACTCTCGTCCTGTGTGACGTCACCCTGTGCCTCTGCCCCCGTGCTACCCTGTGACGACCAATGTGACTTGGTATTGGTCGCGGCGCCAAAATCCTTGGTTGATTCGGATGGAAAGCTGGTTAGATTCGGTATCAGCTTTGTCGTTCCCAGCTCGCCTCCAACGACTGGTTACCGAAGTAATTGCTTTGATTTCTAGTCTAACCTACACACGTTGTGATTTGATCTTAGGGTAGACGAAATCAATCAGTCGTCGGGCCGTAGTGCAAGCCGAATTCGAGCAAAGGTGACACTGCACAAGTATATGTAAAAGAAAATAAAGTAACAACTCGAAAAATTAAAATGTGTTAAAAAAAGAATAACAAATATCTTTATATCTGGTTGCTGAATACAGGACTGCATCTTTCTCCCAAACCGCTTCTATGGATACGTGACACTTTGCGTTTGTTAGGCGAGTCTTAATATCTTAAGTTGTTTTTCAAGAAACTGGTTTTTGGTGTCCTCAGGCGATATTTGTAAAACTTGTTTTGGTGGTGTGAGTCTAAGTCGTTTTTTTTAAAAAAAATGTTTTTGGTTAGAAGTCTAAGTCGGAATGCGTGGATATCTTTCAGTCCGCTCCTGCGAGGCTGGTCTCCGAGCTCACAGCTCAACTCTGTCTGCTCTGTCACTGTCTGCGTCTGCCTAACTGCCCTGTAACTCCGTTTATATGGACGCCGACCAAAACCGGGTGGGGGCCTGTCGTGGTTTGGGTTCTTAGATAATTCCAAATCCACAATAAGGATTTTCAGCTTTCGGACAGGAAAATTTATCATTTTCCATTTTTGGAAGTCCATTACTTTTTTTTAGAGGGTTCTTAAGAATTTGTCTTCCCAAATTTTTCCTTTCTCATATTGGTGTCTCACACCAATCCCCTCAGAGGGCGTCAACAGGTTTCCCTTCTTTCTCCTATGTTTACCTTCGCCCATCGCTCAAGCCACCACTCAGCCAATGAACGCCCGGCAGTGTGGGGGCGGTTAGTCTGGCCTCAGTTTACAATTATCGCTCAAAGAAAAAAAATTATCTTCCTTTTTCTTTTCTTTCTTTTCCCCGACTGGGACCCCCACGACTCTTAGTGTGGTCATTAAGTCTATCTTAACTGAATGTCATCTGGAATTTATCAACGAGATTTTCGTCAAGTGATTATAAGAATCTCCTTGTATCCTTTACACCTTCGTACTTCTGTCGACAACAATCCGTCCCGGCAACAAACTTTTATCATGTCAAGGTCTGGACATAAAACAGGTGGTTCTTTTCCAAAACCAAATGATATCTCTGAAAGATAGTTAATGGTTTATTCTTTTCCTTTTTCTTTTTCCTTCCTTTTTCTTTGGGGGTGGTCTCTAGCTGATCCTTTTCTCGGTCGCATCCTCGACCTAATTACGATTATCTTCCAGCATTTTGCCCTGCGAGCCACTTGACCAATTTGAAATTTTCATTATTGCCATGGGCAGATTGCTATCTTTATTCGCCGCGTCATAGCATAAATTAATTCTGACAGATCCGAGATCTTACGAATTTCCTATCTTCATGAAAAACAAAAAAAAACCAAACTTTCCTTTGCAAATGAAAATAAAATCTTTACCACTTTTCTTTTGTTAAAAAAATAACATCGCTCAGTATGTCTTTCGTGATAGCTTAAATAGTGTCACACTGTACATATCGAGCAACAGCTTTCGACAATTCCTTGAGGAAAAATGAATAGGTAATCATTCATCCGCCGTATGCCATTGTAAAACTGCGCGAATGGCAAAATTTGAAGCATCACTCCAAACAAGGCAGGAGTGCCACTAGCACGCAAGGGGTTACAGAGAGTGAGATTAAGCGCAAAGAGGAGTGTTTGGGAAGAGGATAAAGAGACTGACAGGGATCAAGGTCACAGAAGATGTCGATTGACATTACATTTGAATATTTGAAGATTATAGTTATCAGGGAAGCAAGTGATAGGAAGGGAGTTCCACTGGCGGAAGGTGCGAGATAAGCTATTGGAGTACAAAAGATGGCTACATTTAACCGTTTCGACAGTGAGAGGGTGTGACCGTGATGTCAACCTAGTAGCACGCATAAATTCATGCAGTTTGGGAACCAGTGAAAGTAGCTCGTCAGAGCAGTTGCCATGAAAGTACTTGTAGAAGAGACAGAGAGAAGCCACAGTACGTCGGTGAGATAGTGACGGGATGCCAGATCAGAATCAATCACATTGCATATCCGTCTTTGGATTTTGTCGAGGACCTCGAGATGAACAGCGGGGAGGACCAGACCATATATGGCAGCAGAATTCCATGCAAGGACGAATGGTTGATTTGAAGGATGGGCTCAGACAAAAAGAAAAACGTTCTGGCACGACACAGAGAAACAACTTTCCTTGTGGTAGATGAAGCTATAGATTCAATATAGTTGTTCCACTTCAAGTTAGGGGACAGCGTGAGACCGAACAAGAGCAGAGAAGCGTTCTCGTGGAGTTGGGCATCAGCCATCCTGATGGGAGGCAGAGAGGGTTCTCTATGATGGGTAAATGAGAGAAGTTTCGTTTTAGAGGTATGAATGTTTACAAGCCATATCCTGCTCCAGTCAACCATAGATTGGAGGTCTTCTCGAGGCCTACGGCCTGGTTTGCTTTGTTAACGATGCCAAATTTACTATTGATGCAAGAGTAAATAATAGTGTCGTCAGCGTAGATGTCAACTTGGCAGTTGATGATAGCAGAAAGATCATTGATGAAGATCAGAAACAGTGTGGGACCCAGGATAAAGCCTTTGGGGACACCAGCGTTCGTGTGAAAGGAACTAGAGGAGAAACCCTTTAGGACGACCTTCATTTCACGGTTTACCAGAAATGATTTAATGACTTGAATAAAATTTGATTAAGTGGAATAAGCCTATTTGACTAAAATAGTGAAGAAATCTCATCAATATTTTAATAAATACACGCCAGGTCTCATTTAACAATATGATCAGCACAATTAAGCTATCGTTATTACTTTACTCATAATTTTAATTTATAACACCATACTCCGGTCGATCCTGGGTCAATCTGGTAGCAGTGACCAGATGATATGACCCTTGCTTGCTACACGCCGCCTATACCAGATGATGACTTGGTTTTCAGGATCGTAGGAAGTCTAGCTGATTGCAGGGTCAATACCACGCTTGTCGATACTGTCGCTGGTCAACGGGTCGTTGGTCACTGGGCGCCCTGGCCCAAACTTTGCTCCACCCACATTGTGCTTTTTGATCACAGAGCTGGTTGGGATCGAATATAGTCAGTAATCGTAGCGCTGGTTCGAACCATGTCGAAGCTGTGTTATGAAGGAAAAATAGAAATGTTCTTGCGGACGAAATAAAAGCGAAAATTCTTCGGGTTAATTTTCGATTTGTTTATGTAGTTCTTCGTATAACAAAATTAACCCATCCCACTACAATATCTATAGTGACACTTTGCCAATCGGAGCTAATTCTTGGAGCAGGGCTCAAAGTCGGGAGTCTCTTGACAGAAAGTCACGTGGATCTCAGTAGCACTTTCATCTGCTCTTCGCCGCTGTCTCTCGTCTCTCTCTTCTTTTAGATCGCCTAAACGCTCCGCTTATATTGACTTCGACTCAAAACCGGAGAAAGATCTGACGGTTTTTGGGAGTCTGGCGATTTTCCCAGGTTTCTGTATTCTGATTTGAACAAGACTTCTTTGTTGACTGGTTCGCAATATTAATTACCTTTCCAAATTTGGGAGAACCACTCACCCTACCGGTGGTGGTTGAAGGTATCGCCCCGCCCATCTAAGTCATTCTTTCTCTTATTTATGATTCGCACCATTATTTCTCAGTGGGCACAGGTAATTCCTCCTCTTTCCATCTACTCTCTTAGTATCTCATCTAAACCCGCCACTTCGGCTGTCTATTGGATAAATCCGATTTATTAAACCGAGTGGGCGAAAAGGCGGTCTTTACTTGTCTTCCTTCTTTCAGTTTATATCTTATTGCGTACTTTTAACCCTCTCTGTCTGTTCCAGTTCATATTCTAAATAATCCGTTTTCTTCACCAGTGTCACATAGTGTCAAAGATTAGGCTGAATATAATTGCTTATTGAAGGTGGATATAACCCAATAATAGGCGAAGAACTTAGATTATTACTTGTGATTCTTAGGTTTCTTTGTTTCGCTCTTCAGCTTTGTACGCGTGTTTATTAAATCCATCTAGTAAACTGTTTTCTTCAAGACGTCTTCTTAGGATCGTGTACCCGTTAAAAGGTAGTCAAACTGCTTCTATCACCAGAAATAGTTCTGTATTATGACCATGAAGGTAAGATTATCTCCTTAAGGTAATTTCTCTTTAGTCAAATTAAAGGCTGTTTCAGACAATTCTATGTCATAAATCTTCTTTTGTCCTTGAAGTACATTTATTTATAGACAAAGTAGTTCAGCTAAATTAGGAATGGATAACGGCTCAGAATGAGAAATCAGAGATCTGAGTTCCAATTCCAAATACCCTTGGGAAAGGTAAGAATACATCTCCTCCCCAGTTATTGGTTGAATAGCAAGGCAGACTACGTCCTTTAGCTTTGGTGGACAACCAGTCTACCGGAGAAAGAAATCGTAGCTTACTGCGGGAAAATTTTCTGCCTAGTCAGTCATAAATCGAAAGAGATACGATCTCCTAAGCGTGTATCACATATGGCACCTAACTAACTGAAGTTAAGAATAAATTTTCGGTACCGAGAAATTGGTTTTCAGAACCAGGGATGAATGAATCCTTTCAGCTAAATGGGTGAGACCATTTGCATCAATCCTATGACGTCAAAATTTTACTCCAGATTAACCGAATTGGTATTTTATAGAATTCACAACAATCCCTTAGTTAGGAAATCTCTCAAAACTATACGTAAATGATGTTTATGTTAATCTGGGTGAGTACTGGCGATTAGGAAAATTTCATGAACTGCTCAAATGTATGGGCAATATTTCTTAGTTCAAACGGCAAAGTTCGAAGTTTTGTGATCGCTGTTTTTTGGGGGGTTTTTTTTGTTTTCTTTTTTAATATCCGTTTCCTCTACTAGAATTTAGTGGTAGGCACGAATTCGATCAATTTTTGAGAAAATAATAACGTCAGGGAATTGGCTGGTAAAATCCTGAATGTTGGAGATTGGATAATACTAGGCGCAATTCAAGATTACCTTTTTTTGAAAGGTGTAGTGCCTATTAATTCCTACTTTTTGACATTTCATTGTTAAGCAGCAGCATCTTCTTCTATGTGACATCTCCATTCAGGGCGTTGGTGAACAGGGATCGCCATAACTTCCTGTCCTTTGTAGCTCTAATATAAATCTTGTCTTTTCGCTATCTCTCCTAAATCCTGTCCCGCCATCCATTTATTCAAGCTCATCAGGCGTTGTTTTCCTCTGTATCTCTTGCTTTCAATCTGCCCGGCGAGTGTCAAATTTTCCAAGCCCTCTTTCCTTATTATGTGCCCAAGAAATTTTAACTGTCTCTTCCTGATGTTACGTATAAGTGTCCTTTTTGTTTCCATTGTCTCTAGTATTTTCTGGTTGCTCACATGTTCGATCCATGTTATTCTCAGCATCCTTCTGTAGAATCATATTGCTGTTGCATCAAGTGCCTTTTTCATCTTTCAGGAGATTGTCCAGCATTCACTGTCTATAGGAAGACTAATATTACATAACAGTTCAGTACTCTTTTCTTTGTTTTTAACGAACTTTTTCTATTTCTTAATAAAAACTGATGTGATGACTGCGTTCCCTATCCTCATATTTTTTAATCCTTTTTGTCATAATTTAAAAGAATATGACACACAAAAATATTTGTGCTAAAATATTCCAAGCCACGAAGAAGAAAAAAAACGTTAAATCTTATTATTTCGTAATTAATCCACAGTTTTAAGAAACTGAACAAATTTGGAAGAAAAAGGGGGGGGAAAGAGAAATGTGAGAAAAGTATTATGTTCAATTGATAAACACGCTTTCGAAGAAAATTGTCGGTCAAATGTTGCGTGTAATCGGGTAATAACCAATGTAATATTGCCCGAAGTGGAATGAGATCTGGGTCAGCGTGGGTTCATGCAACAACAGGAAATTTCAATGACTATTGGCCGCTAGAATTTTTTTTAAATTATTTACAAATTATTTACATTATTTACTCGTATTTGTTATTGCTGCCACAACGTTTCAGCAGTTGTGCACTCCAGACTTCATCAGGTGTTTGCCAAGCCGGGTAACCTTGAGAGAACTTCGAACTGGGCCATTTATTTAACCTATCCCCGTAGTTTAAAATAAAGAGTTCAGTTCGAAATTTAATCTACAGGTGTAGATTAAAAGGTCCAGTTTAACATTTTCTGAAGGTTACTTGGATCGACAAGCGCCTGATGAAGGCCGGAGAGCACAATGACCCAAACGTTGTGATGCCAGCAACAAAGGTGACGGCAGTATAATTTTTCAGCACCTCCTCGTAGTAACAACTAATCTCCTCTTAACAAAAGAAAACATTGGTTTTATTCAATTTATTCCCATCCCAAATAAGAAGCTAATTTATTAGAAAGATCATGTTACGGTCAATCTGTAGATAGAAGCGCCATTTGATTAAACTTGACATCTTAATCGATGTAACAAGAAAGATTGCAATAAAGATTCTCACTGTATGATAGCTTTGTCATCAGCGGCTCATTAACGACAGACTGGGACGGGAAGAGGAGATGGATAACTTAAAACAAAACGTCAGAAAACAAAACAAAAGCACAGGAAAATGTGTCTAAATGAGAAGATTGAAGGGAAAAGAGGTGAGGAAAGAACACGTATATAGGCGGAGAGTTAGTTGAAAAGAAAGAAAACGATAAAGAATATGAGGATGTTATAGAGAGGCTGATCGAAAATGTTAAAAAAAAAAAAAACTTGTCATATGAAACTTGTGTGCAATCCTAGCCACTGGTGCATTGTGCATTACGCGTGGACAAACGCTACAAGTGATGAACCAACAACGGAAGCAGCAGCAGCAGCAACAATGCATGTTATTTGTCAATGGACATTACCGAAATATGATAAACAATCACGCTTGCTTTTGTTTTAATGGTCAGTCAGTACTCAAACCAGATATTTTTTTTTCTATAGTAGAACACGACGTTGGAACAATTCGATCTAGAACAGATGATTAAATGAAAAGAAGAATGAATTCCATGCTGTAAGTACCTGTACTTCTTTGTTCTTAGATTCTTTATTGAATGGCATGTATGTATATATGTATGTATGTATTATGTGCGTGTGTATGCGTGTTTAATCATATAGGTTAAAATACTTTTGTTTTGTTTACAATATTGCCAGCTGTCATATAAGAAGTTTTCATTTGATATTAATATTGTTTTTTTTGTTATATTTTATATAATAAATTCAAATATCAGTGAGTCACTGTGTCACACTTTTCCAACTTTATTCCTACAGGCCGTAGGTCAACACATCATACCATTCTGGAATTAGGCCGACTCCGTGAGCAAATTAAAATCATTCCGGGTCGGATCCTGATCCGTAATCCTGAAATTTTGGATTCCCAAGTTTTCATTACTGCAATTGTTTTCGGCGATTTTTTTTTTTCGTAATTTTTCCGACGAAATTTTTTGTACGATAACAATTTTTATAACTTGGAAATAAATTTGGGAATAATCAAAATTAATTACGAAAGACACCCATGAAATAAAAATAATTTTTGTACGGAAAGTAAGGACCTACGTAGATGAAACTGTCTTTAAATTAAGTGGCAGCAGAAGAGTTATCATTGAACTTTTAAAAGCTTAAATATTTATGCAATACTTAAATGCATCAATCAATTTTGAATTTATTGTTGAATTTTCTGTAGTTTATTGTTGTCTATTGCATCTACTCCTCCCTACCTACTGTGATGAAAACCCAATCATAATCCCTCCGCAGGAGCTAGCTTAAATGCCGCCCAATAGGGTGGCTTTTAAGTTAGTTTACAATATTTTCCATCTCTCTATGCCTCTCTCTCTCTCATATATATATATCTCAAAATATAAATGAATAATGAAAAATTCGCATTGGTAAATCGATTATTTTAATAACGTATAATTATTATTAGAAATCAGTTATTCGAAACTGAATCACGTCCTCTTTCGTACTTTAGGGAACATAAAATAAAAAAAAAATGCAAACATAAAGAAAACTCTTCTGAATGATCAGTTGGCGATTGTAAATATAAAATACAAGCAGTTGTAGCAGTTTATTACTACTGAGTAGTGAGTTCGATCTTTTGTAGTCATGTAGATAGATAGGAAAAGACCGGAATAGATAGATAGATAGATAGATAGATAGATAGATACTTCGTGATTCTCGGTTTTCACGCCTGCGGTGTAAAACCAACATTTACCATGCAGTCTTTATTCCTATGTTCACACCGTCTAGATCTTTAAACGCTCTATCTCCGACAATGAGCACTCTTCTCCTATAAATATAGAAATTTTCAAACAATACATTTCTGTGTGTGTGTGTGTGTGTGTGTGTGTGTGTGTGTGTGTGTGTGTGATGCCGTGGCAATGGTTAACAAGTTAAACAAGCTGACTATTATTATTACTAACGAATACCGATCGTAACTATATCTCCCGTACATCTGGCCTTGGGCTAAAATTTACCTAAGTTTTAAACCAACCAACCAACCAACCAACCAAGCAGGTATTCCCTACAAAATCTAGTGTTTGTTCATTAGATTTGGCTAGATTTTGTGAAGCGCGTCGGGTCAAGAACTTCTCAGCATCACTTGATGTGTGTACACACGCACACACGCGATGTGCGAGCTGTGTAATTATTATCGACGCAGAAAGTGGAATCGTTGAGATGAGTTCAAATTCCGGTCGATTCTGTTTCGTTCACTTTGTGCTAACGTTCCTGGAAAAGGGCATGATTCCATCTTCCTTTTGATACAGATTAAATAGCAGTACAGATTGGTCTCTCCTGCCTTGGGTAACAGCCATTCTAGAAGGAAAATGTTTAGAGACCTTTAAATTAATATTATTTTTTTTAAATATATCTTTTGGATATATAGTCTAACTGATTTAATTTAATTTATTTTTGTTTATGTTTTTATCACTTTTGTTATTAAATATTTCACATTGTGATAATACATCTGCCAAGAAAGGTGAAATGTTAGAAGAACCTAGACGTAAATTTACTATGGATGATCTGTGGCGATTAAAGTAATTTCTAAGCATTTTCATCTTAGTAAATGGCTTTCTCTTTTAATGAGAGAAGCATTTTTTAAATCAAAATTATGGTCAAACCCATTACGATGAGCAATTAATACATTTAGCGTGTTGTTTTGCAAAAGATCCCTTTTGTGTTCATACAATCTTTATTTAAATTCTTTGAGGTTTCTTCTATGTATTCATTGTGACAATTATTACAGGTGATAAATTAAATTCTCCCCTCAAGTTTTAGCGTATTATTTTCTATTAATTAAAATCATTTCATCTCAGGCAAGGCAATAATACCACTAAGATGCTAGGGGTTACTTAGTGTGAGAGAATATGAGAAAAAGAAAACATTATTAAGGAGAAAGAACTATAAAAGAACAAGAATAAAGAAGACAAAAGATATAGATTGACATTGCATTTAAACATTTGAAAATCGAAGTTGACAGGGAAGCAAAAATCCGGAAGAGAGTTCAACAAGCGAGAAGTACGAGAGAAGAAACTATTGGCATAGAACTTGCTAGTCAATTCAACTGTAAGATGATGAGGCATTGCCGCCAATATAGTGGTACGCTTAAATTCATAATGTCTAGATACCGAAGCGAAAAGATTCACAGAACTAATGCCATGAAAATATTTATAAAAAATGTAAATTAAAGCTACGTTACTGCGGTGCTAAAATGACTGAAGCCGAGATGCCAGGTCAGGACCAATAACATTGCAAATTCTTCGTCTTTTATCAAGAATCTCTAAATACATAGTAGAAGCACCAGATCAGACGCGGCACCAATATTCAATACACGGGGGAATGGGAGATTTACAAAGTGTGTGCAGCAGACTTATCAATTGACTTAATATATTAATTTCATCTAATGTCAGCGGAAAAATTGAGACCAAGAAGGTACAGTGGCTTGTTCTCCTGTAGGTTAGCATCAGCCAACCTGAAAGAAGACCCTATGATGTGAGATGCTTAACTAATTCAGTGTAGATTAAAGCCTTTAGTAATTTTCCAAAAAGATGTAGAATACTAATAAGCCGATATTCTAAGGAACAGACAGTTCCACTGAGTTTCTATAGAACTATAGAAGAGGATTTCCAACAAGCAGGAAAGATAGAAGCATAAAGGCATTTATAGAGATAACACCAGCCACTTCAGGAGCCCTTTTCATTAAGACTATTGCAAGGAAACCATTAAGTCCACATGCTTTGTGGGGATCAAGTTTAGAGATGATAGCAGAAACCATGAAGGGGGTTATATGCATATCACGTAATAGAAACTCAGTTCTAAATGAAAAGTCAAGCAAAGATACTTCAGATGAGCCAAGAGTAGAATTGAAAGAGAGCGTTCGAGCAAAACATTCTACTTTATTAGCAGATGTTAGCACCTGAAATTTTATTGTTTTAGAAGTAGTTGTAACAAATTTTATGTTGGGCTTCGATAAATTCTTTTCAGTTGTAGTTGTGAAAGAGTTGATGAGTAGAATAATATATTTTGATTCGTTGGATTTGTTAGGAAGGCAAACATACATACACGCACGTATATTCATTTATGTACGCAGATACACACACACACATTCAACTTTACTAGCTAAATATATATATATATATACTAAATATATATATATATATATACTAAATATATATATATATATATATATACTAAATATATATATATATATATATATACTAAATATATATATATATATATATATATACTAAATATATATATATATATAAATATATATATATATATATATATAAATATATATATATACTAAATATATATATATATACTATAATATATATAAATATATATATATATATATATATATATATACTAAATATATATATATATATATATATATATAAATATATATATATATATATATATACTAAATATATATATATAAATATATATATATATATATATACTAAATATATATATATATACTAAATATATATATATATATATATATATATACTAAATATATATATATATATATATATATATACTAAATATATATATATATATAAATATATATATATATATATATATATATATATATATAAATAAATATATATATATATAAATATATATATATATAAATATATATATATATACTAAATATGATGTTACAAAATTTGGTGTTTCTTGCAGTAATTGTGACATTAATATTTTTGTGTGCTTTCAGTGTCGCGACCACAATGATCATATGTTAATTCACAGGCAATTAACATCAAAACCCTCACGAATATCTCTCTTGAGGTTTTCATGTTCAACTCAATTCCATCCAAAGTCTCTCTTGTCATTATACCCTGCTTTCCTTCAGGATAAACGATCTAGAGTTAGGTTTTCTCGGTCATTTTGCATGATTTTGGCTTTCTGTAGCGTGTTCTTCATGTAACTCAATTTTGGTTTGTTGGCTGGTTTTTTACCTTCGGCCAACTCACCGTACAGAGACTGCTTGGGGTTCCTATCATCCTTCATACTGACCAAATGACCGCTACATTGTAACCGGTGATGAAGTACCAGAGACCTTATACTGATAAACTGGTACATATATATACTAATTTATTAATTTCATTTTATTAATAGAGGTATTTTTAAAATCCAAATCACTAATAATTAACTCTAATGAAAATGCCCCTGATCTGGCATTTCGTCTACGGTCGCCCTTTCACAGTCGTGCCGTCCCCCTCTTCCTCTATCTTTTCTACAAATACTCTCACGGTAACTGCTTCGACGAGCTACTTTCGCTAGTTCCCAGCCTGCATGAATTTAAACGTGCTACACTGTTCCACCCTTTTTACTGTGGAAACCTTTAAATGTAGCCGTCTCTTCTACTCCAATAGCTTCATGTCTCGCACATCCCGTCTGTGGAATTCCCTTTACTTGTTTCCCTGATAGCTATAGTCTCCAACTACTCAAATGTAATGTAAATCGACATCTCCAGATGCCTTGTTCTATTCCCTGTCTTTCTCTTAATCCTTTCCTCTATCACGCCTCTTAATTCTTGCTCCCACTCTCTGTAACCCCTTGCGTGCTAGTGACATCCCGCCTTGCTTGGGGTGAAATGCTTAAAAAACAAACCCCCCAAAAAAAAAACGCATTGAAATTCTCTGGCTCTCTTCATAGTTATAATTGCTAAGCCCGCCATTTATCATCCATGTGGCCTGAATGTTATTAAAAATATTGTTAAATGTTTGCAGTGTAATGAGTATTAATGCTTCAAATGTACAAGCACACATAATCAAAACTGGTACGACAATGAAGAAAATTGACACATTTTGCCCATTAAATTATAAAGTAGATTTTAATATCTAATTTATCAATTTTATAAAAAAATATAAGCTATTTTTTATTTGTTGTGTGAGAAATGGTGCGAACAGGTCAGTGGTTTTGTCACTTGATTAATTATGTATTAAATAAATTAATCACTTAATTTTCTCTTTTTTGTTGATTGAAGTTTTCCATTACAAGTAAAATAAACTGAAAATGTTTTCTTACAAAACGCCAGAATTATCGTTTTAATCAAGTCAGATTTTTTTATATTTTTACAAAATTATTCATACAACAAATTATCTTCAAAAAACTGCTGATCTCTTCTGAAGTTATTTTTTAACAGCACTTCCTATCCATAAAAAAATTAACCAAAGACTTAGGGTAAGTAATGTAATGTTATAATATCTCAACTTCTTTCTTCTGAGAAGAGCTGATTTAAATCGATTCTTCAGTGTTATTTTCCCCAGTAAAAAAATTAAAAAGGAAAAATCATTTTGAATATGATTTTAAAAATCAGCGAAACTAAGCAACGCAAAAATCGTATTTGGTGAATCTGATTTGAATTTCAGTCTCAATTGCTTACACTTCTATCGTACTAATATCCATAAGGAATACATAAATTCACCTCTCCCTGTACCACGTCTAGTGACCAGTCATCTTAAGTATAGTGTTAACACTGGTTTTATGATAACTAACAGAGAACATACTAGAACAGATGGAATAATCAATCTCCGATAACTAACTATAAAAAGAACAGCAAAATGGCTACTATATCCATTGACAGTCTTGACAAACGATAACCAATAATTATTATTATTGTTACAGTGAATTAATCTCAAAAATTAAATCTCGGAATTTCGCTGTAAGAAAAGAGATCAAGAGACTGACCGGATCCACCAAAGATTTTTGAGGTTTTTTTTTTCTTTTTTCCATCCTATTGTTCCCGACTGTTCTTCAGTTTATTATAATTTTGGTTTATTCATTCGTGTGCCTATTTTTACTCCTGATAATCTTTTTATAGCTACCATTATGTGCATTTAATGTTAATAATTTATTTTAGGTGTTTTTTCCAGTTATTTAACTACGTCCATTCCATGTTTCTTTTGTGCACTTATTTCTAAAAGAGCCTGAGTGAATGATATAAAAGCGATGTGTCATCTATTTCAAGTCACAAGTGAAATCAGATAAATATTATGTATTGGTACAAAAGCCAAAATGTTGCTTAGATATTATCAAATGAAAGCTTTGAGTCTATAACTAGAAACCAATTGAAATTATGAGTTCAGAAAAAGCATAAATGAATAGAAAAGTCACGGTATTATGCACTCCGGTACATTTTCCTATATTAGTATTAAATCAATGTATGAACAGACAAATATTAACTACACAGAATGCTAAAGGAAATGCTTTTGTTTTTTTATTACTTCCTGAAGTAAAACGATTTTTTTTCTAAACGATTTATTGATAATTAATTTCACTAACCGGCTTTTAATTTTAATAACGCCAACTGATATCATTTCTGTGAAAAGACATACATTTAATTATCCATTGACATACCTATCTCCAGTCATATGAAAAATGGTAGACCACAATGTTGAATAAAGGTGGAGAGAGAATGCATAAGAAATGAATCTATTGACCTCGCGATAGAGAATCAGTTGCTGTCTTATAACAGTCTGATTCCATGTACAGGAACAGTCTCGGTTTGAAGATATATATATATATATATATATATATATATATATATATATGAAAGAAAAGACAGTAAGATATAAATCAGTGTTCTTATTGATATTTCTTTTTATTTTTACAAAATAGTGCTCAGTGTAAATTTACAGAGCATTATTATTATAAATTAACTGATTTAAAATATTTTTTTTCGCTACACACAGTAATAAATATAAAATAAAAATGGAAGCTAAAGCTTCCAGAATATAATTTTGTAATTAAATTAAAGACATTAGTTCCATTTCATCCTCAAGCGAATTTTTGAGTCCAAATAAAAAGTCAGTTAATTTATAATATATATATATATATATATATTAGTCATTTAATTCTACACATGTGCATATACACACCTGTACAGATGTATGTATGTATGCACATATACACACAGAAGAAAAAAGAATCAACCTAACACCAATAAAAAGCGCATAAACTACTTATTTAGTATAAAAATAACGAAAATCGGTAAATCAGACAATTGCTGATACCTCATGATGAATGGACCGGACGATTACAAAAAAGTTCATCTATGAAACTCTGGAGACGAGGTGCTGAATATAACATCAATCAGCTAAATGACAAAATTTTATATTTGTATTAATCACACACACACACACACATATATATATATATATATATATATATATATATATAATTGTGTGTGTTTAACAAAACAGGATTTATAATGCTGATTTTAAAAGCTGTATGCATGCTGTCTCCATTTTAAAGACTGACTCAACAAACTCCTCCATTCCCTTTCATCTATGTACAAACTACCACGATTATACATGCATGTGCGTAAGACACTACAAAGCCAGTGATATTGTTGGATGGTATAAATTCTATTTAATTCCCATGTCATTTTGGATGACATATTTGATAATCGGATGTATATAACAGATGTAACAAGAAAAAAAAACATCACGTGCTGTAAATGAACTGTTATGTTCATCGAGTCCTGGCTTCTGACAAGGTGCGAGACGAATGTACTTTTGTAAAAAATTTTGGGCAAGCAAGTAGATTTTTCATTTTCACTAATTTACATGGACAGATAATCAAGAGTGGCCTCACAGAGAGAGAGAATCATTAATTTCAGACATTCACCCGTCCGCTATGAAGTTAGTATGGCACATTTTTGTCTCCAAGCCGCAGATGACGTGGCGATACTATGGAATGGAGGAATGAATATTGAACTATCCTTGTGTGACAGATTAAAGAAATAGAAACGCCATATGTACACTCTGAGATAAGAAAAGCACAAGAGTCCTGAGCAAATATTTGATTCGCTGCAAACAGAAATCAATTCAAACAGTTTTTTAACCAACGTTCTCATGAGAGAATTACCGCCAATTCCTTCATCCTTAGCCGGGAAATATAAATCAATATTAAATGTTATTCCGTCTCCTTTCCTCGTATTCTGCTTTGTTTTTGTATCACAGAAAAATCACAACGTAACACGGTCCACAAGATGAAAAATATCAATGTAAACAAGACTAACAGACAAGCACAGAAATCTATAACTTCACAAAAACGACTTGTCATCATATAATTCTGCTTGTTACTTCGTTTGTTAGTTAGTACGCATGTTACACCCTGTCAGTACCACATAAATAATGGACTATTCCGTATTGATCACGATGAAAGAGATGATGTTTGGTTTCAGTAAAAGTAAAATAAAGAAAGGGAAAATAGAAAAGGTGATAATACTCGCATGTTCAACGCCTGCTTCAATGAAATAGAAAACTTTTCGATTTTAAATATTTCATTTGTATCCTCTTACTTCTTTAAATAATTGCCTGCATTCATACTTATGATTGTTATTGTAATATCTTGTTAAAGTTGTTAAGTTCAAATATTTAACGATGCAATAGGGGAATTTCCGCGGGTATTTTATAGTCGTCGAACTCGCAAGAAACTCAATCATTAATTGAAGAATCATGATTCATCAGAAAATTCAAATAGTAAAACCGTGAAATATTCATGGATACTACTAGTGAATATTAATATTGCTGCAACTGGCAAAGACTATGGGAAATACAAGAAAAAGAAAACTGAACAGCCGCTACACAAATAATGATGAAACTGATTTCAAAGGACTCAAAAATATACCATTAATACAAGAATCGTACGAGAAGAAATTGTTGATAATGACATGCAATATGACATTGAGAGAGAACAATGTGCCAGCAAAAGGTCGGCTACTGAATTACTTGAATTCATAAAATGGCATATCGGTGCACTAAAATTTTACTCATTAATGGTCTGGACATTAAATTTACGATAGCAAATAGAGAAATGTTCATCAGACTGTAATAAACTAGTTATGGTTATTTGGGCAGAATAGAATATCTACCAGTTTATTTGGTCTCACTTATTCATACATTAGCTTCTTTTGTGGGGAAGGTAAGTAATATTGGCGTATTATTTATTATGTACTTTTTCTACTTATTTAACAACCTGAGGCCAGGATATTGTTTATTTGACATATATATATATACATATATATATATATATATATATATATATATATATATATATATATATATATATGTGTGTGTGTGTGTGTGTGTGTGTGTACCAGTAGGTGGCGTTTGTACGTGATTTTGTATTCAAATTAACTGAATACGTATACAAATTTAAAGTGGTGTTATAATGTCTTTCTATACGATTCGTGTGTAGTTTGTGAATTTTCAATGTTTTTACGTTAGAAGTGAAAATGAATGAAAATTATATGAATTTTCGTCATTTGATGCCTATTTAATTGTGGAAACGAAAGAAATAATGTACAAACAACCAGAAATATATGTGCCGTTTTTGCGGATTGTGCCATAGCTGAGAGTACGTTTTCTAAGTGGTTTGCTAGATTCAGATGTAGAAATTTTGATTCCTGGAAGACCGAATACGCCCCGGGAAGCCTGCAGCCATTGATGCTGATTACGAATAGTCCAGGTTACACGATACGGAACATCACAGTAATACAACACATATTGCTTAAAGGCGTTGTAAGGCCTTTGGAAACACTTGGATACTTAATTCACTTCGATGTTTATGTGCCTCACGATTTAACGAAAAAAAAAAAAACTTTATTGGCGCGCATTTCGACTTGCGATTCTATGCTCAAACGCAACAGAAACGACACATTTTTCAAAAGAACGGCCATAGACGATGAAAAATGGACTATTTACAAGAATGTGAAACGAAAAGAATCATGGGAAAAATGATATTAGCCATCGTTAACTATTCCAAAAGCCGATGAGCATTCAAATAAGGTGATGCTGAAAGTGCTTTGTCTATTACGAGGTCATTCTGCAAAATCAGACGTTGAATTAAGATAAATAGTGTTCCCAGTTATACCAATAAAAGCAACAATTGTTGAAAAGTGTCCGGAATTAGCCAATCGGAGAGGCGCCATCTCCTACTAAGACAACGAGAGATCTCACGCCTCTTTGCAGATTCTGCAGAAATTGGTACAGCTTGGTAGTGATCTACTATAACCGTCGTATTCACCTGATATTTCACCTTTGGATTACCACTTATTTAGATTTGCTAGTTTTCTCTCTGAAATTTCTCTGACGATACGTGTGTGTACAGTCCTGAAAGATCGTTGTTTGAAAAGCCATTCTAGAGAGTTGTAGAAAAAGCAAATTTCCAACATGTTTAAGTAGTTTTCACCTGTAATATTTCCCTAAATAAAGATAGGCTTATAAACGTTTATTGATGACAACCCCGGCCAGACAGTTACCTTTGGCATTAACTGACGGTTGTTTCTCTAGATGTTTCACTACTCCTTAATGCTTGATTTGTTAATAAAAAAAATGTCTTATGCTATTGCATTTTGTGTTTTTGTTTTTTTTTTTCATTTTTTGATTTCAAATGAGGTAGTTACTTTATTTATACCGTGTGTGTATATGAAGTTTTTCGAGTTCCATAAAATAATATATGACATCCACTTGACACCCAACTGAAAAGTTTTTACAGGTGGGGATATACTTGCCGGCAATGTTTTCTTCAAAATTTCGATACCCTTATTTAAGACAATTGATTACATATTTATTTATAAATGGTGCATTAATTAACCCATTAATGCCAACCAAAAGATTTGGTAATAATTATATATCTATAAGTCATTAATGTCTACTGTCCTATACTTGAGATGGTAGGCACTATAATATGTTCATAACCTTGTTCAATAACATTTTGCTGAGTGTAAGAATATTATCGTCATATAATTATGGTCGTGCAGAATAGCGAATATTTTTACAGTTCAATAGAGACAACAAAGTAAAAGATAAAAATTGCTCGCGTTTTTTTTGTTTTTTTTTTGTTTTTCTCTTTTGTTTCATTAAAAAAAAGAACAGAAGTAGCTAGGGTGAAAACCACTGGCTTTTGTCTCTTAAGCTACTTTTGTGGGTATTTTTAAGCTGGGTCCCTGGTATTTTCTCAAGGAGAACATTTTCTGACTATTACTGTCCCAAACAAAGTTCTTCCTTCTACTTCTCTATTACCGTTCACTTTGCTCTACTGGCACCAGATGAGATGAAGCACTTATTTTTAAAAGATTTTGTAACCATTATTTTCATTTTCCACTTTACAAAAATAGTGATTTGTAAAGGAAATGACTACTGAAAATATGTCAGCGTTATAGAACCTCATAATAATACGCAATATGAGCAAGTAGTGTAATTGTTGTCGGCGTGAAAACTGTAATCAGGATGGAAATTTCAAATTCTGGACTAGTCTGTTGTGTTCACTTCGTACATATGATAAGGAACGCATATAAAATTGATTCATGCCTTTTCCAATGGCATTAGTGCAAAGTCTTTCTTGTCTCGGAGAAGGAAAACTTTGAATTCAAAAATGTGGAGAAGGCAATTAGAAACCGCCCCACTATCGTTTCCAAGAAATCATTGCAATTGACAGATAATAAATAAAATTAATCTGTGGAGAGTCATGATCGCCTACGTCCTGAAGGGGCATGACATTAAAAATATTACAAATTTTTCTAAATAGTTTATTAAATTACAAATTGTTTTCGATTTTCTTTTCACTATTCAGAAGAAAAAATTACTGCCTTTTCAATTGGATTTGTTTGGGGACCTGTGTCTTAACGTCCTCCATGATGTCTGCCTTTACAAAAAGTCCACTCAGTAAGTATATTTTTTAACAGTTTAACATTGTTAGGTTACTGCATTTAAAGGATGGTTAAATACTATAAATTTAAACCCGCGATGCAAATTTAGAATTTAAACTTGCTATGGAAAAAATAATACAACACTACTTTGTAAAATGAAAATTACAATATATAAAGAAACTTTAAAAACCGTTGCTTGCGAAGGAATCGCCAAAATTGAAGAAAGGCTTGTTTGTATTTCATTCTACACACTTTCAGTTGAACAAAAGATATATATTAAACACATGCTTTTGTACACCTACTGCATACTGAACAGAACTCTCAAATCGATAACAAACATTAACAAATGAATTGCAAATATATCTAGGGTATTTCGGTAATCATATCATTTATTTGTATTATAAACAAAAAAGACGGAAAATATCAACGATACATAGCAGATAATGAGTGTCTGCATAACTAGATACTCAGCGACATGCATATATTTATTTGTATAATCATTTCTTAATTTGATAAACACATATATCGTTTTAACCTCATATCTGAGCAAATGTTCCCATTGCGTTGATTGGATATTATTTCTCTTTACTAATATTCACCTAATACAAATCTCAAGATTGTTTGATGGATTACTTTGTTTTTTACGACTTAACTTTTTGCAGGTTATTTAAAGCCAGAAAATATTTATAGATTTGTAAGACTTTTGGGAGATAGTAATGATTTACTGCTACAAGTCCTAATAATTAACTCATGGCAAGTTGAGAAGAGGCCATTTTATACCTTTGTCAAAGGTATTTGCCCGTAAGCAAATATAACGAGCCCGACTGAAACGAACTCGGCACTCCAATTTTCAATTCCGTGCCATTATCCATTACACCACCCGCACATCCAAGCTTGCTTTACCTGGTATTCCCAAGCGGTCACCCATCTAGGTACTGAGCAGGATCAATGGTGTTTAACTTCGGTAATCGGACGAGAACCGGTGTTTCAACGTGATATGGTCGTAAGTATACAAGGCTTAAGAATCACTCAAGGTAGAGGGTTAATGAATAACGTGTGATATAAATCCAAGAGTAGAAATTGAGAATTATGTGGATATGGAGAAGTTAACGCTTGATACTTGACTTGAAGATGTTAATATTGTAGCGTCAGGAAAAGCATCCACGTAGCAGTCTGTTCCATAGAGCAGCGGTTCTACAGAAAAAGCCGTCTGGGTGGCACTTACGCCTTACAAGTAAAAATATGGAGAGAGTGAGAAAAGTATTAAAGCTGAACGGCGTAGCTTCTTAATATTTTGCATTTAAGTGTATTTTATTACCCATCGCTGATAATAAAAAAGCCTGATCAAAAAGACTCAGTATAATAAGAGCATACCAGGCACGTGCATCAGAGTCAAATGCGTAGGATATGGTGACAGGTTTAAATAAAAGCAGCACATAACCTAGTTAAAAAATACCTTCAGGTCAGGTAACCCACTATGCTCAAATAGTCTCCAATTGAGGTTGTTCTCAAGTATCTAGATGTGATTCCCAAGTCGCCTTACCTACTTCATACGTCATTCTTAAATAATAAAAGAACCTCTCAATACTCGGCCATGATACTCCTTCACTACTGCTCGACTGGTTACGGTCAAGGAACTGACAAGCAAATCTGTAGTACTAAACAGGATATTTACTCATTTTAATTCACCAAGAAAAGTTTTTTTACACATCTTAATTCATCAAGACAAAACATTATATTTGTATTATTTCGAATTATTGTTCCCATCTTGGTTGATATAATTGTTATCATAGACAGAACGTTTCGATCAGGTACATCTTGGTCATCATCAGCTGTTTATTGATCATGCGTGTTGTAGTATCATAATATTTTATTGTTGTTGTTGTTATTATTAAAATAATTCCTGGTACTTAAATAAATGTATAGCTATCAGAAAACCTTTGCCTTTGACATTCAAACTGAGATAGCTAATGTATTTATCTATAGGTTTTGAAGATGGTGTAATGGTTATTGGTGCGGAAAATGGAATGCGCAGGTCAAATTCAAATTCCAAATGAGGCTGTTCATTTCACGTCGCCTTAGGAAAGGCATTAACTGATCTGTTCTTTCTCTGATTCTGAGATTGATCTTTTTAGCCCTTGTGATGGGCAATGAGGCAAGGACAACTTTGAATTCAAAGCTGTGGAAAAGGCAACAGGAATTCTTCTTTGTGCAATGTTCCTTCAGGATGTTGGTGATCATGATTTTCTACAACTTCCAATGTTTGTCAATTTCCTCAAAAAACTCTCTGTTCTGTCATCCACTTACACAAACTCGTTACGTAGGTTACATCAAGGGACATGTTACAACTAATGTATTTAAGGCCTGGTTACTATTTCCTTTTCCTGGGTACCGAGGAATTATACACTAATCCAATTTAATCTTTGGTATTGATAAACAAGCCAATTGGATAATGTTGCTACAATAAATAAATAATAACAAGAAAGCTTAATATAAATGACACCAGGATCAATAAACATATTAGAACATAAAACAGTTATATTAATAGTGTTTAAAGTGCTGATCCCACAAATTATTCAGAGTGACCGTATCTTCATTGACCTTTTTACAAATATGACCTATACCAAAGTTAGTTATGTTTAAGTCCCTGTTTTCTATTTAAGACATTTGACAGCATATTAAGAATAAAAACGAAATATGAATGCAGAGAGTTATTAATTATTCAGTAACTGGGAACATTTTTTTCTTATATGGTTTCTTAAAAGAAATACGTTTTGTGATCGCTTGAGATAAGTGTCTCTTTTCTTTGCTTTTAACAGTCAAATTCGCCACAAGTACTGAACTGAAATCAGAGCAACCCAATACAACAGACCAAGGAATGCATTCTGGAGAATCGGAAAGAAAATCGGGAAATCGATTTGATTCGAATTGGATTCTTACGTCTCAAACAGTGGATCTATTGATAACAAGAAGCGATGATTCATCCAGCAAGTTTGATATCGAGATACAAAACAGGGATAAAAATGCGATGGTGCACTCTATGGAGGACTGCCACTCGATTAATAGTTGGCACCAGGATTGGAGCTTCGATTACAAATATACCCGAGACGAAGTGAACAGTCTACTTTGCAAGTGTTTCAAAATCTGTCACACTGTAATGCCTGAAGTTCGTGATGTTCTTAAACTAAGAGAATATTTCCACAACCCTTTATCAGATATCAATCTAACTCGCTTCATCATTGTGATGAGCATTTATTCGACGATTTTCCTGGTTGGAGTCATCGGTGAGTTTAATTTCTTCTGGTCTGGTTTATATCTCTATTTTTTTTTTTTAAATCAACTGGCATTGTCCAGAATTAGGTACACCTCCACCATCAATAATAATACTAATAATATACACAATCATCATTGTAGTTACTTGAGTACCCGTTCAAAATAA